>OX387347.1:23039166-23762500 GCA_947563465.1 Archips xylosteana | reverse complement strand
TGGCGACCACGGCCCGCACGGCCAGCACCTTTTGCTCGCTGAGGTGCACCACGAGCGCCGGCAGCGTGCCGCGCAGCGTCGCCGTCGGGTACTGCGGGTCCGTCGTGTGCACCACGCGCCGCTCCGCCTGCACAGACACTACACTTACACACTCACACTCCACAGGGTAGCTACCAATCAACAACACGAATAGCAGATTGTATAACAAGTTTACAAATAGCGTCATATTACCCGAGCCGCAGGCGAGGGTTAACGTTCAGTCGAGGGTAAAATGGGTTTTAAGAACAAGTTAAACAAGTGTGTTTAACTTGTTCTTAAAACCCATTTTACCCATCAGGAGCCAACAGCCTCGATAAATAGAAGTTTACAAAACAAGTTTTTTATTCTATTTTTGTTTCAGTATTCTAAATTAATAAAACTTGACAATTTTAATAACGTAAAAATCTTTATCGTAAAAACTTTGTGTTTAACTTGTTCTTAAAACCCATTTTACCCTCGACTGAACGTTAACCCTCGCCTGCGGCTCGGGTAATATGACCCTATAAAGCAGTGGCTTTTCACTAAGATTTTTACGTTCTTAAAATTGTCAAGTTTTATTAATTTAGAATACTGAAACAAAAATAGAATAAAAAACTTGTTTTGTAAACTTCTATTTATCGAGGCTGTTGGCTCCTGGTAACCTTGGTCTGAAATGAAGACTTCACTTTGTTCATTAAAGCATAAAAAGTAATTTTATGCAGCTGACATCCAGCATAAATACAAAATTGATGAATACGATAAGCGAAATGGGTCTCTTCTTTAAGTGTGCTAGTTGCACCTTATGCATGCCTCGTGTGCAGAGCAACAGGAGGTTATATGGGGTTCTACCAAGATGGGCATAGCCTGTAAAAACTACTTGAGTCATTGAGCTCAGCCATTGAGTGTGCCCGTTACGAGTGCGTGAAGTGACTACCGTGACACTTACTGGCCGTTCTGGGATAGGTCTTCATAAACAAAAAAGGGCTTAGCGACCTCTAGCGCTATCTAGTGGGCAATTAGAGAAATCGCTATGTTCTACAACGCGCTATCGAAGTTTCTCATTTCGGATGCATTTAAAAATACAACTTCCAACTTTCTTCCTTCTGACTTCGGTCGCCAGGCTTCACATTTGCTTGGAGAGCTCTCTATTGTGACCTATTCTCGCAAGGTTTGAAACAACAGCATCCACCAGCTGGAACCGCCAGGGCACTGACCTGCAGCGAGATGCTGAACCTGTCCAGCAAGTGTAACGTGGATGTGCTCTTGGTGTGCGCGTACTTCCAGTTGTCTCGCGCGCGCCCCACCAGGATCTGAAGGTCGCTGAACTCGATCGTGTATCTACGGGAAACAAGTTATACAGAAATCGCTAAAACCAACTAATACTTTGCGTCAAAAAATAAAAAAGTCAGTCAGTAGGGTTTCGTACTAATTTCAAAGCAAACAAAAAATGAGTTTGTTGTATTTCTATGAAAAACAAACATAGTTTTAATTTGGATTTCAGTGATTTTTCCTTGACATAATGTTGGGAGGCTTTACTTTGTACAAAATGTCATAGTTCAAACTTTTGACCGCCTCAATTTAAAAGCTTTTTTTGACATTGTAAGAGACCCTGAGTGGTTAAAAGAGTCTTAACAAACATACGGTCAACAATGTCATCTGATCAATCATAAAGGGTTTCTTTTTTTCATTTGAGATACGAAACCCTACGAACGCGTGGGTTTAGTAGGTAGATACGATATTACCAACCCCAAAAACTAGTTTAAAGACAGGTACAAACCTGTCGTATATCCTGTTATGCAGGCGCGCGGCGTCCAGCGCGGGCTGCGCGGGCGCCGGCGGCTCGGGCGGCGATGCCGGCGACAGCAGGCTGCCCGGCGGCGTCGAGCACGGCGTCATAAACATTTCTAATAAATTCAAAAAATATACTTTTGTATCTGGCTCGAAGGACCAAACCCCCTTTCTATGAGTGAATCAACTTTTTCATGTCACCCGTTGCTATGGTTGTTGTTATGGTTTTTGGTCTCCTGGAAAACCTAAGCATTTTTCTATGAAACAGTATGAAGTTGTCAATTAGATAACTGGGGATCAGTAAACAACACAAAAAAGTTGATCCACCCCTTTACTTAGCGCCTACCTTCATCGTCGTTGCTAGGGTCGGGCACGTCTTCGGGCGCATGCGCATTGGCCAGCCGCAGCCGGCCTAAGTCCAGCACCAGGACGGCCGCGTCTCTGTCCACCAGGGACTCCACGAAGATTATCTGCGGCGCCGAGATGTCCAGCTCCACTTGCCACGACCGACGGTCGCCCTAGGTGACGAGTTGGTGAAGAGTATTAGACAAGGCACATAAGTAATCGCATAAGTTTAAGAATGTGAGGGAATGTGTGTGAGGCTGGAAGGACCTGAGCGAGAGACTGGTAGTTTATAACCAGGCTTAACATACAGGATACAGCAGCTAGTAAAAGATAAAATTACACCAAGTACGCCAAAACGTGATTGACGCCAAACCTCTTGACTGTTTCAGACTTTCTTCAGAGATGCGAATACTGCAAGGGCGAAAATACCGGTATCTACCGCTTTACTACCAATATTTTTGGTACCGACTTCAAGTTCTGCTCGCGACAGTATTCAAACCTTCGTCATAAACACTGCCGACTTTACGACATTTTTATACTTAAGAGCTGTCATTGCAAATTTCACAGGAAATTTCGAAACTCAATTTAGACTTGCAAGAAAAATTGCGAGGCTGTAAAGCGAACGAGTTGCACGCAATGTATAGTCGGGGTAAGAAAATGTCCGTCACTTTTCGACTCTATGTCAACGAATTAAGGTCGAAAAGTGACGAACCTTTTTTTACCCCGACTATACATACGCAACTTGCACGAGTATTCTTGGAGGTCTAACCTGTGCTTAAAACTCTACCATAAGTCCCGTTCGCCAGCTTCATCTGTAGTATTTACCAGATGCGGATGCAGCATGTGCTCCCACTGCGTGATGAGGCGCGCCTTGGTCTGGTCGCGCACGTGGGCGTAGGCCAGCGGCGGCCCCGCCCCGCGCCCCGCCTCGCCCCGCCCCCACGGCTCCGCCAGGAACTGCTGCGCCCAGCGCGCCGCCGCCGCGCAGTACACCACCTCCAGGGACGCTGACTTTACCCACAATCTAGAACGGACACCAGGGTATAGGCCACTAGTTAAAAGGTACGAGTCGTAGGCGAGCGTTTCCAAAAGTACGAAGTCATTTTGGTTTTTTTTATTAATTAAAATGAGACATAAAAACTGATTTTATACAGGGTGGAAAGATCGAACGCCACATGGATGGCAACTAACCTACAAATAGGAAACAACACATTCTATACAAAGGAGACATTATTTTTGAAAAATAGGTTGTCTTAGTCGGGACTCGAACCCGGTCAAATGCGACTAAAACAAAATGCCGTACTGATTAGGTTCATTTATCTCTTATTATATGAACGTCTCAGGTAAAATGGCTCGTTTTATGCTCTCGTTGTGCAATCTACTATTTCGACCCTGCTTGAAAATACATATCTGTCCCAGCTCATTTACACCCGCGTACGAGTGGCGAGACGAACTGCAAGCCGAGCAACGAGACGGGAGTGTGAATAGACGCTCGCGGCTCGCCTCGCGCCTCGTCTCGTGATTCGCAACGCTCGCGTCCGGAGCGAGACGCCGAGCAGAGACACGACACGAAGCACGAGGCGAGGTACGAGGCGAGTGTAAATCTATTATCCAACAGACATTGCTGTCCTGCACGAGTAGTAGCGGAGAAGGGTGAATCAACTTTTTGTGTCGGTTACTCTATCCCCGGTTGTCCAAGGGACAAAATTTGTGTTACCATAGCATAGCAACGAGTGGTGCTAAAAAGTTGATTCACCCAGAAGCAAGGCAAAATGTATAGTTTATTCAGTTTAAATTTTCTCTATAAATAGTAAAAAGAGTAACTTGTAATCAGCATTCAATCCGAAGGGCTTCTTCTCATAGACGAGCTGGAACAGCGGCTCCTGCGGCTGCTGGGCGTGTGTGGGCGGCGGCGAGGTGGGTGGCGGGGCGCGGGGGCGCGCGGCGGGGCCCAGCCCCTCGCGCACGAGCCCCAGCGGCGCGGGCGCCACCAGCACGGGGAACAGCGAGCCCGGCGTGACGCGCTCGCGCAGCCACAGCGCGCCCAGCGACACGCGCAGCGCCAGCGAGCCCGCGCGCACGCGCGACTCCACGCCCACGCGCACCGCGCTGAACTGCAGCTCCAGACCCACCGCCGCCTCCGTCGCCGCGCCCGCCTCTCTGTACATCCACGATCGTTACAGGGCATTTCTATTTTTTCTTGTATAATCGGGGTAAGAAAAGGTTCGTCGCTTTTCGACTCTATGTCAACAAATCAAGGTCGAAAAGTGACGAACCTTTTTTTACCCCGACTCTACCCAATTAAGAAATTGTTAACAAGGAGTTAAAATTAGTCCGTTTGGTTACGCACTTTTTCAAGTCTTTTCTTTATTTTATTTTAATTTCATTTTTTTTTCTTTTGACTTGTTTGAATTAATTTACTATCTTTTAATTTTATATTTTAAATATCTTGTAATATGGGTTCTGCCTGAAATAAATTATTTTTATTTTTTACAATAAAAAAAGTAACAACCCGGACAATTCTTCACTTCTTGTTAAACATTGTTAAACTTGTCCGATTTGTTACTTTTTTATTGTAATGGTTTAAAAAAGTGCGTAACCAAACGAACTAATTTTAACTCCCTGTTAAAAAATTCTTAACCTTTTCAACGCCAACGACACATATAGGTGTCACAAAGTACATTGTCAAAGTGATCTTGACACAATGACATAAGATTCAAAGCAGGTTTACGTTTTGTCGAGGCTTGGCGTTGAAAGGGTTAATTGGGTACAAGGAAAAATAGAAATGCCCTACAAGCGTATTACACTGGCGATTTGCGAACGTATTAGAAGGGGAGCGAACGCGCATCAGCGTGTTCGCCGCGAGCGCGCAACAGATTCGCTCCGATTCTAATATCCTGACAGCAGTCGTCAATGATACGTTGTAGCGGCATGTCATTGTCCTGCAGCTGGCATTTAATTTTAGTTCAAGAATAATTTTAATTGGATTTGATTACATAATTATTTGATGTTAGCGTTCAAAAATTGTTTTACACGTGACATTTTTGTTTTTTATTTTAATATTAATTGTGTATAACGTTGAAAGAACAGAAATTCGTTGGGCAAGAAAGGTTCTCATTAGGTATGATGTGTATGAGGATTAAAAACAATTAAAACTGCTTCTCAACCCCGATAAATGCAAGTGCATCACTTTCACTCATAAGCGCGAACCTCTTCATTTTAATTATAACTTTTTAGGCAAGCGACTAACTAGAGTTTCCTTAGTTCGAGACCTAGGTATCACCTTAGATTCAAAACTCAATTTTATCTCACATATAGATCTTATTACTGCAAAAGCTTATAAGCAGTTGGGTTTAATACTTCGGCTCTCTAAACCCTTTAAGGACCCAAACACTCTAAAGATTCTATATTTGTCCTATGTCCGTAGTGTTTTAGAATTCGGTTGCGTCGTTTGGACTCCCCAGTATACAGTTCATAAAATGCGAATTGAAAGAATCCAAAATAAATTATTAAAGTCACTCAATTTCCGCCATGGTCTAAATCTGTCTGAAAGTACCGGCAAACGTCATGGTCTCGCACCGTTAGTCGAACGCCGCGTATATATAGATCAAATGTTTTTATACAAGCTTCTAAATAACTATATTGACTCTCCTAATCTTCTTCAAAAAGTTATTTTTAAATTGCCTCGCCGTATTCCCACTCGCCATCCCCAAACATTCCATATAAGTTTTTGTGGTTCAAATTTTGCCAAACATACTTTCTTCCGACGAGCATGTCGTGATTATAATGTTAAATTCTCAAATTTAGATATTTTTTCACTATCATCTGGTAAATACACTAGCATTCTGCGAAGTTCAATATTTTCTTAATAAATATATTGTATGTTTCTTTTAAGTAACCATCATCATACATTATTTGCATGTAAACCTTAATGTAACTACCGTAGTGTTAATATTTTAAATTGATTTTGTACACCATATTCGAAATTCCCTACCATTTCATGCATGTATTATATACCTACCGATGTTTTCAGTCCTTGTATGCGTGACAGATACCTAAGATGTTTAAGAAGGTGCCTAACACCTACCTTGTTTCGATTTGTTGATTTGTTTTCGTTTATTTTTTATGGAACTACAGGTCTGTTTGTTGTTTACTTTATCTGATTTATGTTGAAATGTGACTGTTTGTTTCCTAAATAAATTAAAAAAAAAAAAAAAAAAACGTACAAAATAATATCACAAATCAAATTGTAAACTGTCACTTACTTATTGCTATCCGTATCAGAAGAATCCATGCACAAATTCAAGCAGCCTTTATTCAGCACGAACTCGAACTGCCCGAAGACCGTATCTCTTTTCAATAGCGTGTTGTTCTCGAGCGAGTCCGCTAACACGTCGAGTATCTCTTCTTCGAGGTCGGGGGTTTGCGGCGCGGGGTCGCTGGCGGGGGTCGCGGGGTCGGCGGGCGCGGGGTCGGGCGCGCCGTACCAGCCCCACCACTGCGGGAACCAGTGCACCAGCATGCTGCGCCCCGACCCGCCCGGCTTGTCGGGGGTCGACGCCGGGGTCGCTTTGGGGACTTTACGCATCGCTATCTGTTTCAATGAAACAAGTGAAAGGGATGAGAATTATTGTTGTATTAAGCACCGTTATGTTTTGTCAGGAAAGTATAACAAGAGAAGAGGAACTAACAAATCGCTTTAGCGATAGTTTCGAATGAGTCTGAACCTTAACTCTTCTAATAATAAGGTCTATATTGCGATCCATAAATATTGAACGTCCTAATGTAAGGTTTGCCATAGTGAGCATTTGTCTTAACTCTGTTTTCTTTGGATCTATGAATTGTTCTGGATTGTTGTAAAATAAACCTAACCTATAGAGCAGTGTTTCCCAACCTGTGGTCCGCGGACCCTTGGGGGTCCGCGAGTATGTGTATGGGGGTCCGCGGTGTCATCTCTGGACCATACATAAATGCTAATAAGTCTCGTAATAAGTCTCGTAATCCGAATTTTTTTGCTGTTTATTTTATTAAGGGGGTCCGTGAAAACTGTAATTGATTTCCTAGGGGTCCGTGGCTGAAAAAGGTTGAGAAACGCTGCTATAGAGTAATGCGATCAGTTAATTTTTTTTAAAGTTCAATTACAAATCAAGCCCAAACGTGACACGATTGTCAAAGTTGTCAAAAGCCCCTCACGATACTACCCCCAACTGGCCTGTCACAGAAACCCTCAATCGAAGTTATCTTAACACGCTCGCTTTCGAACAAAATACATCCACTCGTGCTACTGAACGCTGCAATGGCGCCAGAGTATCTCGACTCGCGCGGCGCTCGCGCGTAGGACGAGCGAGTCGAGCGTCCGGCGCGTTGCACACGTTTCACGAGGATCTGGGACGGGGAGTAAGTAAGGCAAAGTGACCTCTCTGAGCGGCTTGAGCAGATGCAGCGGCGTGCGCCACTCGAACTCGTCCTTGGCGGCCTTCTTGTCCGGCGGCAGCGCGGCGGCCGGCTGCGCCAGGATGCCCAGGCACGTGTCCACGTACTGCCGCACGGCGCGCGCCTGCGCCACGCACGAGCCCCACGTCGGCGTCGGCTCCATCCCTAAACACGAACATGTTAGAACACTTCCACTTCGGACAAAAGCACGTCAGTGTCGTGACTGCAGTGTCAGAGTCGCCGCGTTTCCAATCATCGTCAGTAGCCGCGAGCCAGCCTCACGGTTCGTGAGGCTAGTGAGACGAGTCGCGAAGCAATTCCTCGGGCAGTCAGGACGTGCCTCGCCCGAGGCAAACGCGTGCTCGGCCTCGGGCGAACACGCCTTGATCCGAGCCGAGCGTTGTCGGTTTTTATCCATGCTCAAAGGCGCCTCGGTACGTTTGCTTCGCTCACTCAAGACGGTTGTGTTTTGCCTCGCTTGTTGTCAGTGGTCATGGATAAAGAACAGTGTCTTAAATTAATATAACACTATAACAGCTTCATCCAAAAGCGTTTAGGTTTCTATTTTTTTTACTATAATTATTAGAAAGGCAGTGACGGCGATATCTTTCCAAACGTGCGGACTCATGGCGATCTTGAGCAAAACTGGCTCGGCCTTTCCTCGCGCGGCAAATGTTATACTTCTTTTTACTACACGAGGCTGCCTCGCCGCGGCAAACGGGGCGAGGCAAACGGCCGATGCTGCCTCGCCGAGGCTGCTCGCCAGTCAGAACGCGGCTAGTTACGCGGTTGCCAATCGTTCCTACTACACGATGCTTAGTGATAATTTGTTCGGTTTTGAAGTCATAGAGCACTCTAGTGAAGCTGTGTACTCACAAGTGTGGTGCGGCAGATGGCAGCGCAGCGCGTACAGCCACCACAGCCGCGCGGCGCCGCGCACCGGCCGCGCCGGCCGCAGCGCGCGGAACTCGCGCAGCTGTGTACTCACACGTGTGGTGCGGCAGATGGCAGCGCAGCGCGTACAGCCACCACAGCCGCGCGGCGCCGCGCACCGGCCGCGCCGGCCGCAGCGCGCGGAACTCGCGCAGCTGTGTACTCACACGTGTGGTGCGGCAGATGGCAGCGCAGCGCGTACAGCCACCACAGCCGCGCGGCGCCGCGCACTGGCCGCGCCGGCCGCAGCGCGCGGAACTCGCGCAGCTGTGTACTCACACGTGTGGTGCGGCAGATGGCAGCGCAGCGCGTACAGCCACCACAGCCGCGCGGCGCCGCGCACCGGCCGCGCCGGCCGCAGCGCGCGGAACTCGCGCAGCTGTGTACTCACACGTGTGGTGCGGCAGATGGCAGCGCAGCGCGTACAGCCACCACAGCCGCGCGGCGCCGCGCACCGGCCGCGCCGGCCGCAGCGCGCGGAACTCGCGCAGCTGTGTACTCACACGTGTGGTGCGGCAGATGGCAGCGCAGCGCGTACAGCCACCACAGCCGCGCGGCGCCGCGCACCGGCCGCGCCGGCCGCAGCGCGCGGAACTCGCGCAGCTTCCCGATCCGCTCCAAGCCTTGCGCGCAGCCCACCGCTTCGCTATACTGCCGCTGCACACAACCATGAATCTTTGATAACTACAATCCAATGCAATCTTTATTATAGTTTAGTAATTTGTAAACACCGGCCAAGTGCGAGTCGGACTCACTGCATCGAGGATTTCCTAAAAATTTAAAGGGTCCCTAGAAATTTAGGATTCTTCAAGGTATTTGCATCATTTTCACTTTTCATCAGGTGAGATATGGGGGTCAATCACACGGTTTTATGTAAAAAAAGTCAAAAATACCTAAATATGTCGTAATCAAAACTCAATTTTTGTTTTTCTGCGGATTGACACGTTATTGAAGAGTGCAAAACTGCAAGACGAAGCAAAAGATGACCGAGATTGACTTATTTTAAGCAGGTGAAGGAGAACGCGGTTGTCGTGTCGTATCAGGAAGTCAAACAGCCGGCCGAAGATGGTTACTGTACCGACAAGAGCATAGCTCTTAAGTTTAAGAAAAAGAACATCGAATAGCCTCATCAGCATAATGTTGCGGCAAGCCGCAATGCTGTTTTTCAGTGGGACCCATTTAAAAAAAAATACAAATACATACACACTGACACTGACGACACGAACGCCAGCGGAAAGTGTAGTTCGCAACAAAACCTAAATACAAACTAGAAGGATGTTCAACACATGTTCAGTTCAATCGTAAGAAAAGACGCGTATCAACTTCGCGCGGCAAACCATCGAACATTGGCTCGTGCGGCAGCCGCGCACAGTGGATATCGTGTCTCCGCGCGAGGCAACTCGAATTTTGACGCGCTAGAACGTGCCCAAACACAGGTTTGCCGCGGTCGAATGCTTGCTCGGGGCAGCCGCGCCAAGTCGATACCCAGAAGATCAGCAGAGATGGACAAAGCTTGTACGGTGGATGTAATGTGTGTGTGCACCTGCGTGAGGTCGAGCGCGACGGTGTCGAGCGTGAGGTGCGCGGCGAGGCGCGGGCGCGTGCGCGAGCGCAGCGGCTGCTCGGTGCGCTCGCGCCGCACGCGCGCCGCCGCCGTCGCCGGCGCCAGCAGGTACCGGTGCGGCGCCAGCCACGTCGCCGCCATGCGCTCCTGCCACATTGCATCATATTGTATCATTCGTACGGGAACCATTTGTTTCCCATAAAATTGAAAGTCATAATGTAATGTTTGTCATAATTTTTTTCTCGTCGAAATCGTAAATTTTTCAGAATTTTTGTTAAATGGTCATCCTGTAGAACTCTATTATTTTGTTTGCTTTATAACATTTCTGTACAGTAAATGGTTCAGAGTAAAAAGAGTTATGAATAACAATACATTATGACTTTCAACAATGATGCGAGCCGATAGCCGATAGATGGATCATTATCATCATAACGCTTATACGCTTTCTCGACGGTGAGCGCTCTAAAAAAACAAGCGCACTTTAAAAAGCACGGGTCATCCTATTAATACTATAAATGAGAAAATTTGTGAAGATTTTCGAATGTTTGAATATTTGTTAGTCAATCACGCAATAACGGCTGAACGGATTTAGATGAAAATCGGCGTACAGATGGACAAACATCTGGGTTGAGACATGGGATACTTAATATCCTGGTAATGAGTATCCGTGAGATAATATTTTCTGACGTGTTAATTTCGTCTGTAATACATAGATGGCGCCGTCCGAGCGAACGTTGTGCCTCAAAAACGTCACTGTAACCTTTTTCCATGGATGTCTAACACAAGTTAGTAAAGCTGTAGTTAGTCTTACAGAGAGTTCCGGTATGGAGCAGTCGGCCATCATGTCGTGCGGCGCCATGGGGTCCCAGTAGACGGCGAGCCGCTGCAGCTCGAGCAGCTTGAAGGAGCAGCCGTCGTCGCCGGCGGGCAGCGTGGTGAAGCCGCGCCGGCCGGCCGCGTCGCACGACTCCGCCGACAGCGCCGCCGCCGCCAGCCCGCACGCGAACCCGCGCCCGCACGTCGCCGCGTCCTCGTAGCGCAAGTGCACATCGTTCACCTTCAACTGGACACACAAATATTGAGAGTACGCAGACAGTAAGCGTGAATCTGTCCTGAACTAAAAGGAATAAATTCCCATCACGAACCGAAAGGAAGTGGTTCCTCGTGAACGATCCTATCGGCTCGGTCTCGGTCCCCGCTCCTTTAGCTCTTCAAGCAATTGCCTTTGGTTAGAAAAAAAAATGTATTTTTTTTATATTTTTTTCTTACAGATTAGGCCAATTTAAGAAACTAATTTGAATATTTTAAAATTTGGTCGCGTATTTTTTTTTTAATTTAATTTGTTAAATACCGGATATGGTTGACCGGATATACGTCATCCAGTAGCTCGAAACTCTTGATTTCCTTTGCCCATCTGCTTAGAGAAAAAATAATGTTATCTGTCATTCGTACGTCGTCATGTCGTCAATACGTTTCTAACCTTCTGGTTCTGAAAGTCTATTTTCCACGATAATTTTTGAAAAAATGCTTACCAGTGGAAACTCCGGTGATAAATTTGTCAAGGCTGACACGCTCAATCTACCCAAAATGCGAAATAGATCCATTTACATACATCAATATGATCTTCGCAGCAGTACAAGAGAGATATCCTAAAATATTCGACATTTGCAAGACGACACCAGTTATCACGTAGATCTTCCCTAACACGGACGAATATTTTGCCGGGGCTATTCATGGAGTCATTTGAACTAATAAAACACTTTCTATAGTCCATTTTTTAGTTTCAAAAATGAAAATATCCTTTTTGTTTTGTGAAAAACCTATCCTTTTGACATCAGTTAAATTTAAATGACATTATGACAGACATTGACATTTTTTTTAAGTGAAGCATGAGAGCAAAGGCAAAAAAAATGCCTTTGAACCTTTAATGACGTTATTTGAAGATCAAATGAAAGACATCAGTTTTTTTGGAATTTTTCCGCTATTAGCTGTTTATTTTTAAGTCCGACTACAGAAAATGGTTGTATAACATTATTTCTCAATGATAAAAATATAAAAAAATACAAAAAAATATTTAACCAAAGGGAATTGATTCCTTTTAGTTCTTAGTTCATGACCGACTCAAGCCTATACTCGTTCGTAGATCTCAACCTTTGTTTCGATCAAAGCTAAATAAATTAAGTAAAGGAACTAAAAGACGAACCTAGTACATTTGACCGTTTGACCAAGCAGGCGCAACTCTATATGTATAGCAGGCACAGTGAGCTGTGAGCAACTCACTTAACAGGTGCTACGGGAATCGAGTGTGTTGAGCTGACCAACCGCCAGCCAGCCTAGTTGGTTTGACCAATAACCTTTCAAGCAGAGGATCGTGGGTCCAAATCCCGAGCTCGCACCTCTGAGTTTTTCAGAATTCATTTGTGCAAGTACCACAAGCTTTACGGTGAAGAACAAACATCATGAATAAACCTGCACACACTTGCGAAGTAATTTAATGATCTGTGTGAAGTTCCCGATCCGTACTGAGCCCGCGTGGGAACCACAGTCCGAATTTTCTAATTCAGATAGATTGACAGATAGTCCGTTACGATGCGTCACCTGCAGGTTCTCCACGATGTTAGCCAGCAGACCAGTCCCGTAGCTGAGCCACGAGGAGTAGGAGGTGGCGTAGTAGCCGGCGTCGGCCAGCGCCTCGTGCGCCGCGCGCCACTGCGCCTCCAGCGCGTCCAGCAGCGCCACCTTGCGCTCGTGCGCGAACACCGCCTCCGCCGCCGCGTCCCACTGCACGCAACATAATACTTAAAGCCACAACGAACCGGGAGCGCGGGGCGCCGACGGAGCGTGCCCAGCGCGGTCAATAACACAGAATCAAATACGGTGTACCGCACCGCCGGTGTGTGTCACCGTATATTTGATTCAGTGTTATAGAGCGCGCTGGGCACGGTCCGTCGGCGCCCCGCGCTCCCAGTTTGTGGTGGCCTTTAGTTCGTAGCGACTTCTAGCGCCATCTATTATCAAATAGTGAAACTGCTAAGTACATCCTGCGTAACAACTTCCAACTTCAACCATTTTTCGGACTTCGGGTCCCTAGACCTGCCTGCCTGCGTCTGCCTGGAAAGAGATCTCTCTGTTGTGGCCTCTTCCCACAAGTTTAGCTAAAGTTCTGTGTTACAGCGATCCGCAGTATGCAGTCAACAGTTGCCTACATGGTTGACCAAGTAAATGCTTTATCATTTTTGCTGGTTCCTATACTTTAAAAATAAAATACAGGGCTAATGGTATTTAATGTTTTAAGCCGTACAACTAACATTGGACTTTAAGGCGGTAAAGAAATTTCTTGGTCGATCATACTTTAATGCTCCCAACCAAACCTACGCCCAACTTCACCAATGGATACGACTGAATCAATAATATGAGAAATATTTAGAAAAATGACGCAAGCTAAAAGCGCGAGGCAGGAACCTGAATTCATTTTCCCGACTCGTTCTGTGCGCTCGAGTTGATTACAAATTTCAATAATAAACACCGTAATTAAGTAACCTATGAAAACACAGAAAAAAATGTGTAATGCGCCTAATAGTAAGGGAGAAAGCCGGATAAAGCGACCATATCGGTTCTGGAAGGAAATACAAATGATAGCATTCATATTCCTCTTATTATCAGTTCTGTACATATGTATACCTACCGCACATAAGGTAGCGGTCCTTAATCTATCCGTGTATGTTTTTAAGTACTTATTTTATGTACAGTGAAGCTCAAAAGTAACTGAACCTCTAATTTGGAATATGCCCAATTGTGCCCGTATTGTTGTTTACTGCGATAAAGTATTGAGGGATGAAGCCATTTTTGAAGTTAGCTATATGAAAGAATTTGTTTAAAATAAATTGCTTTCTGCCAAGTTTCTTGCGGCGCATGTTTCTTACCAATAATGATTTTTCCGAAAGCGCTGGTAGTATAAATAAAATAGACATGTGCCCTTTGCGGCCTACTTACAAAATAAACGTATTGATTTTGATTGAGTTCGTCAAGATTAGAAGGTGGAAGTTAACTATGGGAAGGGCCATATTAAAATATAAACGCAGAAGCGTCAAGGGATCTTTCGCTGCGTAGAACTCGGGTTTTCAACGAAAAGTGATTTCTTTTTCATAAATGAGATGTAGAATTAATGGTTTGGCGCCATAAGGGCGCCATTATGAATTTAAACCTTTTTTAGGCGGTAACAGGAGTAGCGAAAATATTCCAGAGATAGGAGCCGGGTGATTTACTATTTATGCGGCAGATCTATGATTGTTCAGCATGTCATACAGAAATTAGAATTGAATCCTTCGTTTAGAGACTTTTAGACCCTAAGAAACATCTCACAATTTCAAAGCGACATAATCGTGATTTTACTAATAGATTTCACAGATGGCCGTCTAAACAGTGTTATTTTGTTACGACTTCATTGTTGTTTACATTCTAAAAATAGAATTTATGCAATCACCTTTGCGGTTGGTAAGACCTTGGCCCTAAACAGAAGGTAGTTGCTTTGTTTTTACTACAAACAATATGCAATGTATGCATACGAATTCATTTTAAAAGTACACACTCCTCTATGAGAAACCTTATACGTTTTGCTACATAGCCATGCACAAGATTGCACGAAGTCCTATCATCAAGGCCGGCGCAGACCAGATGCGTTTGCGTGTCACGCTCCAGTAAAACTGAAACTGTAAGAAAGACGGCACATCATGTGCGTGCACGCATATAGTGCGCCATATTTCTTACAGTTTCATTTATTACAAATGGTGCGCGACGCGCACACGCATCTGGTCTGCGCCGACCTTCAGTATTGTAATAAAGAACAAATATTATTAGACTAGTCTTTACCCGCAACTTCGATCACGGTAACTATTACATTTGTCAATTGAATTGAAATTCTGTAATTGGGCCATTCTACTTTTCGTTGACCAGTAATTTTTTGTACTGTGCTCTTCAAATATTTTTTTTCAAAGACGGTAAAGTGCTCGGTTTAAATCATTTAAAATTTAAATAGGCACATAATTAAGCTTACATTTAAAATTATCACTACGTATAAAAAGTAATCATTATTATCTATAAAGTAGGTAACGCAGTGGACATGCATGTCCCCGCCATTTGTATGGAAATTGATGTATTTTCCGTTGAGTTACCAACTTTATCCACAAAATTTCATTCAATTTCAAGTTTTATTGCTTTAAAACATTAAATTTAGGTGTTTCAGTTTGTATATAAGTTATTTATACTTGAAAAAAATCACCAGGTATGCCTTATATTTCACAAAAGATTAATGGTTACTTAAAAGTAGAATGGCCCAATTTCTTAAAAAATCGAACACCAGTACCAAATTTCACGTCTCTGAACTTAGCGGTCGAGGTATCGAGATTTTGGGAATATTGATGTAAAAGTTAGCATTGATATGTGTAATTCCACAAATCCAGCTATCTGCAATCTGCATAATAAATTTCATCCAAATCCGTCCTGCTGTTTTAGCGTGATATATTGTCAAACACACGCACACATAATAATATACTCACAAACTCACAAACTTTTGTATTTATAATATTAGTAGGATTAAGAAATATATTCTTTTGTTTAAATTAAAAAGTGAAGCGTTTATCACGCGAGACCTATGCAATTTTCCGCGATACAATGTAGCCTATTTACATTCCTCAATGCTGCAATGTTCAAACTATATTCCTGCCAAATTTTCTTCAAGACCTGTAGTTTTGCCGTGAAGAGGAGCAAACGCTTGTCGTGTTTTGGATGAAGGATCTGAGCAGTTGTGCAGCGCGCGCGTACCGGTTAGCTTGTTGTACTGTTTGTACCTACTGCTTGAGGGCGCGCGCAACACCGCGCTCATCTGCTTTCTTCCTGCTTGTTCCCCTAAATTCAAGTGTGAATGAGCATTTACTAGGCAAGCGTGCTCCATCGTAACCCTCATCTTCGCTTTCTATCAGGCGTGATTGTGGTCAAACGCAAGTCTATATTATATAAAAAAAAACAGACAGCCAGAAAAATAGAATTACTTTCGCATTTATAATATTAAAAGAGATTGTTATTATAAAATCCGAGTTACTTAAATTTCTATCAAAATAAACAATCTGTGATGTAATCCTTGTTAGATACTGTGTTATATTGTGTATTTATGTATGAATTGTGTAGTGTTGGTTTTTCTCCAAAACTGCTCAGATTCTTTGCTAGCTATCTACGTGACAGGCAGCAGTATGTGCAGTGCGGTTGCTTTGTTTCAGAGCCGTACCATACTCGTTCTGGAGTCAGTCAGGGTTCGATATTGGGCCCGTTGCTTTTTGGAGTTATGGTCAATGATCTGGCCTTGGTTCCTGAATGCGCTAGATGCTTGCTTTATGCCGATGACCTGAAGCTTATTTATGGCGTGCAGGATATTTCAGATTGTAGGTCACTGCAAAATGACATTGATAGAGTTTACCAGTGGAGTATTAATAACAGACTTCATTTTAATGCTGCAAAATGTGTGCTCATAACTTTCAGTAGGGCCCGTAATCCCTTACTTTATAATTATCTCCTCGATTCTGAATCAATAGCTCGGGTTGAGACTGTTCGGGATTTGGGAGTTTTTCTGGACGCGAACCTTAACTTTCATGAGCATATTAATGCCTTGGCTGTTGACTGTTACAGGAGGCTGGGGTTCGTCATTCGGAATACTAGAGACTTTGTGGATGCCAGGTCCATAACGCTCCTTTACACAGCTCTTGTCAGAAGCAAGCTCGAAGCAGCTTGTGTTGTATGGAACCCACATGAAGCATCTTATATCTTGCTTCTGGAGAGAGTGCAAAAGGCATTCTTGCGTTATTTGTATAAGAGGATGTATGGGTATTATCCTTTTTTATACCCAACCAAATTTTTGCTGGGCGTCTTAGGCTTCAATTCATTGGAGGTGAGGCGAGATTTCAGACTGTTAACTGTAGCTAGCGGTATTTTGCGTGGTGATTCTGATTGTCCCGAATTGGTGGCTCAGTTGCTGCGTCTGTATGTTCCCTCGCCTACTAAATTTCTCTTTCGGCCACGCTGTCGCCATTTGTTGGCGGCGCCGGCAGCACGAACGGTGTCCCGCAGAAAATCTCCGCTAGTTCGAGCTTTGCACCAGATGAACTCACTCCTCGAATCGACCCCAGGCTGTGATTTGTTTGCGAGCAGATGGTTACAACTGTGTGAGGAATGTATGAGATATTGCGAGAAGATGGATATTCGACCTTCTTCTGTTTTATTTTAAACTCTATTGTTCTTATGTGTATCTATTCTTTGTAAAAATTGTATTTGAATTTCACAGTGCTTTGGTTGATCTGTTATGCTGTGAAATGTAATGAATTAAATAAATAAATAAATAAATGACTGTATTGTTTATCAGATGCTAAGCAATCTTATCTAACACGAAACAGGTCTGTGTCATGTGAGGGCAATGTGCAAAGTATGTAAATAAAAGTGCGATTGGTTATCAAAAGATTCCAGTACATTCTGGTCATAAACTAAAACTCGTTCAGTTACGAGACAATTATTTTTTATGATATGGACGGAAAACATGTTAATGTGTCACCAAAGACGAGGCCAAGTAATACATACATGTAGAGATCAAAGAGATATCTGCATCTTACAGATTAACATACAAGCTTTTACCTGTGTCTTTGACCGCGCAATAACGGACATAGTTAGGTAGAAACATTTTTTGTGTTTTATACATACAGATTAGGTATACTTTTCAAACCTGGGGCTTCTATTCTACATAATTGTAAATTCTTTGAGCAGATTGCAAGCGCTCTATTAAGGCTCATTAGAGTTTTGGTGGAGTAGGTATTCGGTAAATGTGTACCGATTTCGTACAGGGCAGCCTCGCATGCGGCCTTTGCATACTAATGGCACATCGTATGCCATTTCACTGTAGGCGAAAGTTTCAAAGGCGAATAGGGACGCAAGCAATGATCGTTGATGTCTCGTGCTCGCATGCCGAGTGCGCGCCACTCCACAGCCACCACCGAACCAACAACCAATTGGCATCTTGCCTTGAACAAGGTTCTTGTTCGAAGCTAACCAGACATCGGAATTTATGGGGGAAATTTTAATAACAGATATCCTTATTTGTTCCTAACTCGGTAAGCTCTATTATCGATGCTTTTCCCACATACTTACTAGTGATTGCTTCATGTTTTGTTTGTAAAATACAATTTTACTAGCTGTTGCCTACGACTCCGTCTGCGGAGAATTCATTTATCGTCATCCCGCGAGAACTATGCTATTTTTTGGGATAAAATTTCATCATTCATTCTTTCAAACCAGTATTGTATAAAAATTAAACCGGTTGTCTGTAAAGTCGGTTTACGGACGATAGTTTAACGTGACAACGTCATAACAAAACCCCCCCGCATTGCGCTAGTACTAAGATTGTATTATGCAATATTGCAACTGGCCTTCACTGCTCTGTAGGTACAGTCGGCCAAAAATATGGTCTGCCCCCTACGGTCGAAGTTCATTTGCACGTCATGATACAACGAGGTCGATTTTCCCTTGCAATAACATGATGACAGTGACTTAGGGATATTTAGATGTCACAGAAACTTTTGTCAAAACTGGTAGACCACTTTCTTGGTCGACCGTACATGTAACGTTACATAACGTTAAATGTACGTTACATTGCGTCATCCTTTTTCGTGTATGCAGTCGGCGTTCATCGATTTATTAGACGTTGTCACGTCAAAATAAAAAAAAAACAAGTGTGATGTGTGTACGCGACATACCTCATCCAAGTTGACGGGCGCGGCGACCAGGTAGAGCTTGTCGATGGCGATGAGCCAGGGCGCCGAGCGCAGCTGGCGCACCGGCACCTGCAGCTGCACCTTGCCGATGAAGCCCGAGCGCACCTCCACCGGCAGCCCCAGGTGCCGCAGGGCATCCTTCTTCAGAGGGAGGTTTTCTAGCTCTACCTTTCCTGAAGACAGAAGTTGAAATTAGAAGTATTAGAGCCATATGACACTGGCAATTTGCAAACGTATTAGAAGTAGTGTCCGACCGAAAGTTCGGTTTCGGTTTCAGTTTCGGTAGTTCCGGCAAAAAAACGGGTTTCGGTTTAGTTTCGGTTTCGGCGGCAAACCTGCCGAAACTACGACCGAAACCGAAACTGCATTCGGTACCTCTACCATGAGTTACACTAGTTTACAGTGACCGCACTCGCTAGCGACGGCGTAAATGATTTGTATGGAGAATTGTACTTCCGTAAGTGACCGCTAGAGGCGCTGTACAATTCTCCATATAAATAATTTACGCCGTCGCTAGTGAGTACGGTCACGTAAACTAGTGTAAACTCATGGTAGAGGTACAGGAGTTCTCGCGCTGCGATCGTTTTGTTCGGTGCATTGAATTCCAAGCGACGAAGACATTTTGCCGCGTCTACGTGCCTAATCATGTCGTCACTGGCTTGTGTTTGCATTTCGTTTTGTTTGTTGTGTTTTCATATGATTTATTTCGAGTTCGGTAAGTTTTATCACGTGATATAGCATAAAAGTAAGTAGTAAACATCAAAAAATAATTCAATATACTTAACAAACTAATACATAGATATAGTAGAATCATGTTTAAACTATCTAAATCTTTTTTTGATTAATTTAACTCTCTTGCTAATGCTATACCTAAACACACATTAATTAGGCACATTAATTAGACAGTAAAGTTAGTACACTTTAGTGCATTAGTGATGATAATATTGTGCATTCAGGGATGTTATGTTGATTATTAATAAGTAAAAATATCGAAGACTGCATAGCTATGTGATTTAAAGATAAAAAATAAAATTGACTGATTATAATATCGTTTTCTTTATTTTTCCCTCAAAACATGATCCTTGTAAGGAAGTTTCGGTTTCGATTTCAGCCGAAACTGAGACCGTTGCCGGAATTCGGTTTCGGTTTCGGTCGTAAAAACCAGTTTCGGTCGGACACTAATAGACGCGAAGCGAAGGCGCGGCGTGGCCGCGGAGGCCCAACGGATTCGCCGCGGACGCCCAACGTATTTAGACATAAGTATTTAATACGTTGCGCGTTCGCGGCGTATCCGATACGCTTCCGCGGCGAACACGCCGCGCATCCGCTCCGCTTCTAATACGTTCGCAATTGGCCAATGTGAAATGGCTCTAATATGGATGATAACAAAGCCCATCATCACTTATCTAACAATATTATACAGTTCAAGTCAAAAATTAGCGGTTTCCCATATAAATTTCATTGGATACAGCTACTCATTCCGCCTCGATTTACCAATCACATTTGTTTCAACCAAAAAGAGACCTAATCTAAGCACTCTTTCCCAATCGTAAAAAAAATCAATATCAGGATATAAAAATACACAGTCTCATCATTCTCCTGTAAAACTGTTAAAAATTACTTGAGCCGTGTTAAGCAACATATACTAACTAAAAAAAAATATATAAATCTGTCTATTATCACAAATTAAAAATTATTTGGACCACCCCATTGGGAATGTATGGTCTACAGTCCACACTGTACAGAACATAATGAAGAAGTACCTGGGCGACCGAGCTCTGCTCGGGCAGAAACTCGGTACCAAGCGTTTTCCCAGAGATAAGACCAAGCTAGATCAATTTTTCATCCCCGAAAACCCCCAAATACCAAATTTCGTCGAAATCGTTGGAACCGTTTCCGAGATCCTGATTATATACACCGGAGGGGTGGGGGGGGGGGGGGTTGAGAGGGGGGTAGGGGATGCGGGGGAGGGAGCGCTGGGGTATTAAAGGGGGGATGAAAATTTCATTGATTTTGCCGTAGGATGCACCGTTTTCAAGATATTTAAAACACCGGAGGAGGTGAAGGGGTGTCACGTTAAACTATCGTCCGTAAACCGACTTTACAGACAACCGGCTTTTCCTGTTCTGTGCTCCCAATAGGGAACGTGCACATAGACGGTGCTGCCAACTGGTGCCATAAGGGTGCCATCAATTTGAATGTTTTACCTTGATAAGTTTGTTTTATTGTCCGCATAGTGTCTCTTCTGTCGCATTAGTGCTGCCGCCTATAGTTACTGCACGTTCCCTATAATACTTTTTCTAACAAAAAAGTAACTTTTTCTCGCAAAAAAATAACTTTTTCTCACAAAAAAGTAACTTTTTCTCACAAAAGAAGAAACTTGACGTTTTCTCATAAAAAATAAACTTAAAAAAAAAACTAAAAATCTTGAAAAAAACGTGGTATCGAACCGAGGTCGGCTGGATCCGCGACCACCCGATTTCTAATGTGCCATTATGATCTGCTCGAAGTCGGCGAAATTTAGCTTTATATTCTAATGCAAACAAAAATAGCCGGAAAACACGAGTAAAAGCGATTTTCTGAAAATGAAACATAGCTAGATCCGTTTTTCATCCCCGAAAACCCCCACATACCAAATTTCATCGAAATCGTTGGAGCCGTTTCCGAGATCCTGATTATATATATATATACAAGAATTGCTCGTTTAAAGGTATTAGATTATATAAATGACTAGCTGTTGCCCGCGACTCCGTCCGCTAAGAATAGGAGTATGTATAAAAAATAGCCTACGACCTATTCTCAGACCTGCCGAATACAGAAAAAAAAGTTTCATAAAAAGAAAAGCCGTTTCGGAGGAGTTTGATAAGAAACACCGTGACATGAGTTTTTTATATATTATTTGAATCTATGTCACTGAGCTATGGCCTTTTTGAACTACTGTAGCGCATACAACAATGTAAAATGTTTCATTTTTAAGTTTCTACTGATTACTGTATTTTTTTTGTAATCTTGATTGTGTGTGCTTACAGTACCAAATAAATGTCTTTATCTATCTATCTATGTAAAGCTAATTATCAATTTGTGCTTCTGTGTTGACTCCCTTATTATTTTTTTTAATTAATGCAGAAGAATGAAAAAAAAAACAATCCATACAAGTATCAAGATGATACCTCTAATAAAAGGACAACAACCCAATTAGCTAATAAGAAATTTATTGTTGAAAATAGTATTACCATGGCTTTTTTATAAGCTTCCAAAATAATCTTCACAATTACAGCTTTACTTTAACTACCTGCAGTTTTCTTTTTCTATTTTTTAAGACCAAGGCTTGAAAGTTTAATAATATGTTTGATGGATAAGCAACACAGAAAATTAAAAAATTATATGGAAACTACTAACTTTCATTGAGGAAATTTGGAAGGAAAAATGTCTGTAAAAACTTAATTAAAAATTAATTGAATTTACAATCTTAGGCTATTATTGCATGCAGGGAAAAAATATTTTTAATGACCTAGGTCATTATTTAAACTTATTAGATTATTTAGATTATAACTCGCTTAAATTTTTATAACAACTTCCAAACATCCTGCATACAGTATAATGTTGCTGAATCAAAATTTTATTAATAATTCCACCTTTTCCTTTTTATACTATTATATGAAAACAAAAGTATGATGCTTTAACTATTAACCCGTCGTCTGTCGCAAAATTTCACATGTATCTGTATGTCTTGTGATTCTGGCACTGATCAGTGCTTAGACAGCCGAAAGGTTAATAGTAGATATTTATACAAATATAATAAAAGAGTGCCTGCTGCCCACAACTTCATCTACATTGTCATTTGTTGGTTGTCAAATTTCTTTTAACCCCTCAGACTAATCTTATAATTGCTGCATTAAGAAGATTGTTTTTAATCGTATTAGAAATGGCGCGAAGATTATTCTTATAAGAGGCAGTTGTCGTGAGACCCACCCGAAAGCAGCGCCACGCTCAGCTGGTCGGTGTTGAGGTTCTCGACATACTTCCCGAGGTAATTGTTCAAAACCCAAGCCACCAGTCCTTCCAACATCGTGCATGGTCGCTTCTACTCCGTTCGAATCACTGCACACCAATCGCTCGGTCACTTTCCACAACAAATCACTGCTCTACGACACAAGTCAGCTGTTTATATTTCTAGTCCTATAACCAAGTACTGGCATAGCGTTTTTTAAACATGAAACTTATTTCCTAATTGCGCAATGGACCCACACATTCGGTGAATAATGCTTAAAATTATCTCTGTTTTCATTAATTTTTTCAATGAACCATTGACTAAAAGTGACAGCACACGATTGACATGACAGCTGTTTAACTTGACATTTGCACTTTCGTTCAGAAATTATGCTGCCTGCGTGATGGGCACCCTACCTAAGGGTCCAAATTTAGATAATAATTTTTAGTTTTTAATTTGTGTTTAGCTATTTTAAGTTAGTTTAAGTTATGTTAATTTTATACTTAGTCCCTGTTTTTATACCTTATTTTATAATTAAATTCAGAAATTACCATCATTTACCTTTTTTTATTTATCATAACATCAGAAACCTAAAATGAAAAAGAATAACTTAGACTTTAATGAGTTTTTGTTTTTATTTTTACCATTATTTTTACAATATTGGAAAAGAAAATAGCGTGCTGGAAATCTTTTCGTTTTGAAAATTCGTATAGCTGCTTGATAATTCCGAACGAAAGCTCATTCCTTTACACGGAGTTCTTACGTCACATATTTATTTTATTATTCACCATTCAGTGCCACCCATACCATTCTGACAGCTGAGTGAGACAAAAGTGTGTAGAGTGTAACGAAACATTCTATTCCAGTGGTGAATTTTTGGCATTCTTGTGTTATTTTAGGTTTTGTGTAAACTTAAATCAATAAATTTATATTTAATTAATATGACTGCCCTACATGTATTAAAAAGGTTTTCTGTTCCTTTAACAAATTCATGTTGTAAGAAAAAAATAACAAATTCACAAGTGCGATTTAGTGCCACTTTGGGAAGAATCGCAAGGTTTGCTCCAGCGATAATAAAAGTCCGACACTTGGGTTTGGGACCCACGACGAAAGATTTTGATGAATCAGGACAGCAAATAACAGGACCTATAACAAAAGTGCATGCTGCAGCACTTGTACTGCACTTAAACAATGAGGAAAGAAAATTGTTACTTACGGCGCTACAGGAGTATGAATCTAATAAAATTAAGGAAGAATTTGAAGGTTTGGTTTCTATAGTTACATCCATAAATAAATAATAATAAATAAATATTAGTGGACAATCTTACACAAATCAACCTAGTCCCAAACTTAGCAAAGCTTGTACTATGGGTATTAGACGACGATAAACATACTTATATAGATAAATAAATACTTAAATACATAGAAAACATCCATAACTCAGGAACAAATATTCGTGCTCATCACACAAATAAATGCCCTTACCGGGATTTGAACCCAGGACCTCTTGCTTCATAGGCAGGGTCACTACCAACTAGGCTAAAGCGGTTGTTCATCCATGTAGCACTTATTACTGTAAAACTTTTAACATTAATGAAATTACAATTTACATTTCTAGATAAACTGGCTGGCCAGCGATGGAGAACAAAACTTGGGAGGCCCAGCAAAGTGCCCTCGCTGGGCGATGTCGACCCCACTGGCACCTACTGCCCGGTCCCAGATGACTGGCTCAAGAAGAAGTATGGTTAGTGCTAAACATATTTACCATAACCATAAATTTAATCTATCTGGTTCTTTCTGCTTTATGCCAGTCATTGACCCCACTGTTTACCTCCACCATGCTTGCTCATTAACTTATGTCAAGTTTGTTGTTGATTTTTTTGAACATTGAATCTAATTATAAACTGTTGTTTTTTATGCTATCAATTTGGATTTTCAATGGTATGTATTTTTTTATAGACTAAACTTGGTATACTATAAATATAATAAATACATTCATTTAGTTACTACAATAATCATCATCATCACAATAATCTAAAAAATATAGATAAGTTTACCGGCTAAATGTAAATCCACTGGCAGACTACATCTTGCCGGATATTGGATGGAGCAGAGGGTAAAGAAACTACTATGTGACTGTTCTATATGAGACTGCCATGACTCACATGTCTACTTGTACTGCACTGAAGAACTGAAGAACTAGTACCCGTTAAATCATTACATATGCCAACTTATATATACAATCTATTCCTTATGCTTTAGGCTAGGCGTGCAGATATCAGAGTTGACTATCGTCACGCCAGCATCAATATAATCTACTTATCTTAGGTTTGTGCCGTATGCCCTAGTGACTTACCGGCACGTCTTAACATACGAGCTACATTTTGTGGCTTCCGCCACAATAAGTATTGTCTTGAACATGTATATCATTTGCTTATGTGAAAAAAATTACACTGTCTTACATCAAGATTATCATACAGTATGCTTCAGTGACCATAATGGCAAAGCCATTTAGCAAATAGTATAATCACATGTTCTTTCTCAACTAATTGATATTTTAGCTATTTCTTCATTGGGCATAAACTGAGATTATTAACTTTGACTGATTTGTTGTGTTTTAATGTTTCAGCTGCAACAGTACCAAAGCCTACAACCAGGGAGCTAGTCCATTGTAAGTTTATTCATTTAAATTTATGTTCATTTACATTAGTAGATACTTAGTAATTTTGCAAAGTGGCAGTTACTTGTCACTAACTACACTATAGAAAGTCAATCTAATACTTTTAATTATTATTTGTACCACATTTGTTTATCTTAAATGCCAATTTTCTGAAATTAGTATTATTAATCACAAAATTTAATTTTTACAATAAAAAAAAACAATATTAAATTCATTCCAAAATTTATAGAAGTTTACAATAGGTAGAATTGAAGTAGAATATGGTTCAAAGCAGTCTTTTCTGATTTTAATTTCCACTCATTGCAATAATATTTTTTTAATCACCTCATTAATAATTACTGAAGTAATTAATAGTAATTATTGAATCACTCGATTTTTGTTTGAAATAAGTGACTAGTTTGATGGCTTGATAAATTAATGTTTTACTTGTTTCTTAATGACAAATGTGTATAATGAGTTCCATTTATTATTTGCAGTGTCATTAGCTAATTCTGTGCCATTCATCGGGTTTGGGTTTCTGGACAACTTCATTATGATAACAGCGGTAAGTTTACTGTGGTTCATCATTAATATCATTATAGCTGTGTTCAGCTGTGGTGGCCTAGTGGTTTGACCTATAGCGTCTCAAGCAATGGGTTGTGGGTTTGAGCATGGGCTTGCACCTGCGAGTTATCGCAATTTATGTGCCGGGTCCCGCGTGGAAACTATGGTTCAAGACCTCTGATTCTGAGGGGAGGCCTTTCCGTGCAGTGGGATGTACAGTGGTGGTCATACAATTAAGAACGATTTGGAGTTTCCGATTTTTTTTTATCTAAATCATGTCATATGTCTAGTTGTGTTCCTTCTTAGAAGTAACAAGTTATGTTATAAAATAGCCACATGGATAGAGCAAACAGGATTAATAATAATAGTGTATAATTGCTAACATTTTTTTTTACAAATTTTATTTGTTCTCTATACTAATAAATTCAAATAGTAATGAAGCTGGACAAATAATTAAGAACGATTTATTAAACTGCTCGAGAGTTGTTTTATATGAAACTTAGATTAAATAAATCATATTAATGTGAAGTTGGTATAGAAAAAAAAGCAATTTAATACATTTGAACTAAAATTAATAGTTAGTAGCATGTCCACGGCTTTTAATTATGGCTTTACACCGGCGAGGCATTGAATCTATCAATTTTTGACATTTCGCAAGAGAAATAGAGTTCCATTCTTCTAAGAAAACGTTGTACAGCTCTCTCAAATTGCCACACTGTCGATTTGAAACCTTTTTCTTGACTTCGCACCAAAGATGATCTATTGGGTTAAGATCTGGGCTGTTGGCTGGCCAATCTAAGACTGAAACTGATTGTGATGTGAGGAATTCCTTAACGGTGCGTGCAGTATGCTTTGGATCATTGTCGTGCTGGAATGTCCAAATAACCGGAAGCACGTCTTCGGCATATGGTAACATTGTTTCTTGCAGTATATTTTTGTATTGGAATTGATCCATGTTTCCTTCTATCAGCCTAACAGGTCCAACGCCATGTCCAGAAAAGCACCCCCAAATTTTCACATTTCCCCCGCCATGCTTTAATGTCACTTTTGTGTACTTTGGGTCGAATGCTTTATTCGGAGGGCGTCGTACATATCGTTTTCCATCAGAACATACCCTATTTATTTTTGTCTCGTCAGAAAAAAGAACGTTTTTCCACTGTCTGACTGTCCAGTTTTCATACCTTCTTGCAAATGCAAGTCGGGCTTGCCTATGACATCGTTTCAACATAGGCACCTTTCTTGCTATCCTTCCGTTCAACTTATTTTCTACCAAACGCCTTCGAATAGTGCGTGCAGAGATTGCTGAAGGGTTGTTTTCGCCAAAATATTCTTTTCTCAACTCATTAGACCCTTTAAAAGGATTTTGTTTTGCCAAACGAACGATATTTCGATCATCTCGACGAGATGACTTTCTCTGTCTAGGTCCACGCGGAACGTTTGAAGTAGTTTGATACGTGGAAAAATGCTTTACGGCATGGAAAACCATTGTTTTTGAACATTGCAGATGGTCGGCTATCTTTTTATACGACCAATTCTTCTCGCGAAGTTTTATTATTACTTCTCTTGTAGATTTATCACAACTATTATTTTTCCCCATTGTTTTTATACGAAGTAATCACTTTTAAGACTTTAACAGCACGAAATGGCGCCAAAATTATACGAATAATAATCTACAACCACAGAGCCACACAGTGTTCTCTATTTAAATTTGAAAAAATAATAAACTATTCAGCGTTCTTAATTACGTGACCAGCCAGTAAGTACTAATACTAGGTTCAGATCGAATGTATAAAGTTTCTCTATTAATTTTTTAGCCAACAATGTTGCATAAATGAATGTACCGGTAGTACGGAAAAGTTTTGCAATACCGAGAGAAATAAAAAAAATACGGGCAATTAGTTATACTTGTTACTTTGAAAAAATCATCTCAATAAATAATCGTTCTTAATTATATGGCCACAACTGTATATAGGCTGGGTTGATGAGTTTCTAGACTAGACATACTTGCTCTCTGAGACCTACTTTGATATTGTGGCCATCACCATAGTTTATTTAAGAGTAGAGTAATAAATAATAGAATAGGACCATTCACTCGAGTGAATATTCAATCAAGTTAACCATCTGATATCATTTTTAGTTAGATATAATATAAGTAATTTAAGCAAAATTATTTTATTTTGCCCACGTTTTTATTTTAGTATTAAGAACTACTCATAATAATTATAGCTAAAAATGACTAATCATAATCATTGTAACTAAAACTGCTATCTATGTTCTACGAATAAATATACTGATTGATTGATTATATTGCAATACCCTTCCAGGATGCATGTTTGACACATAATCTATAACATCATGTAATTTTTCAACATGTAAGCAATAAATCATTTGAATATGAACAATTTTAAAATCTCCTTGGGATATGACCACATTCCATGACTCATTGATCAGATGGCGTCATCTTTGAACTTAGCTAATGATACTATGTGCATACTAGGGCGAATCATCATTTTAGTGCCACCCGTTGCTATCATCATCATCATCATCTCAGCCTATTTACGTCCCACTGCAGGGCACAGGCCTCCTCTCAGAATGAGAGGGGTTGGGCCGAAGTTTCCGGTTCCCGTTGCTATGGTTACACAAATTTTGTCCCTTGCACAACCTAAGCATTTTTCTATGAAACAGTATGAAGTGTCACTTAGACAACCGGGGACAGTGTATACAGCAAAAAACTTGATTCACCCACTAACATATTTTCTTTTGTGATGGATGTAAGAGCTCTTTACTATCTTTATTTTTTATTCTTACCAATTAATTACCTACGGTTCTTACAGAATATTATAAGTGCAAAAGTTTCTGGATGATTTGGTCTAGTTCTAGCTAATATTGATGATTAAGGCTGCCTGCGTATCCACCAGGGCTGAGCGAGAGTGCGTTGAGAGGGATGTGTTTATGTCATGAACCAATAGAAACACATCATTTATAAAGAAGAAAATTTTGAAATTTGAAAGAATTTGATTTTTATTTTCTGATAGAATTTTGGAAAAGATTGAAGACAATTTTTTTTTGTGTCACAGATACAATAATTAATAGATAAATTCAAAACTAAAATTAGATAATGTGAGACAGTCTTGGTCAGTGAATATTTATAAACATAATATTGTCATGTGTATATTGTCAATACCGGTACTGTGCGAAGCGGCAGTCGCTTTAAGGAACCGCCAAATTTCATTCATCGTTTTAAATAAATATCCAGCCCTATTTATTACAAACTGCAGAACATTTGTAGATCCGGCGCTGCATCTTTGTACTTAATCATACAAATATTTTGCTTCTTGGGGAGTCCCCTAGACAGTTGCCCCACTGATGGCTCAGGCCCGAAATGTCTGTTTTCCTAAAATATATCTTTCCCAAAATGTCAGCTTTTCCATAATATGTGACGTCTTTTGTATTTAGGAAAACAGAGATTTCAGGCCTGAGCCCCTCTGATCACTATGATATCCAGTAGAAGTTGGGTTACACTAAATAGCCAAAAACTTTATTTCAGGGTGACAGTATCGAGAGTGGTATGGGCGCGTTCATCACGATCTCGACGATGGCGGCGGCCGCGCTCGGCAACACGTTCAGCGACGTCATCGGCATCGGCTCCTCGTACTACGTGGAGCGCGCGGCCGCGATGCTGGGCATGGCGCCGCCGCCGCTCTCGCCCGTGCAGCTCGACATGCCCGTCTGTCGCCGCTTCTCCAACATGGTCAGTTCATACACAACCATAGCCTCTCAACGTAGACGATAACGCCCTCTTAGAGGTGTTGAAAGCTTTCAGGGGGGCAGTGGCAGTATACCGCTCAGAAAAAAAATAGGTGGCATTGCTTAGTAAGTAAAAAAAAAATAGTTAATTAGTACAAGTTGTTTGCTGACTGTACTTTTGCTCCTGGTTACCATCTAGGACCAAAGTACTCCCCAAGATGACTCAAACGAGACTAAACTCGATAGGGTTTTGTCGTTTTATTATGGAGTTCGTTACCATCCAGCTCCATGTCGTAATAATATTGCATTGCATTGTCATCCTATTTACACATGCATGCAAAATTTCAGCCAAATTACGCAAACTATTACGGCAAGTTAAATTAAAGATTGTAAAAAAGGGAGCTTCAGAAGAGTAAAATATCAAAGACGACCTATATCTCTACATACAGCTGCTCCTCGGTCAGACTTCTAGTTTTACTCTCTTGCATTTCTTTTGCATTGAATAAAGCAAAAATCCATCAAAGCAAGATCGAAAAACCCTGAAATCAGTTTTTTACTGTTACGATCACCTACATGTATGCCAAATTTAAAGAGACTAGTAATCATAGTTACCACTCAGATTCGAACAAAATCCCCATATAATAAGGCCCTATATCCAAGACTCACGATAACACTCGTGCTCTATCGTATCGTTGTTCTAAATCGCTGTAAATGAACTGAAACAATTACTTTGCTCACCCGTGACCTTACGATTTTTTATTGCTATACTATAACAACGGAATTGAAATATACAAAGGTCGCGGGTGAGCAAAGTAATTGTTTCAGTTCATTAAAATGGACCTCCGCAAAGTAACGCCTGATTCAATAAATTATCTAAATCGCTGTGTCCGCAGGGGCGCGTGCTGGGCATCACGTTCGGCTGCTTCCTGGGCATGACCCCGCTGCTCTTCAAGGACAAGAAGAGCGAGACAGACGACGCCAAACCCGAGCCCGAACGACCTGAACCGAAGAAGAGTTAATCACGTAGTAAGCCAATTACACCAATGTACTTAGCATCACTTTACCGAGGCACAAATTTTGAAATCTCAATGCTATTAGGTAGCGACTGATTAGTTTGACGTCGTGTTTTAGGTAAACTATAGGGCACAATTTTATCACCTGTATGACTTGGCTGGTCTTGTGTCACAATCCATTTAATATAATAACCATATACATAGATGGCCAGTAAACACATATAATCAGAGTAAACCAATACGCAATCATCACGGCCCAAAAGAGCAAAAACATAAAAAATAATAAACTCAGTACAACTATGTATTTATTGCTAAAATTATCTCGACGTAATTTTCAAGTCGATGTAATTTCAGCAATAAATAGTTCTTGACTAAGCCCCGCAAAATATTAGTTATGTTATGACTGAAAATCGCGAAAGTTAAAACATTGAAAGTGAAAGTACTGTCAGTTCAGCAATACGATTATTTGCAACTGTCTTTGGAAATTGTATGAAGTATAAATGAAATAAAAAATTATAACATAAAATTCTCTATACACTTCCTTGTGATCAAAACCTTTTTATTTCGAATGTAGCTAAAACAGTATAGCACCAGCAGATAATATCTTGTGATAGCAACAACTAGTGGAACATTTTTATAGTATTGATTGAACATTAATAAAGTGGATTGTGACTAAAGTGCAGGAGTATTTTCATGAACGCTTATTATAAGGAATTTTCTATGCGACCTAACTATTGAACGATATTGTAAAAAATATACTATTTAGTGATCTTCTATCAGTTGATACTTGATTTTAGCATTTGATGCAAGATGTTATAAGGAATCTTTGTTGGGTAATAATTGATATTGAACGTTTTGTTTTTTTACGATGATATTGTAACGTTATTTAATGGTCTTTGTCTCTTTATACAGAGCACTCAATAAAGCGCTTAATCGTTGCCTTTATTTGCTTAGTGATAAGATTTAAATTGTGTTAACACCGGTGCAAGTTTTAAGTGAGCAGCTGTCTTCCAAAATTATCTAAACTCTAAAGCTATGAGCATTAGTTCGTATATTAATCTTGTTCTTGGTGTCAACGGCCTCGTGCGTTTTGTATCCTGTATCTGTTGAGGGTTACCAGAATGGAATGTAGGTAGGTATAAAAACAATCCTAAAAGCAGAAATCCTCACAATAGTCAATTTATTATTTAACTAATTTTTATTACAGTCATCACATTTTTTACTTAGATTTTAAGTAACTTGAGAAGTGTGTCTTAATGTACACTCAGGGACTAATATTACAAATAAGATAGTTTATGTGGTTGATTAGTCCCTTCCCGATTTTATTTACGTCTTTATGGAATTTAAGGATTCACGAAATCTTGCCAATGGCAGCTCTCTGGCAACAATAGAAAATAAAATGGTAATAGACCAGGATTTCGACAAATCAACAATAGATAGTTAATTCGGACTGTTTCGATTTTAGCTAGATGCCCGCTTACTGGTGTTCCGTAGCAGAAGCAATACGTAGTTAATATGTTGTTTACCGACGACTTGTTTTATATCGTTAAGTATATTTATGTAAGATAAAATCAGTAAACGAACGCAGTTTCTGCAGTGCACAGAATAAACACCAAGTTTTGTATATAAGTTTGTGTAGACGTGTTTAGTACAAATGAACAAAGAAGTTTTATGAAAATAGTTCCTGTGTAGTAAGATATTTTTTTACTGTAAATAGCGAAATTAGCGAATGTCTCGATCTTTGCAACTGCATATTATTCAAAACTACCTCCTGTATTAAATTTTCACTGCATTATTCTATCAAATACTGCTGCTATGTTTGTTTTCGTAACTGAAAATGTATATAAATCATATTTTATTGAATGTTATATGAGCACTTGTTATACATATTTATTATTCGATTGATACCTAATGACTTTGTGATTAAGGTTTTGAAAAGTATAATTATAATATAGTATCTCCTGATCGACTTGTTTTTTTTTTCTACACAGGAAGATATTTTTTCAACTTTCCTATCTCGTCACAATAGCACGTTGTCTACAAATCTCAAAATGTCATTTTCCTCACATGATCGCATCCAAAAATGTGGACCAATCGGGCCACATTCTTGTATGGTAGAATATCCTGGCTTCCCCAGTCTTAACGCAGTTGATCAGAAGCACCGCACTGCCAAGCAATTGCGTGTCCTTGCCCAACCTGGCACGTCATTGCCATGATTTAAGCCATGATTGGACATTGCAGATACCTCCTACTTATTCGATGAATACCTAGTGAAAGTTCGTCCGGGTCTTGATTCAATTGGGCTAGGGCAAATTGTCCACTCATAGAGCTTAGCTTGTGAGTGTACACATGTTTGACCTGCAAAAGCATCCTAATCTTTCCCATCGCATCACCAACACTTGGCTGACCTTTCGTGCAGCTTATTACATTGAGATAAAGTTAAATAATGATGGTCACTTGATGCGTTAAGCTAGCTAGGTGATAACAGTTTTTAATTATACGGTTTTTACATTTAGTTTATTTGTTATTATTTCGTTGTATGGTGCATGCAAAGAACTGCGTCGACATTCGGGAACTCATCGAAGATAATCAATCACTGTCTACAAAGTGATAAATGTAGGTGAAGTAAATGAAGTTGGATGTTAAAATGAACTAAATATTAAGATGGGAATAAAACAATAGATTAATTCGTCATAAACATAGTTTAATAAATAACTATCACTGTCCATTGATATCTTACGCGTACAATATAAACACTGGAGACCTGTTACTTTAAAAGTAGCTGCAATTATGGCATGCAATTTTATCAAATAAGTGCATAATTGGTCTGATGATAAATTAATAATTAATGTACTTAGGTTGTACCATAAGAATAAATAATAACAGAGTAGAAGGGAAACTCTTTTGACCGCGTCTAAAACGCCGCCATTTATATACCTATTTACCCCCTCACGTCGTTACACCCCTCTGTCGTCCAGGCGTGTTGCTAGGGTTGCTTACTGTTAAATATTACTTACGTCTAAAGATAATATCGCTAAAATATAAGTTTTTATTTACTTTGAAATCATTATTATATTCTAGTTTTACAAAATATGAGAATTATAAATCATTAGGTACAGTCAAGGATTTTAATTGTTAGACCACTTGCCACTGTTCGTATTTTAGCCGTGTAATGCAAATCGGGTGAAGCCGCTAACGACCGATGGCTGGGCTATTGAAGATTTGGCGAAAAGCAATAAAATGCTGTAGGTACCTACTCTAAACTAAATTTTACCATTGGGTGAAACAATTGGCTACACAAAAAGAACTGTTCATGTCTTTTTGATTAATTAGGTACGAAAACGAAATAATATTTAGAAAATATTACACTTACCGCTCATCATCTTTAGGCAAACTAAAAAAACTTAAGTGAAGCATCGTTTTTCCACACCCAAATAACTTGACGCCATCGTTATTTGTTTCCAATAAAACGAACGCGCAAACAGTAAACTGCCAAACGCGCGTGCGGCGACACCGGCCGTGACACCCTGACTGAGTTCTCTCTTAGCGAGTACTCTAATATCGTGACCTTGAGTCCGGCCGGAGCGAGAGTTTCCCTTCTACTCTGTTATTATTTATTCTTATGGTTGTACTTATTATGTATTATGCGGTAGACAGCGCAACACAATCACATGAGGCTGGATTGCAAAGAATCAAAAAATACATATTTAATTTAAGAACAAATTCGAAATACATGACAACTTTGCGTTTCACATTACGGATAAAGGTATTTTGACGCAGCCCGGTTAGAACCAACATATTGGTCGCCAATAATTAGATCCGTAAACTCAGCTCAGCCTTCCTTGTCATAAATTGTGGTCCAACAGTGATTTAAGCGACGAGCAATAAAATATGCCAGGACTTGGTCCACAGATCAGACAAGTAAGGAGGAATTGGCTCTACTTTGCATACCTTATACAATTTGAGTGTAAATAGAAGAGTTTGATGCCGCGAGCTTGAGCAAGCGCTACTATAATCTAGGTATAAACGCTAACTATCCTATCAATGCATTACACAACGTACATGCAACTGCGCGGTCACTCGCCTGGATCGTACAATTCTTACAAGTACTAGCTGCCTTGCCTTACACCTACTGCTGCGGTCGCGGCGCACGCGCACCCAATAATTGACAGTGTCAGTCAAATTTATTTATCTGATTTTAGTAACTGGGCTTATCATAAGCTATGTTACTTTTATCTGATCATTAGCAAATGGGTCAATTTGAGCCTAACGTGTTTTGTTTAATTAGTTCAGGGTCCGTTTGTGCGCGAAGGCGGCGCGTGCGCACACGATCGACTGCGAGTCCCTTATTTGGTACTAACGACTAGATCGCACCTTTACTATATGATCCGTACGACTATGTATGGCTGACAGAGGCGGAGCGCAAACAATGTGCTCAGAACCGGTTGAAAAATTTTGCAAAATATTTATTTTAAGTACCAAGCAATACTTTTAATTACTTTTCTATTTGTTTCCTATAAGAGGTTCCATTAACCTTAAAGGCCATAATCTCATCTGAAATCAAATCGGCATAATACTAAACTTACAAATCGTGCGAGTGCCAACAAACGTTGTTTAGAATTTATATTTTATATTTTATGTATAGTAATCAGTTCAAAATGCTATTAGAAAAATACAAAGAAATGAGTAAAATTATTGTACCTGTAAATCCGATTAACGTGTAGATAATTGAAAAGAGAAAAATGAATTGCCACAAAAGTGAAAATTATTATTTTAGTGGCCAAAATAAACCAATATTTTTTATGTAATATTGTTTGAACTATTTTATACATCTTAAACTTGTAAACAATTATGTGAATAAATTAAAACTAAACTTAAAAAAACCTTGCCTCTTTAAAAAATGAACATCTCCGCGTCATTCTTAAATTTGGACAACTAAACATATAACACGCAATCATTATTGTGTTGGCAAGATACAATGTCATTCAGAGAACAAGTTCGACGGACGAAGCGAATGCCAGGCTGCCAATAAGCAGCAACACACAGTAGGCTAGCGAAGTTAAAAGACTGACACGACCACTAGTCAATTTATAGCTCCCCGCCAGCTTTTACTCGCTCGGTGTCAGTCTTACGTAATTAAAAATAATAAAGCACAAAATACATTAGTAATAATGTATGTACAGATAGTACTGCGAAAGTACGCGTATATACAACATTAGATAACATGGACTTGTATGAAAAAAACTTCTCCACAACCTGCACTTGTCTGACGCCAAAAAAAATAATTATAGCTAAAACAAATAGGATTAAGTTTACATATCACATTGCACCGGCGTGTCACGCATTAAGTCAATAAAACCAAAACCTACCTAAATAGCGACCACATTTTAAATTTCTAAAGAACAGTTTCTTTTTTCTCTTCTTAATTGACCTGTCTCGTAGACCTGGCCCGCTCACAGTGAATAGCTGAGTGCACTTGTACTCGTAGATATAAATTAAGTCTATCTATGATTTACAAAAATAATCTGAAACTCATCTTAACAATAATTAAGTGCAGCTAATGAGTATCTTCATACAATAAATACTTAGCGTAAAATTTAAAAGCAGAATTTTGAAGAAAACTTTTAACAGCAACGAAATGATAAAGAAAGTCGATAAAGTCACACGAACACAAGACGTCCACCCGGGGCACAACATGTTTCATTGTGTCGTATAAATTAAGCGTAAAAATATAATTAAAGACTACATACTAACTAGCCGGGCAAACAATACTGAATATATTTACAAACTAAAGCAAGCCGTGCAGTTCTCATACCCGCACCTAACTAACATTTATCAGTAGAAATTCTGTATTTGTACATATATTAATCAATGGGTTGAAATATTTATTTATAAGTACAGTAAGCCAGAGACAATAGAAACAACATTCTGCGTGGTTTAACGCAAACTTTTATGAAAGGAAATCTTGTGCCCTTGCGTTTTTTAATTGTACCTATATGTAGTTAAATCAAAGAAAACTTTATTATACCTCTTTGAGAACCACTTCACAAACTAAGCTAAGTAAAAGACTGGATTAGGGCATATCTGCTGATCGCTGAGAGTTCTGCACGTTAAAAACATGTAAAAAGTTTATCTGTACAACATCGATTTAAAATTTGATGTATCTTACGTGTTCACTCAAATATGAAATCGATGGCTTTAGTGACCGTGAGTGTTCCATAACAGGAGTATACAACCAAACACCATATACTGTCCGTCTTCGGCTTCTTAGTACAAGATACAAACCAAAAAAAATCTGAAGCATTTATGCAAAATTGCAGCTAGATTATGGTACGAACGTATTTCTACGTCCCGCAATTATCGGTTATGAAAAAACTCATGTTCCGTGCAATCAGCGCTGGCGATCGTAATCGGTTACAAGCTACAGGATTTAATTATAACTAAGGGAGGGATAGCTTCGTGACATCAGTTTAAAACGATACCCACAGCAAATAGCCGTATGGAGTAGGTTTCATTACGGCTTAATTTCAAAAAACCCAATTACCATTACGTTTACATAACAAACCAGTCTTATATTATAATGCCTAAAGCCCATCACACACAGCGCAGATGCGGTAAGATATCTGTATCTGAACAGATATCTGTCAATATCGCTCCCTGTACAATTCAATGGAGGACCACACACAGCGCAGATGCGGTAAGATTTTTATCTGCGTATCTGTGAGCACCGACATAATATATCGACAGAATCCGACAGATGTGAAGATTATATCTGCGGATAAATACAGGTGGATGCACAGAAGCACACTTTCATCATCATTATCATCATCCCAGTCTATATTACGTCCCACTGCAGGGCACAGGCTTCCTCTCAGAATAAGAGGGTTTGGGTCGTAGTTCCCACGCGGGCCCAGTGCGGATTGGGAACTTCAGTATATAATAAAATAAATATAAAATTACGTACTACTTAAGCAAACAACAAGTCATCCTTGCGTGGAAATGCATTATCGCATTTTTTTACATTTTGTCGTGAAGAGAAATAAAGAAATTGTAACGCGCTTTCATTGAAAATTCATTGTAGCCTATCTATCTCTCAAAGGGCCGGCAACGCACCTGTGACACCCTTAATGTTGCGGGTGTCCATGGGCGGCGGTGATTGCTCCCCATCAGGTGACCCGCATGCTCGTTTACCCCCTTTCATATAAAAAAAAAAACACTCTGTATAAGCCATCCGCACCACAAAACACGTCTACTCGGCTCCGAAGTTTTAGAGTGAATGTAAAACCTCGCATCTACGCTGTGTGTGATACCTGCAGACGGATAAGTTTTTATACGCAGATAAAATCTTACCGCATCTGCGCTGTGTGTGACAGGCTTTAGACCACTTTTTTCCCAAAATACCGAATTTCTAATGTAATTGAAATTCATCAAAACTTTGTCCTAAACCTCACCTTAGTTTTAAGATCAACTATCAAAACGCAAAATTTAACAGCTTAGTTTCACGACTCATTTAGTACTCGCCCGATACCTAAAAACTAAAAAATGCATAGAAATCAGTCAAAGGTGGGTCCCACTCGGATTTTTTTCTTTCTATATTTAGGTATTTTGAGACTACGTAGTAGTATTTGTTTACGGATTATGGAAAAATCTGAGGCAATTTTGATCAAATATTAAGAAATTACGACATTAAAGCGTAATGAAACCTTACTTTCGTTTTATGACACTATTATAATGTTTGCCCACAAACGATTTAAATGAGTGAATCATATCTTTTGGAGCTGTATTCTTATGGCATGCGTGTTTTTTTTCACGTTTGTGTGTTCACGTTTCGCACTCACTTTTGTTATTCCAGCTGAATACAGTCGCACGCATGAGGAAAAGGTATCTGAGCTCGTCCAGATAAAGCGTATACTATACGCACGAGTGAAATCGCTCGTTCCTGAGAAACTAGAGTAATATACACCCCTTCAAGATGCTCTCGCGCATAAACCGCGTGCAACGCGCCGACGCTTGACTCGCTCGTTTTACACGAGAATGGACGTATTTTGTTCGAAATGGAGTGTGATAACTTCGATACGGAACTTTTAATTGACTCGTAGGAACGCGCATAAAACGCGTCTGGACCGGCTATTTAATTTTGGTCTAATCTTGGAAGCCGAATTTGACCCACTTGCAGTGGTCGGATTCACTTGAAATTTGGTATACTTATGTAGGTTGGATGACAACGCAAGTACGGTCGGCCAAGAAAGTGGTCTACCAGTTTTGACAAAAGTTTCTGTGAGATCAATGTATCGCTAAGGTTGACTTTTCTAACTGAGTGATGTAATTAGTCACCGTCATCATATTATTGCAAGGGAAAATCGACCTCGTTGTATTAACAAGTGGAAATTAACTTCAACCGTAGAGTGGTAGACCATATTTTTGGTCCACTGTACAGTCAACAAAGAGTGTCAGCGAAAAAGCTTGCATTAAAAATGAAAATTTTGACAAAAACTTTTCGTAAACACGATATGCGAGGCGAAGCCCTAGCAGATCATCGATAGCCTAAGCTAGATAAGTGTTCGCGCTGCGTGTGTGGCTCTGCCCTGGTGCGGTGCGGGCGGTCAGGGCGGTCAGGGCGGTAAGGGCGGTCAGGGCGGCGGGTCGGCGCTGCGGTCGGTGCGGGCGTCGTCGGTGGCGTTCCGCTGCAGCGCGGCCCACGCGCGCCGCGCCGCCGCTGCGCCCTCGCGCCGCCAGCCGCCGGCGCCCGCGTCGCGCGCCACGTACGAGCCCTCCTCGAAGCCCGACCGCAGCCCCAGGATGATGCTGAGCGCGGACGCGTCCTGCCCGTGGCACCCTGAGTACCGGTACTGCGGCTTCTTGTCGAACCGGCACCCGCCCGACTGCGCACCTGCACAGTACAATTAATATATTCGAATCAAACTAGAGCCATAGACGAAACTGACATGGTTGACGACAACATGTAAAAAATAGGTACAAATAAACAACGTAATTTACTTAAATGCTCAAGGTACTAGCTCAAGTTATTACATAGTATGTACATAATAAAAAAATACTACTACTAGTGTTACTTTTATTACGTATTTGTTGCAATGCAATTAAAAACACATATTTTTCGAGACGCAATTCGAATAAAAAAAACTTCAGTAGGTCTGAAACTCAGATTAGGTAATTTTCAATTAACCCGTAGAGCGCCCCATAGACACCACCACTACCACTAGCACAATAAGTTGAGGGACAAATGGACGCCCCACGGATTAACTGTAAAATTAGATTATTAATTGCTTTGAAACAAATAATAGTAAATCAATCGAATTGCCAAATAAATGAATAAATAGCGTCCGTAAAAAATCTATAGAGAATCGAGTTTTAATAGTTAATAAAAAATACGCCAGTCGGTGGCGTCAAATAACCTATTAAATCCAGCGGACTGACTAGTTTACAATATGACGTGTGTAAGGGCTCCCACACAAAACTACGATGTATGTGAAGGTTTGGTCACCTGAACACCCGTTAGTTCCTGCAATGCGGCGTCGCATCGCAGTTTTGTGTGGGAGCCCTAATTCCAACATCAATCCTAAACACCAAAAAGTTGTGGATGAGTAGTGATGCAACGGACCTATAGGCATGATGCAGTCGATGGTGAGCGCGCACTGCACCCAGGGCCGCATGACGGCGCGCACGTGCGGCGAGGCGGAGAGCAGCAGCCGCGCCGGCTCCAGCATCTGCACGAACAGGAAGTCGTCCTGCGCCGCGCCCAGGTAGCTGAACATGCGCGGGTGCGTCAGCGAGGTCACCGCCGCGCGCCGGCCCCACGCCAGCACGCCGCCGCGCGCCGCGCGCGCCCACAGCGCCGCCAGCGCGCGCGCGCCGCCCGCCCAGCGCTGCTCCAGCGACAGGAACACCACGCCGCCCACGCGCGACAGCCCGTGCTGCACGACACAAACGACCACTCACTTACACAATAAATACATATATATCATTTTATTCAGACTAGCTGTTGCCCGCGACTCCGTCCGCGAAGAATAGGGGTATAAAAAATAGCCTACGACCTATTCTCAGACCTACCGAATATAGAGAAAAAAGTTTTATAAAAATCGGTCAAGCCGTTCCGGAAGAGTTTGATAACAAACACCGTGACACGAGATTTTTATTTAGATTACCCGCGACTGCGCCTGCGAAAAATTTGTTTATCGCTATCCCGCGGGAAGTATGCAATTATCCAGGATAAAAGTATTCTATTATATTAATACAGATAATAAATTATGTGTGTGCCCTTTCGTCAGAATCCGTCGAAGCGTTTTTGCGTAAAAGAGTAACAAACATTCAGAGAAACCTTAAAACAGACACCTTCTAGGCAAACGTGTACCATCTTAGGCCTCATCTTCGCTTTCCATCAAGCGAGATTGAGCCCAAAGCCCTATTTTTTATAAAAAAAATATATTTCACAAGCAAATAGAATATCCGAAAGCCATCTACGTTGATTCTCCCAGTAAATTCAGAAGAAAAAACAAAAGAATAGAGCAGACTCCCTAAACGCCGTGATTGAACTGAAAGCAATCGACTGACATAATTGAAACAGCAATTTACTGATCTAATTAAAAGGCCGTACACGTTTAAAGATTCGTCTGTGGCACGTCTTCTAACCTTGGGTGCGTGCGTAGTGTTGTTGATTAAGATAGCCGCCGCAGCGCAACGTGAAATAATCAGCGCCGGGCGAGTAACGCCGGTGCTCTTTTAGCATCGTTAACATACCAATTCTTTGATTACGCTACTACGCTAATCACGCAAACAAGCATATATGTATGCAAAACAACTTTATTGCTTCCGAGTCATCCTGATTCTAATAATATCCTACTAACATTATAAATGTGAAAGTTTGTAACTAATTCACGCTATACATGTTTTTAATTGTTTTGGATGAAATTTGGTATTTAGATAGCCGGTCGTCTGGAATAACACGTGAACTATCTTTTATTCCGATATTCCCTCAGCATTTGAAACAACGTCTAGAGATATGAAAAATTTTACGAGTGCTCTTTATGCAAATGAGAATTTCAATTCAACTTCCAGATGTAATAGATTATGCGAGCAAAACTGCGGGAAAAGCCAGTATCTATACATATGAAAAGAAAAGTCCTGACTGATTGACTGACTGACACTCATTCACTCAGTCGCTCACTCACTGACTGACTCAACAATACCCAGCCCTTAGCCCTAAAAGGCTGACATTTGCATAAAGATTGCCTCTATGATGCAGACAAAGAAAAAGGACGAATTCGTTGAAATTCTCACGGGATAGGCAATAAACGGGATGTTCGATTCAGAGTGATCCTATCTCCGTAACTATTATTACAAGGCTCTTAAAATTTGGCCTGCAAGTAGATAAATATAACAGTAAAAACTGATTACAGGATTATTCAAAATTTGCCACGGGTTAAAGAAAGAACTAAGTCATACCGATGATGATGGATTTTTGGATGTTGCTTTGCCAGATTTTCCCTTTATTGAATTAAAGAGACGAATAAGTTTTTGCCACTTTGAAATCTGCGTGGAAGAAATCGCGGGCAAGGGCTAGTTTAATATATTTTCCACGCAATGGCTCTCATTCATCATAATTACATGTCAATATTCACGTAGAGATAAACTTGTGTCGGCAGGCCCGGTCTATGGCGAATACGTAGATTACCCGGCTAGAAATGTTATCTCGTATGTGGGCAGTGATAAGGGCGATTAGTCTAACGAGGAACACCTGGTTGCGCAGTGCAGCATAAACACTTGCAAATACGATAAGAAAAACTGAGGTCATTTTTTTCCAGTTCGTTTAATTTATTCATTATTAATGAGAAACAACAATGCGAGCATGCGAAGGAAGTCTGCTTGTATTAAAGTGAACTAGTTCCTAGTACTGTATTGTGTATTAGAATGAACAATTTCCAGGTCGTTTCATTCGTTAGTACATTTTAAAAAAAAAACAGCATCAAAATTAAACGAGAAATGGGGAAAGACTTATTCTCAAATAATTTATTGCCTGAAAGTAAAAGTACAGATCTCAGTCATAAGAGCAGTGTCCATAAGGTTGAGAGGCTCAAGGAGGCACATTAAAGCCCTTGGCTGCGAGGACGGAGCTGGGATTCTGTGAGGAATAGACTGCCATTGCCACATGATTTAGTAGTGGTAGAGCCATGTTGTAGCTAGCCGCTGCATCACGAATGGGCCGGCTCGTCCGGGGCAGTACCACCCTCTCACAGAAAACCGGCGTGAAGCAGCAGTAATCCTGCTTGCGTTTCGTACGGTCAGTGAGAGTGCCGGGGGCCCAATACCTCACCCCTTCCCTCTCCCCCTTCCCCTATTCCGTCTCCTTAAGGGCCGACAACGCACTGGCATCGCGTAAAGCGCTGCAGGTGTCTATGGACAGTGGTGATCATTTAACATCAGGTGACCCACTAGTTCGTTTGTCTGGCCTTTCTAACATAAAAAAAAAAAATGATGACTACTATACCTAATAACATAATTTTATTCATATTTAATGTAATGTTAAAAATTCTTGGAATCCTAAATTGATATTGCTTGGTATTTTTTATTTACTTTACTGTAATGAATTATCACTTTCTAATAAAATATCTGACTTCGTTAGTACATTTAGTACTATATTCTGAGAGCGAATCAATGACAAACATATTATTTATTCAATTTAGACTAGAACAAGCACTATGAAAGTCGAAGTTTATTAACGGAGTAGATACGCTATTTGTGAACAGAGATCGCCAATGTGGATCGGAATTATTTCCAAACATCCCTGATATAATCATTAATTTTATAGTACTCCTTAGATATTAATGTTTTCTTGACGATGGATTTGAATTTTGTATCTGTTTATCGGTCAATTATTCAGAAACGTCTTTTCGGGATTAGCGAGTCTGTAAGACGGGGCTTTAAGCTTCCCTGTGTTTATGTGAGTAATCGAACTAAATCGCTCCGATATACAAATTGATCGGTATGGACTTAATAGTTAACGATTCTTTGAATTTATATACATATGTATACTAAATCGATAAACGCCGCTGCATACACGAAAAAGGATGACGCAATGTAAGTACATGAGCCGCGAGGGCCAGTGGCAAGAGAGCGGCGAACGCCAGGATGTACAATGCGGGGTTCGGGAGGGGGGGACTCTAAGGCGGAACAAAGTTCGCTGGGTCAGCTAGTATTATTATAAATAAATGTAAATGCACACACCGCGCTCGGTCACAAACCTCGATGCCTTGCAAATCGACTATTATATTTATATACATATAGAGACTGATTACCTTCGGCCACTTGAGGTGAACAGGTGAATCATTGCTATTCATTTTTTATCGGTTATCATAGTCATGGCGTGCGTCGTGGGCTTTACAAAACGCATTTTGTTAACTAACAAATATACTTTTAATGGGTGAGACCTCCCTTTTATTCCAGAGTTTCTAGAAGACCACAAAATTTTAATATACTACCTACGTACAGTCAAGGGCAAAAATATGTATACACTTTAGTACCTTGTCTATTTTCGTCATATTTGAACTGCCATATATGAACTGTCACAGTGGTTAAAGTGACAAGGTACTAAAGTGTATACATATTTTTGCCCTTGACTGTACAAGGTAACATTTTAAACGTGATAATCTACAAAAATAGGGTTTCTAGCTCAGTTAATGCTGAACAATATAATGCATTGACTCACTTGTTAAAATTATTAGTTTTTTGAAATTAAATCAGAAACTCAATGTATGGACACCTCAAATTAAATAAGACTAATTAAAACATTGAGTTAATTCACTAGGTATATTATTCAGTAGGTATTAACTGAGGTAGAAACACAATTTTTTTATCACATTTTTAATTTCACCTTGTATAATATTTAAAATTAGCTTAGCCTCGATTCATTTGTGTTTTCGATAAGTCTATTAAAGGTTTAACAAACGACTAACAAGCTAAACAATGTAGATGGTCCTAGACCTAGAATAAACCTTTATCCACGCATCGCTGATAAGATAAGATATACGGGTGGGATTGCATGACTAACGGTACCTAGATACTTGGAAAAAATAATGATAATGTCAAATTGAATCATAACATTATCAAGCTTCAATAAAATCATAACTCTGCATAATATACGGGCGATAAGTAGTGAGCGTCGCGGTAGAATGCCGCGGAGGTGAGGAGACGGCCAGGGGGATGACTGTTCAAATCAAGCCTTCAAAAACACAAGACTCAACTCAATTTTTCAAATAGTTGAGAAAATTAACTAGAGGTATCATTTTCCATTACTCGCATTTTAAATGTTATATAAAATTCTCGTGTTACCAAACTCCTCCGAAATGGCTCGACCGACTCTCATGAAATTTTGTGTGCATATCGGGTAGGTCTGAGAATCGGCCAACATCTATTTTTCATACCCCTAAATGTTAAGGGTGGTTCACCCCTTAATCTTTGACGTGACAACGTCTAATAAATCGATGAACGCCGGCTGCATACACGAAAAAGGATGACGCAATTAAGTACATGAGCCGCAAGGGCCAGTTACAAGAGAGCGGCGAGGGCCAGTTGTAAGAGAGCGGCGAACGGCAGGATGTACAATGCGGGGTGTTGGTTCGCCGGGTCAGCTAATTTTCACTATTTTTGAAAGTAATCTCACAGGTGCAATTATAGCAATCGACGTATATAAAAGTTGAAGGAGAGAACCATTTCGTATTAGTGGTACACTATTGTCATACATAATTAGCTGACAAAATAAACACGTAGATTGTCCGTGTGGATCTAACAATCTTAAATGCTGTAGTAAATTAAGTTGAGCTGAATGTTATTGTTCTAGGGGCCTAACAATGGGAGACGGAATGTAACCTTGATTCAGTCTAGATGCGCGGAACCGTACACCGACCTTAACCACTCAAGGTCAGCGGAAAAAAAATCTTATCCTAGATTAGGTCGTAATATTGAGATCCTTATGATAGTTATTATGATCTAATAAACGCTAGGGCAGGGCTTCCCTAACTTTATCAGTTTATGTAGAATTGTCTCGACGCCCAGACAAATAACCAGAATTTAAAAAAAAATTGCCAAATGGTGCCCTTGTTGATCATGGCATGATTTAACATGGTTCAACTTTTTGGTCATCATTACTTGTTTACAGTAAAGTTGTTCCGGTGACAAGCACAGTATACTGACCTGAATGATGAGCGGCCTGAACGCGGTAATACTCTCATCACTGACGTGCGACGGGAACGCATCCAAATCGAAGTCGATGACGGCGCACTTTGAGGAGTTGCAATACGATGACACCTGAAATAGAGTTTAGGAGTTGTATATACCATAAAAACGTAACGTAACATATTTTATGGGACCTAAGTAACTAAATAAAATAAATAAATATTAGGGGACAATCTTACACAAATCAATCTAGTCCCAAACTAAGCAAAGCTTGTACTATGGGTACTAGATGACGATAAACATACTTATATAGATAAATAAATACTTAAATACATAGAAAACATCCATAACTCAGGAACAAATATTCGTGCTCATCACACAAATAAATGCCCTTACCGGATTCGAACCCAGGACCTCTTGCTTCGTAGGCAGGGTCACTACCAACTAGGCTAAAGCAGTCGCAGCAAAAGGAAAGGCTAGAGCAGTCGTAGTAGGCGCGTCGTCCGTTAAAAAGACATCTGTTAGGTACAGGAGATACCCCAACACCAACATCAACATGGCACTAAAAAAAGTTTGTGACAGAACTTAAAACACTACCAGAACATGGAAATTTTGTGGTCAGCTTTGCTGCTCTGGTATACATATTTTTATAGCTGACAGTACTATATAAATGTATGTACATACAACCAATTTTCTAGTACAGAACCTTGTTGCAATCAACATTGCATTTCTAGTGAAAGTAGCAACATTTATTACTGAAAGGCCATTGTTGACTGTCATCACATCACATCCATCACACATCCCATTTACATTCCCTTGGTATTACCCCCTAATCCCATAATGGATGTGATCGGTTTTACCTCCCTCTACATACCTACTAGGTAGTTTATACACAGCATACATATTGATAATACAAATTTATAATTATAACAAAAGGAAAATTAAGCTAATTACTTAGTGCAACAAGAATCCGGATAATTATATATTCCAGGTTTATAAAGTAGACCTATTAGTGTTAAATTAATATGCATATTTGTGATATTAATAAATCAACAAGATCTGGATGCAAAATAATCTGAAGACTAACTATTTTTTATTACATTTTGAATAGATGTTAGGGCCCACAATAATACTTAAAAACTAAACTTTACTAAGGAGTCATAGTATCATTAAACTGGCTGCCTGCCCCGGCCTTGCGTGGGTGTACTAATAGTTAAAAAAAAAAAATCTTTCATATAAACCTCTCAATAGTTACCAACAAATCAATATTCATACTTCTACATACATTTACTGCTGACTGCAGTACTTTGTAAATAATAAATTTTGTAAATTCTATTTGTGAATTTTTACTCACTTTTATCGTCATTTTTTTTTTATTGTCATCAGTAGTGACAATGCAATAATCAAGTAACAACTTATGTGAAAAGGTTTTATTAGAAGTCAAATTTTGAAGAAAAACTTATAATATATTATATAATCTTGAATCAGTGCATTTAGTTACAAATTCACTAGGTAGGGTCAACATCATAAATAAGTGATTACTTTTGTACCCTGTCACTTTAACGTCATGTTTGAAAAGCCATACGAAATTAGTAACGACTGAAAGCGACAAGGTACAAAAATGATCACTTATTTATAACATTGACTGTACAATAGAAAAGAATGGTAGCATACTAACCAGAGCCAATGAGTGTGGTTTTAATCCTAGATTGTACAGTAGCACAGTGTATGGCAGCTTGGCCGCTGCCCTCACGAAGCTGACAGCCATTGCATGATCATCTCCTCGTGCATAGGTGACAATGGCTGGTACTGTTGTGTTGTGCCAGAGCTCCGTGTGGCCATCCAGCCCCAATAGCCGGAAGTAGCGCTCCTCGGCCACCAGGTGGTTCTCCTCCACATCCCGAAGGTTCTCCTGTGGCGACAAGTTCACCTGCTGCGTTACAAAATGGCCCTGTGTATGTTTATATGTTCAAGGGAACCCTTAGAACATAATATACAAGGTTAACATCTTCGCTGCGGTATCGGGTCATATTGACCCTAACCTAACGATTAAGATGGTTAATTGCAAGTTAAACTAATTGCCGCAGCAAATGTGTTAAATAAAAGACTATTAGTATTAGAATGGTATGGGTAATGGTATAATATGTTCACAGGTAGATTATAATGTTCAATGTATAGTCAGGGTAAAAAAAGGTTTGTCACTTTTTAACCTTAATTCGTTGACATAGAGTCGAAAAGTGACAAACCTTTTCTTACCCCGACTATACATGACCTAAGTACATGAATTATTGCTCAACAGATAAAGGCCAAACCCAAAATAAATTTGCTCTTATAAACATATTTAATCACATTTCTGTTGCAAGGTCACGCTTTTTAAACAAAACTGAATTTATTCTTGTCATTGCCTGTCTAAGCGTGTCCAGAGTAGAGTCAAAACAAACGAATGGAGAAACAACATTGTCTAATTTTGATTCCATCACCTGGGTAGCAATGATTGTCTAATACCTGAAAGTCCTTGATGTGTTGGTGTGTCTGCGTGACAATGTTCTGGATTGACTGCGGCTGCTGCGCGTGGAACAAGATGAGGAACAGGCTCGTGGCGAACACGGATGTCGAGAATAGCAGGAAACTCTTAGTTTTCATCTTGACCGCTCATTCTATTCGACGTCGGCATTTCCTCGCGCTTTCTTCTCTGGCAGATCTGAGGCCAGACATTAGGCCGACCCTTTAACGTTCAGAACTGCTCTGCCCCTATCAATGTCATACTTGGACACTTCTTTCAAAAATAAATCAATATCACTGACAGCCGCTTCCCCGCTCATTTATTTAGGAAGTTTTCCACAGTATTTGCTTTGTACTACAAAATAAAAACAAAATCACTAGTAACGTTTATGTCGTCTACCTATTGAGCATACATTTAATTAATTCAATATTCATTATTTGTATTTTTTTCTTCATTAAACATCCATCTTAGTCATTACGTACCGAAACGACATAAAAGTGACTGACGTGACTGGACTGACTGACTGTTGACTGACTGACTGACTGACTGGACTGGACCAATGTTGTCACATACAATTTTGAAAAATTGGTAGAATAAAATCCAAAAGTTAATAGAAATAGGTAGAATTGAAAATGAAAATAGGTAGATCTACCACTTTAGTTAAATCAGTACCTTTTTAATGAATGAAAATTAGTGAAAATGTTTGAAATTATTTATGGATGGTGCTTTTACATGTTTTTGTTAAACAATTTCAAATGATTGGAGTTAGGAACACCACTTGTAAAAAAAAACTTTGTGTGTGCGATTATTTATGGGCGAGAACAGTCTCACAACATTCACACTTCTATGATGAAGTGGACAGAAACAAAGAAATTGTAAGGTAGACCGGAGGCAAAATAGGTAGATCTACCAAAAAGTTGGTAGATGTGACAACACTGGACTGGACTGACTGCAATAATGAATGAATTGAATGAATGAACAAATCAAAAAAGTTTTTATCCTTTCAGGGATATGCAAAAGGAACTAAGCCATACATACATAGTGATGTGCCACTGCCGGTACTAACTAGAGATGTAACGGATATCCGGCCAGTATTCCGTATCCGGCCTATCCGGCCACAATTTAACTATTCGGCCGAATACAGGATAGTTGCGTACTATCCGGCCGATAACTGTATTTATTAGTATATTTGTCATTGTCGCCACCCATTCTTGGAATCTTCGGCTTAGCCTTTCTCACTCTGCATAGATTACAACGAGATACACTGTCTTTTGTATATTTGTCTATTACTAAAATCAGTTTACTTATTTTCGTTACGCGTCTAAATTATTTCATAGGACGTATGTTCTAAACCTGTCTTTTTTTTTTTTTTTTTTTTTTTTTTTTTTTTTGGCCCGCACGGTTTGTGCACTGTGGCCCAGGGTAAAAACAGGGAAACGGGTAAAAAGTGAAAATTATCGGATGGAACGGAATTTAGGAATGGGAAATAATCTATAAAATAAAAGATCAATTCTTATATAGACAGATATAAAAGGAGAGTAAGAAAAGATATTTACATATATACACGTTTATATTGTCTAAATTTTTATATCATTACTTAAGATAAAAGCTGATAAAAGTTTATATACAGGCGGGTCCAATGTTGCAAGTAAACAGGATATGGATGAAGGGAAAGGAATTTGAAGGGAAATGAGACCTTCGAGAAGAGCCGAACGGTCGCGCCGAGAACAAACAAAAATGATGTGGTTTAAATCAGCTTCAGCATATCCGCATTCGCACGCAGGGCTGTCAATAATATTAAGCTTAGCAAGATGAGCTGGGGTGCAAACATGTCCCAGTCGCATACGAGACAGTATTGTTGTAACTCTTTTACCGAATCTCAATCTCCAAAACCATGGCTTAATGGGTATAGAAGGTTGAATGGCGCGATAATGGCGACCTTTTGAACTATCTTGAGCCCAGGATTCACTCCAGGATTTCCTGAGATAAATCCCGGAAAGAGCCAACAAGTCATGTGCATAGTTCCTAAAAATATCCACATCTCCACTCTCCACCGCGTCATTGGCTATACGATCGGCTTTCTCGTTTCCAGATATTCCACAGTGACCAGGAATCCATGCAAACGATACGGAATAGTTTTCTTTTAAACATTTCAATACTAAGTTTCTAATTTCAGAAATGACAGGGAATTGATAATGTGAGCCAAACGGGAACCGGGCTAGGGCATTTAAAGAACTCAATGAATCTGTAAAAATTACAGTTTTAGGAAGTTTTAGTAGAAGGATGTATTCTATGGCTTTAACTAGGCCAAGACATTCGCCAGTGAACACGGATGATTCAGGAGGGAGTTTAGTTTTTTGGACAATATTGTAATTAGAGTGGAGTACACCCACACCGACACATCCATCTTTGGAATGCTTAGATGCATCTGTAAATATTCGATGCCATCGTGGCCACTTGGTGTCAGCAATGTAGTTAAATGTTAACTTTTGGTTTTGCTCAATTTTCACAAGACCCATGCTAGTATGTATTTCAGGAGAGATTATAAGAGAATCGTAACTATATTTGAACAACGGATTAGAAGTCGTTTGGTGAGTAGGAGCCTCAAGAGAAGTAAATCTTCTGTAACTTTCAACCAAACATGGTGGGCGTTTGTTTTTCCAATAGCTACAAGTGGGGATTATAGATGCCAGGCAAGATAGTTTAGGTGTTAGAATATGGTTACTGAATTGGACACAACGGAATAGGAATTTATCAGACAGGAATTGCCGTCGTAAGTTTAATGGAGGCTCTACACATTCGGCTCTCATACAGTTGATTGGACTTGACTTCATAGCTCCTAGGACTATTCTCATTGCTTTTGCCTGAATACTATCCAATTTTTTAAAAGCAGAAACATTGCCTGGTTCTAACAGGAAAGTACCATAATCCATTACACTTCTGATTATGGCGTTGTAAATAAGTTTTAAGGAGTGTGAATGCGCTCCCCACCAGATGCCCGATAAGCATCTAAGTATATTCAGAGTACGTTCACATCTCGCAGTTACATATTCACAGTGAGGTACACCGGTAAGTTTGGAATCCAGAACTACTCCTAAGAATTTGACGTCATTAGTCGAGGGAATCAAGATATCATTGAATTTTACCTGAACCGGGAGAGGCCTACGCATTCTGGAAAATAACACAACCCTACTTTTGGATACAGATAAGTCTAAACCATTCGAATTTAGCCATGACTTTAGAAATGAAAGAGAAGATGTTAGAGCTTGGCAATTATTTTCAATCGATTTGCCCGATTTGTAAATTAGGAGATCATCTGCGTATTGTAGTACGTTTGCTGATGCCTGCAATGATGTTTCTAAATCATACGTATAAATGTTATATAGCAAAGGACTGAGTACAGAACCCTGTGGTAATCCTTTCCATACAGTCCGAGATAGTTTGACATCTTCAATAAATAAATTAATGTGTCTTTCACTGAGCATATTGATAATAAAGTTTGTCAGGATCGGTGGCACATTTAAGCAGAGCATTTTACCCCTGAGAACCGATATAACAACATTGTCATAAGCTGAGCTTATATCTAGGAAAGTAGCTACTACTGACTCGTTATTTGAAAAAGCTAATCTTATGTCTGTGGTGAATATTCCTAAGCTATCCATTGTGCTTCTACTTTTCCTAAAACCGAATTGGGACGTTGCTAACAGATTTTTACTTTCTAAAAACCATTCTAAGCGGATTTTTACTAGGTGTTCTGCTGTTTTCATTAAAACGGAAGAAAGGACAATAGGTCTGTAGGAAGAGGGATCCTCGGCTGGTTTATTGTCTTTTAAAATAGGGATAATAGATTGAGTGATCCAAGACTTGGGAATGCACCCAGAAATCATAATAGAATTTATAATATTTAAGTACAGCATCAGCACACGGTCCGAAAGGTTCTTCAAAAAAGAGTATGGAATCCCATCTTCTCCTGGAGTAGAGTCTTTTACGTTATTAAGTACACCTTTAAGTTCGGTCAGAGAAAAAGGAGAGTTTAAACCGGTCAGGTCATCGGATATATAAGCAGGAATAGATACTGGAGGAAATCTCTGTTCCGGTACAGAGGGGGGAGCAAGATGGTCCATGAACTGATCAGCTAGGGTAAGCGGTAATTTAGAAGAGGGAGAATTATTATATGCAGATCTAAATCTACGAATATTACGCCAGACCTCTGACGGGCTGACGTCTGGACTAATGGAGGCACAAAATAATTGCCAACCATCGTATTTCTTTTTCTTAAACAATTTTTTAGCACTACGGGCAGATTCTAAATATAACTCGAAATTTTCTTCTGACATCTCCTCACAGTAATTTTTTTCAGCCTGTTTTCTTGCTTTTATTGCAGCTGTACATTCATGATCCCACCAGGGAGGCGAAGGAATTTGAGATCGGAACTTAGTTTTAGTGGAAAAGGATTCATCGGCAGCTTCAATTAAAACCTTAGAAAGAATTTCAGCAGAAATCTGGCTATCTAATTGAGAATAAGTACTAGTTTTCTGTTCTACTCTTTCATTGAATAATTCCCAATCAGCGTTGTTCAATCTGTATTTAAAACGAGGAGGGCGAGTGGTTTTGGTAGGTTTGTGTGAAGGAAAAGTAATTACAAGTGGAAAGTGGTCACTACCATACGAAGATGCAAGAGGGTGCCAGTCCAAAGTTGAAGCTAAATCAGGTGAACATAAAGATAGATCAGGCGCACTTGCACCTTCATTTGGACCAGTAACACGAGTTGGCAGCCCGGTGTTTAAAATACAGATACAATGAGAATCTATAATATCTAATAATTGATCTCCATAATAGTTGGAAGAAGTGCTTCCCCAGGATTGATGTTGGCAATTAAAATCACCTAGGACTAAGAATGGCCTTGGAAGGATGGAGAACAGTTGATTAAGATGAGAAAAAATATTTACATTAGGACGAGAGAAATAAATAGACACTATACAAATTTTATTTACAATAGCAGCAATGACTGACAAGTCATCACTGAATGAGGGGAGTGGAAATAAGGAATAGGGGAGATTATTTTTGATGACTATGGCAACACCGCCATAGCCGTCAGGTCTGTCCTGTCGGAGAATAACATAACCTGGAATTCGAAATGTCAAATCCGGGCGGAGCCATGTTTCCGACAGAGTTGAGACGAATGGTTCAAATTTATTATGCAAATGGATTAAATCATTTTTATTGCAGATAGCGCTTCTGCAATTCCACTGGATTATTTGTTCGCGTTCGTGACGCATAAGAGGATTTTAATTGAGATAAGGAAGCAATAGTTGGGCGGCGTTGTTCGGTTACATTGTTATCAGAGTTAGAAATGGTTTTTATTTCAGTCAAAAGTTGGATTACATCAGAGATTGAGAACATAGTTTCATTATTGTTAAGGTTACCGTTTATTAAAGCGACTCCGTTAGGAGGAGCTGGAGCGTCGTAGTCCTTTATCAGATTAAAGTGTTCTGTTTTGTTATACCCCAGCCGTTTTGGTTTGGGGGATGTTGGTTTAGCAAATATTGTTTTCTTATAAGATCTAGTATACGACGGAATCGAAGGAGAGGAAGGCGATTCAGGTGGCACAGGAGAATTAGGAGTATTCTGCATGTTTGAAAACTTGACTATATCAGCAAAAGATTTTGAAACTGGTTCATGTACTTTATTCGCTTCTGCGTAAGACACACATCTCTGAGCCATATATAATTTAATTTTAGTCTGCCGTTCATATTCTGGGCACTTCCTGTTTGTTGCGAAGTGTCGTCCAGAACACAGACAGCAATATGCAGCATCATCTTCTATGTTGCATGTGTCCCCAGTATGGCCTTGGCCACACTTGTAACAGCGGGGTCGAGAATTGCAATTAGTCTTAGTATGACCAAACCGGCAACAAGAATAGCACTGAATAGTGGGGTATGAGTAGAGTTCCACAGGCAGGGCATTGTAGCAGAGAAATACATGTTTGGGTAGGGCTTGACCATCAAAAGTTATTACAATAGTCTGTGACGGCTTCCACTCAGGAGGGCTGCTGTTACGCACTTTATAATTTAGTCGTCTAATTTTTATGATTCCTCCGCTGCCCACAGGCAGTGAGATATTGTCCAATATCTCTTCGGGGGACCATTCCGCGGGTACGCCTCGCACCAAGCCCATTCGGGTCACATTAAATGAGGGAATAAAAGCTTTGTAATTATTCCTTGTCAGGCAAGAGTTGTTAATAAATTCGTTGGCACAATTGTGGTCTGAGAATGATAGGGAAATTCGGTTCCTGCCTATCCTTTTAATGCTACCATTAATTATGTTTTTAAAAGAATTTTTCTTGAGAAAATATCCAAATTGGACAGGGTGCAGGGAGGCAATGCCTGTATCTGAAGAAACCTTTTGCGCATGAACTACAAATGGCCCTATGTCATAGGCCTCGTAAAACGTTCGGCCTGTAGGATTTTTTGGAGACTGAGATTCGTCTGATGGAGGTGTTGGGTGCTGTTGGGAATTAACTGAAGTAGTATCTGCAGGGTCTACTTTATTCTGAAAACTGTCCAGAGCGTTAGCATTCTTAAGCTCAGTATATATTGAGGGAAATTGAATTTCCGGTATTTGGCAAGAGCAATCAGTGTCTTTTTGTTTGTTCCGACGCGCCGGATCGAATCTTTTTCTTCTTTTGTTGCAGTGTTTGCAAATTTTCCCTGGTCGCGCTCTTTTTCGGTCGCTCCGTTGATCCACATCTGTATCGACACTGGACTCGTCCATTTTAGAAAAACTATTTTCGATTATTATATTACAAGCTACTTCGGAGGGCGAGCCCCCGATGTCCGGGGGCTCGTCCATTTTTTCGCCTGACTCCAGGCCTTGAGAAAAAAGTATTAAAACTTACCAAATACTGCAGAATATATACACAAAACAATTAAATTAAACTAATACATACAATTACATACAAACTGATCTTTTATACAAGTTAAATTAAATTTAAAAATCCCACTAGAAAAAATACTCCCGTCACGACCAACGTTTCCCGCGCTTTTTTTCTAAACCTGTCTTTACGAAAAGAAACTTTCCTGGCAGCTGTCAGTTGTCACTGTCACGCCAAACGCCAATTTAGTTCATTCGCTCAGTTGCAAATTGTGTTTTTTTGGTAGATAGAAGGTGCGTACCGTCAAATCTTGTTAAATTTGAATAAATTCTAGTGTTTGTTTCATGTTATTGTTTAATTTCGTTCTATAACTATTTAAGGCCGGCGGCGGTGCTCTGATAAGAATGTCCAACATATCCAAGAGAAGACGTGAAGGATCGAGGGCCAAGATCAAGGTATGATGAAAAGGAGGTCACGTCGTGGCCAAGACATGCACCATAAACCTTATCAAGTCGCACATGTGACGTGTTTACGTTGACCTTTTATTTTACTGACATAATAGAAAGATAGATTAAGTTCATTGTTACCGTGAATATAGCTCATGTTTTTATGGTGTGTGGACAGGATAATTTTAAATTAGCGCAAACATCGCGTCGAGAGAGGCATTATCGCTGCCACCGGTGAACGAGCGTGACTTCCGCGAGCACGCATTGCTAACTTAACCGCTAATTAATCCTAAACAAAACAGCATGACAGTTTATTCTTCAAAATATTTACCTGTTTGTGTGAATTGTAACAAGTTGCTAATCCATACAGAGTATGGGTGACCACAAAGAGTTTCTGAAGCGCATCACAAAAACCCTCTACTATGGAGAACTGCCAACACTTCCCTGTTTGAGTCTTCCTGTTACTGGTATGTCTGAAAGAAATTATAACAAAAGAACTTTAGTTTAAGTTGTTTCTGTGTAGTTAATCAAAGTTACTGAATGTAAAATACCTACTGTTTACTACATTCAGTAACTTTGATTCAGTTTTAATTTTAAATCTAATTAAAAAATACGGGAATTACGGGATAGGGGCGGCAACCCCCGCTCCGGGTCGTACTTGGTTCAGCAGATTGCGCTGACCATACAGCGGGGCAATGCTGCTGGTATTATGGGCACTTTTGAGCCGGGTGAGGCGCGGGGTGGTGGTACTTAGTTTTAGATTTTTTTGACTTTGTTTTATTTATTTTTTTTGATTTTTCGTTGTAATTTTTTTATTTAATGATTTATTGTCAGTTTTTTATTGTTTGATGTAATTTAATTATTTATTGATTAATTTAATTATTAATTAATGTATAATAATTTTTGATTTTTTATTAAAAAATAACTCAATCTGCATTCATCTCCTCCTAGCTATTAAAAAAGTTAACATGAATAAAATTACCCTGTTGAAATGTCTATGCCATGTTCAAACTTTAATTTTGAATACTTATGGTGACTAAATGTCTATAACATGACAAACACCAACATCATATTTTTGATTTATCAGATTCTATTTTAAAAAAATTAAAAATCCTAAATTTTTTTTTGTAAATGCCTGTTTACAGTTTGATTAGTGATAAGTGCAAGTACTGCAGGCTTATTATCTGACGCTTGCCTTCACAATCACTATATCTTTCTGTCAAATGTAAAAAAAACAATGACAGAAAGAGATAATGAAAGCGAAGGCAAGCGTAAGACAATATGACCTCCGGTTTAGTATTGTATTGTCTGTGGTGTTAGTGCAGGCATTTTAGTATAGTATAAATCTTCCCAGGTGAATTTTTTGCTTTGTGCCATTACATTAAATTTGAACTTTAATACTATGATAATACAGTTTGTTTTGAAAGAGAAGGTCTCGAAGCGAAAAATTCACCTGGGAAGGTTTATACTATAGTTAGTATTAAACATGTGTTCTATGTTTTTGCTAATACTAATTACTACACTAGCAGTAACTACTTGCACTATAACGGTTATCAAATCAACCAAACCATCCACAGCTTGAAATTATCTAGCTGCAAATTTTACTATATCTATACAAGAGCAGTAAATTTTTACAGACATTTGCATGTACAGATGCTGGCAAATTTCTAGAGCATCAGCCGACATAGTGAGACTAAGATCACGCTTGTACTTTGCCATCAAAATAAAACAGCCATTATTCAGTAATTAACTAAACTGATAAGATAATTAACACCAGCCTCATCGCTGCACAATCAAAGAAACACTAAATTTGGTTTAACTCAAGAATGTGCAGGGCACATATGCTCGCACACTTGACACTTATCTACATGGTGACAGCTAAAAGATTGATTTGATTTCAAAATGATTGACAAGTGATCATTCAAGCAATGCAGGGCCACTGGAACAATTTTATGGGAATGAGAGGGGAATGATGGTGTTGTGTGATGCAGAGGTGTCGTGCTCGCTGTGGTCTGCGGCGCAGCAGGGGCGCTCGCTGCGGCGGCTGCGCTTGGACGCGGCGGCGCGGCTGGCGCGCGGCGCGTGCGTGTCGCCGTGCGCGCTCGTGCTCGCGCTGCTCTACCTCGAGCGCCTGCGCACGCGCAACCCGCACTACCTCGCCGCCGCCGCGCCCGCCGAACTCTTCCTCGTCTCACTCGTATGTATAACCATCATTATCCTATCCTAGCTTATGCGGGCTAGACGTATGTATATACGTTTCACTACAGGGCGCAGGCCTCAGAATGAGAGGGCTTGGGCTGTAATTCTCACGCGGGCCCAGTGCGGAATGGGAACTTCACACCCGCCATTGAATTTCATCGCAAGTGTATGCAGGTTTCCTTGGGACGCTTCCCTTAATTGTAAAGCTCATGGTAAATTTCAAATATATTTTCAAACCCACAACCCTCTATTTGAGAGGCCATAATTCAAACTTCTAGCCTACACAACTTATGTATGTGTTACATATGCATATACCCTCACTTATTGCGCTGTATTGGCCATTGGTCACTGATAGAGGAGTGTTTCCAGACTGACATAAAAGAGCAAAAAATGGATGAAAGTAAAATTAAATATTTCCCTACAGAATTGAAACAAAAACTCACCCAAAGAGAAAGAGAGAGATTCTGATAACTGATTGATTAAGCATTTTAGCATTACAAATTTTTATGGTGCTCAAAGATGTACATTCTCAGTTTAAGTCATAGCCACGATTATATTTACCCAGCGGCGCGGCACGCGAATTAGCTGTAGATTTGGATTACTTAGAAAATGTCACCGCGTCACTGGTTGCGAGTAGTGGTGCCCTGGCCTTTAGAAACCCTTTATATCACCTCTTTAATATGAAGTATTTAATTTATCTTGCATGCGTGCGTTTATCAATTCGATGGCAAAGATGAAACTTTTTAGCACTTTTTACATTGCACGTTGTTGCTGTCGATTTATGGTGCATGTTATTAATACGCAAAAGTAAGAAATGAAACAAAATTATGTACTCGTACACTTGAATCAATAATCTTTATAGTTCAATAACACAGTTCATGTTATTGTGTTTTGTATTTAGGTCATTTACATGCAGTTAAGTTTTATTTTTCTCACAATTCAATAGAAGTTAACAAAGGATTTATTACAGAGGTGAATTAATTTGCTAAGTAAACAAAAATTGAGAGAATGGGCGAGTCATAACAATAAGCACTTTTAATTAGTATTGAAATAACACATACATACATGAACTCTGAAAGCGATACGAGTATCTACACTCTTTTTTTCTTTGGTCCGTCGTATCACAAGAGGTTCGCTCTTTTGCAATCGCCTTGACAAAAACTGGGGCTACTTTGATAGATTTAAAATGGTTATAAGAACGCAAATATTCATAGCTCGATTGAGCAAATGACGTAAAAAGTTAGGTGTTTTATCAAGGTAGTTATTTCACTGTCACAGATGGTCTAAAAAAATAAGGACACGGTGTAAAAAACTGTTTTCTAAAGTAGCCCCAGTTTACGGTACTGGTCAGGCTTTATGTAGTAAGTTGGTAAAAGGTATTTGATGAGTAGTGTCTGTGCAGATGGTTGGCAACAAGTTCCTGCAGGACGATGGCGAGGACGAAGAGGTGATCTGCTCGGAGTGGGCAGCCTCCGGGAACGTGGACCTGGCCGATCTGAAGAGACTAGAAATTGAATTCCTTAACGCTATTGTGAGTACCCACTCTATTGGACACAGTGACAATCATAGACACCAGCGGGCGTCTGGCTGTTATTCATTGTGCGATCGAGACGCTCACCGTGCAGTGGTTACTTGATGACTCACACAATGAATAGAAAAAACGCTACCAAGGGCGCGGCTCTTTTACATCTGTCGCACCTTTAGATAAGATATTCCGTCTGGCTCTTATTAAGATTTTTCCTTACGTAGTGTACGTCGATACCATTTATACTGCAACAATATGGCTGCGTTTCCACCAGAGATGTGTGAGGATGCGTTGCGAGGGATGTGTTTGTCATGAATCAATAGAAACACTTCATTCACTTACGACCTTTTAAATTAAGTGTTTCTATCGGTTCATGACAAACACATCCCTCGCAACGCATCCTCGCACAGCTCCGGTGGATTCGCAGCCTAATCTCGGTCCGAACTCGCATCGATGTCTAATATTGTAAACAACAAATGTTTTAAATTTCCTGTTTACATTTTAGGACTGGAACGTATACGTAAACGAAGAGAGTTTCGAATCGGGCCTCACGTGGCTGGAGCGGCGCGTCGCGCTGAAGCAGGCGCAGGAACGAGGATTCTTCACGTACGGGGACCTGGCGGCGGCGGGCGGCGGCGCGGGCGCGCTGGCGGCCGCGGGCCTGGCCTGCGCCGCGCTCGCCGCCGCCTACGCGGCCGCGCTCGCGGCGCTCGTCGCCTCCGCGCTGCTGGCCTCCTGCTGGCTGCCGCTGCTGCCCGCGCCCGCGCCCCCCGCGCACCCCGCCGCGCCGCTCGCCAACCTCACCGTGGAGCTGCCCGCGTTCGCGCCCGAGCCGCCGCGCTGCTGCACCGACTGGCTGAGGTACCAGGAGACGATCGAGCCGGAGCGCCGCTGGCCCGACGGCGCCGCCGACGACCGCTCGGGCTTCGAGCCGTGGTGGTCCAAGACGACGGTGCTGACGTGGCTGTACCGCAGCTCGCTCGTGGACCCCATGCAGCGCTGGCTGGAGCGGCTGGACGAGTACGCCGAGCTGGCGCGGGCGCGGGCGGGGCCGCGCTGCGGGACGGGCGGGGGGGGCGCGCCGCGCTGCGCCGCCCGGTGGCTCGACCTCAGCAGGCTGGGCGCGCTCGCGGCCTCCGTCTCCGACCGCTAGTACTTAACGCCCGCCCGCTGCCGTTCGACAGCCGCCCCGCTCACCCTGTCCATCTTCTCCAGTCCTTTGCGTTATTTATTATAGTTTATTCTTATAACAGCTCAAACACGATTTGTTGTGTTAACTTAAGCAATAATTGTTTACAAACTGGTATGTTTAGTTCGTGTGTGAGCTTCGGATGTCCTCGTTTCGCGCGTCGACGTGACACCCCTCGCACATCCCGCGAGAGGTATAATGATATGTCATATTACATTTATTAATCTGCTTTCATACAAGTAAATAACATGTTTCCACTCTGCATTGACTTCAATCTGCATTATTATGTTCGATTGCCAAGGAATTGTTCTTAAAATTCCGGATTATCAAAGTTTTGTAAATTTTATAAGAAAGTTACTACTTAATCTACCTGTTAAAATGTACATATATTTTTGTATGTGATGTTTGGTGATGTTGATGTAACTGCAAACTAAATAAAAATACTTCTGCAATAAGCTTTTTTTTATTTCTTACATTATGTAATAGTATCTTCATTAAATCGTAAAACTGAACTGTTGGGTAAAGGTTTCTCTCTAACGAAAAACTTACTAATATTATAAACGCTAAAGTTTGTACTGATGTTTGTTATTATTATTTTACGCTAAAACGGTTTGACGAATTCTGTTGAAGTTTGGCACACATGTAGTTTATATCTCTGTAAATTGCAGATTTCGCGGGATAGGGCGGGCGGTTTGTCACACTGCCGTACAGATTTGTTCCGTATCTCCGTCCAGTGCTGCGGGCATGACGAACCGCATTTAGTCCAGTCTTGCGTTCGTTTCACATTCAATTTGGTGCGGTATATCCCCTGTCCCGCACCGCATCTCCGTCCGAGAGCGAAGGAGCCAGTGTGTTATGCGTGCGGGTTTATGTATAAAAAATAATTATAAACAATAAACAATTTCCAAAAACAGTATTACAAAACAAGGCAAAGGTTGAGGCTTCCCAGTAAGTATATAAGTACATGTGTTGGGAGGTCTCGCTCTTCCAAAAAAAGTAGGTACATGAGAATGACCACTAAACTAAAAATAGTATGTAGTTTATTCAAGGACAATAATCCTAACTTAACCTAAATTTATTCCAGCGATATGGCGTGTCGCGCACCCTACGCGCGTACGTGTGTGTGTGCATGCAAGCGTGCGAATGTATGTGCGTGCGTGCAAGTGTGTGTGTGTGTGTGTGTGTGTGTGTGATTGAGTCTTAGTATGGTGAGTGAAAAAAGATATTTAGCTAAGTGTACACTTAATTATTAGATTTAACTATTGATAGGAACAGTCAGTTCCCCAACACAAGTAGCCACTCTTCCATGCAGTTAGTATGGAAAAATGGATACCCAAGCTAGGGAACCGAACCTACTACTTAATACTACATTTACAATGAACAATATCAACATATTTATTAGTTGCAATAACCTATATTTCTAAGTGCCCAAAAACAGCAGTTCCTCAGTTTCTGTATAGTCCATTTTTCTTAACCAATCGTGGAGTAATTCTTTACATTCATCATATCGCAAGCTGTAGATGTGAATTTCATTGTTTATTTTATTATATGTATAAGTATGCAGACTGTACAAAAAAAAAGTAAGATTCTACAGTACAAAGTTATAAACCGCTGTACCGGACGCCGCTGCGATGTGCAGAGCGGTATGACCACCGCCGAGTAGGGCTCATTAAGTCTCAATTTCATTTTACTCTTTTACCAATACTCCTACATTTCAAAAGGACTTAGTGTCAAAATTGCTTAACTTTTTAACTACTACTACTACTACTACCAGGGCGCAGTGACCCAAAGTGGGTCTTGGACTCCAACACCAGATTACGCCACGCTTTGCGATCTTGAGCCAGCTCTTGCCAGTCTTCGACCCCGACGGCCAAAAGGTCTTTTTAGGGTTCCGTAGTCAACTAGGAACCCTTATAGTTTCGCCATGTCTGTCCGTCTGTCTGTCTGTCCGTCCGCGGCTTAGCTCAGACTGTTAGTACTAGAAAGCTGTAATTTGGAATGAATATATATATCAGTCACGCCGCCAAAGTAATTAAATAAAAAAAACTAAAAAAATTTTTTTTAGGGTACCTCCCATAGACGTAAAGTGGGGGTGATTTTTTTTTCTCGACTAACCCTATAGTGTGGGGTATCATTGGATAGGCATTTGAAAATAAATAGGGGTTTGCTAAAACTATTTTTTGATAAAGTGAATATTTTCGGAGATATTCATTCCGAAATTTCAAAATAATGTGTCTCCCCCTCTAACTTTTCAACAGCAAGTCAAAAAAACCACGTAAAAAGTGAAACTTTATAAAAACTTTCTAGGAAAATTATTTTCAACTTAATCAGTTGAGCAGTTTTTAAGTTTTTGTAAAAAAATATTTCTAAACTAAGATTGTAATTTAACCGCCATTACAAGCATTTTTTTTTTCATTAAGTACCTATAAGATCACGCTAACAGTATCTTCTTTCAAATAAAAAAATAAAATTGAAATCGGTTCATATAATAAAGAATTATATCTGAAAAACCATCAACATACTACTATAGTGTATATCTTCCCAGGTGAATTTTTCGCTTCGAGGCCTTATCTTTCAAAACAAACGGTATCGTCATAGTATTAAGGTTCAAATTTAATGTAATGGCTCGAAGCGAAAAATTCACCTGGGAAGATTTATATAGTCCGGGAGGCAGAGGCTATTTTGATTAAAATAAAAAAAAAAATAAAAATAAAAAATCATTTATTGCCACAACATAAATAACAACAAATGGAAATAAATCAGCTACGTTCCGGCAATGGGTCTCAATCTCAGCAAGTGCTAGGACACATGACAGCATGCCCCAGCGCTGATTTTCAGATTGACCCCTTTAGCGGAGGCTAGTTGTAACATACAATAATATAAAGTAGTATAATAAAATAAAAAAAAAATTAAATTAAAATTATAGAAGGAAACTAATTGTTACAATTGACAACCTTTCATCTTTCCAACACCTGAAAATTACTGCAGGAATCGAAAGAGTTTCGCCTCCTGAACACGGAAAATATCTATTATAATTTATTTCTCCACATTCAAAAAAAAAACACAACAAATTTAAAATTAGTGTTTTTATACCGATCGTTACTTCACAATACTAGTAAAGAAGCTGTCCCTAATAAGGAAAGTGAAGGTCAGCTGACGCACCTGCGGGGGCGCTTGCTATGAGACCCCATAGAACACGTCAAAAAAAAAATCCGAAAAATTTTATACCGCATGAAATTTTTTTCATGTGTAATTGATATTAATTAGAATAAAAAAAAAGAAGTCAGCTGCACGATAGAGGGGGATTATGCGTCAGCTGAACATGCGAACTTGCAAAAAAAATTAGAAAATAAAATTATTTTATGCCGATTGAAATTTTTTTACATGATTTTAGACATATACAGAAATATGATATTGATAATCAGCTGCATATATAGTGGGGGAAAGACCGTCAGCTGGAGCAGGAATGTATCACTGCGCGCATATATCTCTACGACGCGCGGAATTTTAAATGTTCCAGCTGACGGTCTTTCCCCCTGCCCACTATATATGCAGCTGATTATCAATATCACATTTCTGTATATGTCTAAAATACTGTAAAAAAATTTAAATTGGCATAAAATAATTTTATTTCCTAATTTTTTTTTTGCAAGTTCGCACGCTCAGCTGACGCATAATCCCCCTCTGCCGTGCAGCTGACTATTTTTTTTTAAATTCTAATCAATGCCAATTACACATGAAAAAAATTTCATGTGGTATAAAATATTTTTCGGATTTATTTTTTTTAACGTATTCCGCAGCTTCCCACTCTCGCATCCACCGCAACTGGACCAGCTGACGATCGATTTCGTCATGAGCCACATGCATTCTCTTTTCTATATTAACATCAGCAGGCATAAAATGACTTGTTTAAAAAGCCGCTGCCTCCCGGACTAATACTGTAGTTCTAGTAGACTGCAGATTAGTTACCCAATTCGCCGATAGATGGCGCTGTACCGCTGACGTTGAAATTCTGCGCGCGGTGGGAGTTGGGACCTAAACAACCACATTAATAAAGTATGCAAAGATTTTTTCGTACCTGCTACGGAACCCTATCTTGGGCGTGTCCGACACGCTCTTGGCCGGTTTTTAACAGTTAAGTTATTCTTAAATGTTGTTGTATCTGTCATTAGGTATTTTAAGGAAATGTGCATTTCAATATTAACCTTTCGTATGCCGGAAATAAAAAATAAAAAATGTGCATTCTAGTCTCAACAATTTCATATAAATCCAATGATATATATTTTAAAAAAATACAAAAAGAATGCCTTAAATTGGGTACGGATCCGGACACGAGAGGTTTTAGGTTTTTTTTGTAAATAAATTTATTTTACATATTCTATTCTAAAGTTATTATGACATCTGTTAATTTTAGGTATGTATTACAATACCGAAGTACGAAAGACCGAATGTATTAAAACATCGAATGGGTCAAATGACCGACACGATTTTTTTCTGAAACCGTATAAAACAAACCTAACCTAACCTAATGGGTTCTGTATGATGCCGTTTTAATAAATTCTGAGAAGTTTACGGTTTCAGAAAAAAAATCGTGTCGGTCTTTTGACCCATTCGATATTTTAATACATTCGGTCTTTCGTACTTCGGTATTGTAATACATACCCAATAAGCCCTACTCCAACCGCCACAGTAATAAATGAATTCTTCGTAGACGGAGTCGCGGGCGTTAGCTGTTGAACTTGAATATTTGTAAACAATAAAAGGAAAAAAAAAACAATCTTTAAAAACAACAGTTTATTTCGATTCACAATAAAATTACATAAAAATTGAACAATTAGTTGATATATTCAATTCCCTTATCACAAGTTGATTATTTCAGTAAAATGCATTGCTAGATAAAATATTGAAGCTGAACCCACACACCTGCAAAAACAATTCCCTGACCTGTTAAAATAGAAAATTCATTACAAATAGGTACTCTTCAAATACTAAATAGTTCAGGACAGGGTGCAGCGGGTGCATTCAAGTTCATAATTTATAATTAGGTATATGTATTAATTATCCTTAACTACTATCGTTCCGACCTAAGGGAAGCACCCGTATGCAAGATCGACACAATTAATTTTAGATACACGTTAACCTATTTTTTTTAATTAAATCTGTTTTCGCCCACGGTCCATAACGGTATATCACTTAATGGAAAGTAATCCAAGAGATTCTTGACAGCACGACATAAATATGCCTTAAACCGTATCAGTAATTCATTATACCTACACAAACAAAATATTCTCATGTCTCGTACTACTGACCAGCATAATGAAAAAGTATTTGATTTTGAGATCAAGAAAAGTTTTTATTTGCATAAATATTACGCTAATAATATGAAAACGTAGGTATTTAACTATGTTAAGAATCTCACCGTAGTTAGAATGGCCCTTACTGTTTTCCAGGTATTAAGTTTTGTACAGAATGTGTGAAAAGTCAGATCTTTATGTTTATATTTACCACATATTATATACTACACAAAAGCTCAGTTCGGGACTCATAAAACATAACATTCAGCAGTCTAAAGTGAGCAAAAATCGGTGAAAGAAAAATCAGATTGCGAGTAAGTAAATGCTTGAGATTCCCGTGAATCCGGCGGAACTGATTCTAACAATATTGATCCCGCTATTCTCTTCTTTTTGCATACTATCTACAATACCCACACATTTATTAATAGTCAGTCGTCATTTAGTATGCCTAAAATTAAATCTAACGTTAAGACTGAAATATCGTCCTAATATTTACTTTAACAAATAATTATTAGTCAAAATGAAATTTTAATGTTATGGCCACAACAAAATCGTATTGTTTGGTTAATTTTGTCACAATAATGCACATTATGATAAAGACACAACTTGTACAAAACCTTTTGTTTTAGTTACCCTCCGAATCATTAAATTATTATTTATTTATTGATCAGAGTTCAGCTTGCCTAATCCATATTCTGAATCATACACATATAATCTTAAATATAAACGGCGAGTATACTACAATTTATGGAATTTATGTATTAAACAAGCTCATTCACACGCGCGCGCTCCAGAAAATTGAGCAGTCAGTCAACAGCAAGTTATTAGCCCTCGTTAGCAGAACTTGCGGTACAACTTGAAGATAACGTTTGGAAAGATCGATGTAAAATTACATTATTAACTGACGTTCAGCCGAAGGGTTTGAGAAGAAATTGTTGCCAAAAATAGACTACCACCGATACCACCGTTTTGAATAGACCCTTTGAAAAGGCAGCTGTTTGTCCGTGCGCAGAAAAATAAACTTTATTCCAGTAGTTTAAAGCCTAGTTTAGATTTGCAAGAAAAATCGTGCAAGTTTCATTACATTGCGGCGCTAGATTGATCACTTCAAACTCGTTCACTTTACTACCTCGCAATGCAATACAACTTGCACGTTTTTTCTTGCAGACCTAAACTCTGCTTAAGAACGTCGGTACATGTCCATAGCTTGTAAAGCTCAGTTTAGACCTGCAAGAAAAATCGTGCAAGTTTCATTACATTGCGGCACTAGATTGATCACTTCAAACTCGTTTATTTTACTACCTCGCAATGCAATACAACTTGCACGTTTTTTCTTGCAGATCTAAACTCGGCTCAAGAGCGTCGGTACAAGTCCATAGCTTGTAAGGAAAACAATCTCGTTTCTCTATCCTGCTTATGATATCGCTCTTTATCTTGCATCGCCGATCTACTACTATATTCTAAATCTATTGCAAAAACACTGTCACAAAGAGAGTACCAAGGGTAAAGTTATTGGCACATAGAATGTCTGTATTGCTGGTAACCCTGTTGGCAGCGCAGTGTGTGTGAGGCGGGCCGGGCGTCAGTCCTCGAAGAGGCCGGGGTGCAGGTAGAGCTTGCCGTTGAAGCCCCATTTGTGCACGTCGGAGGTCTGCGGGCCGAAGCGGCGCTCCAGCGCCTGGTCCACCAGCGTGAACAGCGTCTCCACGTGGCAGTCGTGCGCGCGCGCCGCGAACACCGCGCACAGCGCCTGGATGTACCACGAGCCCTCGTCCATGTTGCGGTGGGACACGTATCCTGACCACAGACGTACATCATTAACATTTAACACCATTAGATCGTCGTCCAAGTGATATCTTCATACTGTTTAATACGTATAGAAAAACGCTTAGGTGGTCGAGTTGACAAAATCTGTGCAATCATAGCGCAACGGGTGGCAAAAAAAAGTTGATTCACCCAGATTATAATTTCAAGAACCGCCTCTAATACAAAACCAGATTAATTTTCATTTAACAGGGTTGCCAGTTGGCGCTACTATCATGAGGTCCGTTTAGACTACTATGATAATTACTGGAAACTATGGCAATTAGTTTAAGCCAATCGTAAAGAAAACTGCAATGCCCAATGGACCTCACGATACCTAACGCCACCTAGCGATATTCATCTGTCAAAAAATCCTCATTGATTGGTGTCAAATAACCTCTTAGAATAGTCAAACCGTACTATAGTGGCACGGAACACAGCGCAGGCAGTAAAGCCAAATATTATTCCTATTAATATTCTGATTCAAATCAAAATCCAATATTCACTCCAATTCGGAGCCACTTCACAATAAAACCATCTCAATCGATTCATCAATGCCATTCAGCAATGGTTTCGTGGCCGGTTAACTGACACCACGAAAGTGCCCACGTAACAGACTTCACGTGCTAGTAATTAAGTTGTTAATTAAGTAAAATATAAATATGTATGTGTCTTTAAGGTATTTTTATATGGGCCTATGCAGCCTGAAATAAAATTATTCTATTCTATTCTATTCTAATGCCATCAACCATACGTTGGCTGCTGGAATAAGAGCCACGCTGGTTCGGTGCGGGTCGGTCTTTACGCCACTTGCGTTGCGGCTCCGGTTCTGCAGAGCTCACGTCATCAAAGCTCTATTCGTATAGATATTCTTAGAACGATGGTCAAGTTGTTTCAGCTAATATTTCGGCAACGTGACTTCAAAATGCAAATGCACTGCCTAGCTGTATCTACAAGAAATATGGCGAAAATTTCCATGGTATTCTATTCTGGTTTTCAGTACTTGAACTTTCTCAATAGTGCTTAAATGATACCCCTTTTGAACGCCACACATCGTTTTTGTTACCAAAAAACAGATTCTTATGCGGATGTGGGTAGGTTAATTTTTGTATTACCGTATTGTCGTCTATAGTATAGCCGACGCTGGCGTTCAAAAGGTTAACGGGGTGAACAAAAGGTTAACGGGGTGAACAAAAGGTTAATGTGAATGTGTTACCTTACCTGGTAGCGTGGAGTGTGCGATGAGTATGTCTGAGTAGATGCGCGGCGGGCGCGGCGGGCGGGCGCCGGCGCGCGGCGGGTCGCGGTACGGCGCGCCGTCCGTCGTCGTGCCCGTCACCAGCGGCGGCAGCGCCGACCGGTTGTCGCCGCTGCGCACAATACAATGCTTATTCGACAGTATAACACAGTGTTGGCGAAAATACGGCCCGCGAAAGGATTATATCCGGCCCAGAAAACCCAACTGAAGGTTTGCCAAAGAGCTATGGAGCGCAGCATGCTTGGAGTGGGAAGGATTGACCGAATCCGGAACACGGTGCTGCGTTCTAAAACACGCATTGTCGATGTCGGTGCAGAGACTGCCAGGTTGAAGTGGGACAAGTGGGACTGGGCCGGCCACGTCAGCCGAATGCATCCACTGCGATGGGCTAAAAATGCCACTGAGTGGGCGCCACAGGATGGATGGCGACGACGGGGTAGGCCCAGACGGCGGTGGCGGGACGACCTGGACATATTTCTCGACAACTGGCCTCAGGCTGCTTTGGATCGGGAGAAATGGAGGGCATGGGGGGAGGCCTTTGCCCAGCAGTGGGACATCAATCCAGGCTAGATAATAATAATAAATTCCTGATATCATCATAATATTATGGAACATTATGCATAGCTATGATGCATTTATAAAAAAACACCAGGAACTTACAAGAAAGAGGTGAAACAAGCCACATTTCGAACAAAGCTATGTTATTCGACAGAACAAGTAATTCCTCTCGTGCTATTACAGCTCAAATTAAAATGGAAGTCCCGCAGTCACTTCAAACCAAAATCCCAGGCGTTTATTGGCCGAAACCGACAGAGATCTCGACAGTAATTTTGGCTGAGATTGACCGAGCCCGAGATCTCGATCGGATCTTACCCTATAAGGGTATAACAAACTAGCAACTCACCGGCACATTTGGAATATGAACACTTTAGGTATCCCGATGAGCGCGGGGCAGTTGTTGTTGTTGAACTGGTCGACCACGTCGAGCGTGGAGAGCAGGCCGCCGTCGCTGCAGCGGATGTCCGTCTCCCAGGAGCCGGCGCGCTCGTAGCCGTGCGACGACACCACGATGAACACGCTCTCCACGCCCTCCAGAGGTAGGTGCTGCATGTGCGTCAGCGTCTCCTGCCACCAAACACCGACAATCAGATAATGGTAGCCCGGGGACTATGAGGCTGTCCGGTAGAGGTGGTTGGAAATATCACATGACTGCGTAAAACTACATAAAGCTGGCTAATAAAAGTTATTATCTGGACCATTGCGTGGTATGCGAGTGAGACGTGGACTGGATACAGTCAAAAATATAGAGAAACGTTAGAAGCTTTCCAAATGTGGTGCTGGCAAGGGATGGAAAGGATTAGCTGGACTGAGAAAGAGACGAATGAAGAGGTTCTGCGTATGGTAGGAGAGAAGCGTCGTCTACTAAACACCAAAAGGAATAGGAGAGGCAAGATGTTAGGCCACCTGATAAACCACGACGACTTCTTTTTAAATATTTTGGAAGGCAGGAATGAGAAGACGAGAGATAGCGGGAAGCCTAGAATAACATTTTAGGCCAAAAAAAAGGAGACCGCCTCGTATGAGAAACTCAAAAGACTGGCTCAAAGAAGAGAGGATAGGCGATTACTCCATCGACAAGAGCATAGCTCTTAAGTAAATGATGATGATGATGATGATGATTAATACTATAATTGGTATTGTTTAAACGAAAGGTAGTAAAATCAAATAATAAACCTAGTCCTTCACGCTTAAATCGCTGAACTGATTTTGAATGAAATTTGGTATGGAGATATTATGTTGATACCATGGGAAGGACATAGCGCACCTTCGGTACAACAGTGTATCATCTCGAAATAATACACCATTTAAATTTAGACTTTCCGGAAATTAAGTAAAGTCTAAATTAAAATGGTGTATTATTTCGAGATGATACACTGTTGTACCGAGGATAGTTTTAATTACGGAGCATTGGATAGTTTCCATGGAATTGCGATAAACAAATTCTTAGCAGGTGGAGTCGCGGGCAACAGCTAGTTAATTATAATTATATAAAAAAAATATCATGGGACCATTCACACCAATTATATTGACCTAGTCCCAAACTAAGCAAAGCTTGTGATGTGGGTACTAGACAACGGATAAACATAGTTACATAGATACATACTTAAATACATATTAACCTTTTCAACGCCAACGACACATATAGGTGTCACAAAGTACAGTGTCAAAGTGACCTTGACACAATGACATAAGATTCAAAGCAGGTTTACGTTTTGTCGAGGCGCGGCGGTGAAAGGGTTAAACACCCAAGACCCGAGAAAAAACATTCATATTTTTCATACAAATATCTGGCCCAACACGGGAATCGAACCCGGGACCTCAAGCTTCATAGTCAGGTTCTCTAACCACTGGGCCATCTGATCGTCTAAACATCTCATCTGGTCATCACTACGCTAGGTCATCTGGTCGTGGTGGTCGTGTTAGTTTTAACATATTTTATCTTCATATTGAATAGATGACATCAACAATTTTACACCTATGCCGACAAGCTGATGTCAAAGAAAAATAAGCTTCACTTCTTTAGTTTAATGGAATCGGTGTTTAGAAGGGCTGATCAGATGATCAAATAATACTTGAAAAAAAAAAGGGTTTCTCGGTTGAATCTGCCAGCAACTATTCACCCACATAGAAGGGTTGGTAAAGCCATACCTGTTTGGTGAGGTTCAGGAAGGAGATGACTTCGAAGCCGAACTCGGAGAACAAGTACTTGAGCATCTGGCAGTCAGTGTCGACGCCGAGCCGGTAGTCCTCGAGCTGGCACGCGAACTCTACGTAGCTGAACACGACCAGCACGCCGCGCCGCCGCCCGCGCGTGCGGTACAGCTTCCTGTCTGCATCATAAGGACAAACAAAACATTCAATTAACCCAAGGCTTGATTTCCTCCTACGCTGACGTCGGTCGAGCGTACCGTCGGTCGCGTATGACAAATGCGCGTCGCTGTGCGGTGCCCCATAGAGTATTGTGTATATTCGTACGCTCGACCGACGTCAGCGACCGAGACCGGTCAGCTTCGCACTGAGCGCGCGATAGTGGTGTATAGCGCGTCAGCGCCGTCAGCGCACCGACGCGCGCGGCGCTGACGAGTGAGACCGACGCGCGCCATCAGCGGCGCGTAGCAATAAATCTGCCGCGGACGTCAGCGTCGCTGTGCGGTGACCCTAAGGCCCATACTACACGGGCGGTTCTCCCGCCGCGGAAAACCGCTTCTGAACCGCACTAGACACAATTTTATATGGAAGTTGTATGGTGCAAACTACACTGCGCAGCTCCGTCGAGCGGGAAACCGCGGCGGGAAACCGCCCGTGTAGTATGGGCCTAAGGTAGAGGCGATTTAGCGACCACATGCACTGAGTTGGAATTTCAACCTTATTGCTTTCACTATACGTCACAATTTACATTGTAATTAAATACGACTAGCTTTAAAAATATCGTTCGTCAGGTATGTATTCGACAGCTGCTTTTGATCCTGTGGTACTATTCTCCAGTAAATGGGGCCTTATAAAGGGTTAAATGGCCATTTTCGTTAAAAAAGTGCGCCATTTACTGCTTTTTAATGCGGCTTTTGGGGTTATCTTACCCAGAAAGAGCGCGATTGATTTAGATGATAAAAAATAGCCCTAATTTTCATTACAATTTTTTTTTTTAAAAATTGAAAAATAAAATTCACAAAAGTGCCTCAAATAATAAGGACACTTCTTTTCAATCTGAGAATGAATAAGTAGTGCTCGCTCATTAAAAATAATAATTAACCCTTTCAACGCCACGCCCCGACAAAACGTAAACCTGCTTTGAATCTTATGTCATTGTGTTAAGATCACTTTGACACTGTACTTTGTGACACCTATATGTGTCGTTGGCGTTGAAAAGGTTAATTGCACTTTAAAATGGAAATACCCAAATACGTGCGAGATTCAAATGTTTTTATGAGACCTCTTTAAATTTGTGTACAGGAAATATTCATTGGCAACTTGGTATCTCTTTTGCGATCTTTTGTTCTGCGTAAACAATTACCAGTCAATAAGCAGTTGAGCACGCTTTTCTATTTTTAAAAAACACTAATCTTTACCCGAGATCCGGAGTGACTCAAGTTAATTTTGCTAAACGCGATTATACTGCTTATTACCAAGGACGTATAGCCTAGGACGATGTAAACATATCCCGACTTATAAGTCGCTTTGGAACTGAAGAACGAGGACAATTTTACGACCCGCTTTTGTTTTGTTTGACAAAAAGATCTTAGTGAAGATTACAGATGTTCAACTCGTATTTCCTGGCCTATAGCATACTGTAATAAAGTTTGAACTTGGCAAGTACTTGAAATAGATGAAAAGATGAGATGCTATTACAAAAGTTAGCACAGTTAATTTACCTTAAAAGTAAAGCAAGTGTTTCATTAGTATACCTTTTCCATTATCTTCCATAAATGCAGTACTCTTTATGACGTTAAACTTGGGGATATCTTTATCGGGGAAGTCCCTCGGCATCTGAGGAGGTGGGGCATCTTGAGGTTCTAGGAATCAATAAACACAATGAAATTAAATTATTTTAAATGATTTATTTTATCTGCAGAATATGGGTTATGTGGTAACATTAATAAACACACCCATTTTATAATTAACTAGCTTTTGCCCGCAACTTCGTACGCGAAGACAATAACGTTAGTTGTTTGCATGAAATTTGGCATTCAGGTAGTTTATTACATGGATTAACACATAGGATAATGCCAGGAAAATGCAAAGTTCCCGCGGAATTTGAATAAGTGAATTCTAAAGCCGGTAAGCCGCGGTGGCCTAGTGGTTTGACCTATGGTCTCTTAAGCAGAGGGTCATGGGTTTGAGCCCGGGCTTGGTCCTCTGAGTTATTCCGAATTCGTGTGCTAAATTACGTTTGAAGTTTGCCATGAGCTTTACAGTGAAGGAGAACGTCGCGAGAAAAGCTGCACACACCTGAGAAGAAATTCAATGGTACACACCCGCACTGTACAAATCGTACTGGGCCCAAGTGGGAACTACGGCCCAAGTGTTCTCGTTCTGGGAGGAGGTCTGATTGAAACAACAACATTTTATCCCAGGAAAGTGCAAAGTACTACATACTGCGGGATAGAAATAACTGTTTTGACCTATTTTGAAAATCAGAGACAGTGTAGCTTTTTATTAGTGAAATAATTTTAAAAATCAGCCCCCACGTTCAATTCACTTATTTCTATTCCGTGGGAATTTTGCATTTATCCGGAGAAAAAAGTAGTATGTCAATCAGGGATAATGTAGCTTTCAAGTGGTAAAATATTTTTTAAATTCAGCCCCAAAGTTGAATTTACTTATTTCGATGAAACTGGGATACTGTAGCTTAATATTGGTGAAAGAATTTTTAAAATCAGCCCCAAAGTTGAATTCAAATTTTTCTATCCCGTGGGAATTTTGTATTTTCCTGAAGAAAATGTAGCCTATGTCAATCGGGGATAGTCATATCGGGTATGTATTACAATACCAAAGTACGAAAGACCGAATGTATTAAAACATCGAATGGGTCAAAAGACCGACACGATTTTTTTCTGAAACCGTATACTTCTCAGATTTTATTAAAACGGCATCATACAGAACCCATTAGGTTAGGTTAGGTTTGTTTTATAACAATCTTAAAAAGTTAACGGTTACAGAAAAAAATCGTGTCGGTCTTTTGACCCATTCGATGTTTTAATACATTCGGTCTTTCGTACTTCGGTATAGTAATACATACCCGTCATATCATATCATATGAAAGAATTTTTAACATCAGTGCCAAAGTTGAATTTACTTATTTCTATCCCGTGGGAATTTATGCATTTTTTTGGAAAATAGTACCCTATGTCAATCAAGGATACTGTAGCTTACTATTGGTGAAAGAATTCTTAAAATTAGCCTCAAAGTTGATTTCAAATTTTTCTATCCCGTGGGAATTTTGTATTTTCCCGAATAAAAAGTAGCCTTTGTCAATCGGGGATAGTCATATCACATAAAATGTAAGAATTTTTAAAATCAGCCCCGAAATTGAATTAATTTATTTCTATCCCGTGAGAATTTTGCATTTTCCCGGATAAAAAGTAACCTACAGTCAAAACCGTTTATAACGACATTCAAGGGACAGCAATATTTGGTCGTTAAACACGGTTGGTCATTGTAACCAGTGTTACTTTGGTATATAAGATTGTGTTGGGTTTTTTTCTTGGTTGTTACATCCAATATGTCGTTGTAATTGGTGTCGCTATAAGCGGTTTTGACTGTATGTCAATTAAGGATAGTGCAGCTTTCTAATTCTGAAAGATTTTTTAAATCGGCTCAATAGTTTCAGAGATTCTGCTATAAACAAATAAACAAAGAAAGCTTAGATATTTCCCTATCCCGTGGGAATTTCGAAAAATCCTTCCTTAGTGCACCTCTACAATACTCAAGGTACATGTGTGCCAAATTTCAAGTTTCTAGCCCCAGTAGTTTAGGCTGTGCGTTGTCTGTCAGTCAGTCACCAATCAGTCAGTCAGTCACGGTACTGTTTTATAGGTATAGATTAATGCATTACTTGTGTTGTCTGTAAATAAACAAAAATCAATCGCCATTTAATGTCAAAACAGATTACCTAAATGAATGTATTATATTTATAACTGTCCTCAAATTAATGTGTTGCAAAAATAAATAAGGAATATTGTGTTGCAAAAATGAATAAGGAAAAATATTGTGCAGTTATGTTATGATCCACACTATTCCACACCTACTTTTATCTGTTGCAATAGCTGATGCTGTTCCTTTTTTCTTTGCTTCGGGTATGCTGAGGAACTCGCTGTCGTTAGATTTTGATGCTAAAAAAAGAGCAAACATTACATTTTGTTACACAGTTAGAAGAAAATTTTTCCTGGACTTATGAACTAAGTTAATGGTTCACTATTCATTCATACAACTTTGTGTATATTGTGTTAATTTATTTAATTAATTACAAAATACAGTTCCGGGAGTCAGGACTTTTTTTTAGGAAATTTCCTTCAATTTTCAGATCTTTTATTAAATTTCAAATATCTTTGATAGTTTCCGAGATATTTGAAAAAAAACCTAACCCCTACTTTTTTTTTATTAAATTGTTTATAACTTTTGCAATTTTTATCGGCCTCTTTTGGGACCTTTCCTTAAACTTTCTACATAATATTCCTAATCGAATGACACCTTGATCGTAATTTTCGGTGACTATATAAAAATTTCATGCAAAAAGGTACATGTTGATCAGACTATCATACTTGTATTGTGATCCAATTATGTAATTAAATTTAAAGTCAATCTGACCACTGGAAGTTGGTTAAATTCAAATTCTAAGGTGCAACGGGGCAAGTTAAATAGCTTCAAATTTTTGTTTTTGGCAGCCAGTCTCTGTAGATTAGGAGCTACTATTGCCAATGACTTCTGATAGCAGCAAAGAGTATGTTCTGTTTTGTATGGCTGTATAGTCTAATGCGCAAATGCTTGCGTTTGCATTCACTATTTCTTTCTGTGAAAGAAGGTATAAGATGGTGGTGACAACAAGTGTGCATGCAATAGACAATACGGCCCCTGTTTAAAAAAAAAGAAAGAGTAACATAATTGACAGACAGATGATGCACAGATTAAACCACAGGGGCATTAAGTCAAAGAGTTTCATTAAGGAGTCATTTATGTCAGCGTTTACATAATCAGTATCCAGTGGGCCCCAAACTAGGCTGATAGTATAAGACTTTTGCGTGCCATATTGTGGCGGAGCATGCATTCATGTAACTTACCATCAGGCGATTCGTCTGCTCGTTTGCCCCCTATACTATAAAAAAAAAAAAAACTGCATCCAACTAACACGACTATATGTAACACCTGTGTACGTTCCAGCAAAATAAATTTCATTTCATTTGCAAAATACACCTTGCTAAGACAGCAAGGATGAAAGACAGAAAAAAAAAGAAGGCACTGTTTGAAGTCCATATGGGGTTGCAAACTAGTCTATTTTCATTCAGGAGTGAAGCAGCTGGCTAAAAAAAATTGTCATAAGAATTAAATTTTTTTTTAATCTACCTTCAACATAATTGGAATCTGTTTCTGCTACTTTAGGGCCTAAGCACACGGCGTTTTTTAAACGCGCCGTCGACGCGCGTTTGTATTGATACAAACGCAATACGCACGCTGGTTGGCTGTTCTATGTTCATGTAATATGGCTGTTCTATGGAATGAAAAACGCGCTGTAAACACGCGTTCCTAAAACGCGCGTCGACGGCGCGTTAAAAAAACGCCTTGTGCTTAGGCCCTTAATTTTATTCCAGTTGTAGAATTTACTGCAGTTTACTTTGATTCCTAATGGTTTTTCTTTCTTACTTATTTAGACTTTCTAGCTTGTTTTGTATGGTTAGTGGACAACAAATTATTTGTTGACCCGAATGTATAACAATGCTCAACTTGATATGTCATATCCTCAATTACTAAGCATCCATAAGAGAACCCTTGTGTGTGCTGAAAACAAACTATTGAAGTAAGATGTTGCTACAGGTGAGCTCACCGGGGCGGGGCGGGGCGCGCGGGGGCAGCGCGGGCAGGCTGCCGGGCTCGAGGTCGCGCACGAGGTGCCAGCTGCCAGTTTCCGTCAGCGCGTCCACCAGGTGCCGGAACGCGTCTGGCCCACGCCGCGTCACATCCATGTACAGAAGCCGCTTGCGCGTCCGCTGGTCCTTACTCTGGTCCTGAACACAAGCACCACACCACAATGACTCATCACGATCATACCTTCTGTAACGTACTTCAACTGTTTAAATTTGCAGTTACTCACTTTATATGGCTCTATCATTTGCTCAGAAAATACTCCTTTCTCGTATAGAACCGCTACCATTGTGTCCAGGTCGGTTTGCTCCACCAAGGAGCCGAAGTTCCTTTGTATAGCTTCTCTGTGTGCGTTCAGCATTGTATTTAACTGTTATTCTGACCACTTGTATAAATTTACCCCTTAACGTGACTTTATTTATCTTATAGCGATATAAACTACAAATTATTGAATGTAAAAAAGTTACAAATTACCATGCGAATAACAATAACAAATTGATGACAACCGACCGACCGCGTAATTAGACATGATTTGACAGATCCGCAAAGCAAATAAATTGTGTTGTGACGTAAGCGTGAGGTGAGTGAAGTAGTGAAGTGACTTGACTACGACTGCGAATGATATGAATGAATGAATGGAAAGGCGGAATGACAAGACACGGTCTGTGCGTCTGTGCCATATGCTGGCACTTCACTTGGCGTATTTGACGAAATAGTTGCGTATGCGAGAGAGGAGCACTATGCCGATTCTAGCGTGAAAGACGGAGATAGCAATAGCGCAACGCGAACACGCAACGCCAAGTGAAGTGCCACCAATAAAGTAACATTTTTTTTGGTTTTCAGTGGTTTGCAGGAAATATAAAGATATGTACCTAGTCACACATCAAAATCAAAGTCCCATACAAAAATATTTTATTTTTACTTGTTTTTTTGTTTAATTTTAACGAGTTTTGTTGACGCTATAGGACAATAGCATTCTACATGGGACAGACGTATTGGGTATTGTTATATTCTCTTTGTGGGTATTTTAAACATTTTCAATGACCACAGAGGGTGCATCACTTCCGTGACAAAGTAAAGGTCACCACAGACCGCAGCAGCAGCAGAGGCCCAGCGCGTTATAAAACACTGGATCAAAATTCTGCACTGAGCTGCTGTAATGTGTCACCGTATATATGATTCAGTCTTATACAACGAGCTGGGTACTTCACGTCTTGGATCCGCATCGCCCTGCGTTTCGGTGTGTAAAAGCCTTTATTTATTCTGTTGACAGTGACAGTTGACTGACAAGTGACATGACATTTCAGTATTGACTGACTGGGACTGAATTTGTATATGTAAGCTGTGTGTGGTTGGTTGTTGCAGTGGGCAGCAGTGAAGACAAGATTTATTTTAACTTGTGAAAGATCACTAAGAAAATGAAATTACTTGTATTATTTTGTGCAGTAATTGCTCTAGCATCTGCTTACGAACTATCAGATATCATTTCAGCCAGAATAGAGGTACTTACACTAATAATATAACACGCCTACTAACTACCTGTTATTTCATGACTGTGTTGTTCGCATCAACTATAAATGATACGCTTAATAATTACAGACTTGTAGAGGATGTTCCCTGAATCGGCTACCTAAGGTGAAGCAGTTTGTGATGGAGGACGCTCCGTCCTACGAGCGTGTGGAGGTGAAGTTCATCACCGGCGCGCCGCCAGAGCTCGTGCTGCTCGCTGCCAACGACCACGAGTTGGAGCGCCTGCCGCTGTCGCAGCTTGACCGCGAGCAATGTAACAAACTCATACAAGAAAAGGGATTCACAAAGAAACAGAAGTCAGAGTTTTAATCGGTTAAAGTTTAAACTACTTAAATACGTAATTTTTGGTTTCCAATGTAGTATGCTGTAAATTTTGTAACATTCCGTATTGGTGTGGTTTAGGTAAAATAGAACTGGTCTGTATAATGTTTTGTACATCACATGCCATTCCAGTGCAAATGATGGTCATTGTTCAATTCATAGCTTTGTTTGTAAATACGATCCTCCATGGCTAACTGAATATCAAACAATAATTTGTATTTAGAAATGTTGTAAGCAAACTAGTAAATGTTTTACTGTAAACTAACTTGAAGTAATAATAAGGGAGCTTTACAAGGTTTTGCTGTTTTATTTTACAGTTGTAATTCATGTAGAGATTGTAGAATGTGACTATGCTGGGTAATAAATTAACATTGCTGGGTGTTGTTTGGCCGTCCCTTATCTTATCATACAGTATACACTATGACACTGCCAATTGTATGGTTGTTGAGTGGTTAGATAACAAATGCCAAGTACCTAGCAGATTTTCTAGTGTCTGGTTGCAAGACACAAAGGAATGTTTGAAATTTTGACAAAACCATGGTTTTGAGATAACTTTTTACACAAAAAAAAAGATCTATTAATTTTTCAATCTCTTAATCCATTTTGTGTGTAGGCTTTCACAGTTGGCTTTTATTTGAAAGAGTGACCAAGGATTAGCTGAATAACCTTATCAATTGTTTCATTCTCATTCATGTGAAAATATGATTGCTCAATTCTGTAAATCTCCGCGCCGCTGAATAAGCTTTAGATTTCCCCAATAGTTAGTTAATATTTCAGTCTATCAGGTTAACTTAACCTAACGCCGCATCAATTACAAAGGTTAAGTACGGCTGGCAAACAGTTATTGGCGTGGCTTTCAACATTGTCATTGTATGTATGTATGTAAACTCTTTATTGTACAAAAATAAGGAAAAAAAAAGAAATACATTATTGACAACCGTTGAAATGCATGTACAAAGGCGAAGTTATCCCTTTAACCCTTCGTATGCCTTGTACCGGATCCGTACCCAATTTAAGGCTTTCTTTTTGTATTTTTTTTAAAATCTGTATCATTGGATTTATATGAAACTGTTGAGGCTAGAATGCACGACTTTTTTTTTTAAATTCCGGCATACGAAAGGTTAAGGGATCTCTACCAGTCAACCTTTGTTGTTGAAATAATTAAAATGTAATCTGCATTTGAACAGAAAGTTTGATTTCGCTTCTTTTTCTCGTCCTGTGTACATTCTTAACTGCACTGGTTATACAGATGAGACCTAGAATAGAGCAAGTTGAAGCCGCGACTAGAAACGCGGTACTCGATTATTCTCCAAAAGCGAGTAGTGCGGATAGGTGCTCGCAAATCGCCGAGCAACGACTGTTCATGCTCACGTCGCTCGGCTAACTGTCGGTAAGTTGTCCGCTTCCAAGTACACGGACCACAGTGTATAATATAATATGTTCACTACTTGGCGAATGTGACGTCGAATACATTCAGTCACGCAGTCACTAGGTGATTAATCGGCACTCGGCAAGTCCAAGCATATTATTATCTGGTCGCGGCAGAACCGGCCCGAGCGCAGAGCGGTTGCACTAGGTAGGCGCTCAAAGGCGGCAGCGAGGATTCCAAAAAGCAAATTTTGAGAGGCGTGCGGATACGGGGCGTTACAGGAGACATTCTTGCTCTGCCCTGAAGAGCAAAGGTCAGCGCTGCTGGTATTTGGCTTAGTGCAAGCGCGGATTTAGCTTTCAAAGGTTTTTGTTTCGGCCATCCGAAAATAAACGGGCCTAACACACAAGAGCATAGCTAGCCAGGGTGGCTGACCACAAGCCCAGGGCCCGAGACTAGATGATGGTAGATGGGGTACTAAGTGCACCCCCCTTCCCCCCCCCAAGCCAGACCCGTGAGAGGCCCGCGCAGGCTGGGGCCCGGCTGGCCACCTCGACTATATGGCCAGTCCGACCCTGTAGCTAGCTTCAAAGAAATAATTTTAAGATTTTTGAAATAATCATCCATCATCAATAGGATTAGATTGAGCTGACTAGCTGAAGCTGCTCTTTATACAGGGTGTCCAGTAAATCGTGGATAGATCATTGTTAAGTGTTGGGCTCCTTAGCTAAATTCTAGGTTTTGTAGCAGTCGCTTATATTTCGTTGGAAATATTTATTTTTTCTTTAACTTAGATATTGTGGTACATACTTATCTTTAGTTAGGTTTTGTTGTGCCAGCGTCACAATTTCAAGAGCTTCAGGTTTCAATACCAGAAAAGGAGACCACATTCAAATCCGTTTCAAGAAGTTAATGCTTATTTTATACCTAGCTGTTTCCTGTGACTCCGTCTGCAAATAATTAATGCAAATAATTCACAATCCCGCGGGAACCTTAATTTAATTTTGTATTGATATTATTAGTGGTTTTTATTTGGCTTATTGTTTTGACACCCCGTATTTCGGTTTGTTCTTTTCCCATTATCTTGAGTTCTTTTTCAATGGCTTTCTTCGAAATTTTTATGTGCATGTGGCACGAAACAGAAAAAAAATCTTGTCCAGAAGCATGTTGGCACTAACTACCTCAGGTCTCTGACAGAATACCAGCTCTGTGGCTATCCGTAGATGCAGTACATGCTGAGTCAGCGCCTATGCTCCACATCATCGCATGGGTCTCTTAAATTTCAAAATTAAACTAATGTTGGAATTCTGTTGCATGTTAGTTTTTAAGTTATCCATGTTATTTTTTATATTTTTTAAGTCACTTTATCATTGTTATTAATTAAGCCATGTACGTGTTGTGGTGATTAAAGTATTTTATATATCTAACTATACAATTTTCCGGGATAAAACTATTCTATGTCCTTCCCGGGGTTTCAAACTATCTTCATACCAAATTTTATCTAAATCGGTTCATCGGTTTAAGCGTGTAGAGGTAACAGACCGACAGACACACTTTCAAATTTATAATATCACATATCAACTTCATTTAACCTTTTCAACGCCAACGACACATATAGGTGTCACAAAGTACAGTGTCAAAGTGACCTTGACACAATAACATAAGATTCAAAGCAGGTTTACGTTTTGTCGAGGCGCGGCGGTGATAGGGTTAAGGTTATGGGTATGGGTATGTATATTATCGTGGCTGGACGCACTGGCGTGGTGCGTGGTAAATGAAAGTGTCTGGTGGTGGTTAGATCATGTATTGGGGCTCAGGTGATGAGCGTGCAGTCGAGCTGTTCGTCGCGCGCGTCGGCCGCGCCGCGCCGCACCAGGCGCGCCACCACGTCGCCCAGCGCCTCGCGCCCGCCCTCCTCCAGGAGCGACATGCATTGCTGGAAACGATCACACATACATACATATCAAAATACGACCAAAACAATTATACTAATAAATCATGAGACAATTGACACAAATTGACCAAGTCCCAAACTAAGCAAAGCTTGTATGTACTATGGGTACTAGACAACGGGTAAACATACTTCTATAGATAAATACATAGTTAACAGGTTCCCTGTCCTATGACGAGGCACATGCGCCTTGTACGGTTCAACACCGCACAGTCATTTCTAGCTTAACGCGCGTCCTACTTTAATTTGCGTGATAGTGCCGACCACAGCAATATTTACCTAAAAACTACAATATAAATTAATCTCAACGCGTACTCCGCGGCTCACTCTCTCTCTCATTCTTAATCTCTGTAACTAACGTCAAAGATACACGGTCTCGATATGATATACTAGTTTGTTACTTTAACTTATACAGGGTTATTTGTAATTCACTAGCATCCTTTTAACCCTAAACTCCTACCACTTAAACAAATCTTTTTTGTTTTACGACTTTTGTCATAACTTTATATTTTTGGTGTAATAACGTTTTGAAAATTTCAGATTACCTGTATTTTTACGATACTCTGTGCCGTGTATGGAAAAAAAATGTACTCCATTTTAAAAAGTCGTGTAACAAAAAACATTTGTTTAAGTGGTAGGAGTTTAGGGTTAAAAGGATGCTAGTGAATTACAAATAACCCTGTACATACTTACCAATAAATTATTAGAAGAGTCATAGTCATAACTTTAACTATCTACTTCAACTACAACCTTAACAAGGAGCCCTACGGAAACTCGGTAGCGGCCCCTACACGCCTCATGTTTGACTTTACTGTTACGTTCATGAGGCACATGTGCCTCATGACTCTATGAGCGTTTAATGTCATTGTCATTATGGGGACGTGTCGAAAGAACGCCGCACATTGCTTCGGGACAGGGAACCTGATAAATACATTTTAAAACATCCAAGACTCGAGCACAAACATTAGTTTTTTTTCACACAAATGTCTGACCCGACCGGGAATCGAACCCGGGACCTCAAGCTTCGTAGTCAGGTTGTCTAATTAGGCTATTCGCCTAAAACAAAACAAAAGCGGTTCTTAATCTTTTTCCAAGTATAGCGCATACAGCGACCACTTTAATCTACACATAAATTCGACCTTGCTCCCTTTATACTATGGTAGAAATTCAATTAAACGAAGGTGACCTGAATTGTTTTGTGAGCACAAAGTACATAAATAAATTATGTAGATAGTAAGTTAATTAAATATACAAGTATTCAAATCAAAACAACCTCGTATGGCACAATTGGAAATATCGAAATCGCCTGGTTACGCTTTTGGAGTTAATTTCAGCAAATAGTGTTTTTTGTTCAGGCTCACAGAGAAACGTAACGTCCGCACGGTAGCCTCTTCAGCGTAAGATTACTCGCCATTCCAGTGGCAAGTACCCTCAAATCAGTGGGAAAACATCGTCCATCTACCCTTATTTGGCAAGAATCGAACAGGTTTAAAGGCTAGAGTGGGTGTACCTTGTGGAAGGCCTCGTCTGTGGGCAGCGCGAGCACGGCGCGCAGCGCGATCTCGGCGTTGGCGCGCACGTAGGTGTTCTTCTCCTTGGTGCCGTTGACGAGCGCCGGCAGCAGCGCGCGCAGCGTGTCGTGCGCGCGCGCCGCCCGCAGCGCGCCGCCGCGGCCCAGCAGCGTGGCCGCGCGCGCCATCAGCTGCTTCACCTCGTTCGACGGGTGGTTCATGCTCTAAGACAACACCTTCATTATCAGTATCACCACATTGCTACATGTGTCGATTGTTCTAGTGCGCGACGCATCGTTTAAGTTATAATTGTTACAAGTTGTTGGTTCTCCTTGAATAAATAAATAATAGTACTAGACGGTCACGACTACGACCAACGATTGCAACAACCAAATTAACTAAATAAATCATAATATGAACGTCGCGCATTGATAACACTTAGTTTCTTTAATTATCAGGTCGTTGCCGCCACTGGTTGCGGTCGTGGCTTTCTAGTGCTAGACATGTCTAAAGACTTAAGGTCAAAAAACCCACTTTTTTTCAAGGTGCACTTCTTTAATCAGCATCCAATGGAATCTTCTTTTTCGAAAGATGCACCGTATCAAAACGTACACTTTCTCACATGGTAGTTTCCCAAAAAGTACACTTTTGCAAAAGAGCCGTATTTGTACATATTATATGAATGGCTGTGTCATAAACGTGTAGGTACATATTAAGAAAGTACGCGTTTTGGAAAAATGTACATTTGGAGAAAATGCTCTAATTTGGAAAGTGTACATCTGGCGAAAAGCGTACATTTCGAGAAGATGCTCTAAATAGCAAAATGACTGTATGGGGTCTATTATTAATGAACAGGTAAATTTAGTATCTTCTCCTTTACTGCGGCTTGGGTCTAATTTGAACAGTTAGTATTAATAAAATATGCCTTATAAATAAATAAACAAAAATTCAAGGTAGTTTTATAATATGTCAATAAAAGTTAATTTTTGTGGGGTAGTTTGAGAATAAGAAAAATAAAGTGGGTACTTGTGAAGTTACAGTGACAAGTTAAAACATTTGTTTTGGTTTGTTAGTTTAACATTTGGAAGCATAGCATACGGTTGTGGTAACTCCGAGGATGAGCTCTGGTTGAGTTCGAAACGCGTCAGTGTAGCTTGGTGGTGGTGATAGTTGTGTTTATGTGATTTGTGTGTGTATGTACAGTGTGGAGGTGGAGGAACTGCATGAACACACATTTCTTGCATAAACGTAACTATTGTAAGGTCGCGGATGAGCAAAGTAATTGTTTTAGTTCATTGACTGTCTCACGTTTGTGTATAGGAACTGACGTAAACAAAATGGTATGAAAGAGTTGGGGTTTAATTTACACCCGCGATGCGATAAATTTTAGTAACATATTCTAGTAATTCTTTGACGTATTTTCTCATTTAATGATATGTGTGGCGTCGCATCGCATCTCGGTGTCAACTGACTCACAGCCTTTCTACAATTTGAAGTGAACGAAAGGTTAAAACGTTTTCATCACACTTGCTCGTCAATGGTCTTATTCCATGCCTGTATACTAAATGACAATGGCCTAAATTGTTCTTAAGGGAGTTATGGATTTACGTACAGTTTTTCTACCCAAGGGAGTTCTAACTTTAGTTTTAAAATTTGCAAACAAGTCATTTCAGACTAAGGAGGTTTCAAGTCAGCCAACGTTTTTTTTATTATCTTTAAAACTTAGCTATAACCCAAATTTTACAACACAAAACTTATCTACGCTTCATGAAAATTCGTTATTTTTATATTTTAAATTTATATCAAATAGTTTTGCAATAATTTTAGTAAAAATATTTTTTAAACATGTTGACAGAATCTGGCCTAAACTAAACACAGTTTACATTATCTATGGTAGATGACTTGAAGAAAGTGACAATCTGTATTAGCGGGTAGCCATTATTTTATTCAATTTAAGTGTTTTTTAGAGACAAAATAATTTTATTTTTGGATTTTAATTTCTCGCATTGTGATGAAAATCATTGTGTGTATCACGGGCAGTAAGGGAATTACAAACTCGAGTCATTAAAAGCCCTCCGCCTTCGGCGTCAGGCTTCTAATAGACTCTCGTTAGTAATCCCCTAGTTACGGCCCTAGATGCACAATGTACTATTGAATATTTACCCTGACGAACTGCGAGAGTATTTGTTGCGGGGGCGCGCGGTCGGTCTCCAGCAGGTGGTGCATGAGGTAGGCCATCCCGCGCAGCGCGTTGCAGGCCACGGGCACCTTGTCGCACGCCAGGTACGCCAGCAGCGCGCGCTCGATCTTCTCCTCGAACGGCTCCACGTACACCACGGCCGGCGTCTCTTTGAGTGCGACGAAGAGCGCGCACGAGCGGCCGTGCGCTAGCAGCCAGTCCGCGTCGGTGACCACGGGGTTCCCGCCGGCCAGCACGTGGTGTAAGAGCGCGGCGTCGCGGTGCGGCGGCGGCAAGCAGTGGAGCAGTGCGCCCAGGCAGCCGCCGACGGCCGCGCGCGGCGGGTCGTCCGGATGCGCCAGCAGCGCGGGCGAAGTCAGTGTTCCCAACACGGCGAGCGCCAACGGCTCGCCCATGTTATCCCCGCCCCCCGTTATGATGCTGCGCAGCGCCTGGAGCATGGTCTCGCGCACGGCGGGCTCGTCGGCGTTGCGAATGCCGTTGTGCATCTCGACGAAGAGCGGGTCGGCGCGCGTGTGGATGCGCACGAGCTGCGCGAGCGCCAGCCCCGCCTTGATGCGCACGGGCCGCGACTGGTCGTGCAGCGCCTTCAGGAACGTCGTCTGCAGCTGCGGCAGGAACTGCTTCAGCATCACGCCCACCTGCAACACGACACAAGTATTATTTCTAAACACACCATTATTTACTCACTTACACAGACTCACACTCTTACTCACTTACGCAAACACACACACACACACACACATACACACACTCACACTCTCACTCACATACTCTCATGCGTACGCATGCGCTCATACTCTCATACCCACTATAAGTTTTGTTTATTCTTGTTAATTGTTATTATTGTATTTAAGTTGTTGCGGACGACAGAGGGTTGGTTGGAGACCTGGTGACCTGAAACACAGGTTCTACCTAGTTCAGGCACCAGCCTCCCCCACTCAAGTTCAGTTAATTTGTACTACGTTATATTTGTCTGATTTTTACTTTTACTTTGTATCTTGGTGGTGGAGAAAATAAATATATCTTATTATTCCATAAAAAAATAATGTTTCTCTGAGCCAAACTGAAACGTCCCCCGTCTGGCCTGGAAGTAAACCAAATTAAGCAAAGCCTTCTTCTTGCAATGTTATTTGCCACCGTCCCACTTTTAACTAATGACTATGTTACCATTCAATCGATTATCAATACAAGGTTTAGCTAATTAACGGATAACGCTCGATAAACAATTGATCGACAGCCGATCGATGCTACTGTTCAACGTCGATCGATTGGTGTAGTTAGATTTTAGTGTTGTAGGAACTGTCAATCGACGTCTACCAACCCATTCTACCATTGATCCGATGGTCTCGGTCGACGAGCGATTGATTCATTCACTTACTAGTAGCTAAATGGCGATAGTCAACTGTCTTAAATATACCTTTTTATCAATACGGTAGACCGTAAACTACAAAGAAAGAAAGAGAGAATTCATGAGAAAATGGGTTTACCTTGGAGAGAAGGTCGGCAAGCGTCTCAAGCACGGCGGCTTTGACGCTGGCGTTGAAGCGATCGCCCAGAATGCGGATGAGCGGCCCGGTGATGTGCACGACGGAGGGCTGGATGGCGGCCGCGGACGTGAGGTTGATGACCTCGCCCAACATGAGCGCTGCCGCCTCCTTGTCCTCTGGTAGCCCGTTCAGGATAGACTCGCGGAAGAGAGGCAGGATCGGCGCGATACCCTGCGCACCATCACAAACATCAACTAACAACTCACTACAAGTACTACTTGCCAATTTTGGGCACAGTATCCCTAAATAAAAAGGGTATGAAGTGGTTACTAGCAACAATTTAAAAAAAAATCGTGAGCTGTAATTAATTAAACTAACAGTTTTATCCCTTTATGGGGCAACAATCTCAAAAAAGACCACCCTGGAACATCATCTTTTGCATTTTGTTCTTGTACAGAATTTTTAGGACTAAAGATTGGCGATGAGATTTTTCTCAGTCTTGCCCGTTAAAGGGTTAACTGATGCGCCTAGAGGCAACAGTTTTATTGTGATTTCCTTCAGTTCTAATCTATTTTCCGTTACTACGCATAATATGTTAGTTGCACTTGCCTGGCGTTTGTGGTAGAATCATGTTTTCGATAGATAAATGTAGCGATTTAAAACGAACCAAGAAAGAATAAAGCGGTGTCTAAAAAGTAAAAATTATATTCATACGAATTTATTGAAGGAGCTCAAGATTCCTTCAAAGGACTAACACTATTTAAGAATGAAATAAAATTTCAATAGCAACTCCGAGAATATTATTAGGTCCACGTTTTTCTGCTACAAACATTCGGTTGGAACTGCGTAGTGCGCAGAGAAAAGTTAACTGTTCAGTTTGTTAAAATTACTTCTTTACATTATCCGTTTATTTTTATTAAAGACTTAATTAACTCTTATCTTAATCATCTGTACAGTTTTTTTTTTATACAATATAGGCTTGCGTTTGACCACAATCACGCCTAATGGAAAGCGAAGATGAGGCCTACGATGGAGCACGCTTGCCTAGTAAATGCACATTCACCCTAGACTTGAAAGCGGCCAAATTGTAGTGTTCAGGGAACACAGTCGCAGGCAGGTAATTCCACTCCTTAGCTGTGCGGAAGTTGAAGGAAGAGTTAAAACAACGTCTGTATCTGGCTTAGCTTTGAGACTTTACCTTAGGTAAGCAGAAACCAGGCAGTAGTTCTCCTGGTTTTAGATCGGAAGCGGCGTATCGCACCGCCTGCCTGACGTCAGCCACGTGCTGTATCTGCCTCTCGGCGTCCAGGGTCTTGGTGAGCGCGGCGAGCGCCTCCCACGCCATCTGCAGAACGTCCCGGTCTTGCTCCGCGAAGAGTAAGATCAGTCCGCGTAGGAGTTGTGGCACGTGCGGGCCCAGCTCAGCGCGCGTGTGCGTCACGAACGCGCACAGCAGCGACGCCGCGGCGCGCCGCTTGTCGTCCGTGCTCGTGCGCGTCGTCTCTAGCAGCATGTCGATGATGCTGGGGATCACATTTGGATGGTTAAGAGAAGCGTCCACAAGTTCCGCGTCAAACGGATCCGCATGTGGCAGCGAGTCTTCTAACATCCGTAACAGTCGGATTACTAACGCTACTAATCTAACCGACGACCAATCCGTTACTGCTTTGAAAAAAGCTTGCATCGATAGATCAATAAGGAATAAATAAAATAAATAAATATTAGGGGACAATTTTACACAAATCGACCTAGTCCCAAACTAAGCAAAGCTTGTACTATGGGTACTAGACGACGATAAACATACTTATATAGATAAATAAATACTTCAATACATAGAAAACATCCATAACTCAGGAACAAATATTCGTGCTCATCACACAAATAAATGCCTTTACCGGGATTCGAACCCAGGACCACTTGCTTCGTAGGCAGGGTCACTACCAACTAGGCTAAAGCGGTCGTTAACTAAACTAAAAAAACTAAAATGAACTTTAATGTGAGCAGAGTAAAGTTCACTTACCAATGAATTGAATCGATGATTTCTGTTATTGATCAACAGTCAAATACTTAATCAAACTCAACTCAATTACTTACTCCATTTCTGTTCATTTTGCGCATGTAAAGCTTTATGCGCGAGTATCGCCTTTCAGTCCTGGTTTTTAATGGAGACGTAATAGTTATTTATGTGATTGCTACATTATGAGGGATTAAAAAACGAGTTGGTTTTCTGAAACGAACTGAAGGCGAGTGTCCATAATAAGAACACGCAAGTGTTTTAATCGTATGCACAGTTGCATACAAAAATTGTGTCCGCCGCGCCCGACGTCAGCACGGCACCGGCACCAGGCACTAGTGTGTACTGACCAGCGCACGCCCTGCGCGTCGGCGACGGGCAGCAGCGCGTTGCGGCAGTGGTCGAGCTCGCGCGCCTCGTGCGGCGTGTGGCGCGCCGCCTGCAGCGCGGCCAGCAGCGCGGGCAGCACGCGCGGCAGGTGGCGCGCCAGCGCGGGCCCCGCCGCCGCCGCCAGCGCCGACAGCGCGCGCGTGTCCGCCGCGCCCGACGTCAGCACGGCACCGGCACCAGGCACTAGTGTGTACTGACCAGCGCACGCCCTGCGCGTCGGCGACGGGCAGCAGCGCGTTGCGGCAGTGGTCGAGCTCGCGCGCCTCGTGCGGCGTGTGGCGCGCCGCCTGCAGCGCGGCCAGCAGCGCGGGCAGCACGCGCGGCAGGTGGCGCGCCAGCGCGGGCCCCGCCGCCGCCGCCAGCGCCGACAGCGCGCGCGTGTCCGCCGCGCCCGACGTCAGCACGGCACCGGCACCAGGCACTAGTGTGTACTGACCAGCGCACGCCCTGCGCGTCGGCGACGGGCAGCAGCGCGTTGCGGCAGTGGTCGAGCTCGCGCGCCTCGTGCGGCGTGTGGCGCGCCGCCTGCAGCGCGGCCAGCAGCGCGGGCAGCACGCGCGGCAGGTGGCGCGCCAGCGCGGGCCCCGCCGCCGCCGCCAGCGCCGACAGCGCGCGCGTGTCCGCCGCGCCCGACGTCAGCACGGCACCGGCACCAGGCACTAGTGTGTACTGACCAGCGCACGCCCTGCGCGTCGGCGACGGGCAGCAGCGCGTTGCGGCAGTGGTCGAGCTCGCGCGCCTCGTGCGGCGTGTGGCGCGCCGCCTGCAGCGCGGCCAGCAGCGCGGGCAGCACGCGCGGCAGGTGGCGCGCCAGCGCGGGCCCCGCCGCCGCCGCCAGCGCCGACAGCGCGCGCGTGTCCGCCGCGCCCGACGTCAGCACGGCACCGGCACCAGGCACTAGTGTGTACTGACCAGCGCACGCCCTGCGCGTCGGCGACGGGCAGCAGCGCGTTGCGGCAGTGGTCGAGCTCGCGCGCCTCGTGCGGCGTGTGGCGCGCCGCCTGCAGCGCGGCCAGCAGCGCGGGCAGCACGCGCGGCAGGTGGCGCGCCAGCGCGGGCCCCGCCGCCGCCGCCAGCGCCGACAGCGCGCGCGTGTCCGCCGCGCCCGACGTCAGCACCGGCACCAGGTACGGCAGCACCGCGCGGGACTTTATCGCCATCACCTGCGCAACACGACACTCCGCATTCATATCGACGAACACGAACACTGTCTCTGATGCCTATATTGGTGTCAAACACTCGCTGCCTACAGTGCCATTACCAAAGTGATTATGAAACACATTCTTCATTATTTTATTTTATACTAGCTTTTGCCCGCGGCTTCGCTCGCGTGTACCATGAGAATTCCAAAGAACCAAGATATCAAGCAAGCAAGCATACAGGCAAGCAAGCAAGCATGCAAGCATGCAAGCAAGATGCAAGTTGCTTGCTTGCGTGAGAATGGGAGCCATCTCAGGAGTATTATTATATCCTTTCGAATAAAAAAATATTTTTTTAAATTGGTTCAAAATTGACCGAGAAGTCGGTGAACATACCTACATAAAAAAATACATAAAGTGAAATACATAACCTCCTCCTTTTTTTGAAGTCGGTTAAAGAGCCCTTTGCGGCCTACTTAGAGTATAAACTTATGAATTTTGAAATTGTAGCTTACAACCAGTAAAACGCCAAATCCCGTTTTTTTCCGTTCCCGTAAGAATTTCGGGAAATACTTTCTTAATACTCCCCTACACTCCCCAAGGAACCCACTTGCCAAATTTCAGCTTTCTACGACCAGCAAAACGAAAAATCCCATTTTTTCCCGTTCCCGTGTGAATTTTGGAAAGTCCACTCTCAATACTCCTCTACACTCCCCAAGCAACCTAATGCCGAATTTCAGCTTTCTACGACCAGTAAAACGAAAAATCCCGTTTATTCCCGTTCCCGTGGGAATTTTGGAAAGTCCTCTCTCAATGCTCCTCTACACTCCCCAAGCAACCTACATGCCGAATTTCAGCTTTCTACGACCAGGAAAACGAAAATTCCCATTTTTTCCCGTTCCCGTGGGAATTTTGAAAAGTCCTCTCTTAATGCTCCTCTACACTCCCCAAGCAACCTATATGCCGAATTTCAGCTTTCTACGACCAGTAAAACGATAAATCCCGTTTTTTCTTTATCCCGTAGGAATTTCTGAAAATCCTTAAAACTGTTTTTTACTTTTATAATTTCCTACTTCTATGCTAAATTTGAAGAGTCTAGTAATTATAGTTCATAGGATTCCGTTGAACTGAATATATAAATCCCGTTTTTTCCTTATTCCGTGGGAATTTTGAAAAATCCTGAAATTAATGTTTTAAATATTGTAATACCTACTTGTGTATCAAATTTGAAGAGTAGTTATTATAGTTACTGAGATAGGGTCACTCGGAATCGAATATATAAATCCTGTTTTTTCCCGTTCCCGTGGGAATTTCGGAAATTCCTCTCACAATGCTTCTCTACACTCCCCAAGCAACCTTATGCCGAATTTCAGCTTTCTACGACCAGTAAAACAAAAAATCCCGTTTTTTTTCCTTATCCCGTGGGAATTTCCAAAAATCCTTAAAACTGTTTTTTACTATTATAATTACCTACTTCTATGCCAAATTTGAAAAGTCTAGTAATTATAGTTCATAGGATTCCGTTGAACTGAATATATAAATCCCGTTTTTTCTTTATCCCGTGGGAATTTTGAAAAATCCTGAAATCAATGTTTTAACTATTGTAATACCTACTTGTGTATCAAATTTGAAGAGTCTAGTTATTATAGTTACTGGGATACGGTCACTCGGAATCGAATATATAAATCCCGTTTTTTCCCGTTCCCGTGGGAATTCCCAAAAATCCTTCCTTAGTGGATGCCTACATTGTATGAGGTATCTATGTGCAAAATTTCAAGTCTCTAGGTCCAGTGGTTTAGGCTGTGCGTTGATATATCAACAGTCAGTCAGTCAGTCAGTCAGTCAGTCAGTCAGTTTAGAATTTTATATATATAGATTATTATTTTAGAAATTGGTACGTACTTATAATAAATGACAAATCGCATGGTACGCGTCTGTTCCTAGTACAAATGAGATTTGTAGCACCATGGGCAGCGAGTGTTTCACACTGATCGTTTTTTTTTCATTTACGTTGTAAAAATTATCTTATCAAATTTAATGAATCAAATTCTTGCCGAGTGAACCTCAAATAACTTAAGTGAACCTTAAATACTTAACTACAAATTTCAACATCAATGCACGACGACACATTATTTCATACTATAATGTAAAAAAAAATTAATTACTTGTTTCAGGCCGTCTAGCGTAGCTTCAGCGATGGCCGGGTCGGGGTCGTTAAGTCCTTCTAACATTTGCGGTAAAATGTCGTCCAGCGCTTTGCTTCCAATTGTGGCATGCAAACTGGAAAATTAAAAGCAGATGTTAATATCGCAAACGCTTCCATCTTACAGCACTTTTAGGTGGTGATAAAGAAGGTAAAGGAAACCAATCACGTGACAGCTCGGCATTACAAAGGAGGCGGTGAACATTTCGACCGCGAAATAATTTTGCGACCCACAGTTATATTCATGACTTTATATGGAGTTACGCCAATTTTAACCTTACAGATATCAATCTGTAATGTTCCACCTTATATGAACATGTATAAAAGTTAAAAATGTATAGCTTATGTTGCAAATAAAATTGTTTCATACACAAATAGGGAGACTTTATTTTTAATTTATCAATAACAAACTACCTATCTACATTTTGACCCTTTTATTGTGAGGGATGGCCTGTATGAGGCTTGTATGGGATGTGGGAATGATGACGACAATGTTAGTGGGGCTATTTATCAAAACCAATGCGGGAAATCTCCATTTCCTACCTTTTTATCTGAGGAAAGGTCTGAGATGATGATGATGATGATGCAACAATTTCATTTACTAAAATTATACCAGTTGGTGTAGTGGATAACCCAACCGAATCTCAGCTAAGTAAGAGCTGACCTCTAGATAGAGAGAGGCGGGTTACCTTGCGGTGTTAACGAACAGTCTGGCTCTTTCTGGAGGCGTTTAATCGTAGCGTGACGCCTATTGGAATGAAGGCGGGGTCCTGTATTATATTTCAATAGACAGACCTATGTTCTTCCTAGGTGTTGAAGGGTTTGGAGCGCCACAACCGGTGTTTTAAATTCATCAATATCTAGTCCCACTTATTTGTTTACGTTTGTATGGAGAAATGGTGCGCATCGTATCCTCTTAAGCGGGCGCTACAATATTGTTGCCCCGGGTGTCAGTGGTAGTAACGGCGGCACTGGTAAAAATGACTAGTTCAGGCAGCGACTGACCTGTCGAAGGTGCGCGCGGCGGCGAGGCGCACCTCGGGCAGCGGATCGCGCAGCGCGGTGCGCACGGTGGGCACGAGCCCGTCCGCGAAGGACAGCACGGCGTCGCGCGACGTGGACGCCAGGATCTCGCCCAGCCCGATGCACACGCCCTGCCGCTGGTCCGCGCGCTCCGACTTCAGCCCGCGCTCCAGGATCGGCACGATCTCCGGCAGCACGCGCTCGCCCAGCTGTCAACAACATAGCGGTCATCAGGACACTAGGCGGCCATGCTACACGACCGTTTTTCTGCCCGGGAGTCTCTCGATAAGTAATCCTGAGCTTATATTAGTAAAAAAAAATCGTGTAAGTTGCAGAGCATTTCCGTTCCGCGCTCAGACGACTACTTCCACCACGTTCGATTCACGGCTTTGCAATGTAATACTACCTACTTAAGTATTTTTTTTCTTATTTTCGACATACGTTTTTAATTTTATTTATTTTTAACATGTAATGTAAAATAAATTATGATACGGAACGCTCAATAAATTAAATTAAAGCCGTCGCAAAGCATCACACTGCAGTTGCAGAGCCGTTTTTTTTTATCTATTCGAAATGGATCCAAGCTCTAAGATGGGACCACACTGAAATAGCAGAAAACGTATAAATATCCGCTAAGATTTAACGCTACATGACATCTTATCTGTAGACCGCGAGCGACCGCGTAGTGCAGACTGCGTCAACGGCTTACCTTTACCCGTCAATCTAACAAGAATAGAGGAGAGTTTACCTTCCTGACGAGGTCGCCAAGCGTGCGCGCCGCCACCTGCCGCTTGTCGTAGCTGGTGGAGGCGAGGCAGCCCAGCAGCAGCCCAAACAGCGTCGGCAGGATCTCGCGCAGCGTCTTCGGCGTGTTCGTTACTACCACCTGACAAATGTTACATTAATTAAACCAACGAGTATCTAATTACGCTTCAGTATTTCAACATGACACAGCTGACAACAAATCCCTGTTCCTGTCCAGGAGATCGCCTCATATATATATTTTTTTAAATGTTGAAGAATTTATTTTGTAATTTTTCGTTAAATGCCCAACTTAACTAGCCAGATACTAGCCAACGGCTAATTAAAAAAAGAAAAAAATAGTTAGGTGCATCGCCCCAAACGCTGCTTATCTCCCCCTTATGGTTGTCTGCCAGAAAGAAACCTTAACATGTCCTCGAGGGCAAATAGTATTTACCATCAACCCTGACAGCAAAATTCTTCACCTGGGCCCATAACAAAGTACAACTAATATTACAAGCGGAACTCTCGTTTCAGTTACATTAACTAGAAAGGGAGTTCCGCTTGTAATATAAGTTGTACTTTGTTATGCAATTGGGCCCTGCTCGTAAGACCGCGTGCGTATAGACCGACCCTATAGTCTTTAAGTATACACTATAAATAATTTTCTTAAGCCCAGGTGTGCGTTAAACTAAGGGATCAGTAACAAACCTTCCACACGTGCAGCGCCGCCTGTCGCACCATCAGCGCCACGTCGCTCCTTCCCATGTACAGCCCGGCCAGCACTCTGTTCCGCCTCTCGTTACCGAGCGCCGACATAATCGCCTTGTGCGAATGCTCCGTACCAAAGTTATCGTCCTCCGACGCCGTCTCTGTACTCATCTTGCCGGACACTCCAGATATACGGTATAAAAGGTCACCTAGTAACTGAACCGAGCTGTATCGAATGCGCCAGTTGTCGTCAAATAGACCTTTTTCTAGCTCAGGCAGTAGTAGGGTTATAGCGGACTCGGCGTATAGGTTCACGATTCGCTGTCCAGCTTTGAGAGCTGTTTCGCGGACGTATTCGTTTTCGTCGGCGAGCGCTTTGAGAATTGGGTTGATGATCTGTCCGATGTAGGGCAGGAACTCGTCGGTGAAAGCGCCCGGCATGTAGATGAACATCATGATGTAACCGTCTTTCACGTGTGGCGCGATGTCCGTTCGCTCGGCTGTCGCTATGATATCTGTAAATAATGGACAGTTATTATTGCACTGGTTATGAAATGAAAATGAATCGGGACAATTAGGGACCCATGGAGAGTTACCCTCTTAAAATTTTCATTTTGTTTCTGTATGGCCAATTCTGCTAAAGTTGCATCTGACTTTTTGTGTCCTGTGTGGTGTGTGCTAGGTGTGGTGTAAGCCTTGGTGACCTAGTGTCTTGACTTGTGGCCTCTCAAGCACAGAATCGTGGGTTCGAGCCCGGGCTCGCACCTCTTAAGTTTTTCAGAATTCATGTGCGAAATTACGTTTGAAATTTACCTTGAGTTTTACGGTGATGGAAAACATCGTAAGGATACTAGCATTTTTTTTTTTTTTTTTTTTTTTTTTTTTATGTTAGATAGGCCAGACAAACGAACTAGTGGGTCACCTGATGTTAAATGAACACCACTGTCCATAGACACCCGCAGCGCTTTACACGATGCCAGTGCGTTGTCGGCCCTAAAGGAGAGGGAATAGGGGAAGGGGGAGAAGGAAAGGGGTGAGGTATTGGGCCCCGGCACTCTCACTGACCGTACGAAACGCAAGCAGGATTACTGCTGCTTCACGCCGGTGTTCTGTGAGAGGGTGGTACTGCCCCGGACGAGCCGGCCCATTCGTGATGCAGCGGCTAGCTACAACATGGCTCTACCACTACAAAAGAACAACTAACTAGCATACTCCTAAGAAGAATTTCAATGTACGCACTCGCACTGGGTCCGCGTGGGAACTACAGCCCAGGCCTTCCATTCCGAGAGGAAGCCTGTGACATACTGTGGGACGTACATAGGCTGAAATTATGATGGGGATGATTCAATAAAGAGGCATTGTAATAGTGTTGTACCTGGCATGATCTTGTGCAGTTTGTGCACGCCGAGTCCGGCGACGACCTCGGAGAGCCCCTGCGCGGCGCCGCTGCGGTCCACGGAGCTGGACTCGGAGGTGAGCGTGTGCATGAGCCACGGCAGCAGCTCCTCGAAGCTGCTCTCGCCCATGCCCTTTACCATCGCGCCCAGCGCGCGCGCCGACACCGACCGCACCTGCGGGGGAGGGGAAGGTGAGGTGAGGAACGACCAAAAACTACGGTAATAGTTGTACTGTTAGACATCGGTTACACTTAGTTCTAGCGTCAGTTCAGTCCATCATTCTGGTCAGAATGTCGAGAGAATTATCGTGTAACCCCCTCGGCTTAGCCGACTGATGAAGATTTAATATTTTAAATAATATTCCTCAATCCGTTGTGAATGACAGAAAACAAGAATGATGGACTATACTGACGCCAGGATTTACGGGTAACCGGGTACAAATGTAAGTATTTGTTAGAATTTACATTTATTTGTGTCTCATTCACGCGTGAAGAGCTGCATAAATTTGGATAAAATTTTTGGAGACTGACATTGAAAACTTTTAACTTCGTAACCGAATTCTAATAACGAGATCGCGAACTAGTTATAGTTAAAAAAAAACGAATCCCTCAAGTATTTGTTTCTAATAGAGATTTATCTGGTTATTTAATTAAACTAATATAATAATACAACGACAGCCGGTTTCACTCAAAACTACAAAGTATTAAAACATTCTTTAACCTAATTTACTTATTTCTAGTTCTTACCTCTGGCACAGGATCCAGCAGCGAGCTCTTCAGGCCAGGTATGATGCTCGGCAGGTACGGCATGAGGTCCTTCTGGTCCGTCAACGAGTACATGTTTCCAATAATCTGTGCGGCCATTTTCCGCGTCTCGGTGCTGCGGTCGAGGAAGGCGCGTTGCACCACCGGCATAATGAGCGCGAGGGACGGCGCGTCGATGAAGTGCACGAACTTTGTGTCGAGCAGCGTTTGCAGGCAGGCGGAGGTTTTGTTCGACGGGTCTTGTAAGGCTTGGAGGAGGACTGGCACGATCGCTGCAGAGTGCACCAGGGAAAGTTAGGCATGATATAGAAACAGTTGGTAAGAACTGTTAAGGTGCAAATGGTGTCCGTTGCAATCTCGAACGAAAAAAGTCAATACAATTTTCTTTGCTATCAAAAATACTTCAAATAAATTAAGTGACGTATTTAGTCACGTGGGTTTAAGATAATATTTAATGCAACTCGAAATGTTAGTATGTGTGCAAGTACGTCTACTTGCGTGTATTTAGCATGTCAAAATTCACTCACTTCTAGTAATAATCGCATTGACTTGAAATTTGGTACGTCTGTGCAAGTATGGTAAGCAAAAAGCTCATATTAATACTTTTTTTCACAAAAACTACTTTCAGTTTGCATATACTTGAGCTAGGCACGTGAGGCAGGACGTTACCTTGAATCTCAGGGTTCCGTATGACGGAGCCGATGACCTTGAGCGCCTCCGCACCAGCAGCTTGTACACGCATGTGCGAGTCACTCAGCACTTCGATGAGGCGCGGCACGATGGACGGCAGGCACGAGGACAGCTGTTTCGGCGCGCAGTACGCCATCGCGCCCAGGAGCTCGATCGACCCTGCACCACAACACGGTTATATCAATAGTCACACACTCGAGATTAATTCAAGTGCTGCAAACGCACATGTGCGCTCGGCTGCAAAATTATAAACCAGCGGGACTGAGTAAAAACCACGAGAGCGCTATGCGTTGCCTGCAGTGAATGATTAATGACTATGACAATGTTAATTTAACATTCCTTTGTCTTTTTCTGTCACGAAAGTTGCGGGGCACAGCAGTTATTGGCCAGATATTGAAAATACTGTAAAACAGTGTTTTGTGCAATTTCATCTGTAGCCATTTTTAGGCAGCTCCACTGTAACGCGATAAACGCTGCACTAATGAAAGTCCACACTTTACAACATCAGCCGCACCATTCACTCGCGAAGATTGCTAGCGAAAGCTGATAAAGTTAATACAAGGCGGCCATTTAGATTGGTCAGTAAATTACACATTTAAGTACTTCAAATTGATAGGTTGGGCGTCGGCGGCACTCACCAGCCTTGGTCCGCCAGTTGTCGTCGTTGAGCGCCTGCAGCAGCGAGGGCAGCACCAGCTTGACGCCGTGCGCGCTGAGCTTGCTCATGATGAGCTTGGCGGTGTCGTCGGCGGCGGCGCGCACGTACTGCGAGCTGTCGCCGAAGCACAGCAGCAGGTGCGGCAGCACGTGCACGATGTACGGCTCGAACAGCCGCCCCAGCTTGTGGCACAGCATCTCGAACCCGAACAGAGCACCTACAAACATTACAATTACACAATTACAATTTAAAAATTAGCCAGAGACAGAGGACTGAAATCCTTTGCCTACGTATGTTGAAGAACGTTACAATTTGACAGTCTTCAAATCTAAGGCGAATGGCCATTTATTATTTAGGCAGTGGGCTCCATTTTACGCCACACCGCTGCATACCATCAGGCGTGATTACATAAAGAAAAACACAGACTTTGAGGGAAAAATGTAAAGGAACGGGGAGCTTTACCTTCACGGTATTTGTAATTTTTCTTTTCCTGAATAGCTTCCGTGAGTTTTCCCATGACATCAAGCTGCTTCAGTGACAGGATACCGAGACCCTTGATGATACCAGCGATACCGTACGCGGCGCCCTGCGAACAAACCACAAAATGGACTACAGCTGTCGGAACTATTCCGATTTATTTTCCGTTTATAGACAAAACCTTACTTTTCGGTCTCCATATTTCTCGGCTGTAAGGAGCTGTTTCATGAGCTTGTTCATGATAGCCGGGATCTCTCCCTCGAGCGCTGGAGAACATACTAAATGCGGCAGGCAGTTGCTGACAGACTCTTGCACCTGAAAACAAAACAGCGTTGACACAGGCTGTGAACAGGCGAGAGAACAGTGCGGGGGTGTTAAGGAAGTAAGGGCCTCCATAGACGGACCGCTTGAAGAAGTCACTTCAATCTCTACAGCTTAAAGCGGTCTCTGTTGTGGTTTCAATACGAAATTGAAATTGCTAAAGCAGTTCGTTTGCAGTCCTCCTGTAACCGTGTAATCAAGTTTCGCCATTAACTGGCCAACCCGAGTTACCCGATCCGCCGTACAGTTGTAGCAGGTTCGCTCAGATGGCTCGGCGCTTCTCTTTTCGCGCCTCGCGTACACCCCACAAGGACCCTCTCGATGAACTTCGGGATTAGAGAAGTCACATTGCGGTCGAATCCAACCGCAAAAGGACCGCATGTTGCAGCTCCACGAGCGTCTATAGAGGCCATAAGTGACCTGGTTGTGGTGGTGCTGCTGCTGCACTGACCTGCTGGCTGGGCGTGGACAGCGCGGCGATGAGGCGCAGCGTGATGGGCTTGATGCGCGCGTCGCCGGGCTCCAGGTGCCGCGCCAGCGAGCCCACGAGCAGCACCACGCTCTGGCGAACGGCATCGTAGCCGCCCGACTTGGGCGCCTTGTCCAGGAAGTTCTCGAACACTGGCAACTGACTGCCCAGGGTTTCCTAAACAACGAAAAGTTTGTGTCAATAACGAAATCTTGACACTTAAACAGACCATATACTTGAAGAGTTGGGAGGAAAACGCAGTTGTGTGCTGAGCTTAGAGTCAAACATTGAGAAACTACACTAATTCATGATTGGGAATGAGTAGGTCAGACTCCGCTGTTTACCTAGTTGGGGTGCACAAGGCACGTGCCACGTGGGGGTTTTTACTCGGCGAAAGAACGGCCGTAATGCGTCTTGCTTTTGTCACACGTTTACACTATTATTTCGTTTCTCATTATGGTCAAGTGTGGTTAACACGGATTGCGACCAAGTGATCTAACCCGCCAAGTAAATTCGTTAGGTCTATACTTTGATTTCGCCGGTTATGGAATTGTAGTATACGACACATAAAACTTATAGGTTTTCGCCATGTTATTAAACAAGCAATATCCTAATCGCAAAATATTTTAAGACAAATAAGCGCAATTAAATTGCGTCTTTCGACGCAACTTGTTATTTGTTGTACCTGTCTTTATCATCGCGTCACTGATTAATCGTAGAGTTGCTGTAAGGCCTAATCACTGATGTGGCGACGTATGTACATGTATCTACGATTTTTTTTTCTATATGTTGCCCGCGACTCCGTCCGCGAAGAACATGCCAATTTTTCGGTATAAAAACTATTCTGTCCTTCCCAGGATCTGAAAATACCTCCTTACCAAATTGCATCTAAACCGGTTCAGCGGTTTAAGGGTGAATAGGTAGCAGACAGACAGTTATTTTCGCATTTATAATATTAATTGTAGGAAGTATGGATTTTTTTGGTATCGTAATGGACATTTGAAGCATCGAAAAAAAACCCTTGTAGATACTGTTAGTAAAATATTTATTAAAGTACGTATAATTATTTTTCAATCATTCGTAACCAAAACAACTTTAAATTTTTACAATCACACTACGTATTAACGCATTTACAAATGTATACACTTTAGAGATCCAAATAATTAATAAGTACGACTTTCGGCACACATCTTTAGATCCAGCTAAAATGTACTTACTATACTAATAACTTATATATGAGAATACACATTAATACAATGTAATAAATAATATACAATACCTGCATCTGCGCAAAACGTACAAAAAATACGATCGCTGACTTAATGACAGACAAATCCCAATGCAGATATTTTTATCCTCACACTAAGCACGCGAGAGCCTAAAACCAGCAGTCTTTCTAAGTTTCCAAGACATTCAAATCTACAGTAAAAATTTGCTAAATATAAACTTACCAGATCCAAGGTCAAACATCACTCTCCATAGCAAATGTACTTAAAACGTTTTTACCCAAAAAACTTAGTTCGAAGAAGTTAGTTCGTTGAGCAGACGTACTTCTGACAAAAAACAAAACAAATGGTACCTTAGCCTGAAGTCAAACATTTAAATATCCCATTTGGTGATGTAACTAATTGCCGCGGTACAGCGTATCGGCGTGGGTCCTGTGGCGCGGCACGAGGCGCAGCGGCAGGCCGCGCTTGGAGCGCAGCACGAAGCGCTCGGGGTCGAAGCTGAGCCGCCGCGACGTGCGCGCGCACGGCTCCACGCGGTAGCGGCCCAGCAGCTTCATCAGGCACACCTTCGACTGCATCTGCGCGAACCTCATCCCGATGCAGTTCCGCGGCCCCAACCCGAAAGGCAAGTAGGCGCAGGGGTGCCGCCCCTCAGAGTTCTCCGGGAGGAATCTGTCGGGGTCGAACTTGGTGGGGTTCGGCCAGTGCTTGGGGTCGTAGTGGATGCCGCTGACGGAGACGAGCATGCGCATTCCGCGCTCGACGGTGACGTTGGTGCCGGGCAGGTCGCAGCGCTCGAGAGCCTGCCGCGGGATGGGGTCCACCACCGGGTACATGCGCAGCGTCTCGTCGAGCACGCGCTCCAGGTACGTCATGTCCTTGAGGCAGTCGATGGTGACGTGGCCGTGCTTGGCGAGCACGTCGTCGATCTCTTGCGCGACGCGCTCCTGCACGTGCGGGTTGAGCGCGAGCTCGTGCAGCAGGAAGGCCATGGCGGTGGCGCTGGTCTCGTAGCCGGCGGCGTAGAACACGAAGGCCTGCGCCGCCATCACGTCGTCGGTGATGCGCAGGCTGCGCGCCTTGTCGGCCTCGTGCCGCTTCAGGCCGTGGATCTCGCCCGCCGACCGCAGCTCCAGCATCAGGTCCATGAAGTCCTTCCTGTTGGACGCGACGCCGTTGCGCTCGCGCAGGATGTCCTTGACGAGCCCGTAGAAGAAGTCCTTGATCACCGCGGGCCAGAACGATATGTCAAATTTCTTCAGGATGCCCGGCAGCATCATCTCCAGCTCGATAGTATAGTTGGTAGAGAAGATGAGGTCGTCCAGTTTGTCGAATACGCCGTCGACGTCGTTTATGTCGATGTCGATGCCGAACGCGCACGCGCCGATGTTTCCGATCGTAAATCTTTGGACGAGCGCGTGCACGTTCTGTTCGGGAGAGCGTTCGACGAGCGGCTCGAGGTACCGGAGGAAGCGGTCGCCGCGTTCGGTCATGAGGTAGAGCATGTTCTTGAGCTTGCCCGTGGTGAACATGGGAGAGAGGCGGGTGCGCAGCACGCGCCAGTCGTCGCTCTCCGCGTTGAACAAGTTGAAACCGAGCCCCTTGTTGCTGAAGCTGAAGCCGCGGTCCACGAAGTTGTCGAACTGGCGAATCATCACGTTTTTGAGCACGTCCAGGTCGCGCACCAGCACGCAGGGGTTCCAGGCGCGGTAGAGGCCGACCACCTTGTCGTGGGGGTGGTCCTCGTAGAACTTGCGGAAGCACTCGTTGTAGGTGGTGCGACGAAGCGTCGTGCACTTTACGTTACCGAACAGCGGTACAGGTTTGGGGCCGTTCACTCCGCGCTTCTGCCAGTACGAGAAGTTGCGGACGAGGAACAGGTAGACGAGCAGGGCGCAGCTGGCGAGGCCGAGGATCACGCTGACCGCTATCTCGAGAGCCATTGTGGTGAGCGGGATGGATCGCGCTGAAGACAGTGGCGCAGAGTTCAAGGCGGTTGTATTTATTGCAATTTTAATCGCGATGAATCTTAATGTACCTGATAACAATCTGTTATCAGGTAATAAATTAACTTTTTCGTTCATCGCCTTTTACCTGTTCGTAATCGATTGGGGGTAAAATTGAGATAAAAAGTAAATTAATTAAGATTATTTATCTTTAACGAGGTCAATCATTTTACTGACTGGAAATGTATTTACATATAAAATAAAAATAAAACAAGATGAAAATCGGAGTCGCGTACTAAACATGCCATACAATAATGTAACTATAAATTAAAAAATTTAAAACCCCCAACGCAATTATGTCACACGTATGTTTGAACATAAACTAAATGCCCATTATGCGTCTTAGATACCTTCCGCAGCTAACAAAAGAGCAGATAACTTTGAAACGGCTGAACCGATAATTATGTTGTGGCAATAAATGTTTTTTTTTTATTTATTTGTTTATTATCATTTCATAGAATAATCTATACGAAGAGTATTTATTTTGAAGAATTTTAGTTCCTTGATTTTTGTTTCAAATATAATTAATGTTAAGAATTTCACATCATAGAATTTTAATTAAAATATTATCTTTCCTCATATTGTTTAGTTTATAAAAAACTTTTTATGTTTGAATGGCAGTTTCTAAAAGTTTAATTTCATATGTTTAACAAAACGCATACCTACCCTCCTATAAAATTGCCAGCGTGTCGACGTTACCCCGCTTCGCGGGTTTCCTATTTCCGCTTGTTTCCGAAAATGATTGCAAGGGAGAACACATCAAGTGATTTTTAAACTAATCTACGAATTGACATGAATTATATTAGATTTACTATTTTGCAATAAATTCAAATTAAAAAGTCATGTCCGTTTAGGAACTCGAGAATCAACTGATAAAATAAATCTTGTTTACCTTCCGCTTGAAACAAGCGGGTTATTTTATTTGCAAAACAAACTCAAATCTTTCGAACATAAGATTCAAATTGATTAGGCACTGACATGTTGACTGGTACCTTTTTGGTTTTAGCTGGAGATTATGTCAATAAATGGCTTATCCGCTGACGAACTGGTGCGCGCGAGTGCAAACCGAGTGCGCTTGCATCGACGTCAGTACAGGCCAGGGATATTCAGTTCGCATCAATACGAGTATAATCAGTTGATCAGACATTGATCGATTGCGATTCAAGTATTTTAATTTAATTACGAGCTTCGGTGAGAATTGAGTACTTGACTTGATATGATAAAACAATAATTTAAAAACAAGACTAATAAAAAAACATTCCTTTTTGCCCTAAAAACCAGATTTCTGTTCCAAAATAAGAAAAAAAGTTTATTTTAGTAATCAAAGCCTGACCCCACTCGCTCCTTGTGATGTCCCAATTTAAATTTTTATTTCTCTTCAATTGCAGACACACTACGCATTATCTAGTTTTTTTTTTGTTTTTGTGTTGGTTATTTTTAGTTACGTAATAATAAGCCAACAGCAAGGATTCTCTCATTCTGAGATGAGGCCTGTGCCCTGCAGTGGAACGTATATGTATAGGCTGGGATGATGATGATGATGATGAACAGCAAGAAAATTTTGTTACTTGGCATGTTTTTTGTAGTTCCAACAAAATACCAGCGCTGCCGGCTCAAAGGCCGGGATCATGTTGAGTTGGGACCATTTTGTGATAATTTGTTTTAGTGTCTATCTTTTTTTTGAAACTATTGTCTATATTTGTAATTTTTTCTTCTTTCATCTACCCTATTGTTAGGTATTACAAACGCCACACGAGTTCATTATTAGGGATAATTTTGTTTTAAAAGGAATTAAAAGACTGAATGAATGAATGAAAATTAGTCTGTGGGCATAAACATGATACGACATTAAAAAATATCGTGTGATATAAAAAATGAAATAAGTGTGAGTTGCACTTACAAAATGCTCATATTATATTGCTCTAACAAAATGTTAAACCTGTCGACGAATCAAGGCGATTTGACATTGGTTATCGTTATAGTAACTTGGTGCATTATATTAAACAGTTATCGATCAAAAATATCAAACTTATTAATGTTATTGTAATCAGTCGAGATAATTTGAATTGTTAGTGCAGTTAGTACATACTGCAGCATTATAGAGCTGCATGAATACTTTAAAATTAAAACTTTTTGGCTATTCACAGTTATTTATACTGGCTGTTTTTCCTGGCCGCATACATCTTTTCAAGCATAGTAGAAATTTTATTCAAATTTAAAAATTGAGTTTGGGGTTTGTCAGAGTTGTTTGTTTTGATGTGGATGACAGAATCGCTTCAGACATAAGAGGTGCTGGTCCAAAACAGTTATTAATTTTTCTCAAGAAAAACAGTTATCTCCGTGTATAAGGCTTTGATTAAGTTATTCACGAAAAGGAAAGGCTATAAGGAGCATTTTATATATTATCCGTTCGCTGCTCGCCTATTTTTAAAGCAGATTTTGTTTGGAAGGCCGATTTTTCATCGGGTGAGTGTCATCTTCATTGGTTATTAGAGCAGGTTGTTCGGCTAGGGTTTGGTGTTGAAAATGGGCTAATTTTAAAATTTCTTTCCAGCCCGACCGTCACCCCGGTAGCTTAACCCCAGTAGATCCGTGGGAAGAATAGCAGTTCTGTGGGCTACTTCATCTGGTGTTCCTACGAGCTACGATTTTATATACTTTGATCTCGCCGAAGAGGAAATCTCCAGGGAATCAATACTCATAAGTATTCCTTCGATTAGTTTCGTCGTCAACGAAGAGGATACTTATCCAGTTAATTTAGGAACCTAAATTCCTTTACGTATTTCTTTTCAAGACCTTAATTTTTCCGATAGTATAGATTTATACCTTTTTATTCCTCGGCACTCTATTTTGCTAATTGATACGTTGATGCAACTTTTTTTAACTTATGCTTTTTTAACATGGGATTTTTTTTGTAGTTTTATATACATATCCTATGTTTAACTTGAAGTGGGAATCGTAAATATAATAAATGGTATTTTACTACAAGTTTTATAATGTTTTATTTATGTTAGCACATTAAGGCGTTTGCGCGCACCTTAAGTGCATTCAGACGGCTTATTATGCTGCAATACATATTACATGCGCATTGTGCACCTAAGTGCAAAACGTATCAATCGCTTCATCGAGTAAAATTAATTGCGTAATTGATAGGAGCCTTCTTTTAGTATGACATTTTATTGTTAACGACCTTTAAGAATGCCTATGGAGAGGGTATTGGATCTGTTTTTGATCTTGTTCCCGTTAGAAAAGCAATACAATAGCATGTCATTTAATAACAATGTAGATCTGATTGAAAAAAATATACCTTGTTGAGTTTCTTGCCGGTTTCTTCTCAACAGGGTTTTTTCCGAACCGGTGGTAGATTTTTCGACGTTCATAGGAGCATCAATTTGATGCCTAAATTGAATAAAGAATTTTGACTTTGACTTCGACTTTGACTTTGAATATAAACCATCACGCGAAATCTTTTTGTGCAGAAACAAAACAAACGCCAAATTTTATTTGTTATGTGATACGCTTTGATCAATTATAACTGAAGATACACATTGCCGAACAAAATCCCCTTGAAAGAATGTCCGAACTATTTATTTGTTTGCGTAACAAATAAAATCATCACCTACACAAAGTAATTACTTTGTGTGAAAAGAATAAGTGACGAAATTTGAACCTAGTCTTTACTTAATTACAATTGAATTTCGCTACTTCACAGTTAAAAATTTATTTACGAGTGCGTGGAGAAAACTGATCCCAAATACGTGAATACGTGACGAAATTTGAACCTAGTCTATACTTCATTACAGTCGAATTTCGGTAGCGGCAAAACTCCACAACGCTTGACACTTGACAGCTAAACTCCACAATTTCCACACGTTTGGTCGGATATGAATGTAAGCCTTATCAGAAACGGCAGAGTGATTAATTTCACTTGCTACATTGAAGGCGACGTTGTAAGATTGCTTTGACGAGTTTGACGTTTGTTTGGCGGACGAAATGATGTTGTAGAACAAAGAATGCATTCCGACTTTAGGAGAGGACTTTCTTTATAAAAAGTTTCTGTCAATTAATGCAATAAAAAACAGGGTGAAATTAAGGTTAACGCCAACACTTTACAGGATGAATGGGGACGTCATTTAGATAATTTTGAAGCTAATTTTTTTACTCCAAATGTTTACCGTTTTCGAGATATAAGTATAAAATGATAAACTGACTAACTGACTGTTGTATATAACGCACAGCCCAAAACGCTGCATCTAGAGACTTGAAATTTTGCAAATGTGTACCTTATACAATGTAGGCATCCAACAAGGAAGGATTTTTGGAAATTCCCACGGGATAAGGAAAATACGGGATTTATATATTCAGTTCAACGGGATTCCTATGTATCTCCGTAACTATGTATATTATAATTACTACTCTTCAAATTGGGCATAAAAGTAGGTAATTATAATAGTGAAAAAATATTTTTAGGATTTTTGGATATTCCCACGGGATATGGAAAAACGGGATTTATATTATTCAGTTCAACAGGATCGATTATTTGTTTTACTGGTCGTAGAAAGCTGAAATTTGCCATTTAGGTTCCTTGGGGAGTGTAGGGGAGTACTTAAAGTTGTTCGTAATCATGAGAAGATCCAGAAAGTATAATTTTCATGAGTTAAAATCGGGTTTTGTTCCGCGTACCTTGACACAGTGTCGTCTCGTGATCATGGCGCATGCAACTGTGCCGAAATATCGGGCTTCTTCAAAATCAAGGTACGCGGAACAAAACCCGATTTTAACTCGTGAAATTAGTAATGACCGCGATAGTCTAAAATATTGTAGTATCATTTTCTCCCTAATATTATGTATTTGAAGTCACATTGTATATTTTTTTGTAATGGTGGGTAGTATTATAATAAAACAAAAAAAAATCAAACAAATTTCATTATTTATGAATAAAATTTGTTTTTAATATAATAACTTTATTAATTTTTATTTTCAATTTGTCAAACTATCGCACACGTTTACCAGTAACACATACACACATACATGACATACAGTGGTGGTCATACAATTAAGAACGATTTGAAGTTTCCGATTTTTTTTTATCTAAATCATGTCATATGTCTAGTTGTGTTCCTTCTTAGAAGTAACAAGTTATGTTATAAAATAGCCACATGGATAGAGCAAACAGGATTAATAATAATAGTGTATAATTGCTAACATTTTTTTTTACAAATTTTATTTGTTCTCTATACTAATAAATTCAAATAGTAATGAAGCTGGACAAATAATTAAGAACGATTTATTAAACTGCTCGAGAGTTGTTTTATATGAAACTTAGATTAAATAAATCATATTAATGTGAAGTTGGTATAGAAAAAAAAGCAATTTAATACATTTGAACTAAAATTAATAGTTAGTAGCATGTCCACGGCTTTTAATTATGGCTTTACACCGGCGAGGCATTGAATCTATCAATTTTTGACATTTCGCAAGAGAAATAGAGTTCCATTCTTCTAAGAAAACGTCGTACAGCTCTCTCAAATTGCCACACTGTCGATTTGAAACCTTTTTCTTGACTTCGCACCAAAGATGATCTATTGGGTTAAGATCTGGGCTGTTGGCTGGCCAATCTAAGACTGAAACTGATTGTGATGTGAGGAATTCCTTAACGGTGCGTGCAGTATGCTTTGGATCATTGTCGTGCTGGAATGTCCAAATAACCGGAAGCACGTCTTCGGCATATGGTAACATTGTTTCTTGCAGTATATTTTTGTATTGGAATTGATCCATGTTTCCTTCTATCAGCCTAACAGGTCCAACGCCATGTCCAGAAAAGCACCCCCAAATTTTCACATTTCCCCCGCCATGCTTTAATGTCACTTTTGTGTACTTTGGGTCGAATGCTTTATTCGGAGGGCGTCGTACATATCGTTTTCCATCAGAACATACCCTATTTATTTTTGTCTCGTCAGAAAAAAGAACGTTTTTCCACTGTCTGACTGTCCAGTTTTCATACCTTCTTGCAAATGCAAGTCGGGCTTGCCTATGACATCGTTTCAACATAGGCACCTTTCTTGCTATCCTTCCGTTCAACTTATTTTCTACCAAACGCCTTCGAATAGTGTGTGCAGAGATTGCTGAAGGGTTGTTTTCGCCAAAATATTCTTTTCTCAACTCATTAGACCCTTTAAAAGGATTTTGTTTTGCCAAACGAACGATATTTCGATCATCTCGACGAGATGACTTTCTCTGTCTAGGTCCACGCGGAACGTTTGAAGTAGTTTGATACGTGGAAAAATGCTTTACGGCATGGAAAACCATTGTTTTTGAACATTGCAGATGGTCGGCTATCTTTTTATACGACCAATTCTTCTCGCGAAGTTTTATTATTACTTCTCTTGTAGATTTATCACAACTATTATTTTTCCCCATTGTTTTTATACGAAGTAATCACTTTTAAGACTTTAACAGCACGAAATGGCGCCAAAATTATACGAATAATAATCTACAACCACAGAGCCACACAGTGTTCTCTATTTAAATTTGAAAAAATAATAAACTATTCAGCGTTCTTAATTACGTGACCAGCCAGTAAGTACTAATACTAGGTTCAGATCGAATGTATAAAGTTTCTCTATTAATTTTTTAGCCAACAATGTTGCATAAATGAATGTACCGGTAGTACGGAAAAGTTTTGCAATACCGAAAGAAATAAAAAAAATACGGGCAATTAGTTATACTTGTTACTTTGAAAAAATCATCTCAATAAATAATCGTTCTTAATTATATGGCCACAACTGTACGTATACACATCCAGGAAATCAAAACTTCACACAAAAACACATAAAATTCTAGAAATAAAAAAATAGGGTGATGGCAACTTCACTACACTTTTGTTCTATGTTCTGTTGTTTATCTGTTTCGTTTTACTGATAAGCTTTCCTGTGCGTGTGACAAAGACAAGGCATATGTCAATGTTGTGGAATTCTGACAACGTTAATCTTTTAATTAGCAATTTAGAAATGGCTTTAAAATTAATTTAAATCAATATTTCTCTCTGATTCTTAGAATTTAATAGAAAAAACAACAGATACTCACCGAAAGTATGATATTCCATTAGATTTGTTCCGTTTTTTCGAGTGATTTTTGCACTTTTTAAAGACGCACGTGGGCATCGTTACGCTTGCATTGACAACAACGTACTGAGAAAAAAGTCGACCACTTTTATCAAAGTGGAGCTCATTTGGCTCGGACATATTCGGGCGCGCGACTGTGCATCTACAGTTATAATTGATCAAAGGTGATACGTATCAAGATGACAATAAAATTACGCGCATTTTATTAAAATAACAATTGAAACCTCTAGGCGAATGACCCTTCAACGTCGTATCAAAAAAAAACCGGGCAAGTGAGAGTCGGATTCGTGCGCAAAGGGCTTCGTACAAGTGTCACAACACGATTCTTGTTACGGGACTCCCTTTTATAGTGGCCATAGTACTAAAGAATACAAGGTGCTTGAATATTAGGTGCGAATACTTTTAGAGCTGATAGTACGTCATCATCATCATCATCATTTCAGCCGAAAGACGTCCACTGCTGAACATAGGCCTCCCCCAAGGCTCGCCAAACAGATCGGCCCTGCGCCATCCGCATCCAATGCGTTCCCGCTACCTTCACCAGGTCGACGCTCCATCTTGTTGGAGGCCTACCTACACCGCGTCTTCCGGTCCGCGGACGCCACTCGAAAACCTTTCGGCCCCACCGACCGTCAGTTCTACGGGCGATGTGCCCGAACCGGATGTTCCCGGGGGATGTGTGTGTGTGTGTGATGTGTGATAGTACGTCATGGAATTTAATTTCTAACCCACCTAAATTTGAATATCGTACAACAAACTGCCACCATAGATGCTGATGTTGCTTTGACGTGTTACATTTGACATTTCGACCTTAATGGATTGCGAGCGTTTAACGACATTTTTACGAAATGGGTAGGGATGGGATGGGTAGAGGTAGACTTAAATTATAAAAATAATTTTAAGTTTGTTAGTTTTTGGAGAAAATTAAGTAAAAACTTTGCCACGTAATAACATCCTGTTTGGAAAGAATTCAACTTTATTTTGTTTGGAAAATGAAAACGAAATGATGATTTAATGTAATGTTATGTACCTAATTGAATTTTAATCACTATATTTTGATTGACATTATTGTGTACTTAAAATATTTTTTATTGATTTATATTTTTGACTTTTTTTTATTATAATGTATCAATTTCAATATTTGCATGATTCTGATTATTATTATTTTATTTTTTGAATGCTTTTTGGACATAAATATTGTACACCATGCATATGGTAGATTACGGCAGTGTTCTCAATTGTCTGTTACATCATATTGTTTTACCCGTTATCACAATAAAATATGATTATTGATTATTGATTGAACAAAAATTTAATATAAAAAGTTTTTAATTCCTATTTAAAGTAAATTGTTTTGGTGTAAGTTAACGTTTGTTAAAGTATTGCCATCTAATTTAGAAGCACCTTATATACGTACTGCTATTACGGTTCAATTGACCCAATCCTGTGGCTTGTGCCTGTTGCAGATACCAGATAGCGGAGCCTTAGCTTTTATACAATCTTATAGGATTCTGTCGGGTTGTGATCGTTTGGATAAGGAACCTTAAAATATAGAAAATATTCCACGTTTAAAAAAACAATATCTACTTTGCAATTAAATTGGCTTACTTAAGAATTAATTGGCACTATCGGTTTATTTGTGTACGTTTATCGCATTAATCTGTGTTGATTGGTGGAATTTTATAAAGTTCCTATGTTAATGTTGTGATTCCGGCCACTGACAACGACGATTAGTTTGGCGTCACGCATGATGAACGACAGTAGTTTTTTGATAACATCTAAATCAATTATTGATAGTGCACCAAGTACACCGAGGTCGCATGCACCGGTACAGGAATTGGATTTAGGGCATAGGGACGTCGTTCGAAATCGTTTTATTACCTTTTGATAACAAAGGATACAGAAATTAGACTTAAGATAATGGATTCTAGCCGTTAAAATTAAACGGAAAGACATAGATAATATAATATCAAGTGGATGATTGTACATCGGAATTGGGAGGCACCAAAAAATATAACCTATAGTTTTTATATTTTTTTTTGGAAATAATAGGATATTTTAAGATACCATTTTCATCGATTTTGAATTTGGTTGAGTATTAAATTTTTTATAATATTTTTAAGAAATACGCTGGATGACGTCACAGTGAGAGAGCCACGTTTCATTGCCTAGAAAAATTCAAGTCGTACATATAACATAATATAATCTGTGGCACTACTGGGGGGCTACTCCGAAATTAAAAAATCGAAGTTCGTATCGCATCGTCTTGCTCGCTCTTGTATTAATTACTATTAGCGTGAGAGAAATGGCACGATACGAAGTTCGAATTTTCAACTTCGTAGTATAAGGCCTGATTTGTCTTGTCACTGTCAATAATACAAGCACGGCTTAGAGGGTCCTAAATGAACCATGACAAAATAGTTTTATTTATTTCTCTTCTTTTAGCTTCGATTATTCATGTTTGTTTAATGGTGTGATAGTATAGATATTATTTATTAAAATCTGATATTTAATTTTTTTTATATTTACTTGTAACGTAGTAATTTAATAATTAAATTTGTAAAAATACCTTGGAAATACTCGTATACATTTTGGACTTTACGATAAATGACAACTGTTTAAAGCCAGGTGCGCATCATGTGATTAAAGTTCTGTCTTTGTCACTCTTTGCTATTATAAGCAGGACAGCAACATTTCAAACTGTCAATTAGCTTTAGACCTGCTTTATATCTGCCTTTGTGACGATTCGCTGCAGGGGTCAAATAAAGGTCATTACTTAAATTTTCTTTATTTAATTCAGTTTATCATATTTTTGGAATCTGATTTCTGAAAACGCTTCACAAAGCCTATTTCTCCAAACGGTTTTCGATTTGTTATACATTGTCAAAAATTGGGACATCCCAATTGGTGCCGGTGTTGGCAAATAATATGTCTAAACAAAACAACATTGAGTACATTATAGGCTCTAATCATCTGTTATCTTATATGTTGTAACCAATAACAAATCGAACGAGTTGGGATAATTCCATCGCCATGTAAGATACGATATATGCTGGCTGACAAATGTTTGGACTAAGGAATTGACAGCAATACGTGGTGCGAATATTATCGCATAATTTAGCGATACGCAGTAGCATAGCATCATCATTGTTTTTAGGTTAAGTATGAGCATTCCGCTCAACGTGGCGACTTGTCACGCTCGCTGCGATTGAAAACCTTGACACTTTGATCAATTATAACTGAAGATACACATTGCCGAACAAAATCCCCTTCAAAGAATGTCCGAACTTTTTTATTTGTTTGCATAACAATTAAAATCATCACCTACACAGAAATTTGAACCTAGTCTTTACTTCATTACAGTCGAATTTCGGTTGACACTTGACAGCTAAACTTGACAATTTCACGCAACGTACTGAGAAAAAAGAAGGCCACTTTTATCAAAGTGGCGCTCATTTGGCTCGGACATTTTCGGGCGCGCGACTGTGGATCTACAGTTATAATTGATCAAAGCCTTGACACCAGCGGTAGTCAAAAATATGAAAATTTTCCTTTGGGCGATAGTCAATCACAAGACAAAATCATCATCATCATCATTTCAGCCGAAAGACGTCCACTGCTGAACATAGGCCTCCCCCAAGGCTCGCCAAACAGATCGGCCCTGCGCCATCCGCATCCAATGCGTTCCCGCTACCTTCACCAGGTCGTCGCTCCATCTTGTTGGAGGCCTACCTACACTGCGTCTTCCGGCTGAGTCCAAAAGACAAAATCATACTTTCTTTTAATTTTCGTGTCACAACGGTACCTTTATTCAATCAGCTGTCACTTTTTGAACTACGGCCATACGAGGCTCGCGCTTTTAGGTCGCGTCACGTCTGTACTCTTGTGCGTGGGACTGACCTTGCCATGCAGGTCGACGATGGCCATGGCGGCGTTGAGCATTTCGGCGCGCACGGGGTCGGCGCGGTCGGCCAGGCCGCGCTCCACGAAGAAGCGCATGGCGTCGGGCACGTGGCGCGCGCGCAGGTGCGGCGCCAGCGCGTGCAGCGCCAGCGCCGCGCCGCGCCGCGCGCCCCACTCGTCCACGGCTTCCTCCACCACGTGCCCGAACTGGTCCAGCTTCGCCGGGATCAGCTGGAGACAGTTTGCAAGTGAGAAAGGACAAGTTATTGAATCAGGCGTTACTTTGCGGAGGTCCATATTAATGAACTAAAACAATTACTTTGCTCACCCGCGACCTTACAATAGTTACGTTTATGCAAGAAATGTGTGTTCATGCAGTTCCTCCACCACCACACTGTACGAACACACACAAATCACATAAACACAACTATCACCACCACCAAGCTACACTGACGCGTTTCGAACTCAACCAGAGCTCATCCTCGGAGTTACCACAACCGTATGCTATGCTACCAAATGTTAAACTAACAAACCAAAACAAATGTTTTAACTTGTCACTGTAACTTCACAAGTACCCACTTTATTTTTCTTATTCTCAAACTACCCCCCAAAAAAATTAACTTTTATTGACATATTATAAAACTACCTTGAATTTTTGTTTATTTATTTATAAGGCATATTTTATTAATACTAACTGTTCAAATTAGACCCAAGCCGCAGTAAAGGAGAAGATACTAAATTTACCTGTTCATTAATAATAGACCCCATAGTGTTGTACCTAATTATTTCCATGCATTCCAGAGCATCCAGACGCAACCCCTTGCCGCAATAATGTAACACTTCATAAGAATCTGAATCTAACAATGAATGATTTGATTCCAACAAATGTTTTGCAAAATTCGATCTATTCGGTCTGAGAAAGGACAAGTTATCACCTTCCCCGCCAGTATAGGCATCACTATATCTTTGCCCCGAGACACTCTACTCGAGAACAAATAAAGATATTATTTTCACTTCTCATGCTCGTAAAGTTGTTATTTATGTCGAGAGAATGCTGCATAGAATAGCTTTTTATGCTCTAGTGCATAAAGTAAAATCTTCATTTAAGACCAAGGCAATCAGTCGCAAACAGCCACAAACAGTAGAAATTTATAAAATAAGTTTCTTGTTTTTTTATGTATAAAAATGTTGTTTATATTACGAAATTAATAAACTAAACAAATCTAGTAACATTAGTACAGAAATCGGAATGCATGAAAAATAAGAGCTTGTAAATTTTACTTCCAATGTTCCTGTTTAATTTCCTTGCAATCGTGAAAACCCATTTTCGTCTCGACGTGTGTATTGTTTTCGAATAAGTCGACTGTCCCGGTGGCCCTATTCTGTGGTCATGAAGCTATTTTATCCAATGCAAGAATCAGTACTATTTTTTTGTTTAAAAAAAAATGACCAGCGATCGAGCTTTCTCTCACCTAATAAGTCCAGAATTCCAGATGTAGATCACCAGTTCAGTAACAGCCTATTCCTTACTAGGTATCTCCTAAATCTAGGTAAGAGTAGCTTAAGAACTATAACTGGCATAATTACTGGCCATAACTTGTTAAATAGACACTTAAGCGTAATAGGTATAAAAAGTGACCCCTCCTGTCCACATTGTGGGAAGGAGGAAACGAGTGAGCACATCCTAGCCGAGTGCGTCATGCACGCGGCAGCGCGGCGTGATGTATTCGGGAGTGACGAGCTGAGGGAGAAGGAGCTAAGGGATGTCAGTCTCAAAGATGTCCTTATGTTCAGCAGGAGAACGAAAAGATTCGAGGAGAGATGCTGTGTGGGAGCGCTGCTGGGACAGTAACCGTCGGCTCTAACCACGGGGAACTGGGCTGTATGACTAAAACGATCGACAGCCCGCCTGACTCAGCAAGGCGTCCCCATACATCATCATCATCAACAGCCTATTCCTTCCGACTCTAGAGTAGTCTTAAATAGTAGTTACCGGCAGTTTGGCCGAGTAGACGTCCTGCAGCGCCCGGAGCACCTGCGCGCGCGTCATGAGCGGCTGCGGCGGCGGGGTCGCGGGCGCGGGCGCGGGCGCGGGCGGCGCGGCGTCGCCGGGCGCGGGCGAGTCGGCGCCGGCGCGGGCGTCGACGCGCGCGCGCACGAGCTGCGCCAGCGCGGCGGCGGCGGCGCGCTGCACGGGCTCCGCGGGGTGCTGCACCTCGCCCAGCATCAGCGCGAACAGCTCGCCGGCCGCCGCCCAGCTCGCCGCCTCCGGGACCTGCTCCCACAGCTGCGTCGCTAGCTTCCTGTTGCCATACATCAAGCTCTTAACCTTTTTAACGCCAGGCCTAGTCCATACTATAGGTAACGCCACGAGAGTTGAGCAGCTACAGCTACATGTACTGATTGCAAAAAAGTAGTGAATGAATGAAATGAATGACTGAATAAAAATGTGAGTTACAGTTGTGGCCATATAATTAAGAACGATTATTTATTGAGATGATTTTTTCAAAGTAACAAGTATAACTAATTGCCCGTATTTTTTTTATTTCTCTCGGTATTGCAAAACTTTTCCGTACTACCGGTACATTCATTTATGCAACATTGTTGGCTAAAAAATTAATAGAGAAACTTTATACATTCGATCTGAACCTAGTATTAGTACTTACTGGCTGGTCACGTAATTAAGAACGCTGAATAGTTTATTATTTTTTCAAATTTAAATAGAGAACACTGTGTGGCTCTGTGGTTGTAGATTATTATTCGTATAATTTTGGCGCCATTTCGTGCTGTTAAAGTCTTAAAAGTGATTACTTCGTATAAAAACCATGGGGAAAAATAAAAGTTGTGATAAATCTACAAGAGAAGTAATAATAAAACTTCGCGAGAAGAATTGGTCGTATAAAAAGATAGCCGACCATCTGCAATGTTCAAAAAAATGGTTTTCCATGCCGTAAAGCATTTTTCCACGTATCAAACTACTTCAAACGTTCCGCGTGGACCAAGACAGAGAAAGTCATCTCGTCGAGATGATCGAAATATCGTTCGTTTGGCAAAACAAAATCCTTTTAAAGGGTCTAATGAGTTGAGAAAAGAATATTTTGGCGAAAACAACCCTTCAGCAATCTCTGCACGCACTATTCGAAGGCGTTTGGTAGAAAATAAGTTGAACGGAAGGATAGCAAGGAAGGTGCCTATGTTGAAACGATGTCATAGGCAAGCCCGACTTGCATTTGCAAGAAGGTATGAAAACTGGACAGTCAGACAGTGGAAAAACGTTCTTTTTTCTGACGAGACAAAAATAAATAGGGTATGTTCTGATGGAAAACGATATGTACGACGCCCTCCGAATAAAGCATTCGACCCAAAGTACACAAAAGTGACATTAAAGCATGGCGGGGGAAATGTGAAAATTTGGGGGTGCTTTTCTGGACATGGCGTTGGACCTGTTAGGCTGATAGAAGGAAACATGGATCAATTCCAATACAAAAATATACTGCAAGAAACAATGTTACCATATGCCGAAGACGTGCTTCCGGTTATTTGGACATTCCAGCACGACAATGATCCAAAGCATACTGCACGCACCGTTAAGGAATTCCTCACATCACAATCAGTTTCAGTCTTAGATTGGCCAGCCAACAGCCCGGATCTTAACCCAATAGATCATCTTTGGTGCAAAGTCAAGAAAAAGGTTTCAAATCGACAGTGTGGCAATTTGAGAGAGCTGTACGACATTTTCTTAGAAGAATGGAACTCTATTTCTCTTGCGAAATGTCAAAAATTGATAGATTCAATGCCTCGCCGGTGTAAAGCCATAATTAGAAGCCGTGGACATGCTACTAACTATTAATTTTAGTTCAAATGTATTAAATTGCTTTTTTTTCTATACCAACTTCACATTAATATGATTTATTTAATCTAAGTTTCATATAAAACAACTCTCGGGCAGTTTAATAAATCGTTCTTAATTATTTGTCCAGCTTCATTACTATTTGAATTTATTAGTATAGAGAACAAATAAAATTTGTAAAAAAAAATGCTAGCAATTATACACTATTATTATTAATCCTGTTTGCTCTATCCATGTGGCTATTTTATAACATAACTTGTTACTTCTAAGAAGAAACACAACTAGACATATGACATGATTTAGATAAAAAAAAATCGGAAACTTCAAATCGTTCTTAATTGTATGACCACCACTGTATATGTTCTTATGATGAATTACCTACGCAATACTATGCCTATTATATTTTTTCTTTTTTCATATAACCTGTTTTTGAAATAAAAACAATTTGAAACTGATAAGTAATATACGCAACAAAATTCGGTATTTTATAAATAGCGAAAAATATGGTTGATGTAAATAAAATAGATTAAAAAAATTTCCTATATAATTCTTAACGAAATTGGTTCAAGAAATTTTTAGTCAATCTCGTAATTCACTGTTACGCCTGTTGAACTTGCTATCGGTACGAATAAATGTCAAAATCCCGCTGTCATTACATGAAGTGTTGTTGTACGCGTGACCTTAACTCTCCTGGCGTTACTTATAACATTATAAACGCGAAAGTGTATCTGTCTGTCTATTACTTCTTCAACCTTAAACCGCTATAGGTAAACCGTTTAAATGAGTTCTCGCCCGCGCGGTACAGGGGGGGGGGGGGGGGGTATGACGCCAAAGGGAGCCGGGAGAGGAGCGGGCGGCAGGCACACGATAAACGGTTTAGCTATAATTTTATGTGGTGACAGTTTGAGACCCTGAGAAGTTCATAAGATAGTTTTTATCCCGGAAAATTGCATAATTCCGGCGGGATAGCGAATTCTTTGCAGACGGAGTCGCGGGTAAAAGCTAGTTATTTATGCAGCTACTTTGAACCTTGTCATTGCGTGTAGTGAGAACAATAATAAATAAGCTAAAGGCAGGAAGAGACGGTAAATGCTATCGCAATCACTCACAATACGACCTCAGGATCAAACATTACTCCGAGTTAACTGCTCAGTACCGACCTAGGAGCCGTGGCTGCCTAGTGGTTTTACCTATGGCCTCTTAAGCAGAGGATCCTATGTTAGAGCCCGAGCTTGAAATCTCAGATGAAATCTGTGTAAGTAATCAAAAGTCGTCAAACAATTGGTGGTCAAATATTCAATAAGAAATCAGACTTCATTGGCAAGACTGCGACTCCAGCTAAAAGGGAAATGCGGTTGGACAAAAAAAGAAATAATGAATACACTTACTTGTTATCTTCAGAGACATCTAAGGAGGCGACGAGCAGTCGCTTGGTGATCTCCAGAGCGAAGTCCTTATCCTCAAACAGCGGCGGCAAACAATTGGCGATGCGCAGCAACGTGCGTAGTGCCGCGTCGCGGACCACCTGCAGAGATAAAGGAGTTAACTAACGGACGAATACCACTTGTACGGTCAGCGTACATTAAAGTTACTAGGCTCGCTACGCGTGTAACCCCAATAATCGACACTGCTGTCAATGCATATCTAATTTACCTCAATATTGCTTAAGATGATTTCAATCAGTCACGTCTTACGTATTTGGTAATAACAGCTTTATGAAAAAAACGAAGGCCGAAAGACGAAGTATCAGATCAACTAATTTAGCAAAAGCTGTGGGAAAAGAAATTGATTAACGCTTAAAAGCGTTTTGGTAGACGCTTAGCCAGTTGTCTTGCGTGGCAGAAACGCGAGAGAGAGAGAGAGTGTGTGTGTGTGTGAGAGAGAGAGAGATGTTTATTTACACATATTCGATACCTCCACAGAAAAAAAAAGATATCAAATAGTATAAATTGGGTCCCACTCAGCATCGTGACGTATGTAATAGAAGCATTAAAATTCGCGATAGTTTGTGTGTTTGTGTGCGTGCGTATATGCATGCCTGCGTGTGTGTGCGCGTGTTACCTCCTGCGGGGACTGCAAGCCGGCCAGCAGGCAGACGACGTCGTCGCGCGTCACGTGCCCACGCGCCGCCATCTCGCCCGTCTCCAGCAGCGCCACCGTGCACGCCGCCTGCACGCGCCCGCTGGTGCTGCCTGCGACGTCACAAACACACTTTACATCTTTATACTCCCCGCGGACAGTGGCCGTGCACGGCCACTGTATGCCAGCATCTTCCACATTTGCAATAAACCATTGTCTTAACTTCTTTTACGGAATATTGGTGTATTGCACCTCAGCACGTCAGCTACAATGGACGACTTTTGTGATCACCACAGGCCATGCTAAGCTACAATTGCTTCGGAGTACTTTTTGATTTATTAGCGGAACATTTGCTATAAAAATATTTAGTTTTAAATGAAATGTTTTACGAGTGCACCGGACGAGATTTGAATCAGAAACTTTTGACTATCGGTGCCGAGTATGCTAACACTCGCACCACGCCACCCAAAAGATTTCACCGTTGGGCGTCGCCGCGTGCGTCGACACCACGCCCAGCCGGCCAGCTGTGGGGGGGGGGGTACTGACCGACGAGGTCGATGAGCGTGCGGAACATGTCGTCGGCGGGGAACAGCGCGGGCTGCAGCAGCGCGTCGGGCGCGCGCTGCGCCGCGTGCGCCGACACCACGCCCAGCCGGCCAGCTGTGGGGGGGGGGGGGGGTACTGACCGACGAGGTCGATGAGCGTGCGGAACATGTCGTCGGCGGGGAACAGCGCGGGCTGCAGCAGCGCGTCGGGCGCGCGCTGCGCCGCGTGCGCCGACACCACGCCCAGCCGGCCAGCTGTGGGGGGGGGGGGGGTACTGACCGACGAGGTCGATGAGCGTGCGGAACATGTCGTCGGCGGGGAACAGCGCGGGCTGCAGCAGCGCGTCGGGCGCGCGCTGCGCCGCGTGCGCCGACACCACGCCCAGCCGGCCAGCTGTGGGGGGGGGGGGGTACTGACCGACGAGGTCGATGAGCGTGCGGAACATGTCGTCGGCGGGGAACAGCGCGGGCTGCAGCAGCGCGTCGGGCGCGCGCTGCGCCGCGTGCGCCGACACCACGCCCAGCCGGCCAGCTGTGGGGGGGGGGGGGGGTACTGACCGACGAGGTCGATGAGCGTGCGGAACATGTCGTCGGCGGGGAACAGCGCGGGCTGCAGCAGCGCGTCGGGCGCGCGCTGCGCCGCGTGCGCCGACACCACGCCCAGCCGGCCAGCTGTGGGGGGGGGGGGTACTGACCGACGAGGTCGATGAGCGTGCGGAACATGTCGTCGGCGGGGAACAGCGCGGGCTGCAGCAGCGCGTCGGGCGCGCGCTGCGCCGCGTGCGCCGACACCACGCCCAGCCGGCCAGCTGTGGGGGGGGGGGTACTGACCGACGAGGTCGATGAGCGTGCGGAACATGTCGTCGGCGGGGAACAGCGCGGGCTGCAGCAGCGCGTCGGGCGCGCGCTGCGCCGCGTGCGCCGACACCACGCCCAGCCGGCCAGCTGTGGGGGGGGGGGGGGTACTGACCGACGAGGTCGATGAGCGTGCGGAACATGTCGTCGGCGGGGAACAGCGCGGGCTGCAGCAGCGCGTCGGGCGCGCGCTGCGCCGCGTGCGCCGACACCACGCCCAGCCGGCCAGCTGTGGGGGGGGGGGTACTGACCGACGAGGTCGATGAGCGTGCGGAACATGTCGTCGGCGGGGAACAGCGCGGGCTGCAGCAGCGCGTCGGGCGCGCGCTGCGCCGCGTGCGCCGACACCACGCCCAGCCCCGCCAGCATGGCGGCTTCCGAGCTACGCACCGCGCTCAGCGACATGCCTGCAACACAACACACCTTGTACTAATTGGGATTCGGTACGTAACAAGGCCGGCTTGCGCGGACCTGGGTTAGCTACTTAACTCCGAGTTAACTGCTAACCCAAGTTTAACAAGTGTCAAAATGTATGGAACTGTCATTCTAAACCCAGGGTTACCGATTTATTTTTTTAACCCTGAACTGTGCAAAGTGGCCTAAGGGACCCCGTACATTCCAGTAAAAAAACACATACAGTGTGTTCCAAGCTCAAAGGTAAACCAAGTGCCGAGCGAGACCATATAACAATGCTGGAAAAAAATAAGCAAAAGTCATATCTCTTCGTTATTTTTATCTTAGTTATTTTTTCCAGAACCTCTCGCCCTGTACTGTTTCCATAACCAAGTAATTATTGTCTTTTAAAAGAGCCCTTTGCGTCTTACTTCCAGAACGAACGTTTTGATTTTTATTTTGGAAACGATCTGGCATGTGTTTCCAGCAGTAGCAAATCCACGAAGTCACTTCTCGACAGCAAACTCGAGCAAGTATCTTCAAGTATGCTTACCAACTTTAAGCAGCGGGAAAATGTAGCAGAAGCCGGGCGCGTTGAACGGCTTCCCGGGCTGCTCCTTCGTGCCGACGGTGACCTCGTGAAGAAGCGAGATGGTGCGGATGGTCGCCTTGTCGATGTCTTCCTCCTCCCACGCCGGGTCCAGGTCGCATTGCGGCTTGTACAGCCTGCAAACGTCATAAAGGATACTTCACTAAACTTAATATACCTACATACATAATCAACCAATTTTAGCGCCTCAACATTTTGACAAAGACTTCATACCTTTTAATAAGGCTACTTTTCTTTTTTTTATACAAAATAGGCTTGTGTTTGACCATAATCACGCCTGATGGAAAGCGAAGAATACATGAGGCCTACGATGGAGCACGCTTGCCTAGTAAATGCTCATTCACCCTAAACTTGCATTTACGAGAATAAGCAGGAAGAAGACAGTTGAGCGCGGTGATGCGCGCGCCTCCAAGCAGTGCAAACTGTACAATAAATATGAGGCACCGCAAACGGTACGCGCGCGCTGCACAACTGCCGAGACCCTTCCTCCAGAATGGCTAGTAGCACCAAGAGTCCGGGCCCTTGAATAGAACTATGCTTTAGACCTTTAGGTAATTAAAAGAATGTAAACAAACCATTAAAGAGGTTATTTCTAAGACAATGTTTGGTTCCTGTTCAATATTTATTATTTTAAAATAATTGAGCAACCTACTTCAGTCCGTTCAATTCTAATAACATATAATTACGCTTAATTTTACTGAATATGTACACATTTACGAATACAAAAATATTTTTATCATGTTAAATGAATATTTAATTTTTTTTTTGTAAATTGTCACTAAAAATACCCAATCTTGCAGAGGTTTAAAACGCAAGGTTTGATCTAATCAGAATGTTATGCGACTAAAATAGAAAGTGTCGTATTTAATGTAGCAACACCTACCTTACGTGATTTTTAACTTTGTCGGTTTGACATTTGCCATTGTTTGTTGTCATCTGATGTGAGTGCGATATTTGTGGTGTTTTCGAGATTTCATTTATTGTTATTCTTTGTTTAGTTTGTTGTTTTCTGTTAATTTTTTGTTGAACTTGTTTGTTTTGTTTTGTTACGGAGTTGTGTATTTTAGGCCCATACTACACGGGCGGTTTTCCGCCGCGGGAAACCGCTCGACGGAGCTGCGCAGTGTAGTTTGCACCATACAACTTCCATATAAAATTGTGTCTAGTGGCGGTTCATAAGCGGTTTCCCGCGGCGGGACAACCGCCCGTGTAGTATGGGCCTTACGAAGACATGGGTGATGGCGAGCCGGGAACTAGCCGGGCTAGTTCCATGCTTACATTTCCTTCTCCGAAGAAGAAGCGGACTAAGACAGGACATCTTACATCATCGGAAAAGAATGTGCTTGTGTACATATTTAAATATGTTGAAGAAACGTGGCCAAAAGATAGATATCCATCCAAAACCGACATAACCCAAAAAACGGCAGAAATCATGGGTCTCGATTCCTAGACTAGCAATGAGACTACTTTATTTACCAGTGATTAATTATTGATTATTCAACAATGCTCAGATTTCATGCTTTTAGGTACATAAAATGGGATCACTATAAGAAGTCTAATAGCGTATTTAGTGCTAGCTACATTTTCAATTTTTATTCTCGTCATAAAGGTTCACAACCTCTGAATCTGTCATTTTTGACAGCTCCCGTTTGTTTACATTCTTTTAAATACCTAAAAGTCTAAAGTATAGACTTGGGGACTAACGAACTTTATAGGCTATTAATTAGTTTTGAGGCGTCAATAACTTAGGCGAGTCTTAAAATAAACGGCTCAAAGACTTTAGTTATTAGCTAAGTTCATCAAAATTAGAGCTGTTTTTCCGTGTTTTTTTTTTTCAATTTGTTCAAGTCGTAGCTTGTATACCCTGTCTATTTAACAGAGTTAGCAAGGCGTTCTCTCTGTTGCACTTTTGTATGCAAATGAATGAGACAAGAAACTGTCAGTGGGCGTCAACAATCGCACGTCGACGGCGGGTTCGTCTTAGATGCCGTTTGTTGTCATGTTTATTCATCTATTAATCATAATTATGTAATTTAAAGTAGTAGATAATAATATTTAAATATGTGCCCTGCAGTGGGACGTATGTGCCGGTGCATCGTCCTTATCGCTGACCAATTACGTGCATTCTCTGTTTTCTTTACTCTGTTAAATAGACAGAGTATATAGAGTTGTTGTTTGTTGTGTGACCTGAGCGTGAGCGCGTGCACTCGGTGCCGCAGCGGCGCGGGCGGCAGCAGCGGCAGGCGGCGGTGCGCGGCGGCGGCGGCGGCGGCGGCCAGCGGCGAGCGCAGCGCCGCCAGCAGCGCCGGCACCGCGCGCCGCGCGTGCGCGCACAGCGCCGCCGCCGAGCCCGCGCCCACCGCGCCCAGCAGCGACACCGCGACCTCCACTTGCTTATTGTTGTGTACCTGAGCGTGAGCGCGTGCACTCGGTGCCGCAGCGGCGCGGGCGGCAGCAGCGGCAGGCGGCGGTGCGCGGCGGCGGCGGCGGCGGCGGCCAGCGGCGAGCGCAGCGCCGCCAGCAGCGCCGGCACCGCGCGCCGCGCGTGCGCGCACAGCGCCGCCGCCGAGCCCGCGCCCACCGCGCCCAGCAGCGACACCGCGACCTCCACTTGCTTATTGTTGTGTACCTGAGCGTGAGCGCGTGCACTCGGTGCCGCAGCGGCGCGGGCGGCAGCAGCGGCAGGCGGCGGTGCGCGGCGGCGGCGGCGGCGGCGGCCAGCGGCGAGCGCAGCGCCGCCAGCAGCGCCGGCACCGCGCGCCGCGCGTGCGCGCACAGCGCCGCCGCCGAGCCCGCGCCCACCGCGCCCAGCAGCGACACCGCGACCTCCACTTGCTTATTGTTGTGTACCTGAGCGTGAGCGCGTGCACTCGGTGCCGCAGCGGCGCGGGCGGCAGCAGCGGCAGGCGGCGGTGCGCGGCGGCGGCGGCGGCGGCGGCCAGCGGCGAGCGCAGCGCCGCCAGCAGCGCCGGCACCGCGCGCCGCGCGTGCGCGCACAGCGCCGCCGCCGAGCCCGCGCCCACCGCGCCCAGCAGCGACACCGCGACCTCCACTTGCTTATTGTTGTGTACCTGAGCGTGAGCGCGTGCACTCGGTGCCGCAGCGGCGCGGGCGGCAGCAGCGGCAGGCGGCGGTGCGCGGCGGCGGCGGCGGCGGCGGCCAGCGGCGAGCGCAGCGCCGCCAGCAGCGCCGGCACCGCGCGCCGCGCGTGCGCGCACAGCGCCGCCGCCGAGCCCGCGCCCACCGCGCCCAGCAGCGACACCGCGACCTCCACTTGCTTATTCAACTGGAACAAACGCACCTCGTCATCTAACCAATACGGTAAATCGCCAATAACTGGCCACCGTTCAATAACTGGCCACCTCATACTAAAAATAATTATTTACTTAGAAACAAACAGTCTCTTATAGTTACATGCATGTAACACAATTAGATTTTTATGAATCATAAACTTAGGCCGTGGTCGCTTTCACCCGCCGCACGCGGCCGACAGCGGCCCGCCGCCCGCGGCGTCTGAATGGTGTGTTCGGGAATGCTCGGGAGTGGTGGTGAAAGCGACCACGGCCTTACAGTTTCCTACAGAAAAAATATTGAAACCTTACATTAAAACTAAGGCAAACCACCCCCAGCTACCGTCCCCGCACCAGCGATCGACGGCCTCAGGTCGTCGCTCCATCTAGTTGGATGTCTACCTACACTGCATCTTTTAGTTCGCGGACGCCATTTCAGAACCTTTTGGTCCCATCTGCTATTAGTTCTACGAGCGATGTGTTACAGCCACTTTAGTCTGGCGAATCTTCGAGCTATATTTAATTGGTGACTTAAGGCCTTACGCGGATTTCATCATTCCAATGTGATCCCGCAGAGAAACTCCGACCATAGCCCACTCCATCACCCTCTGGGTGGCCTTAAGAGGATACGATGCGCACCATTTCTCCATACAAACGTAATCCCCTGTTTCCTCCTTGGATAATGGCTTTAGAGCCAAATTTTTTTTACTGTGTAATCTGTATCTACCACAGCTATGCCCCTAGGTTTCGTTTTTTTCCATATTTCAATTAACATAAAACTAAAAAGTCGTTTCTGGGAAGATGCATACGTTTTTATAATAAAATTCCGAAAACAATAACCGAACAAACTGATACAAAATTCAAATCCATTGTGAAGAGAACATTAATATCTAAGGCGTACTATAAAATTAATGACTATATCATGGACAGGGATGTTTGGAAATAATTCCGATCCGCATTGGCGATCTCTAGTCTCAAATAGCGTATCTACTGTGTTAAAAAATTTAATTGTATTAAATACTTTAGATGTATGTCATTTAATAACAATGTAGATCTGATTGAAAAAAATATACCTTGTTGAGTTTCTTGCCGGTTTCTTCTCAACAGGGTTTTTTCCGAACCGGTGGTAGATTTTTCGACGTTCATAGGAGCATCAATTTGATGCCTAAATTGAATAAAGAATTTTGACTTTGACTTTGACTTTGATAAGAAATATGAGCTTTCAAAAACTGAAAAAAATTGCCCAATTTCAACGTCATTTTCAGACACTCATCAGAAAAGAATCCCTCATATAAACAAAAAAAGGAAAACATAGGGGCATAGCTAAATCTATCCTCTAATTATATTTGAAAAAAATAATTTTATTGGTCCAGTTTTCGAGAAGAAAACAGGGGATTACGAAATGCTGTTTTGATCAATTCTACGCGCCTATTAACGGTCTGAGCTGCAGTTGTCCCGCTCTCGCTGTACTGACACGGAGGGGTTCGGGCGAGACAGCGACATTTCATTAAAATACCTATTTCTCAAAACTCAGCCATCGTACCCTCTTAAGCTTTTTTATGAAGCCCTTCGTAAACTATACATCCGTACCAAATTTCAAATCCATCTATCTGATCAGTAGAAGTTGGTGAGTTTCGACATTGCAAGTTCAGTAAAAAATCGTAAAAACCAATAAATTCCTCAGCTTTATTATAATAACTTACAGCGGTCAATCTCTCCCGTATAGCGCTCTCCTTAGCCAGTTGTGCTTTAATAGCTTCCTTCTGTTTCGCGGACATCGGCGCCTGCAAAAAAACAACCACCAATTAAACAAGGGCTTTATATTCCTCTCTACAAACTTAACAGTTACCGAGTATCTTAGAAGAGTTAAAAAAGTGGAGGTTAAAATTGTGATTACCTCTTTGAGTTTTCCCTCGCGACGGCGTTTGTCGTCCAGCTCGCGACGCAGCTGCAACTCCTCAAGCTGTTCCTTATAGCTGTAGGCTTTGCTCTCGCGCTTCAGATTCATGGCGTTACTATCCTCATTGCTGGAAGGAGCAACACGTTGTTACGTGATGAAACGATTGTATAGAAATGTTACGATTTATACAAGTTAGTTTTGAGCTCCTTTTAACGTTAATGAGGGATTAGAGTGTTTCAAAATTCAATTGCAACGAATATACTGCTGGCTATCTATGTCGTTGCCAAAGTCCAGGAGCGTTCATGGAACACGGGGCTATAATATTTACTATAGAACGTAGAGACGGGAGTAGCATATAATAAAAACAAGTGCAAAAGTGCAAGGAACGCGCAATATGCACTACTCTGTTCCCAAGTTTTATAGCTCTGCTCTGCGTGCCACGAACATTCTCATGGACTATGGCGAAATGAATTGTTCAGTCGGCATTTCTGTAACAGTTATTGTGCGTGACCGGCTGTAGTGGCTTTCAGACAGTCTCCCTCTTGTCAATAGTCGGGTATCGAAGATTAATGTAGCCTTGTGTACGAAGGGCGTAAGGCGCAAGCCACACAGAAGAACGTGGGACGGCGGCGCGTCGCTGTCGCGGCGCCCCTTGAATCAATTTTTATACTAAATGTATAGAAGCGTCGCGGCCTCGTCTCTTCTGTCTGCTTTGGATAGTCTCCTGTGTGTCTTGCGCCGTGTTCGCTGTGGCACTCACCCGGGCACGCCGCTCTTGTCGTACAGCTCGCCCTCCCGCGTGAGGTAGGTGAAGTACTCGTGCCGCGTGACGCGCAGCAGCGCCGGCTCCCGCAGCGCGCGCAGCGCCGCCGCCACGGCCGCGCCCGCCACCTCCGAGCTCCATAGCGACAGGGTCGACACCACATTCGACAGCGTCTGTGGATGACACTTGTGTCAGACTAAGATCGCTGAAGATCTTCGCATATAACGTTTTAAACTTTCGAGATTCTCACTCGAACAAATTTTTCTCGGGATATTAAATTATCTTGACGTTTCGACTACAATGCCGCTGCAATATAGTCGAAACGGGGAGGTAATTTTAGCAATAAATAGTTCGTGATCGAGTCCCGAGAAATATTAATTATCTTCGCATAATACATTGAACCACATCATGACCGTAATCGCACCGGCACAGACGCAACAATGAATAATGTTAATAGGTATGTAATTGTATGGTCGAAGCTTGAGGAAAAGTTGTAGTAGGTAGTCGAGTTTATAGGATGAGTTGAACTTAAAGCATTACTTCAATTTAAACCCGCTTAAGTTTAATACCAGAAAATGAATAGGTTATAGATAGGCCTCCCGCGCATTAGGCGACCAGGTCGCGCGCGGCCAGGTCGCGCGACTGGCCGCGGTAGCTGCGATTCATCTGCGACCACGTAGCGACCACATTTTGACAGCGAGTTCACATCGTGTTCCAAAATGGACGTCGAAGAATGAATTATTGTTGCGCTGATTTTATTATTACAAAAGTGAAAGAAAAAAAGAAAAAATAATAATTTTGGATTCACCCATTATTACGGAATAGGCTTACAAAAGGAATATAATCATACATACTTTCCAGACGTATTGCAAAATGAAGATAATTTTTTTAACTATAATATTAAGAACGTCTAAAAAAAACTGTTTACGAGATTTTGAATATACTAAAACCACATATTACTAGATTCAGCCCATTTCGGGAGTGCATCAAGTTATCAAATATATCAGTCAGCTCCAACCATAATTGCCTTTATAAACTTTTATTCGAATAATCATCCGACGACTGATTCCATAGAGCTTCTCTGTTTTGAATTTCGATAATGAATCAAAACATCATCCTGTATGCACAAAACGCGTGTGGCCGCTGCGACCAGTGCGCGCACACTGATCAAATTGAACGAAATTTGTGGATCTCGTTGGTCGCGGCGGCCAACTGGCCGCGAGTCGAGTCGCGATGTTTCCGCTGGCCGCGCGGCCAATACGTGGTCGCTGGCCGCTGGTCGCCCAGTGCGCGCGCTTCCATATGTCACGGAAGAATTAGTTGGCCGCAGCGACCTGGCCGCGCGACCTGGCCGCCTAATGCGCGGGGGCTCTTAGAATGCTCAGCTGTGACCTATCGCGAGCGGTGTTCTTTGTCAACTAAGTAAGAATGCGTCAAATGCGAACATTTAGGTTACATGTCAGCAAAAGCTCTGGTATATTTGCAAAATCTTTTAGAAACTAGAGGGCTAAGTGAGCGTTGTTGTCGACTATGCACCGTTCTGACGTTCACATTGAGTTGGATAGCATACAAACGCGCGCCGCCGCTTCCAAATACCATCTAACATCGCGTGCCGGGCGCGTCTGTGACGGGTTAGGCTTGATTTCCTCCTGCGCTGACATCGGTCGCTGACGTCGGTCGAGCGTACGAATATACACAATACTCTATGGGTCACCGAACAGCGACGCTGACGTCCGCGGCAGATTTATTGCTACACGCCGCTGATGGCGCGCGTCGGTCTCGCTCGTCAGCGCCGCGCGCGTCGGTGCGCTGACGGCGCTGACGCGCTATACACCACTATCGCGCGCTCAGTGCGAAGCTGACCGGTCTCGGTCGCTGACGTCGGTCGAGCGTACGAATATACACAATACTCTAGGGGTCACCGCACAGCGACGCTGACGTCCGCGGCAGATTTATTACAATAACATTTTTATTGGCTTACAATACCTCAACATTTGGTGGATTGTGTATCTCTTTATTGGTTAATTTAGTGTTTTTATTTTCTTAATTTTTTGTTATTTTGCTTTATTTTTAATTTCTATTATTGTTTTTTTTTTTTATTTTTTAAACTAACCATTTTTTATAGTGAACATCGATTACTCTCTTCGAACCATGACGCTACTGTGTAACTAGCCCTAACACAGACTTCGGTCTTTTTGGGCTGTTACTGCACACTAGTCTTTAGGCGCTTATCTGGATCGGTAACTAATCTTAATACTAGTGGAATATTAGCTGTACGAGTGTTGTTAAATAAATAAATAAATAAATAAATAAATATTGCTACGCGCCGCTGATGACGCGCGTCGGTCTCGCTCGTCAGCGCCGCGCGCGTCGGTGCGCTGACGGCGCTAACGCGCTATACACCACTATCGTGCGCTCAGTGCGAAGCTGACCGGTCTCGGTCGCTGACGTCGGTCGAGCGTACGAATATACACAATACACTATGGGGCACCGCACAGCGACGCGCTTTTGTCATACGCGACCGACGGTACGCTCGACCGACGTCAGCGACCGACGGCAGCGTAGGAGGAAATCAAGCCTAAGTCTTGATACATACCAGTGGAGTAGGCTGCAGCTTACAGTAATTCATACAAAGGATGGGTGTAGGTTTCCATCTTGACTCGAGCAGCTAAAGGTAAAAAAAAGCTTCTCACCTCGCTAGGCGTGTAGTTGCAGACGTATGTGTTCTTGAGGTTGTTGGCGTAGAGCGCGAGCAGTGTCTTGGGGTCCACGCGCAGGTACCTTGCGGTCTTCGCCCACGCGCGGCGGCTGACGGCGCACGCCAGCGGGTGGTGGCTGGCGCGCAGGGCGTCTATTGCCAACAGCTGCGCGTCTTGCTCCGAGTAACCTGAGGTAAGCATATTAGCTAAATTGCAAGCTCTTTGTTAAACACTCAAAGGGTGTCCATATAAAGGTTCGGTTTGGCCGAACCTTAAATCAACTTGCACTGGACCAACCATCTCCAATACCACACACTTACGCGTTTTAAACTTTTAGTTAATTTTCAAAGTTCACAGCGCAGAATTTTTGAAGTATTAAAACGCCCAAGTATATTTTTGATATTTTTAGATTCGACTATAAATTGCCGTAGGTGGTTGGATTTTTAATAAAGTAAAGGAATCGAGTAGAAAGGTAAAGTAATGAACTCTTTATACTGACTAAAGTAGAATATCGGTTTCAATTGCTATGTCATGTCATGTTACATATCGTCGCAACTTTGAAAAAGCTCGTATCTGAAATCAATATGTAAACCAAACTGAACCTTGATACACACTCAGTAAAGTTCATTTTGCCAGATTACCGATCTCAAAAAATACGAGCTTTTTTCAAAGTAGTGACGACCAAGCTTACCTCTAAACGAGCACAGCGCTTGTACAGAATCCAATATCATCTTCCCCGTGACTTCCGGTGCTTTCTCCTCCGGCGGCGACTTCTCTTTGCTGCCCAGCAGTTTCCCCTCCTCCAACACTTCATTCAGCTTCAGGACTAGATACCTCGCCATCTGCGCCCTGTCTTCATGCGCAAGTAACGACTTGACTTCTTCTAAGGCGAGGGTGCGAACGGACTTGACGGTGGACAGCAGCATGAGTGTTAGCGCGCGGTATACGGGCGAGTTCGACTCGCTCGCGACACTGGGGTACTGCTCCAACACTGTTCTGCATAGTAGCACCACCTGCATTAGGACTATAAAGGGGTAAATGTTATAGCGGAATTATTTAGTGCACTCCGTACAGCCTGACTAGAAAAAACTGAATTTAGAGGGGATTCCATTTACAATACGTTTATTATTCTTTGTTAGTCATTCATGCAATTATTTTTAATCGATTGTTTAGCGAATGAGTAGTTGATCGTAATAAGCCAGCCCAGAGATAAATCAATATTGTCTAACGCGCGCCATCTCTTTCAAAAATCACTGATTGTGAGAAAGAAATGAATGTGATTTTGATTCCAAGCCCTTTAGACAATATATAAGAGGTATTGTCAACCAATTTGATTCCTAGGCCATCATAGTATTTGGTCCATCTTGTTGGAGGCCTTCCTATGCCATTGTAATAGACATTGACATAGAATTATTTATTAGATAAGGTTCAATAGTGGAACAGCAATCAAATTGTTTGACTGTACAAGTTTACAATGACTACGGGGTCAGATCAAAAGGTTGGTTCGCGGGATGGTTTTCTCAACCAGTATTTGACTATTAAAAATATCCAGTCAGGCTTGACACACAACACATAGTTTTAGGGGGCTTAGAACAGCGCTTCTGCAGGTTCGCCCCAGCGCTCCTAGCCCCCAAAAAGCGTTTTTCCAATATCCGTTCCAATGTCGGTGCCGGACGCCGATTGACGTCGGGGAAAGTAAAATGTACTTGAGGTCGAACATCTGTCGTCTTGTAGGAAAATGCAAAGGATATTTTTTACAAATTTGTCACGAATAAATGATTATTAACGCATTCGCTGCCGGCTGTCAAACTAAAGACTTCTTCAGATGCCACACACGCACATGGGCGTTCAAATGACTGCCAAACTATGGGTCTATTCAGATATCGGTAGTCCTCATATTCAGCCGATCGGAAAAACTTTTATGTCGACGCAATAAGAACTAAAAAGACGTCGATCGGCTCGGCTCAATTTGACCCGCGTAGCCGAGCCGATCAACGTTTTTTTCGCTTTTATAAATCATAAATCATTTATTAATTGTCAAATCAGTCATAAATCATTTGTTATTGCGTTGACATAAAGGTTTTTCCGATCGGCTGAAGCCAATTCAATGTCACTAGATGTGGGGGAGACCCTACGACAGCGGCACTCGTCGAAAAGTCACGAAAACGTATGCACTCCCAGCAGTGAATGCGTTAAATTATCTGCCTTTCGGATCATTTTTCAAAAAATTATTTGTGCTGATATTTCATCGGCGTCCGATAGCGATATCGGATCGGATAATGCGACGCTGCAGTCTACCTACCGTCGTCGGTGGCGGCGCCGAGCGCGCGGTCGTGGAGCAACACGTGTTTGTCGGGGTGCACCAGCGCCGCCCACGTGGCGCCCGACGCCGGCAGCTCGCGCGCCGTGTCCAGCAGGGCCAGCGCTAGCATCGCGCAGATGCCCTCGTTCACTGCCGCCGCCTGCAACGAGATATTTAGTTAAGCATGTTGCTACTGCGGGACTGTGTAAGGAAAAATTTAAGAACGCCCTCGGAGTTTCCTATTTTTTTTATTATGAGAGGCAAACGAGCAAGGGGTCATCTGATTGGAAATGATCACCACCGCCCAAAAATATCAACTACTCAAAGTAGTCGCTGTCACTGATCTGTTGCCGGCCTTTAAAAAGGTGAAGAAGGAGAAGGCAAACTGCCGAGGAGGAGGTATGGAGACTTAGCGAGACAAAGGTTAATCGGTCGCGTTACCTGCAGCGGCTGCTGGGCGGCTCTGGCGACGGCCTGCTGCAGCGGCGGGCGCAGCGCGGCGGCCTGGCCGGGCGCGCAGCCGCACACGCGCAGCGCGCGCGCCGCCAGGCACACGCCCGCCACGCGCACCGGCCCCGTCGCGCTCTTCGACGACAACACTTTCTGTAAACACACAAACGATACTATTTTATACAATGATTGTATAAATGAGGTCACCCGTGGAGCGTCCCGCTCTAAAAATCCTAAGCTGTTGTGTGCACACCCGTGCGCACAGGACGCTCGACGGTCGAAGGTGAGTTGCGATACGAACGAATTACACCGTTGCATACAATATTTTTTCTACTGCATCCATGAATTCAACTCGACTCAACTGGGGTCAGCGCGGCTTAACTCGGCTCAACTCGACTCCACTCGAATCAACTCAACTCAACAGTTCTAAACTGAGCTTTAGTGCTGAGTGTAACCTCGTCAGCACGCGCGCCAGCCCGCCCACACACACGCCAGCAGCCAGCAGCCAGCAGCCAGCAGCTGGGCGCGCCAGTAGTTACCGTGTAAAGGGCGAGCAGCGGCGCGGGCAGCGGCGGCGCGGCGCGCGCGGCCCAGGCCTGCGCGGCGTCCAGCGCGCCGGCCAGCGTGCGCTCGTGCGACTCGCTGTCCAGCACGCGCGCCAGCCCGCCCACACACACGCCAGCAGCCAGCAGCCAGCAGTCAGCAGCTGGGCGCGCCAGTAGTTACCGTGTAGAGGGCGAGCAGCGGCGCGGGCAGCGGCGGCGCGGCGCGCGCGGCCCAGGCCTGCGCGGCGTCCAGCGCGCCGGCCAGCGTGCGCTCGTGCGACTCGCTGTCCAGCACGCGCGCCAGCCCGCCCACACACACGCTCAGCAGATCCGCGCGCTCGCTCTCGGGAACCCCCAGCGCGCTCAGTGTGCTCACACCCTAAAAATAAACGACATTCAACCGTGAACATTTTAAAATGAAGTAAAATCGAGCACCATAACGAACGACTGCTTATCTCGACATCGTAACTTGATATTGGCCAATTGGATTCACGGTACTGATACTATATTCAAAATGGATTCCTTTTTTAGATTTTATAAACGAGACTCATAGGTCTGTGTACACGACAGCCACGGAGTCAACAGTGGAGAGCTAATACGAGGGCTACCCCGATCACCAAACACATTACTCAAATTGGCCAAATTCGTTTCAAAACTCGTGTCATAATGACAAGCTAGGGACAAGTCGACGCAGTCACCCCTCAGGCCAATGACATCGCTGTGCTTGTAATGTAATAAAATATAGCAATGTTACGTTATAACTTTGAAAAAAAAAATCTTATCCTCGTATCTAATCGAATAATTTAGTTATTCGTCATTCAAATAAATTTTGTCCATCTCTGGTCCGTGGTACCAGCTGTAGTGTACGCACATTGAGCACGGCGATCTTGTCCTCGCTGGAGGACAGTTTCCCGCCGGCGCCGTGGTACTCGGCGAAGGCGTGGTCGAGCAGCGCGCGCGCCGCCGCCGCCGAGCCGCAGCGCCGCGCCAGCCGCTCCAGCGCCGTCAGCGCCACGCCGCGCACCCACGAGTCCTTCGAGTGCAGGTTCACTGCGGAACAACACAACTCCTTCAGAAGCCTGGACTAAGCTGATTAACAAGCTTCGATTAACTTTCCGTGTTAATTAGTTGACTAAATGAGCGCAGTGCCTTCTTTTCGTTAGGCTTGGGCAAAAATGCTTTCGTATGTCTGCCCGCTGTCAGCCGTCTAGGTGTGTACTTCTCCTGTATGTCGAATTTCTCAAAAGATTTTTCGTAAAATAGCGGAGACATGGAGGTGAAGACAAAAACAAAATCGCGTGATCTACAGCTCAGAGCCATTAGTATGTTTGGATCTTAATAAGAAAAACAAACGTAAACCCTGTATTAAAAACTAAATTATTAACAAAAAATTGTTTTATACTTTACACAATCTTCAGCACTAAGATTGACAAATAATGGATGGAATGTATCAATTGACTCGACAAGAACCTCCTTATCAATCACCTCTTCTACTACTTCACCAATGGCCAGTCAAAATCTACGGATAATGTTCCTAGCCAAAAATAACACTTTTACAGATAATCCATACAAAACCAGAAAGGTAAAATGCACACACCTACCAAGCAATTCAATGGCGTGTGCGAAATTCCGAATGCGCACTGTGCATGCATGAAAACTACAATCCGAGCCCTTCTATTCCAAGAAGAGTCCTGTGCCCAGCAACGGGACGTGCAACTTATAGGCTGGGATGTTGTTACACTCACCTATTAAATTCTTCCCGATATCGACAGCGATCCCATCCAGGTCCATCTCGAGGGTGGCGAAGACTTCTCCGACGGCCTCGATGATGGTCTCCGGGCTCCGAAGCATGGCCTTGTGCAGTGCGGGAAGCAACGTATCGTGGACCTCGGCCCGGTCCAGGAGGTGTAAGAGGTCGGAGCAGCCCGCGATGTAGTTGGCGTTTGGCCGCGCCTTCACACTGATCAGGCTCTTTGTGAAGCTCTCTAGCATTTTCGCCTGCGAGCAAAGTTGACAAAGTTTGTTTAATGTCTACTGAGAATCGACTGCAGAAACTTCACATTATGCACACGGAAGTATGAAGAATTTTCAAAATTGTATCACTTCTTTCCGTTGATTGATTTTAGAACATACTACGACACAAAAATTATAAGCTTACCAATATCATAGCGACTTGTGACGTATTAAGTATTTGTGTATAGCAATAAACCATTGCTGATTAGACTGTTCAAATATAATACTTCTCTTCTTCTTCGGCCGCCTGCGCCAGCAGCACCTCCGGCCAGCGGCCCAGCTGCTGCCGATGCTGAGCCACGCCGCGTGCAGCTGCGGGGACGCCGGACACTAACCTTGTGCGGCGCCACGAGGTGCGGCGCGGCGTGCAGCCGGCCGTGGCGGCACAGCGCGGAGAAGGCCACGCACACGTGCGGGCCGCTGTCGGCCGCCTGCGCCAGCAGCACCTCCGGCCAGCGGCCCAGCTGCTCGCCGATGCTGAGCCACGCCGCGTGCAGCTGCGGGGAACAGCGGACGTGAGGACCACACTCAATTTCATTTTGACAGATGACACCGTAAAGCAATAATTCCAAGATGCAACTCGAGTAAAAAAAACTTGGGACTCGCTCGGGTTCCGTGGCCGTTACGAAAAATTCCTTGCATACCAGTGGCGAAGGGTACTATCCCGATTCGCCCGGGTTACTTTTACTTACTAAGATGGAACAAAATTAGCAAAAATATTAGCATAATTAAAATAAACGTTGAAGTAGAGCTACCTTAGAGAAGGCCTTGTGGTTCTGCCGCTTGTCTCCGTAGGCGACCACGACGGCCAGCAGGTTGGCTTGCGCCAGCACGAGCGCGGCGAGGTCCACGCCGTCCGCCGGCCCGCGCAGCGCGCCCTCCGCCAGCACCGTCGACCAGCGCAGCGCGAACAGCCCGCTCTGGCATGTGCTCTTACTGTGGAACAGTGTCATGTTTCACTTTGAGCCTGTCCAGAGGCCGTATTGTCTAACGCTTCTGACGCTTGCCTTCGCTTTCACCATCTCTTTCTGTCATCAACTTCTACCGTTTGACAGAAAGAAATAGTGATTGCGAAGGCAAGCGTCAGAAGCGTTAGACAATAAACCTGCAGATGAGGCGTTCTGTGCGCGAGTCCACTCCTGAGATACTGGAACTACATACTCGTATATCCCGTCCAGATGCTGCCGCGCGTTTCCTCACTCGCGCGTAAAACTCGTGCAATGAGCAGAGGCCGTATTGTCTAACGCGTAGACGCTTGCCTTCGCTTTCTTTCACCATCTTATACCGTTTTTCAGATAGGAATAGCGATTGAGAAAGCAAGCGTTAGTGTTAAGACCTGCAAGAAAAATCGTGCAAGTTGTATTACATTGCGGCGCTCGATTGGCCACTTCTAATTCGTTCGCTTTGCAGCCTCGCAGTGTAATGCAACTAGCACGATGTTTCTTGCAGGTCTAAACTCGGCTTTAGACAATAGGCCTGCAGGACTCTCGAATAGCGTTTTACGCCCGAGCGCTGCGCAAGTTGAGATACTCGGGCGCCATTGCTGCGTCCAGTGCTACGCGCGAGTCCGTGGCGAGTGCACGTGTTTATTGGTTCGAAATGGAGCGTGATAACTTCGATACGCGTAGCGTAGAAACGCGGTATCAGGACGTAATATAAATTGAAGCGCGCGAGTGGAGTCGCGAGCAGAACGCCTCATCTGAACAGGCTTTGTTGATTTAATATTCCACTACATGTTGCTGTACTCGTATGATGCTGAATCGCGCTGGCGTGATTTTTCTATGGCGGTATAAATAGGGTGTCAAAATTACGTTATAGATATTTTAGATTAACCTTTTCAACGCTCTGTCAAATACAACAGCTCTCACTCATACGCCATGACATCGGAATGTCAAACGCGAAGTTGAACCCTACAGAAATGCATGTATGTAGACATCGCTTTGCACACCGTGACTGATATATCAGTCGTTGGCGTAGAACCTGCGGTGCTGATATGTGTTGTTGGCGTCGAAAAGGTTAAGTAAGTAAAGACTTTAATCAGGGTGTCCACTACAAATCTTAAAAAAAAACCCTGACTTTTCCCTGACTTTCCTTGACCACATTTCTAAATTTCCCTGAATAATCATGTACATTTCAAAGCAGGTTATATGATTTTTTTTACTGCCCGAGATACTAAGCTAGACCCGATGATGGGAATTCACTGCAAATGTATTTTTCATAATGTAGATAACTCCAAACCTGAAAAAAAATGCTTCAATAGTCTGGTTAAAGGGTCAGACTAGAGCATGAAATTTTCCTCATTTTACAATCATTGGGAAAGTACGAGTTTTTCCCTGACTTTTTCGATTTCTAGCAAATTTCCCTGATTTTCCCTGACTTTCCAGAAAGTGGACACCCTGTTAATATACATGTAAATAAATTTATAAAACGAACAAAAATATAAACATGAATAGTATATTTACAAGTTTCCACTATAAGCGTACGTACAGAGCGAAGCCGCATCTAGTCGACGTAACTCAGTGATCTTGCTAACTAGCTAGTTTACTTTTCAACCGTTTAACGCATAGATTGTTTTTACCCACATGTTGTGAGTGTTGTAAAATTACCTGAATTATTTGTGTTCTTTCAATTATTATGTTTACTTTAAATTTCAGTTCTCATGCAAGTGAATTGTAAATTCTTAATGAGAATAAATGATCTTTAAACCTGAATTAATAACATCTTTCACCAATCAACTGTCATATTACTAACTTCTACTACTTCCTTTTGGCTTTGCCATTGTCATGTAAAAAATAAAATAAAAAGTATATGAAACTTGGGTAGATATTGAAGATTTTGTAATTAATTTCACTTTTTTTTGCTAATAGCCATGAAAATATCTAAAACTGAAACAATAGGTTGTAGAGCGACCTTTTTGTGAATCAGATAATGTGTTTGGAAACTACTAATATAGTATAATACTAGCTTTTGCCCGCGGCTTCGCTCGCGTGTACCATGAGAATTCCAAAGAACCAAGATATCAAGCAAGCAAGCATGTAAGCAAGATTGCTTGCGTGACAATGGGACCATCTCAGGAGTATATTATATTATTTCGAATAAAAAAATAATTTTTAAAATCGGTCCACACTTGACCGAGAAATCGGTGAACATCTACATAAAAGAATACATAAAATGGAATGCATAACCTCCTCCTTTTATTGAAGTCGGTTAAAGAGCCCTTTGCGGCCTACTTACAGTATAAACTTATGAATTTTGAAACTTTAGCTTACAACCAGTAAAACGCAAAATCCCGTTTTTTCCCGTTCCCGTAAGAATTTCGGAAAATACTTTCTTAATACGGGGAAAGTTCTCTCCTCTACACTCCCCAAGCAACTCATTCCGAATTTCAGCTTTCTACAATCAGTAAAACGAAAAATCCCGTTTTTTCCCGTTCCCGTGGGAATTTCGGAAAGTCCTCTCTCAATGCTCCTCTACACTCCCCAAGCAACCTCATGCCAAATTTCAGCTTTCTACGACCAGTAAAACGAAAAATCCCGTTTTTCCCGTTCCCGTGGGAATTTTGGATAGTCCTATCTTAATGCTCTTCTACACTCCCCAAGGAACCTACCTACTTGCCAAATTTCAGCTTTCTACGACCAGTAAAACGAAAAATCCCGTTTTTACTTTATCCCGTGGGAATTTCCGAAAATCCTTAAAACTGTTTTTAAATATTATAATTACCTACTTCTATGCCAAATTTGAAGAGTCTAGTAATTATAGTTCATAGGATTCCGTTGAACTGAATATATAAATCCCGTTTTTTTCTTATCCCGTGGGAATTTTGAAAAATCCTGAAATTAATATTTTAACTAATGTAATACCTATTTGTGTATCAAATTTGAAGAGTCTAGTTATTATAGTTACTGAGATAGGGTCACTCGGAATCGAATATATAAATCTCGTTTTATCCCGTTGACGTGGGAATTTTGGAAATTCCTCTCACAATGCTCATCTACACACCCAAAGCAACCTTCATGCCGAATTTCAGCTTTCTACGACCAGTAAAACGAAATATCCCGTTTTTTCTTTATCCCGTGGGAATTTCCAAAAATCCTTAAAACTGTTTTTTACTATTACAATTACCTACTTCTATGCCAAATTTGAAGAGTCTAGTAATTATAGTTCATAGGATTCCGTTGAACTGAATATATAAATCCCGTTTATTCCTTATCCAGTGAGAATTTTGAAAAATCCTGAAATCGATGTTTTCATTATTGTAATACCTACTTGTGTATCAAATTTGAAGAGTCTAGTTATTATAGTTACTGAGATACGGTCACTCGGAATCGAATCTATAAATCCCGTTTTTTCCCGTTCCCGTGGGAATTCCCGAAAATCCTTCCTTAGTGGATGCCTACATTGTATAAGGAATCTATGTGCAAAATTTCAAGTCTCTAGGTCCAGTGGTTTGGGCTGTGCGTTGATATATCAACAGTCAGTCAGTCAGTTTAGAATTTTATATATATAGAAGATAGATAGATAGATTTATTTTGTCAAACATTCCAATAATAATCATAGATGAAATGAATTTGTTCAGTGGATGATGAAATATTTTGTTAATCCAAACATTCTCTCATTTTTATCATGTCATGTGTTTACGTCAATAGGCATTCCACGCCTTGCTAAGACATCAAGAGTGAAAGCCATTAATAAAAAAAGACTCACGATGTAGCAGTATTCCGGAGCTGCTCCGAGACCTCGAGCAGTATGGGCAGCAGGCTCCGGAGCGTCCACTCGCGGTGGCTGGACACTAGGTAAACCAGCAGGCTCTTCACGTAGGACTGGGATGTGGAGTCACGGTACCGGTGCAGCGTGAGCATGACCAACCGGCAGACATAGCGCACCGCTGGCTCCGTAATGCCTGCACAACAAATACTTAATAGAATTGCTTGTCAGCCTTGTTTACTACACTTGGATTAGAATCGTGACTGAGGGTAGGTACAGATTCTACCCATATCCCAATATACTGCGTGTTAAGCTAGGTTTACACGGGCTTAGTACTTGCCATTAGTGTAGGTGGTTAGGGACTTATATGCAGTGACAAGTGGCAAGTAACAGTCTACACATTGGTGTTAGAGAATGGTATTAGTTTACAAGAGCTTTGAGTAATCACTAATCAGATTGCACACTTGTCATTAAATGTTTACACCACTCAACAAGTGACAAGTATTAGTAGATTTTTAGCTGTGGGGAGGTGCTTGTTGTTTAGTAAATAGGACCGGCTTCTAATTACTTGCACTTGCAGTTGCACTTATACAACATGTTTACACACATGTGACAAGTGTAAGTGACAAGTACTAAGCATTAGCTACTAAGCCCGTGTAAACCTAGCATTAGGTAAATGGAAGATAAACTCTGTGCTCTGATAAAGTCACACACTAAATCACTCTGTACCTTCAATCTGTAGGTAAAAGACTATCCACTATTTAACTAACACCCTGTAAAACATCATTAACCCTTCGTATGCCTTGTACCGGATCCGTACCCAATTTAAGGCTTTCTTTTTGTATTTTTTTTAAAATCTGTATCATTGGATTTATATGAAACTGTTGAGGCTAGAATGCACGACTTTTTTTTTTTTAAATTCCGGCATACGAAAGGTTAAAGGCCTATACACCTTTCTCAGGTGGTTAACACTGCCTTGGTGATTTATAATAATAATAATTTATTGGTTTTAAACAGTATCTCACACTACAAAAATAGTTTCACTTAAAATTTTGGTGAACACTCCTTATGCTCTTACCCTCAAAACTGATACTGAATAGTCAAACTACTGTAGGTTCTTTAGTTTTAATCATCATATAATATATAACAAGTATTATGTATCTATATATTAATACATATAATTTCTCAACACACAACCTCAGCTGCCGTAAGATTACAGCTAAAAAGCATGAAAATATCAATTGCAAGAATTGAGATGTCAATTATGTTTATCAAGTATTGTAACTGTTAAAATAGTTCTACCACCATTCAAAAATAAAATGTGTGTCATAGTTCTGTTCTAGGCCCAAAAAGACAAAGAATACTGTATGAAGGAATATCTTAGAATATCAATAGTGAATATCTAGTTAAATTATCTTAAGAGATGGCTATCATTCCGGTCCAGTCCTTTCTCAGCATGGTGCAATTCTGGAATTCTGTTCCTTACATTCAACATTAGGACATTTAAAGCCACAATATACATTTATTTCTACAAATCATTCCAATGAGGCGATGTAGTAGCATCCTGTGGTCTCAGTCTTAAGTTGCGACTTACAAGCTATAAAAATAGAATACTGGATCAATAAGCTCCAGGCACAACCTATAATGTCAATACTTTCCAAACACTTTACGTCTTATGTTATCATGATCACTCTGTAAGCTAACATTGTGCATGAAAGGTGTTCTCATTTACCTGGTGTTGATAAAACATCTTGAATTTCCTTTATTACTTCACGTCGCCCCTTCAAACTTGCGGTCTGGATTTTAAAAGATATGTCCTTCAGTTTCTTCTGAACCTGGTAACAAAATGATAAGTACAGAATCGTCGTATAGACTGGCGCGATTATTAAGCACGTGCGAATTGAAATTACCTCGGAATCTGCCATTTTTAACACACATTCAGGATTTCCACACACGTCTTCATGCGGTGAAAATGGATAGAAGAACTGTCAAATTTTTACATCCACTGTTACACAGATAATAATATTTTTTAAGTCACTATGAAAAGTCTGCTATACACGCTTTAAATCGGGTTCTGTCAGCGTTTTTATTTGTAACTGAAATTGTAAATGGGCACAGTGGCTAAAGAAAGAACCTTTTCATAATTACAAAACTAACTGTAATTGAAGTGAAATTCCAAGATTTTAATAAATTACCATTGATATTCCTAAATACTGCGTTGTGGTTTTTATTTACATTTTAAATTCCATGAAAAATATCCGTACAAAATATCATGTACAGTCAAGGCCGTAAATATTACGTACGTTATGAAGGCATCAAAAATATCTATGCAACTCTGTCAGGAACCACAAGGTTGATATTTACATACCTTGGGCTGGCTTGCGTGGACCTGGGTTAGATAGCTACTTAACTCCGAGTTAACTGCTAACCCAGGGTACAAGTGTCAAAATCTATGGAACTGTCATTCTTAACCCAGGGTTACCGATTTAATTTTTTTAACCCTAAACTGTGCAAGTGACCCTTAGGTAGGTTCTCGACGGTTGAGATTTCGGGTAAAGGTGCAAATACCGATCCTGTAGGAATATCGGGATAAAAGAAGTAGCTAAAATGTGTTATTCCAGAGATCCAATTATCAGCATACTAAGAAATTGTATGTTTGGCAATTGGCAAGAGAGGTGTTATTTGCCGAAACGATTTCGTGGGGATAAGCCAGGGGGGGCACACTTACATATATCATCACTTTTCATGCGACTACAGCGATCTCTGGTGTTTGCCGAAGAACTAAATTAGCGGCCATCTTGGTTGACTTGTCAAACTTGTCAGTTGCCATTCATCGGCCATGGCCATGGCGTACCAAATTTGTACGGTCAAGGACTTTAATTGATAGGCCACTTGCCAATGTTCGTATTTTAGCCGTATAATGCAAATCGGGTTTAGCCGCTTATACTTCGTATATGCTGATTTGAATTAGACGGCTAAAATACGAATAGTGGCAATTAGCCTATCAATTAATATCCTTGACTATACATTGCTATAGGTACGCGTATCTATAGCTGTACATCGCTACCAACATATACATATAGATAGGTATACATATATAGAACCGTCACATTAGTTCTTGAGCAGCCGTAGGGCGGCAGCACCTTCCATACATGCATATTTGACCATAGAGTTGCCACTCTTGTTCATATAATATTACAATACTCTTTGGGATAAGCCACGTTACAGAGCTCTATCCAGGCGGATGATATGATCTTTGGCATTATTTTTGGATGGATTGATTTTTAAAAATTGACTTTGTATTATTGATGGTAGCTTCTTATGCAACAATAGGCAACAATTTTATTTTTGGGTTAAAAAAAATCAGCCAAGAGCATGTCGGACCATACTCAGTGTAGGGTTCCGTCACTTTTACTGTTTTATTTAATGTATCTACCAAAATACATCTAAAATATATGTATAAAAAAATCTCGTGTCACTCAAAATCAAAAAATTTATTCTGCAAGTAGTTGCACTGTGTTTGTTATCGGCCTGACCGATTTTTATCAAATTACTAGCTTTTGCCCGCGACTCCATCCGCGTGGAATTAGTAATTTGGCCAGCTTATTTTTTTTTTCCAATTCGCTTTTTCATACCCGCATACCCCCCGCATACCCGCGTTCGTCCCAAGTCAAGCGTGCCTATAAAAGTTGTACTTCAAAAACCCCCGCACCTCCTCCCCCTCAACCACCCCGCCCCCCCGGTGTTTTTGTCAAATATCTTGAAAACGGTGCATCCTACGGCAAAATCAATGAAATTTTCATCCCCCCTTTAATATCCCCACACCCTCGCACCCCTAAACCCCCTCCCCCGGTGTTTTGTCAAATATCTTGAAAACGGTGCATCCTACGGCAAAATCGATGTAATTTTTATGCCCCCTTTGAAGCCCCCGCCCCCCTCCCCCGCACCTCCCCTCAACCCACCGGTGTAGCTTGATGATATATAGCCTATAGCCATCCTCGATAAATGGACTATCTAACACTGAAAGAATTTTCAAATCGGAGTAGTCACAGAAATAATAATAAAGAGGAATCCTGGGAGTCCTAGGAGAAGTTTTACTTCAAAATCCCCCGATTTTGAAACATTATTCCGCTCCACTCCGCTCCTATTGGTGTTAGCGTGATGATACATAGCCTATAGCCATCCTCGATAAATGGGCTATCTAACACTGAAAGAATTTTTCAAATCGGAGCAGTCACAGAAATAATAATAAAGAGGAATCCTCTTTATTATTATTTCTGTGGGAGCAGTAGTTCCTGAGATTAGCGCGTTCAAACGAACAAACAAACAAACTCTTCAGCTTTATAATATTAGTATAGATATAAAGAAATATATCCTCAGTTCGATTAGCAAAAGGTCGCATAAATTTAGAGCAATAATAAACAAAATGAAAAATTCCATTCCATAAATAATTATTTACTTAATAAAAAAGTTTTATACAATATGTTCTTATTTCATAATATATTTTTAACCCCTGACACAAAAGGAGGGGTGTTATAAGTTTGACCGCTATGTGTGTGTGTGTGTGTGTGTGTGTGTCTGTGGCATTATAGCTTTTAAACGGGTGGACCGATTTGGATGCGGTTTTTTTTATTAGAAAGCAGGTTTCTTGGCGATGATTCTTAGATATATTTTATCAAAATTTGTTCAGCCGTTTCAAAGTTATCAGCTCTTTTGTTAGCTGCGGAAGGGATCTTAGACGCATAATGGACATTTACTTTATGTTCAAACAAAGGTACTCGTGACATAATTGCGTTGGGGGTTTTTAAAATTTTTAATTTATAGTTATTATTACATCAAGTCTAACTTTGGTTCAGGTTCACGTCTGACCAAGTCTGTTTCCTAAAATATTTTTTTCCCAAAATGTTAATTGGCTAAGTAAAGTTTTTTGAAGAGGTGCTAATTATATTTTTTTTCGACAGTCGGCGTTCTGGAGATCGAGAAACTGCAGCTGTTTTATTTTTATCTCCTGTTGTTTACTGGAAATATTTTTTTAAGTGTTCGAGATGACATTTGTGAGATTTTACGGCTGACAAGCGGTTCGTGCTCAGTACTAAGAAGAAATAGAAAAAAAAAACGAAGTCAACTGTCAGTTCTGTCAATGTCAAATCGTTTGCGTTTCGTTTGCTTTGCGTTTTGGTGTGCTCAGTGTGATTTTTGGACTATTTTTATCGACCTCCGCATAAAATCCGGACTTTCAATTTTACCGCATTTCTCCACGACCTAAGCACGTTAATTGGATCACGACTGAATACTTTCGATCACTATTTTGGAACTACTTCTTGGGCAACGCAAAGCAAACGAAACGCAAACGGTTATATTTCATTTGACATTGACAGAAGCGACAGTTGACTTCGTTTTTTTTTCTATTTCTTCTTAGTACTGAGCACGAACCGCTTGTCAGCCGTAAAATCTCACAAATGTCATCTCGAACACTTAAAAAAATATTTCCAATAAATAAAAGGAGATAAAAATAAAACACCTGCAGTTTCTTAGAGTTGAAGTCGACCACTGTCGAAAAAAAATATAATTAGCACCTCTTCAAAAAACTTTACTTAGCCAATTAAGTTGGTTGCATAAAAGTCAGCCTCCAAGAATTACAGATTAATACAATGTTCACTTTGCAGAAAGTCCTTATTTCTAAAAATATCTGCACTTATTGCTAGTGGCTTTGTAGCACGCCTTTATTCTAATAATATTCATCATAAAAAATTCATTAGAGGACAAATCTATCGCGACACGTGTCGTCTGCGACGTTGGGTTGGATGTGGCGGAGTACCGCACAACGCAACGTTGCAATACGTCGGATATTATAGAGGTAGGAGGAGTTCTGACAGTTATATACATATACAATCCAAGTTATGTACAAATCCTTTATATAAAAAACACTTTAATAAACCTACACATCAAACTTAAAAAATAAAATACCAAACATTTTTTTAATTTAATATCAGTTAGTTCTGTAATTGTTTGTCTGTGTATTGTACATTGTTTTAAGGTCAATTCAACATCAGCTGTCAGAACTCTTCCTAAAGTAACCGTACTATAGACTAACCATAACATAACTTGCCAAAATTTGTAAATAATATCGCTAGTATGTATGTATGTTGTACTGCAAATTATTGAATAAATTATCTTATCTTATCTTATAAGTCCATAACTTTTAAATAAAATTAGCTTTATTCCACCTACTTCTTAAATGATTTAAGTAAGTACAGGAGAAATACTCTTTAGTTGATTACGCATGACATGAATGCAGGTTATAAAAATGCTGCAAAAAAAATCTTTATGAAGTTCAAATGGCACCTAGGAAAATACCATACCCGTAGCTTGTCACCAGTTTGATTTTCACTAGCAACGCTTGACAATAAACCGAGAGTACGGAGCGCAAAAGATACCTTTCGCCAGTTCTCTGGTGTCCAACTTCTTGATCTTAACCATAATGAAATAAAACGTAAACTAAATGAGTACATTGAGATCAATAACCAATTTAAGAACCTGGCGCCTTGGGAAATGATTATCTGGCCTAGCTCTAGACAATTAACTGACAGTGTATTGCTTAGTACTAAAAGTAGGACATAGAATAGCGAGTTCTTAGATGATGCTAGCAAAGGTGTTTTGGCATTGCGCATGTTGGTCTTCATTTTTTCTACTTCGTACGCCTCTGATAAGACTCCTTTAACAAAATCTCTACCTTTTACTAGTTGAACATAAGGACATCTGTCAAACCACTTAGCATGCTCCTCCCACGGCACGTCGTGACTTTCCCAATCCCGCAAGCCACCATCGCAGTAGAAACATTTTGTCTTGTCGCTGTCACCAATGTAATAGAAACCAGCTTCGGCCAATTCCTCGGGTTTCTGTCTCACATTCTTCGGCAAATCTTTAAAGGTGCAGAGGCGGCTTGCTTCTGTTGCATAATTGGGATGAGCGGGGCCGGTTATAGTCACGGTACGTTTGATAGCTACATTACCGGAGGCGGCTGGATTTCTTAAGAAAGGACACTGTGGTGCCCAGTGCTGATGTTCCTTGGCGGGGTCATCGAACTCTTCCCATCGCCCTATTACGGCTTTGCAGAATGCGCATTCTACTTCGTCATTGCGGCCGAGGTAATAGAACCCGTTCCTTGCGAGGACTTCAGGGTCCAGGAAGGTAAGAGGCCAGTTCTTAAAAGTCTTGAGGCGGACTTCTTCGTGGCTCAGGTCAGATTCTATTTTGAGGTTGTCTACGAAGTGCCAGTCAAGAGCTGACAACGGCGTCGCCAGCGGCCGGCTCGCCAACGTTTCTGAAATTAAAAAAGAGAGTCAATTAACAGGAGATTCTCAAGAGATGAGAGTTAGAGTATAGTGCATTTATGGCAAACAGTGAATAGTATTTACAGGCTGAACTGATATTTGATATTTCGATACATGTTCCGTAAATCTTATTTTCTTTCACCATTAATTATTAAGCAAGCAAAAAATAGGTTTTACCAAAACCCATTATAATCTATCATGTAGTTAATTACAATGCATTTTTTACGTTGAACGACTTTATTATTGGGATTGTGTCCCAAAGTCTTATCTGTTTGTCCTTGTTGTTGTCACAATGTGAATCTTTTGAACCCTTGGAGGTGGAGGAATTTTGATTCCCCCCGAATGTCTAAGACTAAGGCGTAAAAAATATAGAAGCCAGAACATTTAATTGAGTCCACAACTTCTCCAGATCTTTCAAAATTGTAAGTTTAATAATTTTATTGATGCTTTCCCTGTTTTTACTAATTTTAATAGGCTATCTTCTTGTGTCTTTTTAGAAATATACTGTTTTGATTAAGTCACAGGTTTGGTATTAATTAGTTTATATTTGAAGTAAATATGTTACATTTTTATTGAACCTTCTTGGTATATATTATTCATACAAGGTAGCAGTAGCTTGGAGAGAAAATTTTCTTTAGACAACCTTAAGAGTGAAAGAAAGGCGAGTTAGGTGCCTTTAGACAAAACCCCTTGCAGTTAGTGTGTGTATAATACATATAATATTATGTATTGCCACATTAGGAAACATAAAGCATAGGCCACTGAGAATCGAGTTATTATAGTGATTCATTATCACTAAGAGTCAGCTCATTTCAGTGGGACGTTCTGACTGCCAGGTCATGGAGATAATACATAGGTAAAGGGAAAGGATATAACTGATATAAGTAAAGGGCCTAAAGCCCCTTTCCCCTTCTGCCAGATCTGTATTTGGATGAAATATACATTTGTTACGAAATATATCTAGACCACTATTACCTACCTATACCTAATGACTGGACTATCATAGCATTGTATAGCATTGTGGGCATAAGTTTTAACATCGCCATGAAAACATACTTTAAAATGTCTACCAGCTCTTGGAATAAAATAGACTATTACTAATAAAAATTAATTTGTCAAATATGCTAATTATTAATTATAATTTCCCATAGGTAGTCAGTAAATATACTCGTGACAAATGTAAATAAAAACAGTCGTGTGATAAGTACTGAGTAGGTATAAAAACAGGGAGGGGCCTTGCTTTAGCGCAGAATCAAAACAGATAAGGAGTCGGTTGAGTGTCGATCGCGAACGGTTGTGTTTGAAGATCGCTATACCTTTGGTTTTCGATTTTTGTAGATTTATTTAATGTTTTCATTTATGTCATTCTGTAAATAGTTGCTATTCCTCTATTCCTTGGTGGTGGGAGTATTGGTAAGTGTTTTTGTGTGGTTTTGGTGATTAATCCCGTAGTTTAGTTTAGTTTTTTTTATTTTTCCTTGTTTGTGCGGGTAGTCTATGCCAGCATTCCCATGAGCGAGAATGCTAGCTTAGACGACCCTGGCGGGGGAGGAATTTCCCGCCCAGTGGTTGGGAAAAATATATCCCTAGCTGATCATGAAGAGTTTGAGAAAAGTCAGGCAGAACTTTCTTGGTCAATGATGGTTGGGAAAAAAAATAAAAGGAGGGCCCGTGAAAAGGAGCGTAATAAAAATAATCCCAGGGCGAATGAGCGGTCCCGTTCAAGGGGCGCGTTGTCCACGTCTTCCACAAGCTCTGATGAAAGTCGGAATCAAGTTGACACGCAACTAGAATTAGCTCAAAGAACGTGTAATATGGCTTCGATACCTACTCCTACTCCCCCGGTTCACCTAATCACGGACCCTCCGACTGAACCTCAGACTCAAACCCCCATATCACCATTTACACCAGTCGGACGTGACCGTTACGCTGATCGAGATCAGGGACCTTTTGTGGTTCACGTACAAAGGCTAGAGACCGCCGCTGACTCTGGAACTATACTGCATCCCGTATCGTTTGGACTTTTTCTCCAAAAACGATTAAGGGAGTTTCCTAACGTTATTGAAGGTAGTATGAGAAAAATCGGACGCAACAGAGTGTCTGTTAGCTTCCACTCTGCCGATGACGCGAACTCTTTTTTAAGCTCACCGACTTTAATACAGAATAAATATAAAGCTTTCGTACCCTCATTCAATGTGACTAGACTCGGCCTAGTCCGAGGAATCCCTTCCGATTGGTCCCCAGAAGAGGTCCTGGAACGCGTTCTGGTTCCTGAAAATTCCGGAGGCGCTCGCCCCATAAAAATTAGACGACTGAATTACAAAAAAAATAATACTGATGGCACATATTGCTGGCTACCGTCAGAAACAGTTGTAATCACATTCGATGGACAAACCCTTCCAAATAGGCTTCCGGTAGAACAGTATAATCTACCGATAATACAATGCTTTCGTTGTTGCCGTTTTGGACACACAAAGGATAAGTGCCGCTCGCTTCCCAGGTGCTACCGGTGCGGTGATTCCCACACCGGAGATTCTTGTACTGTCGACTCTCAGGAGGGCTATTGCTGCAATTGTCCCCAGAGATTGGGTATGGGACACTTTGCCAATAGCAAAGTTTGCCCAGAATTTAACCGACAGGTAGCGATTAAAAAAACTATGGCTGACGAGCAAATTTCTTACTCAGAAGCATCAAGCCGACACATTAGGGTTCAACAGAAAACGTATGCCAACGTTACTTCCACGCCTACCCCTCAAGGATCCACGTCCCATAAAAAAACGGTATTCCGCAATCCCCGCTCCCCACCGACTTCTAGGAAAGGGTATGATAAAAAAGCCCATGAAGATATTACTAAACAGCCATTTATAAGTTCAAAACCAGTTTTTACTGAAAGGCCTAATGAAAAATCGAATGAAGTGCTTATAAATGAAATAATAAAAATCATTTCTTCCTGTGTCAAATTTCTGTCTCCATCTAGCCCTCTGGCAAATCCTTCTCTGTTATCCCACGTAGCACCCCTCATTTCATCGTTGTTATATTCCTTAAATAATGGATCAAGTCTTAATACAGTGGAATTGCCGCAGTATCACCAATAAAAAACATGACTTAACCTTTTTAATCAACAAATATAATCCTGTTTTAATAGCTGTATCAGAAATATGGCTTAAAACTGAAAATAATTTTAAATTACCTAGCTACGTGTCTCTGATGGACTGCCGGGCAGATGGACGAGCTGGATGTGCCTTGTTTGTCAGAGACCATTGTCCATTTACTCCCATTCCCACTCCACGGCACAGTAGTAGCTGGCATTCAATTTGCGCCCGCGTGGAGGGAATCACTTTTTTATCCCTGTACATCCCAAGTCCATCCATTCAAATTCTTACTGAGTTGAGACATTTAATCACATCACTACCGCAACCCACTATTATCATGGGTGACTTAAATGTTCATCATACCCTGTGGGGTTGCGATAATAATGATTCACTGGGTGAGCTATTTCTAGAAGTCCTTGATTCGACTAATCTTTGTCTTTTAAACTCTGGATCCCCAACTTTACGTAATTTACCAAATCAGGCGTCTAGTGCAGTGGATTTATCTCTATGCTCTCCTACACTTGCTCCACAGATCACCTGGGAAGTCCTGGACAGCTCGTACGGGAGTGATCACTTCCCAATCCTTCTTAGTCTACAATCTTTATCTTCATTAAGGCCACCCATTATTAAACCTCTTTTAATTTACAATATTAATGGAGCCGACTGGGATACGTATAAAAAAATCTTAAATAATGAAGTTAAACTTCTTCCCCCGGTTACTCCGTACTCAATTGAAAATTGCTCTGACGCCATGGTTTTTGCTATTAAATCCACTGCAGATAAGGTCTTCCCCCTTAAGAATTCAGCCCTGGGCAAGTTACCTTCCCCTCCGTGGTGGGACAAAGAATGCACTCAAGCAATAAAAAACAGGAAAAAAGCCGAACATGTGTATTCTGCCAATATGACGTCAGAAAATTTTCAAAATTTAAAAACTGTCATGGATGAAATTAAACTATTACTTAGGAACAAAAAGTTCGATGGTTGGAAAGGATTCTGCTCATCCTTAAACCCTACCACTCCTGCTACAGTAGTTTGGAACAAGATTAAACGATTTAGAAGATCATGTAACCCTCACTCTTGCCTCCTGCCTCGCAAGAATGGGCAGAGTCGTTTCTGGCCAACATAGCCCCAATTTACGTACCTGCTGTCCTCGACTTACCTGTAGAACATCCTATCACGGAATCAACAAATCCTTTAGACGAAAGGTTCTCTATCCAAGAGTTAAACAATGTCCTAAAAACCCTAAAAGACTCCACTCCAGGACATGATGGCATCCCATACTCTTTTATAGCTAAAGCAGGTGAACCTTTCCTCCAATACTTACTCGACCTGATAAACTGCATATTACTCACAGGTCACCCGCCCTCTTCCTGGAAGTCCCAAATAGTCATCCCTATCCTGAAATCATCCAGAGACCCTATTGATCCACGATCATATCGCCCTATAGCTTTATCTTCGGTCTTTCCCAAGATCTTAGAGCACCTTATAAAAAATAGACTAGAATGGTTTATGGAGAGTGGGTGTCTTTTTGGAGATTCTCAATATGGTTTTAGAAAGGGAAAAAGCACGATGGACAGCCTTAGCATATTTACTTCTGACATACGACTATCTTTCACAAGGGGAGCGTCAGTTGTTGCTGTGTTTTTGGATGTGGAGTCTGCTTACGATAACGTCCAGCTCCCCATTCTCAGGGAAAAATTCCGTAAGCTGAGAATTCCGGAGAGGTTGGCCAATCTCGTGGGTAATCTTCTTTCAGAACGAAATATTACTTTTCGCGGAAGAGATCCACAAATAAATCCATCTAGAACAGTCTGGCGGGGTTTACCACAAGGATCTGTACTCAGCCCGCTATTATATAATTTATATACACACGAATTGGAGGATTGTACTGCAGGTTGTAATTTTTTACAATATGCCGATGATTTGCTAATTTACTCCTCCAACAGCAATATAGAATCTGCCAAAGAATCTATTTCTACATCCCTTCAATCAGTAAACTCGTGGCTGATAAATAATGGATTGTCTCTTTCACCGAAAAAAAGCACTGCTGTGGTGTTCACCAGAAAAAGAGTATCTCCCATTGTAAACATTTCAATCCAAGGCGTGGAAATTCCTATAAGTTCTCACTTTAAATTTCTCGGGGTTGTTCTTGACTCCAAACTGACAGGTACCCTTCATTTTGAACACATAGTCAGAAAATGTGAACGGGGCCTTAATACTCTTAGATGTCTTTCTGGGGTTTGGTGGGGGTCACATCCAACCTCCCTCAGGCTATTATATAATGCAACTGTCCGAAGTGTGTTGGACTGCGGCTCATTTCTTTTGGTACCGGGTAACAAATCAGGGCTTAGAAAACTAGATCTCATACAGTCAAAAGCATTAAGAATTATATCAGGTGCAATGAGATCAAGTCCAATAAACGCGTTGCAGGTAGAATGCGCTGACCCCCCTCTAAACTTACGTAGACAATTTTTGGCTGACAGCTATTTATTCCGTTCCCTACAGTTCTCCCACCACCCCATACTTAATCGCCTATTAGACCTGAAATCTGCACCCTGTTGGAATCATAAAGACTCACCTTGCCTCGTTAAAAGTTTGCAGAAATTTCAATCTATAAAGGACCCAGTACATCACTCCAAAAATCTCCCCCTATTTGATTTCAAGTACAGCACTATTATCTATCAGCCACGAGTCATTCTTGATTTTGATATTTGTCATAACGACCCACATGCTGACGAATACCTCCAACAAATTCTTAATCGAGAATGGCGCGATTGGAATACGATTTACTCTGACGCCTCGAAGCTATCTCCTGTTGGCTGCGTAGGGGTGGGAATATATCACTCTCAGTATAACATTATTCAAAAAGTAAAATGTCCACCAGTGACCTCCGTATTTACTGGGGAATGTATGGGAATATTAGAAAGTGTAAAATACATTCTGATTTTCAAACTGAAAAAAACCATCATATTTTCTGATTCCCGTAGCTGTTTGCAAGCTTTACTTGCAAACCCTTTCTCAGTTAAGTTCCACAATCCAATTATATATGAGATTAAAGACTGCCTCATCACATGCAAATCACGAGGATATGAGGTAACTCTTGTGTGGGTCCCGGGTCACTCAGGAGTCTCTGGAAACGAAAAAGCTGACCAACTAGCCAAGGCCGCTGTAGTGGATGGCGACAAAGTACCTTTCAAGAACTATTGCCATGACGTAATAACATTATCATCCGAAACACTAATGCACTCATGGTCTTCCTACTGGAAAACGTCTAGCATAAATAAGGGTAGGCTCTATTCACTTGTGCAACCTGTAGTCTCAAGAAAACCCTGGTTTGCTAAGTTATTCATCCCTAAGGAATATTGCTCAACTATAATCCGAATGCGTCTGGGGCATTGTTGTACTGCCCCGCACTTGGCCAAAATCCACATCCGGGATTCCTCCCTCTGCGAGTGTGGAATGGATGAGGGTTGTCTTAATCACATTTTCTTTGCTTGCGACCAATATGAACATACTACCTTCTATAACGAACTGATTAAATTAAAGGTTTCTTTTCCAACTCATATTTTGGAACTTCTGCAATTTAAACAAGAACAAAAAGAAATATTTATTGCACTAGCACAATTCTGTCAGCGAAATGATCTTAAATTATAATTTATTCTATTTTTTTTTTTTTTTATATATATATACTAACTAATTATGTATTTTTCTCTATAACTCATAGTCTAAAACCATAATTAGCCTAGCTCATAGATAACTCTGTTAGATACTAAATAGATCTTTAAGTATTAATAAACAATAAAATAATGTCCGTATATATGTCAAGCATGGAGATTACTTATATAACTAAGTTACTAACATATGTAGGTGGTTTTTGGTTTATTTTTCAGGAATAGCAACTGCCTTTCTTACTCCTGCGAACATTCTTTTCAATAAGTCAAATCGACATGACGCTGGCTCAATCGTAAGGCAAAGCCAAAACAAAAAAAAAAAAAAAAAAAAAAAAAAAAAAACAGATAAGAAGCGTATTATATAAAATTAAAATATTTCTATGAAATGCCATCAGTAACAATATTCCAGTTTTAAATTTGTTCAAATTGAAAAAGTTCAATAACAGTAGCAGTAGGTATTCATTATGAGATATCTCTTAACTCAGACGTGTAAATACGAAGCAGTTATTTTCATACATAATAGTAAAATTACCTTTTAATACAGGATTCATTTTGTAATTCGAATCAAAACTATAATTGTAAATACCAAAAAAAATATTAACTTTTGTTAATTACAATCACACCTCGATCTGCAAAAAATAAAAACAACACTAAGCTGATTCCCTTTTCTTTCTTTCAGCGGAACAATGAGTATTAGCTACTCCCAGTGTTGCAAAAGTAAAAATTAAAAAATCGTTAAATTATCCAGCTAAAAATCGGGAGAAATCGGGAGATTTTAGTCAAAAGTATTATACACTAACAACAAACAAACTATTAAATTATTAAAATATATATAGACGTAGGTTTAGTCATTACTAATTATTCATGTTCATACCACTTCTTTTCTATTATTGATTCAGTGGAAAGTTTGGTTACGCTGTTTAGTTTTCATTAAATTAATCGATGAAAATATTCAATATGAAACCAAGTTCAAATTTCGTATTTCGAAGTAGCCTGCCTGATTTTTAGGGAATTTCCCGCATACACCCACCAAACAATAATGAACTCTATTTTAGGGGTTTTAGATAATTTAATGTATTTTGTGGGTATTACATTATTGAAAGGCCGTAAGTGAAGTTTTTGGGAATCCCCGTGTATTGTTTTAATGATACCAGGTTACCTTTGGCGTTGTCCTCTTAAAAATACTGTTTCAATTGTCACTTTATTTAGAAATATAGAAAATCGGGAGATGGGGTCCCTAAATCGGGATATCGGGAGGGAAGAGCCGAAATCGGTAGATCTCCCGATAAATCGGGAACTTTTGCAACACTGTACTCCACTCGCACTCCACTCCACCAAAAAACTTACTAACAAATAAGTTTGCTATTAAGGTGGAAGTGGAACGGCACGCTCTAGGCGCGAAATTCAAAATTTTTACAGGTTTTTGATTTATTGTGGGTAAACGGTGTAACTGATTAACTTCATATGGTACTTGCGCTTGTAAAACAGTGTTCTTTATATTATTGTGTAATTTTTTTTTTAAGAATGAAACTATTAGCTTGAAATAAAAGTTGTCAAAACGTTGAAAGTCCGAATTTCTATGTTTGACAACTTTTATATCAAGCTAACAGTTTTATTCTTAAAAAGCTTTACACAATAAAATAAAGAACACTGTTTTACAAGCGCAAATACCATGTGAAGTTAAACAATAACACCGTTTACCTACAATAAATTAAAACTTGTAAAAATTTTGAATTTCGCTCCTAGAGCGTGCCGTTCCACCTTAAATGTTAAATGCTACATAGACCGGTATAACTCAACCGCATCTTTGAACTGCATGCATGTGCTGCCATTTATCCGTTGTTAATGGGCAATAAGCCTGTGAAAATGAAAAAGTAATAAAAATAACATAAGCAAGCCTAGTAGACGAATGTAAATAAGCTTAAACCTTTTTTTAATAAGACATTTAAAAAAGTTTCACTATGAAAATTGCATGAAAAAGGCAAATTTGTAAACAATTTTAGAAATATAATGAGGATTAGTAATAATTCTGGAAACAAGTTTTAGTGGAATTTTCCAATAAGGCTACAATTAATGTGATTTAAATTTTTTTTGTAGGAGAAATAACAATTTGCTGCTATACCTAATACTAAAGAACAAATGCATTCAGGGTCTCGCATTTATTATTTAAGTAATTCAGGAAAAATATTTCATTTGATGTAATAAAAAAAAAACTTTTTACGTCAGAGATAAAAAATACCAAGAAGTTTCGTTAACAAGGGATAGGTGGCAGCAGTTGAGCGTACTATTTAATATTCCAAATCATCAAGCAGCGCACGCGCAGAGCGTTAACAGATCTGTCAAGTGACCTGTCAAATCTTGCTTTACTAGTTAAGCCTGTTGTACACGCTCGATTATGCATTATCAGCTTTTTTATTATTAATATGTGGAATAAATTATTTTATTTATTACCATCGTGGGTAAAAGCGAGGCTCAAAGCTTTTAACAGTCATAATCTGAAGACTTGGCCCAAGGTTATCTGACTAAAAAGAGCAGCAAAAAAATGTCTGGTGAAGACTTGGCAGTATGGTTTAAATCCTTTGTCTGTCCCCTAGCGGAAAGATTTAAAAACAACAACACCGACGTCTGTCAACCATGTGTCAATTCTGTTCTGTTCTGTCAAACAAATCATAATATTGTTCACAGTATTCGTATTTTTTTGTGGTATTTTTCAAGTAATAATTTCAATTTGGTATTGGAGAAATACATAATATACATTTTTTAACGTTCATTAAAACTGTCTTCTTATGAACTTTAAAGATAGACAAGTGCAAGTCCGACTGTCTGAATTAACACATTTAAAATGAATAAAAGGCGGAGGGAGTTATCCCAACTAAGTTCCTACAGCCAAAAGATTGATTCTGAAGTTACTATGATTTTGCAAAGTTTGCAATGGGATCGTAAACATTTGATTGAGGTATTTATAAAAAAATTAGAGCGTAAATTTATTTGATTTATTTTATAGGTTATTTATTGATTGACATTGGTTTTATAAAAGATTCTTTAAAAATAGTTCCCACCCATTATAGGGGTTTAACAATCTCTATTCTTCTTCTGCGTGTTTTCGCCCACCGTTGGGCATACGCCTCTCCAATCTTGTTCCATCTATATTTGTTTTTTTTTAGCATTAGAAATGAGGTAAATAAATCTTGATGTCTTTCTATTGAAAAACGCTTTTAAAAAAATAGTAACTATTACTTATGAAACCAAAAGAATATAAATGACCATATCTCCTTCTTAATTGTTACATATTTGCCGTGATTTATTATTCAAAAGTGTTTTCTAGTAAAAAGACACGCCTAGAACGTTTACCTTCTTTCTAATGCTAAAGAAAACCAAGTGTAGGTTGGTTATTTGTTTCAGGGTTTACCAATGGCTCCATGTAAATATGACCACAATCACTCAGTTCCATCAGACAGGCTGCATAGCCATGAGAGGGAATGTCGCATACGAGGTGCGGGGTACTTGACGGACGAGCAGTTGCTGCCAGAGCCATTTGATGTCCATGCTGGCACTCTTGTCACGCTAAGTATGATACTTATATTATTGGCTATTAACGAGGCCGGTCAATCTGGTATGTGTTTGTTACTCAAATAGAGTTGTGCATGCTCATTCACTTAACAGTTTGTATGTATGTATGTAAATTAATTTAAACTATCTACTGAACAATCTCACAATAATCCTCGCAGACATTTCTTGTGTAACAGAGTGGTCAAGACATGGAACAAAGTACCAGAACATGTAGTCTCAGCACTGAATGTTAATCAATTTAAAAACTGATTAGACCAATCCCTCAAACTGTTCCCTGAACACTACAATTTGGCCGCTTTCAAGTCTAGGGTAAATGAGCATTTACTAGGCAAGCGTGCTCCATCATAGGCCTCTTCTTCGCTTTACATCAGGCGTGATTGTGGTCAAACGCAAGCCTATATTGTATAAAAAAAAACTAGTTACAGTCAAGGAATCTTTCACTAAGTCCTAACTGTTCAGTTTGATTTGGTTGGCTCTTGGCTGGTCATTCAACCTGAGCTATTCAGGGTACCTCAGAGTGATTCAGTTCAATTGCTTGCTCTTGAGATATTGTGCCTATTACTTGTACCAAAAGCAGAAAGGAGATTGTTACTTATGTGAACATACTAGATATAACTCACACTGATTGGGAAAATGGCTTTTATCTGAAATAAAAAATATTGTTAACCAAATTGAATGCACACAGAGTTAAGTTCAGAGTTAAGGACTTTGTGATATAGGATGTTAAAAGTGTACCGTAAAACCACATAACTATAGTCCTAGCCTGCAACAATAGTCCAATTTTCATCCTTACATTATCCTTATAATATGATAGCTACATGGCTAGACTAAAGCAAATTATTTTAGGCCTAACAACATAATTATATTATATACCCAGAAATAATAGCAGTAAGCAATAATATTTTACGGATAATATAAGGATGAAAATTGGACTATTGTTGCAGGCTAGGACTATAGTTATGTGGTTTTACGGTATTAAGAATTAACTATCTGTTTCAGTGAGGTTTTTTGCCAGAAAGTAATACTTATCCAAAACAGCTTTTATTAATTCTTTCTGGAATAGGTTTTATTTACATTATTATGTTGGGTTTACACAATGTTATGTATGTATTGCCATTAATAATAAATAAAATAATAAAAATAGCCTATATTCACTGATATAGTGTTGTTTTATAAAATTAATTGACACCAGCATCCTTCACATCAGGTTGTCCATCCTGGACATAGGCCTCCTCCAGTTCTTGCCATTTTTTCCTGTCCCTTGCAGTTCTTGGGAGTCCTTTGGGTAGGTCATCCTCCCACCTCTTGCATTTCCTCCCTCGAGTTCTTTTGCCATCCCTGCTGGGGTACCAAAGTGTGACATCCTTAGTCCATTTGTCTCTAGCTGACCTTAACACATGGCCTGTCCATTTCCATTTCAGTCTTCTTATCTTACAAGAGACATCTGTCACCTTTGTAACCTTTCTGATTTTTGTCAGTCTCCATTTGGCACTGAGTTTTATATGTAACATGCTCCTCTCCATTCCCTGTTGACATAATTTTATCTTATGTATTGCCATTACCACATTGACAAATAATTTCAGATAAAGACGATGTTACAAACATCATAGACTATGCAGCAAAGATAGATCCACTCTTCCAAAAAGGTATGAAGCAAAACAACATAAATTTCTTTTTTTTTTACACAAATATAGATATGTTCTAAAACTGCGGCCAGTAATACCGGAGGACGGGCAGCAGCGTCCCTAATATGTACGGTTTTTTCCACTGCGGTCGCCAACCCGCCTGCCAAGCGTGGCGACTACGGCAAATACCCCCCTATGGCTGAGTCCAAAAAAAAACGGCCCCTAGTTTCCGGTAGCCCCGCTGTTCCAGGCTACGGTAGCGGCCTGGGTAGCGGCGGGGCAAGGGGTGCTAAGAATCCCCGGAAGCGATCCGGCTACCATCAGCAACGATCCCTGGCCCTGGCAACGTATAACTGCCGTACGCTGCGGACGGATGATAGGTTAGTGGAACTGGAGGAAGAATTGAGCAGGTTACGATGGGGGATAGTAGGGTTATCAGAAGTCCGAAGAGAGGGGGAGGACACGATAATCCTGAACTCTGGTAACATGCTCTATTTCCGGGAGGGCGACCAACAGTCCCAGGGCGGTGTCGGGTTTATCGTCCACAAGTCCCTTGTAAACAACGTCGTGGAGATCGTGAGTGTGTCGACCAGGGTAGCGTACCTGGTACTAAGATTGACCAAACGGTATTCGTTGAAGGTCGTACAGGTTTACGCTCCGACTTCGGCACACTCCGACGAAGAGGTGGAAACTATGTATGAGGATATCTCCAGAGCCATGCATAGCTCCGGATCTCACTTCACGGTTGTTATGGGGGACTTCAACGCAAAACTGGGTAAACGGGATGGTGAAGAGCTGCGAATGGGGCAATTTGGAGTAGGGCGTAGGAATCACCGGGGCCACCTACTGGCCGGCTTTATGGAGAAGGAGGGACTCTATATGATGAACTCCTTCTTCAAGAAGCGAGAGCACAGGAAATGGACTTGGATGAGCCCTGACGGTGTAACGAGGAATGAGATAGACTTTATTATGTCGACGAGGAAGCAAATATTCAATGATGTCTCCGTGATCAGTGCGGTTAAAACCGGGAGTGATCACCGTATGGTACGAGGCACATTGAATATTCGGTTCAAGCTTGAAAGATCGCGACTGATAAAGTCTACGCTCCGCCCGGCACCAGCCCAGCTACAAAACCTCGAAACGTTCCAGCTTGAACTGCAAAATCGTTTCGAATGCCTAGGAAGCGACATGGATGATTACAATGACGGGTTTGTGGAAGCTGTCCATACGGTTGGGTCAAAGTTCTTTAAGACTCACCGTACAAATAGAACCAAAAAAATCACACCTTCTACTCTAAAGCTCATGGAAGATCGACGTAAGATGATCCTACAGACATCTGGTGACGCTTGCCAATACCGGCGGCTTAACAGACAGATCTCAAAGTCTCTGAGGCGCGATATACGCCAGTTTAATACTAATAGTATTGAAGTGGCGATAGAGCGCAACAGAGGCTCTAAAGTTTTTGCCAAGAATCTGTCTGTTGGGCAAAGCCAATTGGCAAAGTTAAAGACCGATGAAGGTAGGATCGTGACCTCTAAACCGGAGCTATTGTTAGAAGTTGAGAAGTTCTATGGACAGCTGTACACATCAACGAAGAAACCCGTCATGGATCTAGCTGAAGACCCGAGAGCTAGATTAACCCGGCACTATACCGAAGACATCCCGGACGTCAGCCTGTACGAGATTAGTATGGCTCTCAAACAACTAAAGAATGGCAAGGCCCCTGGTGATGACGGAATAACAGCCGAACTTCTGAAGGCGGGTGGAAAACCGATCCTCAAAGCCCTTCAGAAACTATTCGATACCGCCATCCGTGAAGGGAAAACACCAGAAGCATGGAACAGAAGTGTAGTGGTGCTGTTCTTCAAAAAAGGCGATAATACCTTATTGAAGAATTATAGACCCATTTCACTTCTGAGCCATGTTTACAAGCTGTTTTCGAGAGTCATCACGAATCGTCTCGCGCGCAGGTTAGACGACTTCCAGCCTCCCGAACAAGCCGGGTTTCGAAAAGGCTTTAGCACCGTGGACCACATACATGCGTTGCGGCAGGTTATACAGAAAACCGAGGAGTATAACCGCCCCCTTTGCCTGGCATTTGTGGACTACGAGAAGGCCTTCGATTCGATCGAGACTTGGGCTGTACTGCAGTCTCTTCAACGGTGCCAAGTAGACTACCGGTACATCGAAGTGTTGAAGTGTCTGTATAATAACGCCACAATGTCCGTCCAACTTCAGGATCAGATGTCGAAGCCCATTCTATTGCAGCGGGGAGTCAGACAAGGAGATGTTATCTCTCCGAAACTGTTCACCGCTGCACTAGAGGATGCGTTTAAGACTCTGAACTGGGAAGGGCGTGGCATCAATGTAAATGGCGAATACTTCACTCACCTTCGATTTGCCGACGACGTGGTGCTTATGGCTGAGACCTTGGAGGACCTCAGTGCGATGCTCGCTGACCTCGGAAGTGTCTCCGAGAGAGTTGGTCTTAAATTGAACATGGACAAGACGAAGGTCATGTCGAACGCCCATGTTGTACCAACTCCCGTCGTAATCGGAGATACTTTGCTCGAAGTTGTTGACGACTATATCTATCTGGGACATACAATCCAATTGGGTAGGTGCAACTTCGAGAAAGAGGTCAATCGACGAATTAGACTCGGCTGGGCAGCGTTCGGGAAGCTCCGCAATATCTTGTCATCCGATATACCGCAGTGTCTCAAGTCAAAAGTCTTTGACCAGTGTGTGTTGCCAGTGATGACTTATGGCACTGAGACGTGGCCGCTAACGATGGGTCTTATAAGGAAGCTCAAGGTCGCTCAGAGGGCGATGGAGAGGGCTATGCTTGGAGTTTCTCTGCGGGATCGCATTAGAAATGATGAAATCCGCGCGAGAACTAAAGTCACGGACATAGCTCGAAGAATCGCTAGACTTAAGTGGCAGTGGGCAGGGCACATCGCCCGTAGAACTGACGGCCGATGGGGCCGAAAGGTTCTCGAGTGGCGTCCGCGGACCGGAAGACGCAGTGTAGGTAGGCCTCCAACAAGATGGAGCGACGACCTGGTGAAGGTAGCGGGAACGCATTGGATGCGGATGGCACAGGGCCGATCTGTTTGGAGAGCCTTGGGGGAGGCCTATGTTCAGCAGTGGACGTCTTTCGGCTGAAATGATGATGAAAATGATGATAGATATGTTCAACCACTAATATTTGCTAATTTTTGCAGTGCATACAGTATGTTGCCCCAGATTCATGGGCTAATTGTATCCTTTATCAAATAAAGTTTTTAATAATAATAACTTTAATTAAGAGTAAAATTTTTAAACAAATTGATAAGCAAATTTATCTTTATGAATAAATAATGTGAAATGTATTTAATTGATCTTTACCTGTAACATACGAGCTTCCTTAATATAACCAAGGCAGGGGGCCTGAAGAATGCCAGCCGTTGACCCTGGGGCGCCTGCAAGAAGCATACAGCATGGACGAGCGCCGGGCCATACACGATGCTGTCGTCAACGCAGTGCCATCCTGCCATCAGCTACTCGAGCTTGCCCTGCCACAGTAAGCATTATTTGACATAATTATAGCATTATATTTTAGTGAACTGAAACAATTACTTTGCTCACCCGCAACCTTTTTAAGGTCTAATGCATAAAGTAAAATCTTTGTCTAAGACTAAAGCAATCAGGCGCAAAAAGCAGAAATTTACAAAATATGAATAAGTTTATTTTCAACCAAAGCAATTGAGAATGTCTAAAAAAAATGCCAGTGGTTTTTATATTTTTTTTTGTATAGAAAAGTCAATTATAAGAAACAAATTTCAATATTTTGTCATTTAGTTCACCACTTTTTTCAAAATTAATTATTGAAACTATTTTGGTTGATGACGTCAGATTGTAATTGAGGGCCCCCACACTGCCAAATTTCTAACGGCACTTTCACACGGGCAACGTCCCGTTTTTTGCGGGTTCGGTTTTTTGCAGGATCCCGTTTAGTAGCATACGTGCTACTGTGGTAACATTCACACGAGCATTCGGTTTGCGGGATCCTGCCGTGTGAAAGTGCCGTAAATCTATCTAAATGCGTACGATAAGGCAACCCCTTTAATTATTTTTTGCGTAGTGGTACACTGTAACTAGTGTCATATTACTGGCGCTGTCAAAGTGCTAGATGTCAGACAGCGGGTTGGGTGAAGAATTCTAACCACACAGAATAAAGTACGATTTGGACCGGTCACGCAATTTACACCAATGTCAAATGAAGGTCATTGCTTTTTGTTATGTAATAAATTCATTACATAATATTAAAATTAAATAACTACAGAAAACGAGTTAATAAGCATTTATCTCGAAATAGTTTTCGATTTACTATTGCAAAAAATAGACATCACCAATCACAAATAATAGTATCATCTGTGTACTGTTGTTTTATATTACGAAATTAATAAAATTAGACAAATCTAGTACCTACATTATTGTAGAAATTGCAAAGCATGAAAAATTAGAGCTTGTAAATTTTATTTCCTATGTTGCTCCTTTAATTACCTTGCAAACGAAGTGAAAAGCAGAGTATAAAACTCGAGCATTAAACCCATTTTCCCCTCGACGTGTCTATCCACCCTCGGGCGTACCGACGCGGGTACCTATATGAAGGTCTTGGGTAAAATTACTCGTTTATGTATAATTTTGACTTTGTTGCAGCGGCGAAGGGTCGCAGCCGGCGGCGACGGGCAAGTCGCGCGCGGCGGTGCTGGCGGAGCTGCGCGACATGAAGCGCCGGCGCACCAAGTACCGCGGCGCCGCCAAGACGCGCAACTACTCTGATGTACTGCGGGACCTCATCGCCACACAGGTACTACTGCGTGAAACAACTTTTCCTTGCCACCCGTTGCTATGGTTTTTTAATGAGTCGCCAGAGGGGCCAAAGACGCGAAGTCTTTGCTGTTTTTTACTTTAAGGATTGGAAGGGTGACTTGTGCTCGGGAAAAATCCCTTCGGACGAACTGGGAATGGAGGGCCCAGACAGTGTCCGACTTGCACGGACTAAAAAACCCGGTCACAAGTCCCCTTCTCTATTGGTTATCAAAACAAAAACGTGTGCTTTAAATTTTGAGGAGGGGAGGGGTACAGCCTGGTGACAGACGGACGGACGGACGAGCAGCGAAGTCTCAGTAATAGGGTCCCGTTTTTACCCTTTGGGTACGGAACCCTAAAAAAAAAAAAAAAAAAAAAAAAACGCCGGAAGACTATTCCCTTCGTTAGCCACACATATATTTTTCTAACCAAATGGTTACTTCGCAGATGGAGTACTATTCTGAAGCGCAATCTATTGTCACTGTCACTAGACAGCTTGAGAATTTGAACACAAATAAAGAAACAAGTAGATCCAAAGAATATGAACAGGTTCATATTAAGGAAGAACCAGTAGAAGGCAAACCCAGAGAGCCCGAATCTAGACAAAGCGATAAATTGAAAGACAAACACAAGGAAGGAGAGAGAGACAAGAGACGTGCTGACTATAAAAGAAATAAGCATAGAGATGAAAGGGACAGATACTCTGATTCTTTGAAAGAGAGTAGCAGAGATAGATATGACTATAGAAGCAGAGATAAATACAGAAAAGATGAAAGTGGAGACTCGAGCCATTCAAGAACGAGAGACTACAAAGATAGTTCGAAATCATGGAGGTATAGTGATTCCAGAGAAAAACACGAACGTGGCGACCGCTACAGCTCTAACGATCGGTCGCACAAACCAGATAGATACAGAAGATATTACGATTCCAAACAGGAAGGTTTTTATAATTCACAACGAATTAAACGTGAAAAGGAATAAATAAATTTTGATATGTAAATTGAAATGGTCTTATTTTCCTTACTAAACTTACTTTGTCAAGTGACAAAGTATTCTATATATGCATAATTATTACTAGGTTTATTTCACTTTTATAGTTTGTCTAGGTCAAATCTTGCATGTCAGATTTTACCCACTTCCAGTGGGCAGAATTAGTTGAAATATGGGGTACAGAAATGATCTAAAAATCAACAAAAAAGCTTAACACATTCAAACTTAAACTTTATTGCAAAACATATTCCAGTTATAGTTAACGCCACCAGAGTTGAGGCCACGCACACAACCACATCTCATGTAATGACAGCGGGATTTTGACGTTGTGTTGACGTTAAATCCCGCTGTCATTACATGAGATGCGTGTGTGAGATGCGTGGCCTCAACTCTGGTGGCGTTACCTATAAAATGACGTCATGCACTTGAGCATACTCGCATGAATTTAATTTGGCAGTTAGCAAAATCCAGTTTTTGCGTTTCTTTTAGTTTTTACTGTGAAATGCTTATCCATTTTTTGCTATAATTAAATCTCAGAAGCTGTTATGGTAGAAGCATATTCCACACAAAGTATACAGACATTTACCTATTGAGTGCAACAACCTCTCATGATTTGTTGGATGCTCCGCGCGGCACGCTCGGCTGCCGCCGGCGCGAGCGCAGCTGCAGCACCATACCATGCCCACATGATTTATTGATAATTTAGGGCAATTTTTTTGTTTATACCAGTATTTAAATGCAGATTGGACAAAGTAAGAGTTACTTGCTAGTGGATCCATCGCGTTGCCTAAGATTCTATGCCGTCTTCAAGATCTGCTGATTGTACCATTTAATTGTAAAGTGAATAAGTGTTAATTCCAATTAAAACAATTGAATTCATTAAGTAGGTATAGTGAGTGGGGGTAAGATGAAAAGCAGTGTAAGATGAAAAACGGTCGGGTAACTACTCGTAGCACCCAAGTGTTTTTCATCTTACACTGCTTTTCATCTTACCCCCACTCACCCTAATGCATTTTCTAATCATATTAGATATCCAAGCGTTATTATTTATCGTTAATGATTGCTCAGAAGACGCAGTGTAGGTAGGCCTCCAACAAGATGGAGCGACGACGTGGTGAAGGTAGCGGGAACGCATTGAATGCGGATGGCGCAGGGCCGATCTGTTTGGCGAGCCTTGGGGGAGGCCTATGTTCAGCAGTGGACGTCTTTCGGCTGAAATGATGATCGCTCAGTACCCTAGAAGCATTAAAATTAAATACCTAGGTAAGTAGTAGAAACCGGTCAAGTGCTTATCGGACCACGCGCAGTGTAGGGTTCCGTACCGCAGCACCTAATATGCGACAAATGTTCAATACTAGCTGATGCACGCGGTTTCGTCCCTGTTGTATTTTTCTAAAATTTTTTTCAGAAGAATCTCCTGAGAATAACAAACGCAACAAAAAAGAATCATCCAATTTGGTGCAGTCGATCGGAACTTATGCGCGTTCATACATTTCGTTGATTCAATTTTATAGATAGACTAGCTGACCCGGCGAACTTTGTTCCGCCTTAGAGTACCGCCCCCCCCCCCTCACCCCACATTGTACATCCTGGCGTTCGCCGCTCTCTTGCAACTGGCCCTCGCGGCTCATGTACTTAATTGCGTCATCCTTTTTCGTGTATGCAGCCGGCGTTCATCGATTTATTAGACGTTGTCACGTCAAAAATTAAGAAGTGAACCACCCTTAACATTTAGGGGTATGTAAAATAGATGTTGGCCGATTCTCAGACCTACCCGATATGCACACAAAATTTCATGAGAATCGGTCGAGCCATTTCGGAGGAGTTTGGTAACAAACACCGCGACACGAGAATTTTATATAAGTATAAGATACCTAGATTAAGTTTTGATGGTCTATCACTCGTTAACTTGGAAAATCTAAAAAAAAAATTTTTTTTTAAGTTTTCATTTTACCACTTTGTCCGCCTATGTAAATAAGCAGCATTAACAGTCTCTAAGCTAAGCCGTGGACCGTGGACGGACAGACAGACAGATATGGCGAAACTATAAGGGTTCCCTGTAGGACTATAGAACTCTAAAAAGTGGCTATAATTAAAACCCAAATGCTTTTGAAAGCGTAGTAAGTGCAAAAAAATAGTGCTTTACAATTTCTAGGCGACCTGCTCGGCTAATATGCTAATTAATTTTATGTTTCTCACTAAGTGGGACTCTGTCTAACTTGGTTATTTAGACAGGGAGGCATACAGCGAGGCCTGTCGCGGCCGATCGTGCTAGCCGCGGAGGCAGCGGAACGGGCGCGTGCGCAATGGGACTGTGACGACGCGCGCGTTTCATCTAATTACCTATTAGATCATTACACTAATTACCCTGCTGCTGTGGATCACATATTTATGAAGACTAACAAAAAGTTAGAAAATACTTAGTGTTGATTTAATTGTAGTTTGTAACACCATCTGACTATGAGGTTTGGAGAGGATATACTACTAGTACGTAGTCTTTTAGTTGTGCTTCAATGACAACTCTATAGTCAATAGGAAGTCATCATTATCCCTCTGTTTGAATGTCACTCTATTCATTATAGTTTTGTAAATGAAAGTATTGTTTAGTATTAAAGGTTAAGTGAATACTATATAAAATTAAAAATGCGAAAATGTTTGAGTCTAAATATGCGCGCGTGCGTGCGTTCGCGTGTGTTTATACCTCCATGGGATCGATGTAAAATCTCAAATCTTAACCGCTAGCAATAAGTCTAAAGACATGAAACTTTGCACGGATCTTCATAATACAAAACGTAAACTAAAATCACGATGTACTTTTGAGATTTCCCATCGGAATTTAATAAAATTCTGGGATAAAGAAATGACTTTCTTTTCTAATAAGTTACTTGAGGCGCTTTCTTCTTGTTCTTGACAATGATAGTCTTTTCGAAAACGCTGTTAGTGTAAATAAATAGTCATATAAGTCCTTTGTGGCCTACTTACAGAATAAAAGATTTGAATTTGAACTACAATGTTCCAATGGAGTTGTGCAAATAACTGCGCAGACTCACCTGCTTCCGACGCTCCTGATTGACACCACGATTTCTCGCGTGTAATTGCCGCATCCAAACCGGCTAATGCACGTTACTAACTAAGTATGTTACGCACTTTACCAAACACGCAATTACAGTTATTATTCTAACTAGACGGAAAATTGATTTAAATAAAACATGGATTTTGCTTTAGTCTGAGATTGAATAGGATTTCCCGATGAAACGAAGCGGATTCTTATTTGCTTAAGTGCTGGCTGGCTGTAGTTCTTGCGTGCAGCGGATGATGCAGTTTAGAGGCGTTTAAAGGCGAATGGGGACGTTTACGTTGCTTAACCGTAATGTTTCTATCAGAGTAAACCTCGCGAGTTAAGATTAAGATAAGCGAAGATTAAGTTAAGATTAAGATAAGCTACCACTTAAGTAACTTGGATAGATACATTACCTAGGTACTTACTGATTTTAATGGGAAACGAACGAACGATGTTTCAATAACGTTTGTACGTGCTATAAAGTTGCGCGAGAGTTTATTAATCTAAAGTTAACTGTTCGCAGTCTCTTATTTAATTATAATAATATTTTTGATATTAGTTAGCATAATCCCACCAAAAATATTTTTCTGTAAAATGTTTCCAAGACGAGACCATATAGGTAGTCCTCGCACTGTCGAAAAGTTATCAGATCTCATGTAGAGCCTAGCTTTTAACTCTACACGTTCTAGCTCTAAAAACCCTAACTTCACAAACCAGACCAGACATAAGTATATGCTCATTGCCAAGAGGGCGCTACTACCTATTTTCATTTGTGTGAACATTATAGTGTAGTCCTACGAATGTGTAGTCGGAACAAAATGGATTGGCATCTGGTTATTTTGACTTAGGTATTCTACGTTATTCACCTTAATCAAAATCAGTATCCGAATTCGGTGTCCATAGGGCATTAGCAGCAGATTCAAATTCAGACCCAGAAATTAGTTCCAATAAAATACGTAACATGGCGCATGATCATAATATTACTGGTCAGGCTTTAATCTAACCCGTTTTTTATTGTTCTGACTTGACTATATGTATAATTATTTAGTAGGTAGGTATAACTTTAGTGCAAATATCATTTGGATTCGGTAAACTGGTGGTACCTCCCGCCGCGACGCGTCGCCGCTCGCAGCCCCGAGCCCCGAGCGGCGCCGCGGCCCCCAGCCCCGAGCCCAAAGCCCCAGTCCATTCGCGAGCTCGGAGCGGAGCGCCAGACTCCGCGGAGTAGCTAGTTGACGCGTTTGCGCGTAACGGACGATACTTAGAAAAGTTTTGTGGGATTGAGTGTTGTGGTTTAAAGTGGCAATGTGGTTTATGTGTGTTGGTTCAGCTGGACATTAAAGGGATTTTTGTTTCTTTTGGTAAGTTTCCTTTCTTTAGTTTACGTGGGTGTACACAAAACATAAACAAATAAAAATTATGATTGAAACTTAATTACATGTTCTTGAGCCACGAATAGAATAAACCATCTGGTTTATGTTTGATAGTTCCATCATTTTTTAAAACAACCGAACTGAGCTTTAAACATAAAATACAAGACGGCCTTCGTCAAAATAAAAATTATTCGGTAAATTATTATGTAAGTACTTAGAGCAATTTTCTCGCGCAACAAAGCCACTTAAATAAAACTGATCTTTTGAGATTAACTCGTCTCAGAGTATTAAAAGTGACTACACACTCCAATCAGATCACGGTCGGGTTGGAACTCTGCTCCGGTTCACATGTCAAAACGATTTACTCAGCAGACTCGAGTTCAAAATGCCATAAGTTATGGCCCATAACCATAACGTAACCAGTATACTGTAAGCTATCCTTCTGTCTTAGAAGTAGTGTTAGAACCCGGCGCAACACGCGAGGCTGTAAGCTGCGCCACGAACAAGTCTCTACGACAGCTATGTTTAAGTTACGACTTTTGACTTTACCGGAAGACTTTGTAAAGTTTTGACTAGGACTTAGTAAGGTTTTGCCTAGACAACTAAACAGGATTTTGCTGTTACCCAATACCTACTTAGATATCTTTTTACAAGTTTTGTGAGCAACATTGGGTCATTATTCGAGCATTTTGACTGCCACACCTTTGCGATCACATTTTATACGAATTGGCTGTACATATGTGTAGAATTGTAGATTTTGATGACGTATTCGGTTCTTTAATAGAGATCATGTACTTTACCAAATAAGTGGAAACTATATTAGAATCTTCTGTTATTTCTACAAAAGTGTGTCCACGAAAGTGATTCAAAACAAACGCACAAATAATGACCCCACTGCGGTTTGTTTTGGTATAATAGTCATAATTTAGCGCTCTCTTTGTTGACTCGATCAAAACAATATTGCTTTTGTTCGAAATATTGCATCATGAATATTTATTATTATTATTACAATCACGATATTCTCTCCTAGCTGGAAATTACTTATGCGTTCTAAGTATTCAAAGTTGTAGCTAGGCATGATGCTCAAAAACGACAGAAAACCACTCTTGCTATGTATGCGCTTTAGTAGATAGTGTGTCGTGACATTTTTAAGTACTTTCAGAAGTTACTTGATGTCCGCGACTCCGTCTGCAAATAATTTGTTTACAACAAAATTTATTCTATGTCCTTCGCAGTTTAAGCGGGAAGAGGTAACAGACAAACATATAGACAGAGTTACTCTTGGATTTAATATTAGTAAGGATAAGTTTATAATTCAGGTTCATAAGTTCATCACATAAATAGCAAAGTACAGTTGCATATTTATCAAATTGATTGATTCAGGTGTTACTTTGCGGAGGACCATATCCGTGAACTACAATTTTTTTAGCTTTCTTCTCCGTTACCCACGGTGCCCCACAGCTACGTCTGTGGGGTACATACATTTTAGATGTTTACATGCTGAATTTGCCCTCCTCCTCTTCCACGTAATCGGAATATATCATCACGGGGCCAACTAAAAGAAAAACTATACAAAATGCTAACGCCAATCTAAATCAGGGAACCTATCGATGTTTAGAAAATTTTATTTCCGAAGGCTTAGAATCCCGAAAACTTCATTTGTCCGAAAGCATTTTTTTCTGAAACTATAAATATTTCAGGGTTTATTTCAGGACCATCGTGTAGAACCCTTTAGGTTAGGTTATGGTTGTTTTATAAAAACCCTGAAATATTTACAGTTTCAGAAAAAAATGCATTCGGATAAATGGAGCATTCGGGATTTTAAATATTCGGAAAAAAAAATTTCGAGAATATGATAGGTAACCATTTTCGAGCGATTTCATCATCATCGTTCCACCCTATATATGTCCCACTGCAGGGCACAGGCCTCCTCTCAGAATGAGAGGGTTCGAGCCGTAGTTCCCACGCGGATCCAGTGCGGATTAGGAACTTCACACATACCATTGAATTTCTTCTCAGGTATGTACAGGTTCCGTCACGATGTTTTCCTTCACCGTTTCGAGCGATGTGATTTCAAAATCCCGTGCTGCGCATGTTGGGAGCCAGCGAAGCGGGCATCCACGATCTCCTTATCGCGGGGTCGCGAGGTCAAGCCCTGCGGTGGACTTGTATATCAAGTTGCGACTTTCTCTTTGAACTAGGAAACCCGCTGGCTATAATGCTATTAGTATAAAATAGTAGTCCTCCGTTTAGTTAATATGAAAAAAATAATCTTACCTACTACAGCAAATGCTGACCGAAACATAGAGCTCTAGTCCTTTATATGGCATCATCGTCATCACCCCAACCTGTATACGTCCCTCTGCAGCGCACATGCCTTCTCAGAATGAGAGTCCCACTCGAGCCCAGTGCGAATTGGGAACTTCACACATAACATTGAAATTCTTCGTGTGTGCAGGTTTACCTACTCGCGGGTTTTTTTTTCACCGTAAAGCTCATGTATGTATTGTATGGCGCCTTTTGTAAGATTTATTGAGCTCGGTCATTTCCATAGTAATTGGAATCATAGTTAGCTTAACCTGAATCATTATATGAATTATCTTGTTTGTCTACGTTACTTGAATACCTGCTGCTGCTGCTATACCTACGTAAGTGGAATTCTGAACATTCGAGCTATTAGTATCATCTCAGCCCGCCACCATAATTGAACAGATTCAAGATAAAATGTTATTCAAATGAGCGGGGAAAGTGGCGCGGGCGCAGCGCGTGCTCGCGTGGACGATACTTTATTTAATTAATTATTGTTCTGTACCACCTGAGTAGGTACGAAAATAATCGCCATGTACTAAATTTCTGACGCAAATTGTGATTTCTTTCATATAATGGCCCATAAATAACCATATGAAAAAATGAAAATGATGATGATGAGGCTATTAATTAAGTATAGTCGGGGTAAGAAAAGGTTCGTCACTTTTCGACCTTAAATCGTTGACATAGAGTCGAAAACTGACGAACCTTTTCTTACCCCGACTATACCTCTCGATATCCCACTGGAGATCGGGATGAAATCCCGAAATTTCAACCGCCAGGTTTGCAGACATGAAATTTGGCACGGGTGTTTATTATGTAACGTTAATGAAAAGCACGATTTAATTTTTGAGAATTCCCACGGGAATTTTTGGGGAAACCCGGAATTTCAATTCGACTGCTGCCTGACGTATGACGTAAATGGTTTAAGCGTGCGAAGCTGCGAATTAAGGCTATTAATAAATAAATAATTGGAAAATAATTAGGAAACTACTTTAATCGATATTAAATTACTTGAAATTTTCGGCTGTGTACTTTATTTTATACATACTCATAAGAGTAGAGATTGACTTCGAGTACAAATTCTAGTTAGAGTTAGGATCAAATATATCAGGGCGGTGAATAGAGGTGCTCAAAAATAAACTCTACTATCAATTGACCGCGTTCACAGCTCCAATCAAGTGTAGGTACATATTATATTATAGATTAGCCATTGCTCGTAACTTCCTCTGCCTCGGCCTCCCGCCCCGCGGGAACTGCACTTTCCCGGGATAAATTATCAAATGTTCTTTATTTAGCCAAAACCTATTACAATTATGTAAAAATAAAATAAAAATATGTATTAAATATTAATAAAAGCGAACAATGAAAAAATGCGTATTATGTGCGAAAATACATTTGAAATTTTGCACAACCTTGACGAACTTGCAAAGAAATTAGCCCTTTCATTCTGAGAGGAGGCCTGTGTCCTGCACTGAAACGTAAACTTATAGACTGGGACGATAACGACTGTACTTCAACAAGATTTTAAAAGTCAGTTTCCATTACCAATGAAAAAAGATGCACGAAATCAAAAGAAGCGCATCAAAATTCGCAAACAATCTTTACACGGACCGCAACTGTATTTAAAATGTCCGCCGAGTCATGCCGCGTAATTATCACTGTACCGTTTGTATCATTTATCCGACCGCGAACGCATACTCTATATATATTATACTTACATGTGTAGACAGACATGCAAATTAATGGTAGGCTCGGATGAAGTATTAATCGATCCGGTGGATAAGGAGTTCACGAGACGGAAAATATAAATGCCGCTTTTACCGAGCGAATTCAATTCAGCTTAACTATAGGCCTTCGTTACAATGTAAAATTTGAATAATGGGTACAATAGATTCATATGTTTTGCTGGAAATACCGTATGCACACTATAAAAATTGTTTTGATCTGATAAATAGATGGATGAAGATCTTAGATGGGATCTTGAACAGTATATTATTTGTATATGATTGATGATACAGTTGTTGTAGACATCACATATATTTTCTACGGAATGTAGAATGCGATTAACTTTATGAGCTCCAGTGTTTTGACGCATTCGAAAGTCATCAGTACTTAATCAACAAGCATGAAATATTAACTAAATTATAATTGTTTAGGAATCTAACGAAATGTTAGTACCTAAACAATAAGGCAAGGATTAAAAATAATTGTAAATTAGGTAGAACTATACTGGATGAAATCTAAATGCTGATACAAAATGAGTGTTGCTGAGAATTTTATTTCGTACTGCTAGCACACACAATCAAGATTAACAAAAATCAGTACAAACTTAAAAGTAAAACATTTTATATTGTCTGTATGCGCTGCAGTAGTGCAAAAGGGCCGTGACTCAGTGGTCAACATTGCTCATAGGAGCAAAACACTGATGTTCTGCCACAACCCAGAGGATCGAGAACAAAATATTTCTTACTAATTAAAATAATTTTATACAGCAAAAAAAAACAAAAACACATAATGCATTAACTCAATTCTTAAAATTAGCCTGGTAAAATTTGGGATACTTATTCATATTTTGTTGCCATTAAACCACCAACTCAATGTATGGACACCTCAACTTAAATAAGACTAAAGGGCTGTTTCACCACCCATTGATTAATTTTAACTGACGGATAAATGTGATGCCGTCTCCGTCTATTCGAACAAAATACACAGAGACGGCATCACATTTATCCGTCAAATAAATTTGATCAATGGATGGTGAAACAGGGTGTAAATGAGTTAAGTGCATTATAATGCCCAGCACTAACTGAATTAGAAACACTAATTTTGTATCATCATTTAGATTTCACCCTGTAGGTATATTTAACGCCAAAACGGCGTTTTCATTATAAAATGAGCTAAGTGTAAGGAAACATAAGTATCTATATTTTAATTGAATAAATTAACATTATGACTCGCTGCGATTATATCAGTGCATGAACAGGAAGCAAGCTTCTTTAACTACCACATCATAATATGACAGCCTCCATCAAAAAGCTGACATACCATTTGCACAAACGTAACACCTACAGTTAATTACTATCTTGTCGTGCTTATGTCGTCGCGCGACAAAACAGTCGCGACATAACCTGCGTGAGACTGTTGCGAGGGAAAACGATCTGCGCCCCGCGCACGCGATCCGTACCACTGGTTCTATTATTACTACTAGAAATTAACTACAATTTAATAACAGTTTTAATGATTTACGTTAATTAAAGTAGATATTTATACGGGATGTCGAGTGTTTATGAGTATCTTTAATGACGTGCACGTAATCGACGCGCAAGAATATACAGGGTGTCCTGAAATTCAAGGGTAACCTAGTACCGGGCACAGGTCGAGTTATAACGGGTATGTATTACAATACCGAAGTACGAAAGACCGAATGTATTAAAACATCGAATGGGTCAAAAGACCGACACGATTTTTTTCTGAAACCGTTAACTTTTTAAGATTGTTATAAAACAAACCTAACCTAACCTAATGGGTTCTGTATGATGCCGTTTTAACAAATTCTGAAAAGTTTACGGTTTCAGAAAAAAAACGTGTCAGTCTTTTGACCCATTCGATGTTTTAATACATTCGGTCTTTCGTACTTCGGTATTGTAAAATACACCCGTTATAACAGTTCTGGAAAAAATACCTAGCATCGGGGTCCTCGGTGTTGACATTTCGAGTGACGTTCAATATCGTGGTCATCTGGAGGAAAAGGCTAAATTAGCTTCTGGGGTGCTAAAGCTAAATAGATCGAGACTGTACTTTACACCTAAGCACCTTCTTCAACTCTATAAGGTCCAGGTGCGGCCGCACTTGGCATACTGTTCTCATCTCTGGGCAGGGGCACCCCAATACCCTCTCCTTCCATTTGACCGCATTCAACGTAGAGCAGCTCGACTTGTCAGTGATCAGTCATTGATTTCCGATCGTTTGGATTCCTTGTCCATGCGAAGGGACGTAGGTTCTCTTTGTGTGTTCTATAGGATCTACCACGGCGAGTGCTCTGAAGAATTGTTTAATTTGCTGCCTGCTGCAAAATTCCACCATCGCACTTCCCGCCGAAAGTCTTAGTTCCATCGTCACCATCTCGATGAATGGCAGTCTACCACTGTACGTTTTCTTCGGCACTTCCTGCCACGTACGGTGAAACTGTGGAACCAGCTTCCGGCAGCAGTGTTTCCAGGCAACTATGATATCGGGGCTTTCAAGCAAAAAGCAATGGTTTATACTTACTTTAAAGGCCGGCAACAGACTGGTGACTCTCTTTGAGTTATTGATATTTATGGGCGGTGGTGATTATTTTCCATCAGATGACCCGCTTACTCGTTTGCCTCCCTATCATAATAAAAAAAAAATAAGAAAAAATCCATTGTAACGCGGGAGCCTCCTGTGGCCCATGTTGAGAACCCATCCGCCGGCCGCCTGCAACATCAAGCCTCTGCGCGCCCGAAGAGATTTGTCGATGACGCTTGGTAAACGCGACCGTTTACCGTCCGCGACCGTCGGGTTTTGGCTTTAATATTTTCTTTGGTTATTGTATTGTAAACCAGTGCGTTTGGTGCTTAAAGCCCACCTCGTGTCAATTTTATAAATAATTGTGTGTGTGTTGACTTAGTTATGTTGTTATTGTCGTAGGAAGGACACCACCTTGTTTCATGGCGCCCAATGTGGGGCTCCCGCGTTACACCATGTCACTTAGTTCAGTGATGATAGAGCCACCTTTATCACCCTTAGTAGATATCTTCATACTTTAGAATTAACTTAATTTCTGTCTGAGAGAGAATTTCTATATGCATATTTCAGATCAAGAGATCAAGATTATCTTTTGTATTTTTGAAGCCTCTCTCAGAGAAAAATCAAATTCTATGTAATGTAATAAATAACCCGAAAGGTTCACTATCTGCCTCCTACCATGCACAGAGATAACTGTGCGTGCATGTCTATTGTGCACGTCGCGGCGATTGAACATAAATTATATTTACAAAAAACACACGCAACGTTTTAAAAGCTCTAAACTACAAAAGATTTGAACGCGTGCGCTGCACTTGACTCCAATGACAACATTGTTGTTTGTATTTGTTGTTGCTGTTGTAATGGGTACATATTATGATAGATTGACTTTCTGTACCTACACTAATAGTGTATCATGATCGTGTTACTATCATCTTCTATAACTGCCATCTAATAATGTATGAACATGAATCTAAGTGAACATATGAATATACTTAACTCGACTTAAAAAAAATTGATTGAACAAAATCTTACAACTGTTAACTGTTTTAGCAAAAAACGTATGACAGTAGTTACGTGAGTTGAATAACAATAGCAAGTAACAAACAGCCATGCGATCCGATAAGAAAGTGGTTTTTCTGTCTCTGACGAACACATTTGCTCTTACACGATAATATTGATAGGGGAGCCCAAGAGGGGATTTTTGAAGTTACTCGAGCGCGGCAGATTAATATACGGCGGGATACCTTATACCCTCTAGAGTACCCCCATTGAATATGAGCACTTCATGTGGGGGGGGTTTGCCTGGGGCACCCCGTCAAAAAACTTGAAAAAAATAAAAATCTTTGAAATATTCGAGCGCGTCAGATTTTGATAATTTGATACTCCAGCGCGCCACTGATAATAAATGTATTATGATAATCTGCCACTTTGCATGGTGGGGAGTGGCCATACGGAAGGGCGCGCGTCAGGTTTTCATAGGGGATGTTAATTCCAAATACTGACGATTTGGAAGTGAAATGTGGATTGTTCTGCTAATAAACACCTTATCTTAATCTGACGCGCTCGAGTATTTTAAAGAATCAATTTTTTTTACTAAATATTTTGACGGGGTGCCCTAGGCAAACCCCCCCCCCCCCCCCCACATGAAGTACTCATATTCATTGGGGGTACTCTAGAGGGTATAAGGTATCCCCTCGTATATTAATCTGACGCGCTCGAGTAACTTCAAAAATCCCCTCTCGGGCTCCCCTACTATATGTTACTCTTACACGATAATACGTTTGAACAGAATATTAAGATGAAACTTGGTAAATGAATAATAGATACCTAGGCTAATTTTGTACACGGATTCGATGTTTACGCATGTCAAATATTAAAATGTAAATCGTTAAGAATGTACAAAAATGAACAAAAAAATACTATTGACAACCGTTGAGGTACAATACGAGTATACAATTATGAACTTACCTATCCAGTCAATTTTAAGTCAAGTCATATGGAATTTTAGTTACTCGGATGTTCTTCATGCAATATCGACGAAAATCATTATATGTATAATTTTTATATATTTTTTCCTCGTCCCGTGAGAAACAACTTAACTAAGACAAATTTCAGTATTAGATGAAAAAAAACCCATAACATGTAGCAAAAAGTTTTTCCCATAGATTGACTGTGGAGTAGGGTGGTCGCGATGCATAAATGTGCAATAGAGCGCAGTGGAAAACTGTTTATTTGTCTCTCACTGTAATTTTAAGAACCATTCTGTGTATAATATATACAGTTGGTCCACAAAACCAACGCCAAAACTAAAAAAAATAATAGAGCAGTTCTTTTGAACCTTTGTATAGCAGTAAACCTCTTTACTAGAATAAAAATTATTGAAATAAACCGGCCAAGTGCGAGTTGAACTCGCGTACCTACCAAAGCTGTCGAACAAATTTTTAGCTAGGTATGCCAAAATATACGCTTAAAACGATACCTAGTAACTATTAATACCAGTGTCAGCAGAGCTTCAAAGCAAAGTATACGCAGCGTAGGGTCTTTAACCCCCGCCACCCGAGAAGGATGTTATGAGTTTGACCGCTATGTGTGTGTGTGTGTGTGTGTGTGTCTGTCTGTCTGTGGCATCATAGCTCTTAAACGGGTGAACCTATTTAGATGCGGTTTTTTTATTAGAAAGCAGGTTTCTTGGCGATGGTTTTTAGATTTGTTTCATCAAAATCGGTTTAGCCGTTTCAAAGATAACAGCTCTTTTGTATACTGCGGAAGGGATCTTAGACTTAATTGCGTTGGGGGTTACTAAATTTTTTAATTTATAGTTATATAATATAATATAATAAAAAAAAATAATATTAGCGGACAATCTCACACAAATCGACCTAGTCCCAAACTAAGCAAAGCTTGTACTATGGGTACTAGACGACGATAGACATACTTATATAGATAAATAAATACTTAAATACATAGAAAACATCCATAACTCAGGAACAAATATTCGTGCTCATCACACAAATAAATGCCCTTACCGGGATTTGAACCCAGGACCTCTTGCTTCGTAGGCAGGGTCACTACCAACTAGGCTAAAGCGGTCGGCGTAATTGGTTGTTGTGGTGGCAAAAAATTAATAGAGATAAATAAAGAATTTATACACAATTATATTTAGGTACTTAAATCAAGCAGCTGGAAGAGGCCTATGTGTCACAGGGCACGCTGATCACTAAACCAGGAAACCAGATGTGTTAGTTTCTAAGCAAATCTTTTCGTATTTCTCTATATTGATAAGTTTTCAGCAATAAAGGCTTAATAATAATATTTAAGTCTGAGTCAAAATTTCTTAATTCAATTAAGGCACTTAAAACACTTTTGAAAGTCGAAGAATCTAACACCGGTTCGAAAAAAAAAACCGGCCAAGTGCGAGTCGGACTCGCGCACGAAGGGTTCCGTACAATTATCTATAAAAATCACGTTTGTTGTATGGGAGCCCCCTTAAATATTTATTTTATTCCATTTTTTAGTATTTGTTGTTATAGTAGCAACCGAAATACATCATCTATGAAAATATCAACTCTCTAGCTATCACGGTTCCCGAGATACAGCCTGGTGACAGACGGACGGACGGACGGACAGCGGAGCCTCAGTAATAGGGTTTCCGTTTTTACCCTTTGGGTACGGAACCCTAAAAACACTTGTAAGTCGAGGAATCTACTAACACTGGTTCGAAAAAACTCTGGATTTATTTTTTTCAAACGGATCCACAATTTTAGTAACTTATAGGTATCTAAAACATTTCACACAACTGTTTTTTTATTACTGGTTTATAAGATGTGTTAAAGTAGTTAGTGCAGACAAAACAATATGGTTTCTATTCTCATTCACACCCATTTACGTGCAATAAGATAAAAAACGTGGTTATTTTAAATTCAAATTACAATAAAAATTAAGTAAATTTTTATACACACCAAATAAAAAACAGTGATAAAATTTACATGATTTTAATCTACAATTTTCGCACCACAAAAATACGCATAACTAAATAATTAAATCAAATTAAAGCAATCCGCAGTGAGCAGCGCTCCCCGCACCGCGCGAGGGCCACAACCGTTAGACCCTTCTTTAAATCTCACCTAATTACCGGATAACAAAAAACGCCGTGATTATATCAAACCTGACAACCGGTATAATTATATTCACTACCTAAAAAAAAGATGTTCTGATGCATCTTTTGCTAGTAGAAATAGGGCTGTGATTTGTTTGGCTGGACTGGCCCTTTGTGCTGATTTAGAGGGGAATAGAGAATACCTCAAAGATTTCGGCGTTAGGGCCACCTTTCACTGACATAAAAGAGGTTCATTTTATTAAGGAATTTGTTTTTTATTTTTTTTATTTGAATTTATTAAAATAGGATACACAAGCCACTCACGTGTTTCTAGTCGAAGTATACCTGTGTTGGAAATTATTTTTATATTATCATTTATGACTCTACTGTTCCCTTGGTTTATCAATAACAGTTTTTACTACCCCAAATAATGTTTTAGTAACTAATGTATAGATGCGTCTAAATTAAGGTGTGTTGATATAAATAGGTACTTATGCAGGTATGAAAATAATATTTGCATGACTTTTTAAGTTTGAAACTTCGAATCTAGAATTATATAATATATTTTTATTTAGAATTATATTTATCTCGATTCCTACTCTCCGTGGCACTGGAAGACTCTTCCCACGAAAAAATCGACTGGAGATTGTTGGCGTCGCCGCGAATCGAAAGGACCTAAGCACATGAATTTGTGGCATTTAAAATAGTCCCGTGGAACAAAGTTTTTGTAATACTGGCCTGTTTTTTTTGCATTAATTAGCTGGCGTGTCCATCCGGCCAATGTTGCGGTATTGAGTCAATACTATTGTCAGCGCATTGTGCGCGCACGCTGAATCAGCCGTAGCGCCGGCGCAGCGGCCTTTCGCCGTGCGCCCGACTGTAGGCTGTTGGTTGAGCAAACCAAATGCCATACCGTCCATTTCTATCAAATAACTAATCATAACTAATTCTAATTTTAAGAATGGCGGAGGAAATGGGAGGCCTTTGCCCAGCAGTGGGATATATTATACTTAGGCTATTATATAAAAAAAAATCTCAGCAAACATACCTACATGGCCAAAAATTAAATTTTGTCTAGGTTATTTTGTTTAACTAAGTATTTTAGTCAGATCAAGGAGTCTTTTCAGTATTTATTTTTAGCTTATCCTTTGTATTATTTCAAGTAATGTTGTGACCGAGCTTTACTTGATATTTGTAAATTGGAAAAATGCTTTTTTCAAATGATTAAACCTAGCTAGGTTGATGCGACCAGAAATTTAGTTATAACACATTTTAATTTTTTTTTTTTTTTTTTTTTTTATTTAATATAATCAAAGAGGTACAAATGAGTGAAAAAAAAATTACGAGCCACTATTGAAAACCCCTAAGGGGTTTATGTAATAGCTGGCGAGTCATCGCGTTTCAATCCGCGTACAAACTTAAACTATAGATAGGTACATAAGATCAAACCTGGTTATCACAGGCTAGGTAGTATTTTTTTAAAGTTATTTTACACCGTTTGGAGTCAGTGGCAGCACTCAACACATCACTTAAAAAATCTTTTGGAAGGGTATTCAGTATTTTAGGGATTAGATAACAGTTTGTTCTCCTTCCATAGATATTATTCGTACTAGGCAAATTATATGCTGGCAAATACTCCAATCGGCGCAAATTATTTGGACGAGATTTTTGCTCCAATTTTATAGACTTGTTTTTGTAATCTCCAACATATATTTACATATCTATCTATCTATCTACCTTTAAACGAGCGAATCTCAGAAAAGGCTCCAACGATTTCGATGAAATTTGGTATGTGAGGATTTTCGGGGATGAAAAATTGTTCTAGCGTGGTCTTATCTCTGGGCAAACGCTTGGTACCGAGTTTCAGCCCGAGCGAAGCTCGGCCGCCCAGGTACTTTAGTATTTACATATGGGTATTGCTCGTTTAATCATTTGTTTATTTAATAATTTCACTGGCAGTTCAAATAAGTATTAATTTAGACTATCCGACTAAATCTTTTTGCATGGAGCCAAATGCATGTTTGGAATTGGACCGACATTTGTTCCACAGCGCAAAGTTATTATTATTAAACAAAGTACGTAGACAATTAAGCCATTTTGTTTTGTGAATGTTTTTTTCAGTTGTAGTATTAGCGTCAGCACAATGGTGTTTGCGCGACACTCGATACGAAGGATCAGATTACCGGCGCGCGCGCAGCGGTCGGGTTCAAGAGCTCTCGCGGGTGATTGGTGCAGTCAAAATAGTCAGTTGGTCATGTCTGAGACTAAGGAAACTGATTTCATGGTGCAATTAAGATTTACAGCAGTTTATTTTCTTATTTCAGTTTGTTACTTGCCAAAAAAAAATAACGAAAAAAAATAGTTGGTAAGTAAATAAAAAAAAACCGGCCAAGTGCGAGTCGGACTCGCGCACCGAGGGTTCCGTACAAATTAATATGTATCTATGAACATCCAGTCTTAGCAGACCCCTGCTCCTAAGCAAAATATGCGCAGTGTGGGATCATTGTAGATTGGTTACTGATATTATTATAGACAGACAGACAAAAAAAATTATGCTTTTCGCAATTTTTCCTTTATCTGTGCTATAAGACCTTGCTTCAGACAAAATTTCAAGGTTCTGAGTTCACGGGAAGTACCCTGTAGGTTTTGATTCCCTTGCGAGTGTCGTAAATGTGCGTTGTTTACTAATATAGACAGACAGACAAAAAAATTTATGCTTTTCGCAATTTTTTCTTTATCTGTGCTATAAGACCTTGCTTCGTACCAAATTTCAAGATTCTGAGTTCACGGGAAGTACCCTGTAGGTTTTGATTCCCTTGCGAGTTTCGAAAATATGCGGAAATTAGCGTCATAAACGGCTGTATCTTTTGATTGCGTTGGTTTAGATGTTTGATTTTTTCACAGCTCTAAGGGACAGTAGACTTGAGTATTTGATATAAATTTCAGCTTGATACCTTCACGCGTTCCTGAGAAAAAGGGTCTTGACAGACAGACGGACGGACGGACAACAAAGTGATCCTATAAGGGTTCCATTTTATTCCTTTTGAGGTATGGAACCCTAAAAACAAGAACGTTCTTAGTAAAATTTAGTTTATTTAATGAACTACCGTTAAGCCATCACATCACTCTCGTCATAACCTATTTCATCTCATTTGATCATTCATAATAAACATGTTACGGCCCGCGGCAACTGCCACTGCTGCGTCTCAAAGTCACGAGGGAGTCGCACCGGCTCGTAAAGTCCGCAATGACAATGCCCATCAAATTGACGTTTACAACTTGATATAAAATAAACTGTCGCAGCGTAACGGCGCCGGCGCAAGCTACGGGAGGCGGCGGCTACAGATACAGGGTTGGACTACAAATACTACAATTTTTTGTTTGTTTTCAATCTGTGTATTACGTTGATTTTTATATTTGTCATTATTTTCATTTCTCTACTTTTTGTTTTTTAGTTATTGTGTCGAATGCCAGTGATGCAGCCATTACGAAAAAATCTTTGCATACCTTATTAATTTTACTATTAATTTTACTGTCCTTATTAAACAAGCAATATTTTATGGGTCAGGCTGCTATTTACTCTTAAACTACTAATAATTCTCAAGCACACTTAGCCGTTGTAATTAAACACTGTGTTAATTACCATCAGTTTCTAAAAAGCGAAATGTTTTTTCTTTTTATTTTAACCCCCACGGGCCATTAAAGACGGACTGCATTCCGACTGCAACTTAACTGCCAACTGCTCACAATTTTGTTCTGCACGCTATACGCGATTGTAATGTATGGGCAGTCGGGAGTTTCAGTTAATTTGCAGTTGGAAGGTAGCAGTCTAAGTATAATGGCCCTAACATTCATAAAACAGTAGCTCTCCATATTCCACCATTACCGCGCATCTCCTCTAACTCATGCGCAAAAATTGCACATTTATTTAGTTCGATCAATGGCGGATGCGATCGAGTGCAGCTATTGCGCAGGCGCGGGACAATACACTACGAGTACCGGTTTAATTTCTATACGCGATGTAAGCGCAGCTTACAAAGCTTAGGGGTTTTAAACGAGGGGTGGTTATTGGGATTCAATGGTGTGATGAGTTTATGAAAATAAACATCACAGGATTAGGTAGTTCGGTACAACGTTTAGATTGACTTATATTTCATTACTAGCTGTTGCCCGCGACTCTGTCCGCGGATAATAGGGGTGTAAAAATAGCCTACGACCTATTTTCTCAGACTTACCGAGTATAGAGAAAAAAGTTTCATAAAAATCGGTCACACCGTTTCGGAGGAGTTCGATAACAAACACCGTGACACGAGATTTTAATATATTAGACTAGCTGTTGCCCGCGACTCCGTCTGCGAAGAATAGGGTATAAAAAATAGCCTACGACCTATTCTCAGACCTACTAGGTAAATAAAGAGGAAACATCTAATAAAAATCGGTCAAGCCGTTTCGGAGGAATACGATAACAAACACCATGACACGTGATATTAGATTAATGTCTGAGTTGGTATGTTAGTCTGACTTTCTAGCTCAACGTTCAATAAGATGCAGCGATACTTTGGTTTGTTCTAGCTATTTCGAAAGCCATTTCGTCTTAATTCTGGCAATGTTAGCAAAGTCGGTTCTACAGTTTCTTAACTTTAATTAATTCGACACTAAGTAACCTTTACTGTAGACGGTATTATAATAGCTAGTTTCCATCTCGATGTTATCTTAAGTAGCTATATTTAAAAATAATGACGGTAGTGGTATACTAACCGCCACGGGCTTGTAGCGTATGCATTATTTTTTTAATTTTATTGACTAGGTAGGTACAGTAACATAATGTAAGTTGATTATTATACAACAATGAGTTGCAAAATCAAACATAAAATCAAACCGAAAATAGTTATTGCAGATTCTACACGAGTTATTAATGAAGAAAAAACAAAAGAAATACAAGATCTAATTTACAACCTTTGGGTAAAACGAATTAAATGAAACCAAACGCGATTTATTGTAGTAAGAGTATAAGATTATTTTTTATCTCTTTGAGAACCGGTTGTGTTCACACAATATCAGAGCAACTTGACAATGACTAAAGGCTCGGAATAGATAATCTAAAGGAGCCATTTATCTAACTGCCAAAGAGGGGAGTGAACTCTAAAAAGGGGTCAAAAATGCACCGTGTTTTGTACACTCATCGCTTTAAACGTGTTTGCCATCAAAGAGCAGTTTTTGTAACGGAACACGGTTGTGCCGGTGTTATTTATTCGCAACAAAATTATTTAAATAAATATTAGGGGACAATCTTACACAAATCGACCTAGTCCCAAACTAAGCAAAGCTTGTACTATGGGTACTAGACGACGATAAACATACTTATATAGATAAATAAATACTTAAATACACAGAAAACATCCATAACACAGGAACAAATATTCGTGCTCATCACACAAATAAATGCCCTTACCGGGATTTGAACCCAGGACCTCTTGCTTCGTAGGCAGGGTCACTACCAACTAGGCTAAAGCGGTCGTTTTTTTATTAATATTATGTTACGCGCCGACTTACTTGCTGGTTGGATTCGATTTGTATGGAGATGTTTGACCAGGTGCGCGCTCTAATTAATATTCAGCTCCGAGATCGTGAATATACCATTACAATGGCCTGCATAAGAAAGGCTGACTTAATTTTCTAAAGTATTCATAAAATCGTATCGTAATGAATTTAGTCAATTTATTAATGACGCCATTTATTTAGACTCTTCTTAAATAGTTAATAGTCTACGTCTAAGCGAGTTTAGCTACTTCCTCGAGGACTGTAAGGTACTAAGGTCGAACTCTCGAACTTGAACCAACGAGTTTTGCTACATAGTCTGCCGAAAAGCTGTCGACATTGCGTGAAGCCCCAGGCCTCATAAAGCCAACATAACGGGCATGAAACACGGCCCAGTTTCTGCCATAATGATGGTGTACTGGTGACTGGGAGTACTCTGTGCTGGTAAGTACTAGGTAGCAAGTAAATGCATATTTCGCAGGTTGAATTAAGTATTAATTTTACGATACTATTGTGGTAGGAACGTGTGCAAGATCCGTCAGGAGTGCTACCACCATCGTACTTGCTAATCTTACCACCAAGTAACCACTGCCATAACATAACAAGAATGTCAGTTATTTATTAATACAATGAAACTTACGTCATAATTTATATGCAACTATCCTAACCTACTAAGAGTAGATTTATTAAGAAAAAGAATGAACTTAAACTAAATCAAAAACAACTACAATTAAGAAAAGAAAAGGTGTGATAACCAATCATTAAATATATACGCCAGGTTTGACAGTTTTCACTCTACTTTCATAATCATTACTGTAATTAGCCAACACTTAATTCCAGCAATGCTAATTACTTAAGCATGTTCTTTACGCAGCGCGTGCCAAATCCCAATCCTTGTTAGAACGCATGCGCATGCGCAGGCACCGCAGAAGGCAGCAGCTATGCGGCGGCGGAAACGCTGCGGTCCTCAGTTGCTGTACATAGGCATTACTTGATTGTTGGGCAGCTCCATCAGCGGCACTCAATGCGGAAACAGAACCTGCGTCTGTGGTATTTCTGCCTCATTATCTAGAGCGTATAGCTTTCGAGACTCTAGGGTTAAATAGTATCTAGTTACCAATAATGGCAAAGTTAAAGCGAAAAGGCGTTAATTGTTAGTGTAAAGTTGAATTTCGAGCAAAATTATTGAGTGAGTATTACCTAAGTGAATTTGTCCCAAATATATTTATCTAAGAAGTGTAAAAAGTAATAAACATATTGTAAAAATGTATATATACATAATGTAATATGTATGTAATGTGTATTTTTGTTCATGTTTAAAGTACACAAAATGGGTTTTCATTATTGAACATTTCAGCAACCGATTAGACACAAAAATGGAAGTAGAAACTGTCGCAGTAGTTTTGATTTTTAATGTTATGTCATCAGCAATAGAGGTGACAGGCGGGGTGTCATCTTTTGGGTATTAGTATGTCGAACTCTAGGACTTTACTTTACTTTGCATGTGCGCCCGCACTACGAACTAATACTTACTAACTCATACTTTCATACGGTCAACAGTCTTTCTGCTTCGCCGAAAACCGCTGGACAATTCAATACAAAAGTGTACAGAAACCAATTGGTGTTGCAACGAGTTCCTGTCATTGTGTTGGCAGCGGGAAGCGCAAGAGCCTGCGCCCGCGCCGTGGGAGCCGTCACGCGCCGCCGCGCGACCTGCGCCCTGCGCCCTGCCGCCAGCCTCGGGGGCGCTTCCACTTGGGACTCGCATATTAACAAGATGCCATATTGTCTAACGCACGGACGTTTGCGGCGATCTCGAGCCACCATCATTCACTTTCTCTTTCTTTCTACTTTCGTCCTATATCGCTTAATGGAACGAAATGGTGAATGCAATGAATGCATAGTGACTCTCAGATAATATAGCTTAAGTTTTAGAATCTATCTATCTATACATATAATAAATCTGTAACAATTCGGTGTCTGTACATTGAAGATATTAGAGAAAAACTGTCACTAGGGCTATTTATTAGCGCAATAGAACCCAAAACAATGATTTTTAGAATTATTGTCTGTTTATCTGTTTGTCTGTTTGTCTGTGCGTTTGTGCGCGCTAATCTCAGAAACGGCTTAACCTAGAAGTATGCGGTTTTCACTGATATGTTGGTATTTTCTTGGATTAACATTTAGTGTTTGTTTCATTTGAATCGGTTGACAAATAAGAATGATACAATACTTTCAGTGTTAGATAGCACATTTATCGAGGAAGGCTATAGGCTATATATTATCACGCTGGGAGTAAGGTGGTGAATGTGAACGCGGGTGTGCGGTGGGGGGGGGGGGTTGTTGGGAGGGGATGAGGGGGCGGGGGGGGGTTGAGGGTGCGGGGGGTAATTTTTTTATATCGAGGAACTAAGGAGAGCCATGATTGTTGAAAAAGCAAATTGGATAAAAAAAAAAGCTGCCCAAATTACTTACTCCACGCGGACGGAGTCGCCGGCAAAAGCTAGTTTATTACTATTGCTGTTATACTTCGGTCACATTGTTCTTAGAGTAGTATAGTATAGAGTATGTAGTTCATAAATTTCATAATAGTCAACGTCCTAACTACTACCTATCGTTATCACTATCTGTTAGAACTATGTAGGTCCTAGATTTCTTATTTCCAACATGATTCTTTCCTCTTTCGTTGCCTTTCTGAATCTTTCTTTCTTTCATGAGACGAAATTATGAAACTCATAAAACGTGTTTTTCTAATCCATCCATCCGCCTATCTTCTAATATATAAATATCTCGTGTCACAGTGTTTGTTATCGAACTCCTCCGGAACGGCTTGACCGATTTTTACTATTTTTTATACCCCTATTCTTCGATGACGGAGTCGCAGGAAACAGCTAGTTTTTCTATAAATCACGGTTTCATTTAGGCGAAGGTATATTCGATCTGAGGTGCAGGTCGTGATTACCTTAATCTCAGCTTAACGTAGATTTGAGACAAATTAGAAAATTAAGAAGTAAGGAGTGTGTAGCACCAAGTGAAACAACCTCTCCCAGCACCTGTCGGCCACGCTCGGCCGCGCTCGCACTTGACCGATAACGTATGTTGGGAAACACTGACTAAGCCCTTCTCTTAACTATTACGCTTCATTCAAATATTTATACCTTACGTTACTATATATTGTAATGAGTAATGAGGAATACTTACTGGAGGTATGCGGCGAGTCCACAATAACAAAAAATCATGTGAATTACTTGCTTTATATTATTTATGTTAATTAATTACCTATTACGTTTTATTCGTGCTAAGGACTTGTCCCAAAAATGTCGCAAAACTGGTTCAATCGCAGTGATATGGATTTGTCACTCTAGCTTCCACAGCGGGTGCGCCTCCGCTGAAGAAATCGTTATCCCGTGTGAATTACGAAAAACCCATTCTTATTTCTTGTGTGCAAGTACAAATTTCCGCTTTTATAGTTCTAGATCAAAGGCTTCGGACTTGGTGTTTATAAGTCCGTCAATCAGTCGGCATGATGCCTGCTCGTTTGTTTCCCAGACATTCATTAGCATTGTAACTATGTACACATTTATTGTGGAGAGAGCAAACCCATTATAGAATGCAATATTCCCTTAATCCTTTTACCTCAACGCTGTTTTAGACGCAACGCAAATACAAACGCATTTAGGCGTATGCATTTTGTTTTATTATGGCGGCTAAATGGATTTGCCCATCGATGTATGTATTTACTGAAATTTCTTTAAAAAGAATTTGGACGCTGGGAAATTAATTAAAAAGAACGCTAACTCCGGATCATATGGAAGTCAAAATGATGACAGAAGAGATAAGTCGCAATGACTCTACCAACAAGAATGCAACTCTTACATTTTGATTGCCCACAACACAAAGCAGCAGTAGAGTACAATGAACACGGCAACTAAAGCTCGCAATTGTCAACAAATTGCAATTCAGTCGCGGTGACGTGCATTTCTCATTGATCGGGTAACGTAACGGATGGTAACGGAAAAGACGAGGAGATTGAACGCACAGCGGGAACTAAACGAAACGCCTTGGGTTGCATTGATGCTGCGAATGTGCTATCCAAGTTTTTTGCTGGATCAATTTGATATTAAAAAATTGGATTATGAAAAATCATAACTTCTTTTAACCTACCTAACTACTCGAGCGTCACAATTTCTAACACAATGCTATCCTTGATACCTATATAAAGTTGCACTTACCTACAACTTTTGTGAAGTATTTTATTGAAAGTTATTTGTAAAAAAAAAAGAAAAAAATTGTTAACTTGACAAACATTTCTAGGCTACACCTATGTCTAATTCCGCTTCACTGGTTCCGTAAATGTTTGCTAAGTAGTATGCTATAAAAAATATGTCTCTGAGTGTGTCGATAAATCAATTTATATAACACTGTTAGCATAAAATATGAATTACCTACCGATCAACACTTAAGCAATGCATTAACATACACGTCATCACGTGTCATGTATGTGAGTATTTACGTCTGTTTTACTTCACGTGTGGCATTCGTATCATAAGCACCTAACTGTTCACTCATTCATTACACCTCAGTCTACATATATGTATATGTAGGTCCCACGCGAGCCCAGTGCTAATTGGAAATTTTACACACACCATTGAATTTCTTTGCAGGAGTGTGCAGGTTTTCCTGCTCATGTTCCATATATACAGATTTCAAAAAATTCAGAAGTGCAAGCCCAAGATCGGACCCACAACCGTCCGCTTGAGAGGCCAAGTCAAACCATTAGGCCACCGCGATTTATACTAAACTTAGCGCCTGAACACTAGCGGTTAATTAAGTCTAATTGATTAATAGCAATTAATAAACCGGAAAACAAACGCAAATATTCCGGCAAAGATTCGCGTCACCGCGCGAGGAAAGTTGCAATGAAGCGTAAATTCGTGTCCTGATTCAATGACTTGCTGCTTTCTATCTGTGGATGAGCATAGTCGTGTGAGGTTTTAATCTGAGTATCTGTATGGCGATGGAGTGGACGTTATCACATATAACTATAAATTAAAAAAAAATAAAAACCCCCAACGCAATTATGTCTCTCGTATTCCATGTTTGAACATTAAGTAAATGCCCATTACGCGTCTAAGATCCGTTCCGCCGCTAGCAAAAGAGCTGATAACTTTGTAAAGCGAACTCAACCACAAGCAGATAATGTTCGAAAAGAAAGTACAAAATAATTTGTTTGTTATCTGAAAAAAAAACCTGGGCCAGTAAGAGCCGGGCTAAGGGTTCTGTGCAAATTAAAAATCCGGCATAAAATACACGCACATGACGCCTGTATCTCAAAGGGGGGGTACGTATTACAATACCGAAGTACGAAAGACCGAATGTATTAAAACATCGAATGGGTTAAAAGACCGACACGATTTTTTTCTGAAACAGTTAACTTTTTAAGATTGTTATAAAACAAACTTAACCTAACTTAATGGGTTCTGTATGATGTCGTTTTAATAAATTCTGAGAAGTTTACGGTTTCAGAAAAAAATCGTGTCGGTCTTTTGACCCATTCGATGTTTTAATACATTCGGTCTTTCGTACTTCGGTATTGTAATACATACCCCAAAGGGGGTAGGCAGAGCACACGAAACCCTACATTTACGTTTCGGGGCTAGGTACTTTTAGCAATTTTATATTAATTGCTGCCTGTACTGCTGCTGATGCTGGAATGAGTAATTATGTACATATATGAAACCAAAGGTATTTCAGTTTTTTTTCGTAAGAGAGAGAGGGAGAAATATATTTTTATAAAATAAATTTTGAACCCTGCTACGTTCACTTAAGATACTCTTAGGGGCTGTTTCACCACCTTATTGTCAAACTACTAGTTACGTAACCAATGAATAAACTAAGTACTGCACAAATCTGTCAGCCAGTTTTTTTTCAGTTTCACCACTCCGGTCCTGTGCAAACTAAGTACCACTTAACTAATCGTCGGTTTAACAAAAAGTCGGAATAGCAACGTCCCATTTCACGACCACGGGTTCCTGTTCGCATATTTTCGTTCAAAGAGTCGCTCATTATTAAAGCAAAATAAATCGTAAACTAAGTATGTAATTTTTAAATACATCTATTTTTTTGCATAAACAAATGTGTAACATTATAATTAATCCAAAAACGGTATTTATTTACGATACTTTGGTTAACAATAAGAAAGAAAAATAAAATCACGTAAAACGAATCGAAAAGTGGCGCCAAACCCTTTGACAGATTAACTTTTTTTTTTTAATGGCGATGTACAAGTTCAGGTAGAACAAACGATTGTGCCACTGAAAAAAAGTCTGTAATTAAAAAATATTACGAAATTTTGGATTTATTTTTAAATACTAAAAGCGTACCTATATTTTTTATTCAAATCTTGATATTTAAATTCTCGTTTGCAATTTAGCATGTCTTCTTTCTTTAAAAAATAAAAAATACTTTGATTTATTTTTCTGAAACCGGCTGAAGGGCTCTCCAACCATGGCCACAAAAAATAAACTAACTAATTAAAAAGATATGTGACGGATGAAAATGCTAAATGCCACCTGATCTGATGGTCAAATTAAGAAATAGTTTGTCCGTCACTTAGCGCTAATCAAGACTGGTGAAACAGAATTTTTTATTCCATGTGACAAATAAGGTTATGATCAAGCTAATCCGAACTTTAAAAAAAGTGGTGAAACAGCCCCTTAATATCCTAGTAATCTACTACTAGTAGTAGTGTAGTAGTAGTAGTGTACTATTCTAATTCCATTTTTGAGCGATTTAAAACTGTATTTACTGTTTAATTTGGTATTTTTTCAACTGTTCCCCCAAATGAGATAGTTTTATAAAGTTGTATACTGATAGTTGTAACTAAGAAACAGATGCATTGCAAAAGACAAATAAGTAGTCCTATGTGTTTAATATCAATTTCATACCTCAACGCTTTCCTGAGAAAAAGGGTCTTTGCAGACACACGGACGGGCGGACGGAAGTGATCTTATAAGGATTATTTTTTTAGGCTTGAAACAATAAAAAAAACAATGGCAATTAAACGTAGTATTCATATGCATCGTTTGCTGTTTAGTGCAGCGTTACGAGTTCGTATATATAGCGTACAGCGGCGTCAGTCAGCGATCGACTGGTACGACAATACGCCTTCCGCGAAATCTTTCAGTGAAAGTTATTGTAACTAACAGGGAAACTGAGGAATCAAAATATGTTTATACTTACTTACCGTAATACAGCGACACGCTGAGTCGGGACCCTTTATAGCAACATCAACATGTACCTACCTATGTCTATGTTTGTACTTTTAATTTTATCCTGTGTAGTGTTTTTGTTGTTATAAATAAATGTTTTTCTTTCTTTCTTTCTAATAAAATAGGAGTACTTTGACCCGAAGTAGCGTAACTGTAATGTGAAAAGCACACATTGAAGAGTCTAATAAAAAACATGCGCTCATCAGCTAAAACAGGAATAAAACCTGGACCGATTTAATCTGAATAGCCAAAGTTACTCTTCAGGGCCAAAGCAACCCGGCTTTGCGGCACTTAGAGTTTTCCTAAACTACTAAATAGCAGGCACTAAAATAAAACCAGCTCTTAACACTCATGAGTAATTAATTGCCAGCTTAACGCACGTTATGTATCGTTAGTACGGCCAAGTGCAAAGATACTCTCATTAGTAAGTATCGATACTAATTTCAACGACATAAGAACTATGGGACATATTTATAAGCTAGTTGTGCACACATTATGCTTACACTTGAAAGAAACTATTGACCTTTCAGTTGGATACACTCGTTTCGTCTTCAACGACCACGTGAAAAACCCTTACGTTAATAACATTCAGAGTCTTAGTATCTTGTAAGTTCAAGGGTAATCTCCATAAAAAGTTGAAAAAATAACTCAGTTGCGTTGTCGGGCCCGGGGCCGGGGCCCGGCGGCTGGCCCCAAACCGGTCCGGCGCAGCCTCATTTGGAGCCATTTCTTCCATTCCTCAGTTAAATTACTTCTCAAAAGTCGAGTTGATGTTCCACAGATTACATGATTACGAATAACTAACTCACTTCTGTAATGGTCCATAAACGGAAATTTCCACTTTTACGAGATTATAACTTTTACAACGGTGGCAATAAACTTAAGACTGACTTATAAGCTTTTACGTCCATAAACTATAGTCAGTAAATACTTATTATCGTCACCAGTGAGAAGTTTTCGCTATATGGTAGGACGTTTACAAATAGCATGTCCTAAGTACCTAATGAAAACTTAAGGTAGAGTCATTTTACAATATTCCCTGTGGCCCTTTTGCAATATTAGCTCTTATAAAGTTATGTCAACAAGATGATAATGTTTATTTTGACGATCGACGTTTTGTGACGTTATATTACAATGTACCTATGTCACAGGAATACCTAATTGTAAATGACTCTGCTACAGTGCTGACGGGCGGTCAGTTAAAGTTGTCGAAAAACATTGTGGATTTGTTAATATCATGTTTCCATTAAGGGATCCAAATTGCAAAATATTAAGCTCTGTTTATTTGAGTTTTGTTTGAGTTTTATGTCCCTTTATTCTACTAGCTCACCCAAATGTTGAAAAATCTAAAAAATGGTAAATATAGCGAATTTAAAAGGAAAATTCACCGACATAGCTCGAAGAATCGCCAGACTCATGTGGCAGTGGGCAGGGCACATCGCTCGTAGAACTGACGGCCGATAGGGTGGAAGACGTGGTATGGGTAAGCCCCCAACAAGATGGAGCGACGACCTGGTTAAGGTTGCGGGAACGTGTTGGATGCGGTTAGCGCAGGACCGATCTGTTTAGCGAGCCTTAAGGAGGCTTACGTTCAGTGGTGGACGTTTATCGGCTGAAAATGATGATGATGATGTTGAAAAGGAAAACTATCACAGCTTAGTCGGCTTTACAAGTTACGAGTACGAGTAAGTTACGAGTCGTTATTACGAGAAATAGTCAATCAAAACTTATTATCATTGTTTGTTTGGCATACACTACGAGTGGGCCGACATGCACTTGGCCGGTTTTTAATGTTTTGTTCAATGCGACAAGGGCACCCGATCTAAGTAGGTACAATGATTATGTTAACGCTCCCAATATTCTCCCATATGGTGCGGAGACCGCCGTCCGCGGTACGACCTAAACAAATTGTCCAACGGAAACTTCGATTTTACGCCAAATTGATGAGTTCTTAATCGTTTCGGCGGTAAACGAGTTTGATAAAGCTAATGGATAACAGCAATCAATTTAATATGCTACCGCTGCTGCCGAGGACAGGATTATGGAATTGTGATAAATGCGATGGAATCACAAATTTCGATGAATTTTAATATCACGTTTCGTTACGTATTAAGATGTGATTGGAACTACTAAATGATTTGCCCGTTGGGTGCTGTTATCTGGAAGCACGGCAGTGCAACCGCCAAGGCGAGCAAAAAAGCGGCACGGCCGTATCATCCTTTTCTCGTTAAGTTTGAATTTCTAAAGCTCACATCTATCTATCTAATCTATCTAATACCTTTAAACGAGCAATTCTTGTATATATGTATATATATATATATATATATAATCAGGATCTCGGAAACGGCTCCAACGATTTCGATGAAATTTGGTATGTGGGGGTTTTCGGGGATGAAAAACTGATCTAGCTATGTTTCATTTTCAGAAAATCGCTTTTACTCGTATTTTCCGGCTATTTTTGTTTGCATTAGAATATAAAGCTAAATTTCGCCGACTTCGAGCAGATCATAATGGCACATTAGAAATCGGGTGGTCGCGGATCCAGCCGACCTCGGTTCGATACCACGTTTTTTTTCAAGATTTTTAGTTTTTTTTTTTAAGTTTATTTTTTATGAGATAACGTCAAGTTTCTTCTTTTGTGAGAAAAAGTTACTTTTATGTGAGAAAAAGTTATTTTTTTGCAAGAAAAAGTTACTTTTTTGTTAGAAAAAGTATTATAGGGAACGTGCAGTAACTATAGGCGGCAGCACTAATGCGACAGAAGAGACACTATGCGGACAGTAAAACAAACTTATCAAGGTAAAACATTCAAATTGATGGCACCCTTATGGCACCAGTTGGCAGCACCGTCTATGTGCACGTTCCCTATTGGGAGCACACAGAACAGGAAAAGCCGGTTGTCTGTAAAGTCGGTTTACGGACGATAGTTTAACGTGACTCACCCCTCCACCCCCTCCGGTGTTTTTATCAAATATCTTGAAAACGGTGCATCCTACGGCAAAATCAATGAAATTTTCATCCCCCCTTTAATACCCCCGCGCTCCCTCCCCCGCATCCTCTCCCCCCTCTCAACCCCCCCCCCCCCCACCCCTCCGGTGTATATAATCAGGATCTCGGAAACGGTTCCAACGATTTCGATGAAATTTGGTATTTGGGGGTTTTCGGGGATGAAAAATTGATCTAGCTTGGTCTTATCTCTGGGAAAACGCTTGGTACCGAGTTTCTGCCCGAGCAGAGCTCGGTCGCCCAGGTACTAGAATATTATTCCAATGTGGAAACGTATTTATAACTGTCATATAGAAAATGAAATTTACAATGTCTAGTCTATTTTCAGTATTTTATCGATAAAATTTTATAGACAGTCAATAGGTATGCTTCTCGTAATAAAGCTCTGTCAGCAAGCGTCGCGAGTTATGGCAACATTAGCATATAAAGTGAGGTGGGCAGATCAATAGCGCCTTTCGTGCCGTTATTGGCCTAGGAACACTCCCACATTGGCATAATCTCATTCTTTTTTACTTTACCATTTCGCCTTGCTCTGAGACAGATTACGTCACAAAGCCAAGACTTTTTTCAAGCGCAATAATTAAAGAAGTTAACAAAAACGTCTAAGTTAAAAAAATATCAAAGATAGATTACTTTTTGATCGCATCATCAGACGAAAAAACTAAAACGCTTTTATCTTTCTGCAACAGTTGGCATCTCCGTTCATTCATTCGTTCTTAAAGAAAAAACCCGCTGAGCGATCAGCAACGGGGTGTGAGAGATAAGCAGAGGTTCTCGTGGGGGCAGAGCCAGCTATCGTAGTAAACTAGTAAAGTATAATGATGCCATCTGCCGGGACGGTGAGCCATCAATCAGCGTCTCCACATGACGCGGCGTTTAGCGGCCACCGCGCCGAGAATTATGAAGCCATTTGGCTAATTCTATCCATGGATCAGCAGTTAATGTAGTGGCATTTTGAGTTCTTAACGTGAAACAATTTCGAAGACTGAAGTAATTAGTAAGGACTTCTTCGTGCCTCATTAGTGTGCTCCAGGCAGATAATGTCGATTTCGATATTTAGGTACTCGATTTTTTCTATTAGGTACATTCTACAAACCATTTATCGAGTTCTTTCTTATTCTCACTACGCAACATTATTAGTTTCATCAGTAGACAATATTGCTTTGGCATCTGTGTGGGAGCAATATAAATCAAGAAACTGTGTTTTGCATAGCGTTGGTGAAAGTGTTGAACATGGACATAGATTTAAAAATAAATCGTGGGTGGGAATTCCTAAATCTCGTTGAAAAACTAGACGGTATCCTATTGCGAGACTGGTTGGGCTCGCATTGTTTCGCTCGAGATCCGTATCGTTAGGGCCGGCGCCCACTGCCGGCACGGCACGGCACGGCAGGTTATGCTGCGGCATCCCGCGGCGTTCCGTGGCATGCCGTGGCATGCCGTGACATGCCGTGGCATCCTGCTGAAAGCCCAGCTACTCTGACATCAATCAGTTTTGCTCCGCGCGGATTCGAAGTTGGTTGTGTCGTTATGGTTGACTGGGATTTAGTATTAATAGCACTTCTAGCGAAGAGAGACAAATAAAAACTGCTAATTTGACGAAAAGACGATTCTGGGTGCTGGAGAACAAGATCTACAAAAGGTGAATTCGGCAACTTGTTTAATGATTTGAGATACGACATGCGAAAATTCTATTATTATTACAGAATGGACTATGAAAAATTTGAAAAGTTAGCAATCATAATTCCTCGACACAAAGTGACCGATACGTCTCGCGCGACGCCGCGGCATCCCGTGGCATGACACGGCATGCCGCAGCATTCCGCGGCGCGTCGCATCATACCGCAGCATTCCGCGGCGCGTCGCGTCATACCGCAGCATCCCTCGGCACGTCGCGGCATCGTGGTATCGAAATAAAGTAACATGAATTCTAAACTGATTGTAATAAGATTCAAAATAACTTGATTAGTAATAAAATCCTTTGCCATGCCATGCCGTGCCGTGCCGGCAGTGGGCGCCGGCCCTTAGAGGTTAGTGGATTCAAGCCGTTGCCAAACCTATGGTTTTCACCGTAATGTATTGATACATCTCACTGACGCAAGCGCCTAAATGGACGCCGGTTTGAGAATTCAACGAATGCCATTTGGTAAGTAGGTAGGTACATACAGTATACGAACCTACTAACATGTAACATAACTAACTCCATATTTGGTTTATTTAGTAAAAGTGAAAATCGAAATTAGTGTTGCGTTATTTTTGGTTATAAAGGACACTCAAGTGGTACTGATAAATTAAACACCTATTTTGGGCAAATTTAATAAAAGTGAAGGCAATCCCATTTTCATAATATAACGCTACGGCGGTAACCCGCCGTAAATATCACCAAATTTGTATTCTCGTTGCATCACCACTTGTTTTCGAACCAGAAGTATATCGTGGTCATGTAATAGTTCGAATTACTCTAGCGTGTAAACATTTGCATGCCATTAGATGGCTGTATATTACGTTAACTTTTGAAGAATCGTATCATTTATCTAATAACCTTACTAACCTTATTTTACGCACATTTGCTTATCATCGTATACTTATTTAACGATTACAACATGGTATAAGCTACATTACCTGTTTTGTCATTAATGCACCATACTTAGTTTAAAATAATGAACTACAAGGATGAACTGAAACAATTACTTTGCTCACCCGCGACCAAAGCGTGTGAAAAAGCGATAAGCGAAGGCGTGGTCGCGGGTGAGCAAAGCAATTGTTTCAGTTCATTAATATGGACCTCCGCAAAGTAACGCCCGATTCAATACACTACAAGGATCGCATAATCTGAAATAATCGCAGATAATCCAGTTGAACAATGACAACGACGCAAGTATCGAAGAACTAGAAATGCTACGCTAATTGCGCACAATGCGCAGACAATCGCGCCGCCTCGCCCACACGCGCATTTACGCTGCTTTTAGAACAAACAAGAATATAGAAGAAACTTATATCACCTAGGCCTGTCCATTCCGAGCCAATGAGTACTGCGTGACATTAAGCTGATATATTGTAACAACCAAGTATTTTACTGAGCTGACAGTGTCAGCGTGTATTAATAAATACCTTACGCGTGAGACTCCGTCTGCAAAGACTTCGTTTATCGCATCCAACGGAGACCATACAATTATCCAGTATGGAAAATCGATTCAGCGGTTGAGCCTGAAAAGATAAAACAAAATGTTTTTTATTTCTAATATATGCCGAGGCTTTGAACATGATGATCATGTGAGCCTCGTGGGTGTCTACATAGCTCCCTACTTAAGGGATAAATCAATAAAATGGTATATGCTAACTGCTTTATCTGATGACAGCTTTGTTGGGCATTATTGACCTGGCCGCTGTACATGGAATTCAAACCATGAAGAACTCTTCTTTTTAACTCTGAATTCCGGACGCACTTCAAAAACACATGGGTCAAGTCATTGCACTTTTGACAATCATCATACGATTATTTATTTATTATTTATTTATACTTATTGTGAAACAAACGGTCATCCAAAGACAAAGTTACAAATATTTTACATGCTTAAATATAAACCTATAGTTTCCAAAACAAATATGAGAAATGTAGTATCATTACCACAATTCTCATGCATGTGTAAAACATAATAATTAATTATCACATCACACTAAGCGAAATGTATACAACTATAATTCTATCTTACCCTAAAAACTTGTGTAACCATTTGTGCCTCTTTACAATTCGTTTACGGGTGCTATCACAAAATCTATTTCAAAAGTAATTCAAAAATTAACATCTCAAACGAAACAAAGTACCTAGCATAGTATATTCACTATTTATTAATTATTTGCCTTAAAAACATTCTTTAATGAGTCTATGTTACAGTTGAATATGTCTATATCCCTAAGTTTCTTATTATTGTTATAAAGTGTACACGCACGGTTGATAAACATGTTCTTACAGTATTTTGTTCTACTACGCTGGATGGAAAAAAGATGTTTATATTTGTTACGACATTGGCGTTCCTTAGTACCTGGAACTCTAAATTGAACGTCTTTCAGCAAGTCAGGGGCATCGATACGATTGTTAATTATGTCATATAACAAAACTGAATCAACGCAGTCTCTTGGGGATTCAAGTGATTGCATTTTATGACGATTCAATGATCCGATATAATTTATGTATTCATTGCCACATTTAAAGTCAAGGCACAATGACCAATATAGAGTGGTGATGCTCTAATTTTCAACATATAAAAAAAGATTACTGTATGATTGTGTCCAGAACGAACTCAAAAAGCTGATACTAACTAACACCTTTCTAGCAAGGATGGTAGATTCAAACCAAGGTGTCCACAAGGGGCTTGCTAAGAAAGAAAGAAAAACATTTTGGATAATTCTATACCAGTTTCCTTATTCATAGTGAAAATAAACGGATCACTCACGTCTCAAAACGAGTTTAACTCGACATGTTTCGGGCTAATCCGTAGCCCTTCCTCTCGGAGTCGCACGTCACGGCGGCTGCCACACGTGCACTGCGTGCTAACGCCCTGGTCGCGCGGCTACTCGACGCAACTGACAGCGACACACAACTACCCCCGTTTTCATCATCACTTTTATTGTCATTGTCAAATGTAGGGTAGCACACAACACTAACCACATCACTTTGTAAAGGTTCGCTCACACTCACCGTTGACGCAGTACGAACATTCAACACTGTTTTCCAACTCGGGGGTACTGACCAACCACTATCCCGGTTAAAATTTGGATGACGACCAATCTCGATGGCTTCACGCACCTTCCGCGGAATGAAAAACTTTTCTCTCGCAAGTACGGAAGCCTTATCAAAACGGATGTAGTGCGTCGAGCCCGAGTCCATAGAGTGTTCGGCCACCGCAGACCCCTTGCTGTCTTGCTTTTTCATACTGCGTATGTGCTCCGATAACCTTGTGGAAACATTACGTCCAGTTTCTCCGATATAATCCTTGCCACAGGAACATGGAATTTTATATACTCCGGGACCACTAAAGGGCTCCCTATCCTTCGGTGAACGTACCAACTGCCTAAGCTGCATATGAGGACGGTAAATCGACTTGATGCTGTATCTTCGGCGTAACAATTGCCCGATTTTATCCGTTACCCCCTTTATAAACGGCAAGTATGCCGGCAGCCTATCAGCCGCCCTTGGCCGTTGACGAGCCGATACGTTCAGGAACCGGTTACTCTGCCTCCAGTTGTATCCATTGCTCTCCAACACACGTCTTACGTGACCCAGTTCGCAATCCACAAATTGTGGATCACAAACACTTAAGGCTCGATCTATCAACGTCCTTGGCACAGAAGATAATTGACACGGATGATGGTGTGAATCTGCCCTCAAATATCGATCTGTATGAGTTGGCTTACGGTAAACTGTAGTTTCCAATCTCCCACAGGGACTCCGCATCACCAAAACATCCAAAAATGGCAACCGTCCATCACTCTCTCTCTCCACCGTGAACTTAACCTTATCGTGCAACGTATTGAGGTAGTCAGAAAACCGTGACAAGTCATCTCCAGACACAATCGCAAAAATGTCATCCACAAACCGCCACCAATATCTAGGAACCACGGGAGAGTTGTTTAAAGCTTTACCCTCCAACCACTCCATAAAAATATTGGCGGTAACCGGAGCAATCGGTGAACCCATAGCCACTCCATCAACTTGCAAATAATAATCACCACGCCAAACCAAATATCCGCTTTTTAAACACAACTCAATTCCCTCCATGTACACAGTAGGTAAATCAGTGACACACAAAAGGTCAGATATAATTCTTAAAGTCTCGTCCACCGGTACATTGGTAAAAAGAGAAGTGACATCAAAACTAACCATCAGTTCGTCCTCACGTATACGGATATCATTTAACAACCCGACAAAATGTCTCGAATCTTTGATAAAACTCCCCGACTTCCCCGTAAACTCTAATAGCACAGTCGAAAGATGACGGGCAAGCTTATACGTCGGCGAATCAATCTGACTCACTATGGGTCTCAAAGGCCAGTCAGCTTTATGTATCTTCGGCAAGCCATATATCTTCGGCGACGTGGGGTTCCTTGGACGCAAACTCGCAATTAAATTTTTGTCGGGTAGCCTTTGAAGCAACTTATTAACTTTTGTCGTCACTCTGGCGGTAGGGTTGTAAGTCACTTTCTTGTAAGTACCCTCATCTGCCAATAATTGACAAATTTTATCTTCGTACACCAAAGTATCGACAATAACTGTTGCATTACCTTTATCCGCCGGTAACACCAACACATCTAAATTATTACGCAACTCACGTAACGCCCTCAGCTCCCCACATGGCATGTTGGATCTTGGAAGACGGGCCTTACGCAATAAGGAAGCGACATCTTGCCTCAAACACTCGGCGTCCGCAAAAGGAATCCTATTTCGCATTATTGCATCCTCCAGGCTCGTAATAATCGTTTCAATAGGCATTCGATTTGGTGTGGGTGCAAAATTCAGGCCCCGTGCCAATGCACACATCGCCATTTCACTCACACTATGTGATGACAAATTTATCACATTGTCCGTACCCACAATTATAGGGATCTCGTTTTCTGCGGGTAGTTTTCCCTTAAACAACGCCGAAAATTTCCTCACGTGCCTATTTTTAGTCTCACTAAAAATGTGTTCCGACCTACTAAACGACATCGCATCCAAAACCCTCCATAAATCTGCATCCAAATGATTGGCCAGCTCCAAATGTATTGTGTACAAGTCCCTGTTGACAAAAGCGATCTTTCGACGGTAGTCGGAAATAACCTTCGCTAAAAACTTGCCGTTAGCCACACGAAAAAACGACTCATAATCCCGAATACACTTAACCGGTTTAATACGGGCAAACTTCGGTATCACACCGTTGTCGCGACACTTCACTACGTAAGTTAAACCACATTCGAGTCTTTTACGTTTATTTCTAAGCCCCGCGAACACTCTGATTTTATTTTGCCAGATCTCTCCGTAGAGATTTGCCACTTTAAACATGAAACTACCGTGAGACTCACTCATAGTGAAAATAAACGGATCACTCACGTCTCAAAACGAGTTTAACTCGACATGTTTCGGGCTAATCCGTAGCCCTTCCTCTCGGAGTCGCACGTCACGGCGGCTGCCACACGTGCACTGCGTGCTAACGCCCTGGTCGCGCGGCTACTCGACGCAACTGACAGCGACACACAACTACCCCCGTTTTCATCATCACTTTTATTGTCATTGTCAAATGTAGGGTAGCACACAACACTAACCACATCACTTTGTAAAGGTTCGCTCACACTCACCGTTGACGCAGTACGAACATTCAACACTGTTTTCCAACTCGGGGGTACTGACCAACCACTATCCCGGTTAAAATTTGGATGACGACCAATCTCGATGGCTTCACGCACCTTCCGCGGAATGAAAAACTTTTCTCTCGCAAGTACGGAAGCCTTATCAAAACGGATGTAGTGCGTCGAGCCCGAGTCCATAGAGTGTTCGGCCACCGCAGACCCCTTGCTGTCTTGCTTTTTCATACTGCGTATGTGCTCCGATAACCTTGTGGAAACATTACGTCCAGTTTCTCCGATATAATCCTTGCCACAGGAACATGGAATTTTATATACTCCGGGACCACTAAAGGGCTCCCTATCCTTCGGTGAACGTACCAACTGCCTAAGCTGCATATGAGGACGGTAAATCGACTTGATGCTGTATCTTCGGCGTAACAATTGCCCGATTTTATCCGTTACCCCCCTTTATAAACGGCAAGTATGCCGGCAGCCTATCAGCCGCCCTTGGCCGTTGACGAGCCGATACGTTCAGGAACCGGTTACTCTGCCTCCAGTTGTATCCATTGCTCTCCAACACACGTCTTACGTGACCCAGTTCGCAATCCACAAATTGTGGATCACAAACACTTAAGGCTCGATCTATCAACGTCCTTGGCACAGAAGATAATTGACACGGATGATGGTGTGAATCTGCCCTCAAATATCGATCTGTATGAGTTGGCTTACGGTAAACTGTAGTTTCCAATCTCCCACAGGGACTCCGCATCACCAAAACATCCAAAAATGGCAACCGTCCATCACTCTCTCTCTCCACCGTGAACTTAACCTTATCGTGCAACGTATTGAGGTAGTCAGAAAACCGTGACAAGTCATCTCCAGACACAATCGCAAAAATGTCATCCACAAACCGCCACCAATATCTATCGGAGAAACTGGACGTAATGTTTCCACAAGGTTATCGGAGCACATACGCAGTATGAAAAAGCAAGACAGCAAGGGGTCTGCGGTGGCCGAACACTCTATGGACTCGGGCTCGACGCACTACATCCGTTTTGATAAGGCTTCCGTACTTGCGAGAGAAAAGTTTTTCATTCCGCGGAAGGTGCGTGAAGCCATCGAGATTGGTCGTCATCCAAATTTTAACCGGGATAGTGGTTGGTCAGTACCCCCGAGTTGGAAAACAGTGTTGAATGTTCGTACTGCGTCAACGGTGAGTGTGAGCGAACCTTTACAAAGTGATGTGGTTAGTGTTGTGTGCTACCCTACATTTGACAATGACAATAAAAGTGATGATGAAAACGGGGGTAGTTGTGTGTCGCTGTCAGTTGCGTCGAGTAGCCGCGCGACCAGGGCGTTAGCACGCAGTGCACGTGTGGCAGCCGCCGTGACGTGCGACTCCGAGAGGAAGGGCTACGGATTAGCCCGAAACATGTCGAGTTAAACTCGTTTTGAGACGTGAGTGATCCGTTTATTTTCACTATGAGTGAGTCTCACGGTAGTTTCATGTTTAAAGTGGCAAATCTCTACGGAGAGATCTGGCAAAATAAAATCAGAGTGTTCGCGGGGCTTAGAAATAAACGTAAAAGACTCGAATGTGGTTTAACTTACGTAGTGAAGTGTCGCGACAACGGTGTGATACCGAAGTTTGCCCGTATTAAACCGGTTAAGTGTATTCGGGATTATGAGTCGTTTTTTCGTGTGGCTAACGGCAAGTTTTTAGCGAAGGTTATTTCCGACTACCGTCGAAAGATCGCTTTTGTCAACAGGGACTTGTACACAATACATTTGGAGCTGGCCAATCATTTGGATGCAGATTTATGGAGGGTTTTGGATGCGATGTCGTTTAGTAGGTCGGAACACATTTTTAGTGAGACTAAAAATAGGCACGTGAGGAAATTTTCGGCGTTGTTTAAGGGAAAACTACCCGCAGAAAACGAGATCCCTATAATTGTGGGTACGGACAATGTGATAAATTTGTCATCACATAGTGTGAGTGAAATGGCGATGTGTGCATTGGCACGGGGCCTGAATTTTGCACCCACACCAAATCGAATGCCTATTGAAACGATTATTACGAGCCTGGAGGATGCAATAATGCGAAATAGGATTCCTTTTGCGGACGCCGAGTGTTTGAGGCAAGATGTCGCTTCCTTATTGCGTAAGGCCCGTCTTCCAAGATCCAACATGCCATGTGGGGAGCTGAGGGCGTTACGTGAGTTGCGTAATAATTTAGATGTGTTGGTGTTACCGGCGGATAAAGGTAATGCAACAGTTATTGTCGATACTTTGGTGTACGAAGATAAAATTTGTCAATTATTGGCAGATGAGGGTACTTACAAGAAAGTGGCTTACAACCCTACCGCCAGAGTGACGACAAAAGTTAATAAGTTGCTTCAAAGGCTACCCGACAAAAATTTAATTGCGAGTTTGCGTCCAAGGAACCCCACGTCGCCGAAGATATATGGCTTGCCGAAGATACATAAAGCTGACTGGCCTTTGAGACCCATAGTGAGTCAGATTGATTCGCCGACGTATAAGCTTGCCCGTCATCTTTCGACTGTGCTATTAGAGTTTACGGGGAAGTCGGGGAGTTTTATCAAAGATTCGAGACATTTTGTCGGGTTGTTAAATGATATCCGTATACGTGAGGACGAACTGATGGTTAGTTTTGATGTCACTTCTCTTTTTACCAATGTACCGGTGGACGAGACTTTAAGAATTATATCTGACCTTTTGTGTGTCACTGATTTACCTACTGTGTACATGGAGGGAATTGAGTTGTGTTTAAAAAGCGGATATTTGGTTTGGCGTGGTGATTATTATTTGCAAGTTGATGGAGTGGCTATGGGTTCACCGATTGCTCCGGTTACCGCCAATATTTTTATGGAGTGGTTGGAGGGTAAAGCTTTAAACAACTCTCCCGTGGTTCCTAGATATTGGTGGCGGTTTGTGGATGACATTTTTGCGATTGTGTCTGGAGATGACTTGTCACGGTTTTCTGACTACCTCAATACGTTGCACGATAAGGTTAAGTTCACGGTGGAGAGAGAGAGTGATGGACGGTTGCCATTTTTGGATGTTTTGGTGATGCGGAGTCCCTGTGGGAGATTGGAAACTACAGTTTACCGTAAGCCAACTCATACAGATCGATATTTGAGGGCAGATTCACACCATCATCCGTGTCAATTATCTTCTGTGCCAAGGACGTTGATAGATCGAGCCTTAAGTGTTTGTGATCCACAATTTGTGGATTGCGAACTGGGTCACGTAAGACGTGTGTTGGAGAGCAATGGATACAACTGGAGGCAGAGTAACCGGTTCCTGAACGTATCGGCTCGTCAACGGCCAAGGGCGGCTGATAGGCTGCCGGCATACTTGCCGTTTATAAAGGGGGTAACGGATAAAATCGGGCAATTGTTACGCCGAAGATACAGCATCAAGTCGATTTACCGTCCTCATATGCAGCTTAGGCAGTTGGTACGTTCACCGAAGGATAGGGAGCCCTTTAGTGGTCCCGGAGTATATAAAATTCCATGTTCCTGTGGCAAGGATTATATCGGAGAAACTGGACGTAATGTTTCCACAAGGTTATCGGAGCACATACGCAGTATGAAAAAGCAAGACAGCAAGGGGTCTGCGGTGGCCGAACACTCTATGGACTCGGGCTCGACGCACTACATCCGTTTTGATAAGGCTTCCGTACTTGCGAGAGAAAAGTTTTTCATTCCGCGGAAGGTGCGTGAAGCCATCGAGATTGGTCGTCATCCAAATTTTAACCGGGATAGTGGTTGGTCAGTACCCCCGAGTTGGAAAACAGTGTTGAATGTTCGTACTGCGTCAACGGTGAGTGTGAGCGAACCTTTACAAAGTGATGTGGTTAGTGTTGTGTGCTACCCTACATTTGACAATGACAATAAAAGTGATGATGAAAACGGGGGTAGTTGTGTGTCGCTGTCAGTTGCGTCGAGTAGCCGCGCGACCAGGGCGTTAGCACGCAGTGCACGTGTGGCAGCCGCCGTGACGTGCGACTCCGAGAGGAAGGGCTACGGATTAGCCCGAAACATGTCGAGTTAAACTCGTTTTGAGACGTGAGTGATCCGTTTATTTTCACTATGAGTGAGTCTCACGGTAGTTTCATGTTTACAGTTTCCTTATTGATCACACGGCTCACCAAAATGAACGCAAAGAGTTACTTTCGCGTTTGTAATACTAGTATGTATTCAGGTGTGAAAACGATCTCCTCAATACTTTTATTTAAGGTTATGGTATTATTCGAACTGGCTCGGCCTGTTCGCCGCTAATCTTTATCGTGTTAATTTCCTGTGGTCCCGCGCCGCCCTCGATCATCCGACTACAGGATGTCCCACTTCCACGGACCTGCAACAAACATTGCTCTTCCCGAGCTATCAATCCTCTACTCTCACTTTCATGCTTTTGAATAACGATTGCGACCACCGATGTATACCATTACGTTAATGTATATGTTATAGACAAACTTAGGATTTATCAGTTTTCTGAAATGCAGCGTATGATAATATGACCAAGCATTGGTTAAATTATGGAATGGTTGATCATATCACGAAGTGGCTGTTGATTTTGTTTATTGTGAGAGGGAGGCAACGAGCCAAATGACCACCACTGCTCATGAATATCAAAAACTCAAGGAATGTCACTGATCTGTTGCCGGCCTTTAAGGGAAGTATCTATAGGTACTATTAGGTACCTACCTAATAACAGTAAGTTTAGCTGATCATATCACTTATTACCTATTAATATTGAATTTAATAAAACGTGTAAATAGAGAATCAAAGTGTGAAATATAACCTAAGTAACCTAACCCTTCCTCATAACATAATTTACGTACATTATACAAAGTGTTTCAAAATTAATCAGGAATATTTCATCAGGTGGTTGAGTTAACTTAACTAAACATCCCTGTAGTTTTTTAGGATCATTTAACTATCGCTGAAAACTGTTTCCATGCGTTAATCGATATTCAAAGTGTGCGGCGTCAAGGGCGTGCGTGACTAGGTATATTTTGAAACAAAAATTCCTATAAAAAATCTTTACATACATTTATATTTCTGATTAATTTTGAGACATCGTCTGTACGTACACACTTCATTAATGCTATGGCCGAACGTGGAGAAACATCATCAAACATCGACGCTTTAACGATATGGTCAGCAGCAGTTTTAACTTGCCATTTCATGAAATGGTCGGTCACATCGTTTCTATATCTGGCCACAACATTACAAAAACATTGTACGTATAATTTATAATTCAGCGTTAAATAGTTGTACAAACTCGAGCTTACACAGATTAACGAAGAGAACCGGTCGTTGTTCAAACTGTATTATTGAACTACAAACAAGCGAGCGCGTCGTTAATATGTGTAGTGGAACGGTAAATAATCTAATGGCGAGACCGCGCGGGGTTAATTGCACACCACCGACAGCCTCAACTTGCACGTTCCACTAATTCGTGCTTAAATTGGGTCGCTTCCTGCAAATCAGTGAGTCAAATCACAGAAACCTTGAAATAGGTGCCGGTTTCAAGCGGAATTCGTTAAAAAACTAGAGCAAAAAATATCAATGACAATAATATTGAGTCATCGGTTTTAGCATTGGATGTTAGGTCCACGTGTTCAACTTTCCAGTAGGTATACGATTCGAGCAGGTTTGAAGTGAATATCCACTTGGACTTAATGAATACAATCTGCCCCGTTTATTACATAACTGGACGTAGTCTCGTGCGCCGCTGCAGGCGGGCCTGATTGTAGGCATCCCACAGCCAGGCCCGACCTGGGCCCAGCCGAGTAACAGTCAATTTGCGGGCCTTATCCTGGTCTTTATGGCTTTATCTGCCTGTAGACTGTTTCGATGATGAGATAGTTAAATACACCACTGCGATGGCTCTACTGTACCGCTCGCCATTACATCGACATGGTTATTACATCGCATAAAAACACAAAACTAAGTGTATATTTATATCTAGTTGCTATCGCATAGCTCGCTGCTTATAAGGATACTACAGCTATCATGTCTCATTTATCATTTACTTTTAACATTCATTAGGTCTTATAAAAAGAGACATTTTAACTAGAGAAGTAGATATCACTTGCACAATAATTACAAAACTTGAACGCTTCTGTAACTAGACCTGAGAGTATTGCATCGTTGGGTATAAATAGACAAAGAAGACTTTATAACTGCAATGTAATGGCAGTGATGACAGAGAGAAAAGTAGTACTGCACTGGATTGACTAGATTGAGATTTGTCTATAAACCTTTAACATGAAATTCTCGGTGATATATTGCTAATGATAGACGTAATGACAACTGCGCGGCCGCCCGGCACACGCGCAGCCTTCCCGCGGAATGCTATAATTAGCGAGTAATTTATTGAAATAAAAAATAATATTTTCACATGCCGCCACTAGAGTAAACAAGGAGTTTTAAAAGAAAGGTCTATCTACATGACGGCGAATTATTTACGATTGTATTAAGTAATTTGTAAGAGTTCATTGTTCACTTGTACAACAGATGTGAGTTATTAATTTACTTTTTGCGGTTAAAGTAAGAGTTAAATTAAGTGACTAATTCAATTCAAATCGAAGCGGCCCGTGGGAGCGCGAAAGTGAAATGTTATATTTCGAAACTCGGAAAAGGCCGTAAAATACTAATTGGTTTTATGGTAATTAAAATTCCACTTGAAATTGTGCAACAAGCAGATTCACACTTCACACGACGGCTGCTCGTATACGAGAGCTATCTTTCACAACAATACCTATCTTATTCAGACTTAGTTTATTGTGAAACATAAACTCAAACGCTTATTTGTTGACACTTAAAGCTGTTAAAAGTTAATTAACTTTAAGTAAATATTATGCTTGCCATCAAGCGTTGACACGAGGTTGACACATTGTTAAGGCTGCGTATCCGCCGGAGCTGTGCGAGGATGCGTTGCGGGGGATGTGTTTGTCATGCATGAACCAATAGAAACACTTCATTTTAAAAGGTCCTAAGTGAATGAAGTGTTTCTATTGGTTCTTGACACACACATCCCTCGCAATGCATCCTCGCACATCTCTGGTGGAAACGCAGCCTAATACGGTTGTTAACGGTAAATATAGTAAAAAGTTTTCATTATGAATATCATTATCATCAAATCAGCCAAAAGACGTCCAGAGCTAAGCAAAGGCGTCCCCCAAAGAGTTCCACAACGATCGAACCAGCGCTGCCTGCATCCAAGTGATTCCTGTGATCTTTACCAGTTCGTCAGTCTATCTTATTAGGGACCTTCCTACGTCACGTCTTTCGGTTCTCGTTCGAATTTCTGATCCGATCACGTAGAGAAACTCCGAGCGTAGCTCACGCTGTCGCTATTTAAGTGACTTGGACTTTCTTATGAGGCCCTTTGTAAGCAACCACGTCTCATTTTCTTGTCATCACTGTCAACCTACACTGGTCAAAGACTCTTGTCTTGAAGCACTGCGGTATTTTGGATGTGGAGATATTGCACTGCATAAACTCCCGAATGCTGCCCAACTGAGCTGGATTCGCTGAGAGACCTCTTTCTCGACGTTAGGCCTACCTAACTGGACTGTTTGGCCCAGGTACACATAATCATCGAAACTTGAGTTAGTCTCCGATTTTCAAGGGGGTGGGTTGGACTAGGGGGTAATCATTCATATGTATGAATGTATTTTTTTAATACTTAGCTATATTGAGTGTCTCACTGCTGCGTCTCTACTTCTTTCAGCAACTCGTCTCTGTTAATAAAACGATGTTTAAAAAAGGATGACAAACAATCGTGGCTTGTTAATCAAACACATTTTGGTATCATGTCGGTCGCTGATGACCACACGTCACGATGGCCACAGGGACAACCGCAACAATGTTTATAGACAACGCCGCGGACCACCGCGACGCGGGACGCTGTCCTTCGGCCGCCGCAAACAACCTCTGCGGTTACATCAAAGATGCGCAAGAACACTAGTAATAATGTGTAGTACTAGTAATGTATATGTTAATTCTAGAACATAATTTACTATTAACTGGTCATCATTTTAGCCGAAAGACGTCCACTGCTGAACATAGGCCTCCCCCAAGGCTCGCCAAACAGATCGGCTCTGTGCCATCCGCATCCAATGCGTTCCCGTACCTTCACCATTATAACTGGTATTCTGAAAGAATTATGAAAGTTACTTTCTTTAGCCTGTTAAATAATTATAGTTTGGTAACTACATCTAGACAACTGTAGTTTTTATGTATATTGGTAATGACTCCCACACTGACTTTCAAGTTACTTCCTTCTCTTTTTAAAGAGAAAGTCAGAATAAAACAATTTAAAGAAACCAAATCCGCGCCCAAGCCAGATGTATTATTTATAATCGCTGGAATGCGATTTTAAACGAATCGCTTGAATTAAAATTACCAATGATTATGAGTCCGAGTATAATTATGCACGCTGTTGATTTTTTATTACAAAAAATTGCATACATTAAAAAAGCTGGCATAATTATTCTGATAACGCTTAAATGTATCTTGGTAGTATGGCTTCATTAGCATTTTAAAAACATATTGTATTATGATTATGAATGATGATTTGAGTTTTTCTGTAGTTTAAATTGTGTTGTTTATTTCCCGTACCGTAAGATACACATATTTACATTCCTCGTTTTCTCATCGGCGATTGAAACCCCAGACAGAGACTCATGTTTTTTCATCATTTATATTTCTGTGGCGAGTGGTTTTTGAATTTAACTGACCTACCCCTCCGCCAATCGAATAAAACGTAATCTCGATGTTACTAACAAATCTATGGACCATAAATTTTTTTGCAATAAATGCGTTTCATTTAAAAACCCTCCTTTAAGCAGAGGAACCAAAATTGTGGAGCACACGAGGAGTTACAACGCCTCGCTCTATGTCTGTCTACATTAAAAAATCTTAATTATAAAACTAATAAGGCATGTTAGATATGATAGCATCTTACTTCAAATGATTTGTGTAGTGATACATTTATTCATAGAAGACAAATATTAATATTAAAATTAGTTTTTAAAAACAACAACATTTCCTAGCGGAGTAGCAAGAAAAAAGTTATTAAAACATTCATAGTGTGGCACAATGCCCGAGAAATGTAGCGAAAGACGAATTATGAGTGGACTGTATTTCTACGATGGTGATTCATTACGTGTGTTTCACGATCCTGGATTGAAATTAGAGTCAGTTAATAGGGAATATTCGATTGCGATCGCGCTCACCTGATCTCCTGAAGCGGCGATGGTCCGAGCAGCCCCGTAGGGTTAAATCCAGAGCTGGGCCCAGTGTAGATCTTTCCCTTACTGCTAAACTCCACAAGCACACTCCACATATAGCACGAACGCAATCTTAATCGTTCTTTAACTTGGATGGTATTAAATAGTACTTTAGACACTTGAAAGTAATTCGTGAACACCTTGGTTGAGGGTTCCGTAAACGAGAATAACGAGCGACTGTCTTCGAGAGAGTTCTTAGACCGACAACTTACTACTACGAAGTCGATGGTTCGAATGAAATATCGTTAACTGTCAAAATCAAAACTAACTTAATGTCATAATGACATTCAATTTGACAGCTAGATTGCTGCCAATTTATAATACGATTGACACGATTGAACATTCCGCCCACCTAAATGCGACGGTATACCGGGACGTATCACGGCATTTACTACAAAAAAACGATAACTAAAAACCTTGGGAGGTTGTTACTAGAAACTATGTTTAACTTAATGCTACCAAAGATTACGAACTAATTACGATAAGTTACAACTACCTTGCATTGGTAAGGCAGTGTAAGCGAGAAAAATATTAACTAATTAGAATATGTCTGAGGCCAAAGGCAAAGGACAGATCTTTGAGAGAGACCTTTTGTATTGACCAGTTGCAGTCTTTACAGTCACCACTGGACATATACCATCTGCACCAGGGTGCAGTGCGACAATGCGACCTAACGGCCAGTTAAGTGGACTTAGTGTTTCATTAACGATAAGTACCATAGTTCCTATAGTGAGGTTGGAACTACGCTTGTCCCACTTAGCCTTTTGTTGTAGCGTGTGCATATATTCGCGGTGCCACCTATACCAGAAGTCTTGATGCATTTTTTGTATGAGTTTCCAACGCTGTAAAACACCAATATTTGAATCTACGAGATTTTCTTCTGGCATGATCGACAAAGGCTCTAGAGTAAGGAAATGCCCTGGAGTTAAGGCTGAGAGGTCATTAGCGTCCGAGCTGAGTGGTGTCAGGGGGCGCGAATTTAGCATCGCCTCTATCTGAGCTAGCACTGTGTAGAGCTCTTCGAAGGTGAGCCGTTGGGAACCGATAACACGAGCCAAGTGTGTCTTGACAGACTTAATTCCGGCCTCGGCCAGGCCATTGAAGTGAGGACTTCCAGCAGGGCTAAACGAAAACTTAATCTCCTCTGATGCCGCGGCTTGTTGCATTATGGAACCAAGGTAATTACTAGCGCCAACGAAATTACGACCTTGGTCTGAAACAAGATGGCTACAACGACCACGACGAGCGATAAACCTCCGCAGTGCAGCTAAGAAAGCTTCCGACGACAACTCGGAAGCCAGCTCGACATGGATCGCCTTCGTGCTGGTGCAGACGAAAACGCAAATGTAGCCTTTAAAGCTTTTTGCACCGCGACCGCGCCCAAGGGCAATAAGATAGGGTCCACCATAATCGACGACAGAACTCGAAAAAGGTTTAATTTGGTTTACCCTAAATGAAGGCAAGTTACCCATAAGGGGGGCGGAAGCGAGGTGTGGACGAACACGAAAACATTTAAGACAGCTCGAGATAACGGAATGGATAGCGCGTTTACACGATAGGATCCAGAAGTGCCGAGACAAAAGATTTTTAAGAGTCTGCGCACCGGGGTGCATGAAGCGGGTGTGGTACTCAGTGATTAGAAGATAAGTGAGGCGATGCGAGCGAGGCAACAGCAATGGATGTTTGACTTCAAATCCAACCTTAGCATTGGCAAGGCGACCGCCCACCCTGAGAAGACCCTCTTCATCGATAAATGGGGACAGCTTTCTTAAACTTCTTGGAAGCGAGTTAGGAGAACCTTTCTTCAAGTGCTCAATCTCCGACGAAAACACGCTCTCCTGCACTGACTTTAATAAAATTCTAAATGCCCTATGTAATTCAGAAGACTGTATAGGTCCGCTAAGACGCTTTCCAGGAGCAGATTGTCTCGAATTATCTATGAATCGAAAGCAATACGATAAAGTTCGCTTCAATGTTGAAAGCGACGAGAATTTGTTCAACAACGATTCGATAAGAGTAGGTTCGTTGGACACGACAAGGCTAAAGATCCGTTGCTCCTCTTGTAGGGCCGGATTCGAAAACGATAGAGTATTGATAGCTGGCCAATTTTCCTCGCAATCGGCAAGCCACGAGGGACCTCTCCACCACATGTCATGATTGACGAGATCAGTGGGTAAAAGACCACGCGAACCGCAGTCTGCGGGATTCGAGTGAGTTCCGACGTGCCTCCATCGATCAGGAGAAATAATGTCGTGAATGTGGCTAACCCGATTTGCCACGAATGTTTTCCATTTCGATGGACACGATTTTATCCATGACAAGACGACACTAGAGTCCGACCAGGCGTAAATTTCATCGACAGAGCAAAATGGTTTCAACGCTTCCGTGGTAGACTTCATAAGATCGGAAAGAAGAACGGCAGCTTGCAGTTCCAATCTTGGAATGGACTGCTTACGAAGAGGAGCTACTCTCGACTTCGCACAACAAAGGACGACTGAGCATGATCCATGACAATCTACGAAACGACAATAAATTACAGCGCAGTAGCCACGCTCAGAGGCATCTCCAAAGCCGTGCAGCTGTAGCGAAACGAAAGGGCCGACGATACGACGAGGGATGGACACAGATGCTAACGACGGCAATTCGGATTTTAGACGCCGCCATTCTGAAGCGATATCAGAAGGCGCGTCGTCGTCCCAAGCAACACCAGCGGTCCAAAGTAGTTGCATAATATATTTGGCGTAAAACGTAAGGGGACCGAGGAAACCCAGAGGGTCATAAATGCGGGCGATTTCGGACAGAATTGTACGCTTTGTGCAACGACATTCACCGAATTCAGCCACCCGAAAACGAAATGAATCAAACCGAGGCTGCCACAAGAGCCCCAGTATTTTTAATGAGACATCAGGCAGCTCTTCGAAATGCTTCAGCTCTTCAGAGTATAAATCTGACAGTGGCAGGCTATCGAGAAAGGTACGATTGTTTGAAGTCCATTTCCTTAAATGGAAACCTCCTGACGATAATATTTTTGTGAGCTCTGCCTGAAGCGAAAGAGCCTGTTCAACTGAATCCGCTCCAGTGACGACGTCATCGACAAAAATATCACGAGCAAGAACAGCGGCACCAGCAGGGTATTTATCAGCGGAGTCTTTAGCGAGTTGATTCACTGTTCGAAGAGCCTGAAAGGGAGCCGAGGAAACGCCATACGTAACCGTTAACAGACGATAGTCACGCACGGGTCCAGCAGGGGAGGGCCTCCATAGGATACGCTGGTAGTCAGCGTCCTCTTCAGGTACTAATATTTGCCTGTACATTTGCTTCACATCGCCTGTGAATACTACGGCATGCCAACGAAAACGCATGAGTAAATCGAAAATATTAGCCTGAAGTTTAGGACCAGCGAGAAGAGTGTCATTCAACGAAGTACCTTTACTGTCTTTCGCGCTGGCGTCGAAGACAACGCGAAGAGGTGTGGTGACTGAAACACGCTGTATACCATGATGAGGTATATAATTGAACTGACCGACAACAGCCGTAGGAGGATCCACCTCCTCGAGATGACCACGGGACTGATAGTCCTCCATAAAATCGACATACGATTTCTTGAAGTCACGATTAGAGTTGAGCTTACGCTCCAACGATAGAAATCGCTTTAGTGCAATTTCGCGAGAGTTGTGAAAAAGAGGTTTATTTGTGGGGTCGACAAAAGGTAAAGGAACAACAAACCTACCTTCTTCATTACGAGAATGGTTATTGACAAAATAATCTTCGCAACGCTGGTCCTCCTTCGACAAGAAACAATTAACTGGAGGATTAATGTTTTCTAATTCCCAAAACCTTTTTATGGAATTATCTAACGACAATATTGGCGAATGATTCGACACGAAAAGGCAGTTATTATTGCTGCGATCGACAGTACTTTCTGTGAGTTGACTAGTGTCACACTCACCCATAACAATCCAACCGAAAATAGAATTTAATGCTCGTGGTTGCCCGAGCTTTCCTCTCTTTAGACCAGGCAACAGCGAAGACGCGAAAATGTCTGCATTTAACAGCATATCTATTGGTCCAGATTGAGCGAAGTCTGGATCAGCAAGACGAAGATTCAATATGTGAGACCACCTTGACGAGTCGACAGGTTGGTTAGGCTGGTCAGCACATATTGACGACAGTACGAGAGCTTCCAATTTAATATTGGACGACAAATATTTATCACCCGCCGGCTTTATTTCACACGATAGCGAACCGAGCGGTTGAGCGACAGAATTTCCAATTCCATTTACGGAGTGTGGACCACGACGAATGTTGAGTCCTAGCTTCTTAGCGCAGGATTCAGTAATAAAATTGCAGGCGCTAGCACAATCGAGAAGCGCACGCACTGACTTAAAGTCACCATACGCATCCCTAATCTCAATCCTAGCAGTTGAAAACAAAACTGTACTTTCACTACCCAGTGAAGTCAAAACCGTATTACTACCAGAGCTAACCGAACTATGTGGCACACTGCCTTCCACTGGAGGGGGCGTAAGAGGAACTGTCTGCACCGGTCTAGTAAAATGTAAGGATGTGTGATGTGAACACTGGCACACACTACAACGAGAGGCACGACAAGTTTTTACTCGATGTGTGTTCGAAAAGCACAAGATACACAAACCCTTTTCTTTTACAAAATCAAAACGAGATTTAGGATCAACATTTAAAAAATCCTTACAAGTGGTAAGACTGTGCTGGCCATTACAAAAGTTACAAATTTGACGAGAAACGACAAACGATGCTTTATTTTTGCTCACACTATTATGAATCTGTTTATTTATACCTACTTTTTTATTTACTACCACAGAGTTATTAGTAGTAGGCAACAACGAAATATTCGATAAGTTAAGCGCTTTGTATTGTTTTTCAACGAAAGCTTGAACATCACTAAACTGTGGGATGTCGTCACTATTATGCTCAAGTTGGAATGCTTCTCGAGTGCATTTATCAAGCTTAGACCACAACAAATGAAAAAGCATAAAGTTCTTGTCTGGTAAGCTATATTTATTTAATACCGATAAATTCTCTGAGAAAGTTCTATAAACACGTTCAAGGTCACTAGCAGATTTTGTTCTAATCGGTTCACAACACAATAACTTTTCATAATAATGTGTAGCAATTTGTCGCTTCTTATCAAAATATTTACATAAACAATCATATGCATCTTGGTAACTTTCTTGGGTAAGTGGGTAATTTTTTATTAATTCATAAGCGGTACCTTGCACACTCGACAAAAGGTAGTGCAATTTTTCAACTCCCGAGATATTCCGGTTATGAATCAAAGAATTAAACAACTGTATAAAACTTACCCAATTCTCCAAAGTTCCATCAAATGGTTTTATAGAAACTTTAGGCAATTTAGCAATCACTGCCTCACCAACACAAGGTTTAGAATCACTTATTTGCGGTACCAATCTTTGGCGCAATTTATATTTAATATCGGATACTTTAGTCTCAAACTCGTACGTTATTTTCATTTCATCAGTCCGCGCGGACGGTTCCAACAACGACAAAACTTTCCGTTGCGCGTCATGAAATTGATCCGATATTTCCTTTAAATCCCTTTCTTCAAATCCCAACAAGTTAGTTTCCGCGATAAATTCAATACGCATAATTGCATAGTTACGCGCGATTTTGTTGTTGTCAACTTCAAATTCAGAATCGCGACCATACATTTCATCGTGATCTGACATTTCAAACGATACGATATAGATTAGATACCTAATTCGAACGACAATTTAAATAATACCGATTCGTGAAATACTAACACAACGAAATAACCGATAATTAAGTTTAGTCTATGGTAATAAGTTGTGTACCACCTTTACGAACGATAACGACAAGAAAAAGATGGCCGTACAACTTATAACAAACACGTAAAATCTCAACCAAGGTACCGTTCCAAACTACCCTCAACACAAAAATATAAAAATAAAATCAATAAAATCGTAGAAAAACACGTAAGAAATCGCGACAAAAGGAACTTTTCAATAAAATCCGGTTCGAAGGACCAAAAAAATGTGGCACAATGCCCGAGAAATGTAGCGAAAGACGAATTATGAGTGGACTGTATTTCTACGATGGTGATTCATTACGTGTGTTTCACGATCCTGGATTGAAATTAGAGTCAGTTAATAGGGAATATTCGATTGCGATCGCGCTCACCTGATCTCCTGAAGCGGCGATGGTCCGAGCAGCCCCGTAGGGTTAAATCCAGAGCTGGGCCCAGTGTAGATCTTTCCCTTACTGCTAAACTCCACAAGCACACTCCACATATAGCACGAACGCAATCTTAATCGTTCTTTAACTTGGATGGTATTAAATAGTACTTTAGACACTTGAAAGTAATTCGTGAACACCTTGGTTGAGGGTTCCGTAAACGAGAATAACGAGCGACTGTCTTCGAGAGAGTTCTTAGACCGACAACTTACTACTACGAAGTCGATGGTTCGAATGAAATATCGTTAACTGTCAAAATCAAAACTAACTTAATGTCATAATGACATTCAATTTGACAGCTAGATTGCTGCCAATTTATAATACGATTGACACGATTGAACACATAGAATAGACACAAACCTCCGCAAAATAAAGCCTGAATTAATCACTAAGTAATTTAATCTCATTTAGTTACGTGTTGTGTTGTTGTCGCAGGTCGCAGGAGCGAGCGCCGGCGTCGCCATGTCGGCGGTCATGTCCACTCTGTCCATGATCAGCGGCGGCCGCCGGGCACACCGCAAGCTCGCCAGCTCCAGGTAATACTACGATTCTACTTACTAAAGGTATCCTTCCGATGTTGGAGACCACGTCACGCGACCGCGACCAAGTCGCACGACGCACTGTTTAGTATGAATTTTAGTCACGTGACGCGGTCGTTTAAATCTGTTAGTGCTTTATATGTTTTTAAGGCATTTTCATTTCAATTTAAAGTACTTATTTACTTCTTTTTACTAAAAGTCACGAGTATTATTTATTTTCATAAAAAAGTGTCGTTATTTTTTTGAGTCAGTTTTGTGACTTATTTTTTTAGTGCCTACGTATTTTAAGTATTTCTACAACCCGAAATTTACTTAAAATACTTAACTTAGTAAACATTGTAAAACGTAGGTACGAATGTAGTAAATTTCAATCTACAATTGAAAAGTTGGAAAGCTAAAGTATTGCGATATAAAACGGTATAATTTCGTGGTGGTCCCATTTAAATTACTGGTAATATCTGATTCTGAAAATATTTGACAAATATATGAAAAACCAACAAGAGATAAGGTTAATGGAAAATCGATTCAAATTATTGCAACATTAGCGAGAATATTAATTTGCAATATTTATATTCGTTGTTGGTGGTTGTTTTAATATATATTACTAATGTGTGGTATGCGATTGAGACATCAATAAATTCCGAGCATGTCACTAAGTCGCGTAATTCTACGCAACCATGCTGCGTTAATCACGTAGAAAATTATGGTTATGGAGTTTCGAAATAATCATAAAAATTACAATAATTGGAAAATTATGATTATGTTATAGTCGGTAATAAAATAAACTAGTTCGTTTGGAAACGGGTTATTTTCGCGTTGATCTCGGCATGGGTGGCGGGCGCGGAATGGTGCAGTTAGGAGCATGGAATACGAGGATTAGCATATCGGAGAGGCGTGGGAGTGCCTGAAGCCGCGACGGCGCGGGCGCACTACCTACCCCGCGCAAATAAGATAGCCATATTGTGGCCTAGTGTACTGCTCTAATGAGCACTAGACCTTGCTTAATAAAATTTATGTTAGACCTCTTTGGAAACAAAATAAATGTTGATACAAAAAAAAAAACTCTAACGTTCTTTTCAATGCGTTCTTTTCACATTTATGTTAATTGTTTTCTTCTTGTTATGGAATAGGTACAATTCATAATTTATACCGCCACGAGTCGTTAAATCGTTATCCTTGGGTTAATTAAATATAACAATTAGTAATATATTCCATGACACGTATGATTAAGTTTAGTTCCCAGTCGGCGAAGCGTACATTTACGCGAACTAGTGTTTTATTGCGAGTTTTATAGCCGCTTGTGCGCCTTGGGTGAATGCTATCAAACATCTGCTAACACATTCACGCGGTGTATCTACATCTGGCCGACGACCGTGTATCTACTAATATATATCCAAGGTTTATAATTTTTACACTATTGTTGCCCAATACGTATTCAACTTTATCTTAAAGATCTAAATCATTGGGTACGCTTTAAGATACTTTATTAAATTTAATGACTTGGTGTATTGTAAGTCTGCACTACATTTCTATATCAATAATAATTTAAATTACTTTATGATTTAGGTAATTGGGCTTTACGAGGTTAAATACATATCATATTGAGGTGTTACAATCTCGCCTGTCACAGCCGGCAACGCAACGTCAATCCCTCTTTGTTGCGAGTAACCCAAGTTGACCCTCAAGGTTGATTTTATTGTGAAAATTCACTTATACCAGTTACTTACTATCGACATTTGATATCTTGCTAAGTGTATCTATTTAGTGGATTGAGTAATGGTTGCAATACCTATTTTTGGTTTGGTGAGTGAGCGTTTGTACACCGCGTAGTGCCTTTGTGGATCATTCATTATTAATGATTGATATAATATACATTAACAAGAAAAAAACACTTTACAAAACTAATACCATTGCAGGTTGAAATTGCTATCGTCTGTAAGTTTACCCTCGAGACCCTACACGTGAACCCTGGGTGGAGTTAAACGAGCGATACAACTCCGGTGATGGGCTTTGGCCGCAGCTGGTAACCACCCTACAGGTTGAGCGAGGCCGCCAAGCGACTCTCGTCGTGTTCCGGCCTGTTGCCTATAGAAGCCATTCTGGAGGAAGGGTCTGAGCAGTTGTGCAGCGCATGCGTACCGGTTACAGGGCCCCGTATTTGTTGCACGGTTTGCACTGCTTGGGGGCGCGCAACACCGCGCTCAACTGCCATTTTTCTGCTTATTCCTCTATATTCAAGTCTATGGTTAATGAGCATTTACTAGGCAAGCGTGCTCCATCGTAGGCCTCATCTTCGCTTTCCATCAGGCGTGATTGTGGTCAAAGTATGGTGGCTCCCGGCCTATATTGTATAAAAAAAAAGCCAAAACATGTCTTGAAAAGGAGTCCCTATAAAAGACATGGTTCCGAAGCATTGATTGACAGTGGCAGAGTTTCCTCCAAAACCAAACCAAACCTCTCGCAAACCAGTGATTTTTGGCATTCCTGAATAGCAGTTCAAACCAAACCCAACCCAAACTATTGAATTACCGCTACCAAACCCCAAACCCGTGAAGGCCCGTTCCTGAATTTAGCCCCAGGCGTCGCCGTACTTTGATTGATCCTATTTCTAATGCTTAAAAAACGAAGTATTGACTCAAGTGTAGAGATTCTGACATCGTAGATATACCTAGTTCGAGGAAGAGTTTGATGATGTTGTTGACTGTTGTTGGCAGCGGGCGCAAGTCGGGGCAGCTGTCGGACGCGGGCGAGGAGCGGCGCGCGCGCAGGGACAGCGACCTCACGCCGCAGCAGCGCTCCGCCTCGCTGGTGAGTATCATCATCGTCATTCCAGCCTATATGCGTCCCACTGCAGGGCACAGGGAGAGGAGGCTCCCCCACGCGGGCCCACTGCTGATTGGGAACTTCAAACACACCATTGAATTTCTTCGCAGGAGTATGCAGGTTTCCTCACGATGTTTTTCCTTCACCGTAAAGCTCGTGGTAAATTTACAAATGTAATTGCACATGTACACTTGAACCGACGACCCTCTGCTTGAGAGGGCATCGGTCAAACCACTGTGCCCCCACGGCTTCCCGGCGGGAGTATGCTAAGCTAAAACATTAGTATACCGGGTGGCACATTCAGAATAGGCTAGTGTGAAACTATAACACATAGAAAGATCTGTTCTAACAAATCATGTCGTCGATTTTAGTGACAGAAAAAATACCATAGATTTCAAAAAACTTTAAACAAAAAAACTACCGTGGGACTCACTCATAGTGAAAAAATAAGGATAACTCACGTCTATGATCGAATTTAGGTCGACATGTTTCGGGCTAATCCGCAGCCTTTTTAGGGTTCCGTACCTCAAAAGGAAAAAACGGAACACTTATCTTATCACTTTGTTGTCCGTCCGTCCGTCTGTCAAGACCCTTTTTCTCAAGAACACGTGGAGATATCAAGCTGAAATTTATATCAAATACTCAAGTCTACTGTCCCTTAGAGCTGTGAAAAAATCAAACATCTAAGCCAACGCAATCAAAAGATACAGTCGTTTATGACGCTAATTTCCGCATATTTCCGAAACTCGCAAGGGAATCAAAACCTACAGGGTACTTCCTGTGAACTCAGAATCTTGAAATTTGGTACGAAGTCCTAGGTCTTATAGCACAGATAAAGGAAAAATTGCGAAAAGCATCAATTTTTTTGTCTGTCTGTCTATATCAGTAACCAACGCACATTTTCGACACTCGCAAGAGAATCAAAACCTACAGGGTACTTCCCGTGAACTCAGAATCTTGAAATTTGGTACAAAGCAAGGCCTTATAACACAGATAAAGGAAAAATTGCGAAAAGCATAAATTTTTTTGTCTGTCTATATCAGTAACCAATCTACAATGATCCCACACTGCGCACATTTTGCTTAGGAGCAGGAGTCTGCTAAGACTGGATGTTCATAGATACATATAAATTTGTATGGAACCCTCGGTGCGCGAGTACGACTCGCACTTGGCCGGTTTTTTACTTAGAGCCACACCCCACGGCGGCTGTCAAACGCGCACTACGCGCCACCGCTCTACTCGCGCTCGACGGAACTAATACCGGCGCACATACAAATACAATGACAGTAATAAAAATGACTATGAAAACGTGGGTAGTTGTGCGCCGATATCGGTTCCGTCGAGCAGTCGCGCGAGTAGAGCGATAGTGCGTAGTGTTTGTTTGCAGCCGCCGTGGCGTGTTGCTAAGAGAAAAAGGGCTGCTGATTACCCCGAAACATGTCGAGCTAAACTCGATCATCTATAAAGGTGTTTTATCTGTATTTTTTCACTATGAAAGTATCGTATTTTTTTCTAGAAATTTTTTACTTAGTTCATTCGTATTGAGCATATTTGAGAAAACTTTTTTTTTTAATATTTCTTTATTTCCCGTAATGTTTGATACGAGCATTAGGTATACCTATTGGTATACACTTCGACCGGAACAGCGATTCCCGGACTCGTATCATAGACGACCTTGCTAGCATACGGCCTTCTACTTCTTCGTCCGGCAATCCGCCTACGTACCGGCCTCAGCAATAATGTACTATTTCAAGTTATTAATTACAGCTATAATATTTAATACTCTCATCATCATATCATGATAGATCATTCAGTCGACGCCTAAACGCCTCTTCAATCTATTCGCTTTTTAAGGTGAATCTGAAATATCGTGCAATTTGCATACACTGCGTGACCGCAAAGCGAACGAGTTGAAAGCGATTAATCGAGCGCCGCAATACAACTTGCACCATTTTTCTTGCTGGTGTAAATAAATACATAAATTATGGGACAATTGACACCAATTAACCTAGTCCCAAACTAAGCAAAGCTTGTACTATGAAATGAAATATATTTGAAATATATTTATAGACTAGACAACGGATAAACATACTTATATAGATAAATAAAATACATACTTAAATATATAAACATCCAAGACTCGAGCACAAATCAAAAAAAGCTTTCAAAAAAAGAGCGTACTCATACCTAAAAGGCCGGCAACACACTTGTAACTCTTCTGGTGTCGCAGGTGTCCATGGGCGACGGTAATGGTTTACCATCAGGCGATCTGTTTGCTCGTTTGCCCCCTATACCATAAAAAAAATAATCGTATTTTTCACACAAATATCTGCTCCGACCGGGAATCGAACCCGGGACCTCAAGCTTCGTAGTCAGGTTCCCTAAACCTCATCATCATCATTTCAGCCGAAAGACGTCCACTGCTGAACATAGGCCTCCCCCAAGGCTCGCCAAACTGATCGTTCTCGCGCGATCCGCATCCATCGCGATCCCGCAACCTTAACCAGGTCGTCGCTCCATCTTGTTGGAGGCCTACCTATACTGCATCTTCCAGTCGTTGGACGTTTATGGCCGTAACCTAATAAAAAGTAAAGGTGTGACGTGGGCTTAAGGGTATTGGCTAACACGGCCGCAGGGCGGCGGAACCCGCCGTTCCCCTGCCACTTACTTAGTTCAGTTGGTTGCTTAACTCATTGTTTAATTACGCGATGAGCATTGCAATTAGGGAAATGTGCTCTAGATTGACCAAGGGGTTACATGAAGTGGTTATAAAACTAATATAATAAATCAAACGTGTGCTGGCGTATCTGTTACATTCATATTTACATGTAGCGTTAATTTATGTTGTTAACTTAATTAGAGGCACGCCCTGTAAATACTCGTAGACGTGAAAGTATTATTTTGAGCCTTTTTAAAAGTTATTCGCGCCTTCGAATTAAAACTATCGTGAGATCTGTCTGACAGTCATCCTACTAATATTATAAAGACGGACGGACAGCGAAGTCTCAGTAATACGGTCCCGTTTTTACCCTTTGGGTACGTAACCCTAAAAAGAACCACGTCCGCATCGGAATAGTCGTTTGGGAGCTACGATACTACACGAAACAGCAGTTAAACTTATACAGCCCTTCTTGCGCGTTGGGAGGTAATATAATACAATTGGTAATTTTTAAATTTTTTTAGCCTCGTGTTCTATCGCAGATGGGAATATTTAGCTGTCTTTTGAAATGTCACTAGAAGCAACGTCGCTAATACAAAGTACTTAGACATAATTCGCCATTTCCGGAGTTTCTTTCTGACTAGAAACTGTCGGCACGAAGCTTGTCTTCCGCCGGCCTGTCTTAAGAGTCTTTACACACTAGCGTTTTAGCGGCGGTTTCTCGGCGGAGCGGTATGCGGACGTTGCGTGCACGCGCCGATACCGCGTCGGACAAGATTATCCCGTTGGGTGAACGCCGTATAGAAAAACCGCTGAGAAACCGTCGCCAAAACGCTACTTAGTGTGTTAAGGCTCTGAGCGCGCTAACGATATCGCTGCACTGCACAGATTCTTACCCTTCGAATTAATTTACGACTAGTTTCATTCAGCGGCTTCGCTCTCGTAGAATAAAAATCTGGTTAGCTCTCTGTCTCGTGGTAGTTTTTGAAAGCCACTTCTTGCCCACCTCTACATAGCGCTGGCCCTAGTTTTTAATAGGGTCACTAACTTCTAGCTAGAGAAATTATTATTTGTAGGGCACGCACGATCTTTTGCGACACGATTTATACCCCCCATAGCAACGCACCACTTAATAACTTTAATTTCAATACTAGATGGAAAAAAAACCGCCTCTATAATTTCCGTTCCCATGGGAATTCCGGGAAAATATATATATCTTATGTCACTCGCGGAAATGAGAAGAATCTAATGACACCTCACACTTCAAAATCCATTGAGCCGTTTATGCTGCAGGGCGTGCCAAAGAATGATACATACATTACATAAATACATGTCATACGCTCGAAAAACATAACCCTCCTTCGACAGTCGGGTGAAAACAGCAATTTTTTTTGCGGCCCATGCCACAATATTTTGACATCCCTCGTAAACTGGCGCTTAGAGCAGTCGCTCCACTCGCTCTACCCATGAGTCGGCTCTGCCTCTACGATCAGAGGCGGTGGACGGCATAGGCGACGTGGGCCACCGTCTACGGCCTTGTGGTCTGAGGCGCCTCGTGCCCCCAAAGTTTTTTTTTTTGCTCATTAAAAAAACTGTCATTTAGTGCGGTGCGCCACCATAGGGCCTCTTGAAATATATCTTGGCCTCACCAAATTTCGATCCTTTTTGCCGAATTTGAAACCTCTATGCTTCGTTTTTTTTAGCATTAGATAGAAGCTAAGCGATCTTGACGTGTCTTTTTATTGAGAAACACTTTTGAAAAATAATTGACAGCTAATGTAACAAGTTTAGTTTCATAAGTAATAAATAGTTACTATTTTTTTTAAAGTGTTTTTCAATAATTGACTCGTCAATATTGTTTACCTTATTTCTAATGCTAAAAAAACTAAATATAGCTTCGGGGGGTTAAGCTGTTCGTTTCACAAGTCAGTTAGTCACGTTAATCTTTAACAAGTATAGTACCTAAGTAGGTAATAATTAGATCGTTTCATGAGATCGTTATACCTAAAATCTAATTTTATTGAGAACCTGGCTATCAATCTTGAGATACCGGGTACGATTCTCGGTCGGGGCAGACATTAATGTTTGTGCTCGAGCTTTGGATGTTTATCCGTTGCACGTTGCCTAGTACCCATAACATAAGCTTTGGTGTAAATTACCCCGTGATATTATGATTTTTTTACCAATTAGGTACCAAGTTTTTTTTGCCATCTTGTTTCTTTGAACATGAAGCCGTGATGAAAACACAACATACTTAAGTTTAGTCTGTATTAAATTAATGGCTACATGGCTAGGGCTATTATGACAACAAAAACGACAGTTCCTGAAAGCAATTTGTATCGTTGGACATAGCAAATTGTTTGCTTATTTGATGATACGAAATTCAGAAAATATGTAAGAGGTAATTTTAAAAAATACTGATATTTTAAAAATTAATTAGTTATTTTTGGTTGCAGCAAACCCTGGAGGCAGGCGGGGTCGTCAACCTCGAGAGTCTGGAGGCCAAGGTCAGTGACCCACATTCGCCACGTGCGCACGCGCATCCATCTTACTACACTTATTTTATGAAGGAAGTCAAACGGTCAAGCGGGTCATCAGCGCCCAATTGCATAACAAAGTAACAACTAATATTACACGACCAGATGGCCTAGTGGTTAGAGACCCTGACTATGAAGCTTGAGGTCCCGGGTTCGATTCCCGTGTCGGGGCAGATATTTGTATGAAAAATACGAATGTTTGTTCTCGGGTCTTGGGTGTTTAATATCTATTTAAGTATGTATCTATCTATATAAGTATGTTTATCCGTTGCCTAGTACCCATAACACAAGCTTTGCTAAGCTTACTTTGGGACTAGGTCAATTGGTGTGAATTGTCCCGTGATATTTATTTTATTTATTTATTACAAGCGGAACTCTCGCTTCAGTTATATTAACTAGAAAGGGAGTTCCGCTTGTAATATAAGTTGTACTTTGTTATGCAGTTGGGCCCAGGGGGGTTACTACGAAATTCGAAGTTTGAGGTTCGGATCGTGTGGTCCCTCTCACTCTCGTAATAAATACCATTAGCGTGAGCGGAACGGCATGAAACGAAGTTCGAATTTCGCGCTTCGTAGTATAGGGCTAGTTCGTAAATGATTATCGCTGACGTCACTATCTTGGCCCATATATCCCACTACAGGACACAAGCCTCCTTTCAGAATAAGAGGGCTTGAGGCTAGTTCCCATGCGGGCCCAGTGTGAGTGGATTGCTGTGTGTTGGGTGTGCAAATACATACTATACTATAGGTAACGCCACCAGAGTTGAGGCCACGCACACAACCACATCTCTTGTAATGACAGCGGGATTTTGACGTTGTGTTGTCGTTAAACGTCAACACAACGTCAAAATCCCGCTGTCATTACATGAGTTGTGGTTGTGTGCGTGGCCTCAACTCTGGTGGCGTTACCTCTACCGTAAATCTCATGACGATGGGCCTCATAAGAAACCTCAAAGTCACTCAGAGGGCGATGGAGAGGGCTATGCTCGGAGTTTCTCAGCGGGATCGCATTAGAAATGATGAAATCCGCGCAGGAACTAATAAAGCCACCGACATAGCTCGAATCGCCAGACTCGAGTGACAGTGGGCAGGGCACATCGCGATCGCGATGGATGCGGATGGCGCAGGGCCGATCTGTTTGGCGAGCCTTGGGGAGGCCTATGTTCAGCAGTGGACGTCTTTCGGCTGAAATGATGATGATGATGATGAAATCTCATGAAAAATTTCAAATGTGATTCCGCACGTAAATTCCGTCAAACTCAGGGGTAAAACCACTAAGCTACCACGGTTTCGCTGACATAGACACTCGCATAACTGAACGGGTTGCAAGTGCGTTGCCTCTCTAGGTTGGAAGGCAGGATTAGGGTAGGTAGGGTTACAATGAAGTTCTGCTTTTGCCAGTATTTTTCTCGTCTGGCACACCCTCCACGCGGAAACACAATAGCAAATTCCAATTTCATCCAATCCTTTTTCCTTTTCACCCGACTGTCGAAGGAGGGTTATGTTTTTGAGCTCTGCTCGGGCTGAAACTCGGTACCAAGCGTTTTCCGGTTTCCCAGAGATAAGACCAAGCTAGATCAATTTTTCATCCCCGAAAACCCCCACATATCAAATTTCATCGAAATCGTTGGAGCCGTTTCCGAGATCCTGATTATATATGTGCGAGGGAGGGGGGGGCGGGGGAGGGGGTTCGGGGGCATCAAAGGGGGGATGAAAATTTCATTGATTTTGCCGTAGGATGCACCGTTTTCAAGATATTTGACAAAAACACCGGAGGGAGTGGAGGGGTGAGTCACGTTAAACTATCGTCCGTAAACCGACTTTACAGACAACCGGTTTTTCCTGTTCTGTGCTCCCAATAGGGAACGTGCACATAGACGGTGCTGCCAACTGGTGCCATAAGGGTGCCATCAATTTGAATGTTTTACCTTGATAAGTTTGTTTTACTGTCCGCATAGTGTCTCTTCTGTCGCATTAGTGCTGCCGCCTATAGTTACTGCACGTTCTCTATATAGTCCGTTTTTTAAGGGGAATTCTTATAAGGAGAGGTATATATTTCTGAGTTCAGCAATGCCACTTGGTCCAAATGTTATACACGTCCACCTTAACCCAAAACACCCGAGAGCCAGATTGAACTCCGCGACATGTGGGGGGGAGGGGGGGTCAAAATACAGAGCTCCCGGCGTTCAAGAAAAAAAATCTGGCGGATTTGTTTGGACCTTTGAATGAAGTTTGGTGTCATTATCAGGTAACTAGATGATGCCCAGTTCATTTCCCATACCAGTTTTATTAGGGTTCCGTAGCAAAATATGACGCAATACTTAAAATAATAAAATTTTAGTAGTGACACAATGCAAACAATCCCTTATATTTTCAGATTTTTGTATGAAACTTGGTTTATAAAAAATACTCTCTGAAAGCCCATTTAATGCAAATTATAAAAACATTAACAATAAACACACATTTAACTATTTTCAATGTAAAATAAAATAATTATTGCAAATACCTAATAGAGCCGCATACAACGGTTTATTTTCGAACTACTATGGAACTTTTCATATGTACTTCCTGGCTATCACGACTGGTATAGTTGGATTCCTTGTAACGCATAAAGCACGAAACTCTTGATCGTATAGTGCTAAAGTGTTGGAGGGGGGAGGGGGAGGCAATCAAAGACGGCGGAATAACAGTTTGGTTTTCACGCCATCATTCGATAAGTACTGGACCGATTTACAAAATTTAAATGATTTCTTAAAGGTAATAATATGCTCCGTGTTTCGTCCACATATATTTTAGATGTATTTATTACCGTTAATGAGTTATGTAAAATGAAATATTGAAGTTTACAGAATTTTATTTACAATTTCCTCCACAATTACATAATTCAGTGCATTTAAGCTGGCGTTTGGAGCACTGCAATTACATTTGGTACTGCAAGATTTCAAGCACCTACATCTAATCAATTTTAAGCATGCTTGAGCAGCCATAGGACTTTGGGTCCACAGTGGTACCCAAACTTCTCCTTCTTTCTGCCAACCCCATTCGGATGGGCAAGGAATATTCTGGTTTTTTATTAGGCACTGCCCCCAAACATAAACGGCCTGTAAAACTGCCCTTAAGGTATGTTGTTTGAGGGCAGCTTCTGTAGGAGGCAAATTTTCGATTTACCTATCCTTTTTGGTAAATAAATTCTTGCGACACTAATTTATTGTCTCCGAGGGGCATGATCTGAAAAACAAATACTCTTAGATAAAGGATACACGCAACGCACGCAAGTTCTGGATAAAAGTATATATTATTAAATAATATCGTTTTCTTACCTGTCATACATTGTTATAACAAATTTTTGAATTTCAGGGTCCACCCTGTCATATTCCCCTATATAAAGTGCTTCAAACCCTCGTGTGACATTCGGATATGCCTTCCATGCCTCAAACGCGGTTTTTTTTTTCCCTTCCGTTAAAGGATGAGGTTGTGTCACATCCGGTAAAAGAATGGAATAAGGGCAAAACGTGTGTTCTTTCAGGGCCTGAAACAAGAAAGAAGACCATTACTTTAGTATTAAATTTGATTGATCTTGTCATGAAATTGATTGGGGTACTAATAAGTCCGTTACCTAAACATGAAGATATAGTGTGACCCGCCAGGTATTGATGATTTCGTCCTGTTCCGATGTGCACTCATAGTTCTTCTAGGCCTTCTAGCTTTGGAAGATGACAGATGTCGTTGTACTAGCCATATCCGAATGTCACACAAGGGTTTGAAGCACTTTATATAGGGGAATATGACAGGGCGGACCCTGAAATTCAAAAATTTTTTATTACAATGTATGACAGGTAAGAAAACGATATTATTTAATAGTATATACTTTTATCCAGAACTTGCGTGCGTTGCGTGTATCCTTTATCTAAGAGTATTTGTTTTTCAGATCATGCCCCTCGGAGACAATAAATGAGTGTCGCAAGAATTTATTTACCAAAAAGGACAGGCAAATCGAGGATTTGCCTCCTACAGAAGCTGTCCTCAAACAACATACCTTAACGGCAGTTTTACAGGCCGTTTATGTTTGGGGGCAGTGCCTAATAAAAAATCAGAATATTCCTTGCCCATCCGAATGCGGTTGGCAGAAAGAAGGAGAAGTTTGGGTACCACTGTGGACCCAAAGTCCTATGGCTGCTCAAGCATGCTTAGAATTGATTAGATGTAGGTGCTTGAAATCTTGCAGTACCAAATGTAATTGCAGTGCTCCAAACGCCAGCTTAAATGCACTGAATTATGTAATTGTGGAGGAAATTGTAAATAAAATTCTGTAAACTTCAATATTTCATTTTACATAACTCATTAACTGTAATAAATACATCTAAAATATATATGGACGAAACACGGAGCATATTATCACCTTTAAGAAATCATTTAAATTTTGTAAATCGGTCCAGTACTTATCGAATGATGGCGTGAAAACCAAACTGTTATTCCGCCGTCTTTGATTGCCTCCCCCTCCCCCCTCCAACACTTTAGCACTATACGATCAAGAGTTTCGTGCTTTATGCGTTACAAGGAATCCAACTATAACAGTCGTGATAGCCAGGAAGTACATATGAAAAGTTCCATAGTAGTTCGAAAATAAACCGTTGTATGCGGCTCTATTAGGTATTTGCAATAATTATTTTATTTTACATTGAAAATAGTTTAATGTGTGTTTATTGTTAATGTTTTTATAATCTGCATTAAATGGGCTTTTGGAGAGTATTTTTTATAAACAAAGTTTCATACAAAAATCTGAAAATATAAGGGATTGTTTGCATTGTGTTACTACTAAAATTTTATTATTTTAAGTATTGCGTTATATTTTGCTACGGAACCCTAATAAAACTGGTATGGGGAATGAACTGGGCATCATCTAGTTACCTGATAACGACACCAAACTTGACTCAAAGGCCCAAACAAATCCACCAGAATTTTTTTCTTGAACGCCGGGAGCTCTTTACTTTGACCCCCCCTCCCCCCCACCTGACGCGGAGTTCAATCTGGCTCCCGGGCATTTTGGGCTTGGTTGCACGTGTATAACATTCGTACCAAGTGGCATTGCTGAACTAAAAATTGGCGTACTTTTTCCCCTTAAAAAACGGACTAATAATACTTTTTCTCACAAAAGAAAAAACATGACGTTTTCTCATGAAAAATAAACTTTAAAAAAAAACTAAAAACCTTAAAAAAAACGTGGAATCGAACTGAGATCGGCTGGATCCGCGACCACCCGATTTCTACTGTGCTATTATGATTTGCTCGAAGCTGGCGAAATTTAGCTTTGTATTCTAATGCAAACAAAAATAGCCGGAAAACACGAGTAAAAGCGATTTTCTGAAAATGAAACATAGCTAGATCAGTTTTTCATCCCCGAAAACCCCCACATATCAAATTTCATCGAAATCGTTGGAGCCGTTTCCGAGATCCTAATTATATACATATATACAAGAATTGCTCGTTTAAAGGTATTAGATAGATTAGATAGATAGATAGATTAGATGTACCTATGTATATCATATCATTCTTTGGCACGCCCTGCAGCCTAAACTGCTCAATGGATTTTGAAGTGTGAGGCGTCATTAGATTCGTCTCAGTTCCGCCAGTAACATAGAATATATATTTCCCCGGAATTTCCATGGGAACGGGAATTATACAGGTGGGTTTTTTCATCTAGTATTATAATTAAAGTTATTTTAGATGTTTTGTGCTCAGCGAAAAGCTGAGAAAATGCATTAAAATATTTAGAAAAGACTTTAGGTAGTTGTTATAAAATATGAGACTTTCCAATCTATACATATAATAAATCTGTAACAAGTCGGTGTCTGTACATTGAAGATATTTGAGAAAAACTGTCACTAGGGCTATTTACTAGCGCAATAGAACCCAAAACAATGTTTTTTAGAATTATTGTCTGTTTGTCTGTGCGTTTGTGCGCGCTTATCTCAGAAACGGCTTAACCTAGAAAGATGCGGTTTTCACTGATATGTTGGTATTTTCTTGGATTAACATTTAATGTTTGTTTCATTTGAATCGGTTCACAAATAAGAAAGATACGTCTATTTTAAGAATTTATAGAACAGTTTTTAGAAGTAGTGACTTGGGAGTAGGTACGGTGGTGAATGTGAACGCGGGTGTGCGGGGGGGGGGGGGTTCGGTGGGGGGTCGGTGAGGGAGGGGTGGTTGCGGGGGGGGTACTTTTTTTAAAAAAGCAAATTGGATAAAAAAATAAAATGTCCAAATTACTAATTCCACGCGGAAGGAGTCGTGGGCAAAAGCTAGTAACATCATAAATATGTGAAACATCAAAGCAGCTAATTTTCCTCCCACCCCACTGAACTAGTTTATTTGCTCATACAAAAGACATCAACGTGCTCGCGATTCATCGCTCGCACTTATAATTACCATATATTTATTTTACACAATACCGTACTTCATTCGCTTTTATATGTAAAAATAATTGTGTAGCTGTTAGAGTAGTCTACAATTTGTTGATCAGAGATACAATACAACGGCATGACAAGTGTTATTTAGGGTTCCACGCTGCTTTCGACATTCTAGGTAGCATTTATTTGTAACAGATACTACAGTCGAGGAATTTAATTTCCAACCCACCTAATTTTGAATATCGTGCAGCAAACTGTCACCATAAGAGCTAGCTGCGATGTTGCTTTGACGTGTTGCATTTGACATATCGACCTTAATGCATTGCGAATGTTAAACGACATTTTTACTAAATGAGTAGGGAATTAAATTCTTAGACTGTACCTACATAATGACTCATTATTATAATGGTTTTTAATTATTGTCACTATACACAGAGCGAAATGTAATGAAGACTTGGGAATTACTTCGTATCCTACAAATTAATTTGTAACAATTTGACTTGCCATAAAATATAAAGAACTAGCTTTTGCCCGCGACTCCGTCTGCAAAGAATTTGTTTAAACGGTATCCCGTGGGAGCTGTGCTATTTTACGGAATAAAAACTATCCTATGTTCTTTCCCGGTACTCCAACTATCCCTATACCAAATTTCATCTAAATCAATTCAGTGGTTCTAGCGTGAAGAGGTAACAGACAGATAGACAGACTCACTTTCGCATTTATAATATTAAAGTATGGATCGTGATATTCTCAGGATCTTTTAAATGTCATCTTATAGAATGCAGTTGGTTAGGTTAGGAGAGTGTAATAACAATTCTGAAGAAAATACTAAGTAGTTCAGAAATAAATTTTATACTAGATTTTTCCCGCGACTTCATCCGCGTGGAATTAGTATTCAGTATTCAGTATTTATTGAATCGCAACATTTCTTACAAAAATTTGTACAAAAATGATGCCCTGTTGGGGCGTAGCAATTAAACTTAAAATTAAGCAGTAGGTATAGTCGACCAAGAAATTCCTTTACCACCCTAAGGTTCAATGTCAGTTGCACGGCTTAAAACGTCAAAGGCTATTTTCACTCACAAGTCAATGTGACAATCAGCCTTATTGTTTTTATTCTGATGTAGGAACTGTCATTAAAAATGGTAAAGCACTTACTTGGTCGACTATACATATTTCAGTACATTAACTTTTAAACTAAATTTATAAGTACATTAGTTTGTACTTATCTGTATAGTCGACCAAGTAAGTGCTTTACCATTTTTTGTGACAGTTCTTACATCAGAATAAAAACAATAAGGCTGATTGTCACACTGACTTGTGTGTGAAAATAGCCTTTGATATCTTAAGTCATACAACTGACATTGAACTTTAGGGTGGTAAAGGAGTTTCTTGGTCGACTATACAACACGTAATGTTAGTGTCCGTGTAAGTGACACTTTAAAAAATAAAATTATTATTTAAAATTATTAAAAAACAAAATAGTACATTGTGCATCTAGGGCCGTAAGTAGGGGATTACTAACGAGGGTCTATTAGAAGCCCGACGCCGAAGGCGGAGGGCTTTTAATGACTCGAGTTTGTAATCCCCTTACTGCCCGTGATACACACAATGATTTTCATCACATTGCGAGAAAAAAAAATCCAAAAATAAAATTATTTTGTCTCTAAACACTTAAATTGAATAAAATAATGGCTACCCGCCATACAGATTGTCACTTTTTCGAGTCATCTACCATAGATAATGTAAACTGTGTTTAGTTTAGAATTCGAAAGGTCATACGGCCAGATTCTACCAACATTTTAAAAAAATATTACTAAAATTATTGCATAACTATTTGTTATAAATTTAAAATATAAAAATAACGAATTTTCATGAAGCGTAGATAAGTTTTGTGTTGTAAAATTTGGGTTATAGCTAAGTTTTAAAGATAATAAATAAAACGTTGGCTGACTTGAAACCTCCTTAGTCTGAAATTACTTGTTTGCAAATTTTAAAACTAAAGTTAGAACTCCCTTGGGTAGAAAAATTGTACATAAATCCATAACTCCCTTAAGAACAATTTAGGCCTTTGACATTTAGTATACAGACATGGAATAACACCATTGACGAGCAAGTGTGATGAAAATATTTTTTTTACATTATAAACTAATAAACAATTTCGAACAATTAGTAATTTGCTTATTTTTTATACAATCTTCTTTTTCATCAATTTCAAATATTTCGGTTCAGCTGTAATTGATTCCCCATACGAACTTTCACCCCCCTTTTCACTCTCTTGAAGGGTGATTTCTGCGATAAAAACCACCCTGTCCTAAGTCCTTTCCCTTACTCAAACTATCTGTATACCAAATTTAATTAAAATCGATTCAGCGGTTTAAGGCGATAAGAGGTGACAAACAGTCAAACACACTTTCGCTTCTCAGACGCTCAATTTTAACAAAAATATTTTTTTTTATTATGAGAGGGAGGCAAACGTGCAAGCGGGTCATCTGATGGAAAATGATCACCACCGCCCATATTTATCAACAACTCAAAGAGAGTCACTGATCTGTTGCCGGCCTTTAAAAAGGAGAGGGAATAGGGGAGAGGGAGGGGGAGAGGTATTGGGCCCCTGGCGCTCTCACTGACCGTACGAAACGCAGCAGCATTGCTACTGCTTCACGCCGGTGATCTGTGAGAGGGTGGTACTGCCCCGGACGAGCCGGCCCAATCGTGATGCAGTGGCTAGCAACAACATGGCTCTACCACTACTAAAAATGTGCACTTTATAGTTGAATACCTCGCAAATGAATCATTGTATTGAATAATCGTCTTCACAACCCCTTAGGTAATAATTTTAAAAGACCGTATCCAACGACACCCCACACCATAAAAGTTAGACGAGAAAAGCTTCCTAGCACTAATAGCCACTATGCTAAGCCGCGGACAGACAGACGATCGGACAGACAGACATGACGAAACTATAAATCTGCGTACGGACTGCACGCACATTACGCGTACCCGGGTACGCGTAATGTGCGCGCAGTCCGTACGCAGATTTAGGGTTCCGTTTTGCCATTTTGGCTCCGGAACCCTAAAAAGGCCCCCGTGGCATCGTACTCAAAAGGCTGGCAGCATTCCCTCGTTGAATGGCGATGGCGATTCGTTGAGGGAGATAGCTGCCAACCCTTTGGTCTCCAGTATTCTATGATATTTCCAATAGATCAGTTTTTTATTAGTCAAAGATTTTTTTAAACCGGTTTCCGAGTATTTTCAATAAATAGAAATAAACACTCATACAATAACTTCTTTATTATATAGTCAAGTACAGAAATGATTAGTATCTAATACTTATAGGTATAATAAAAAAAAATCACTCCTAAAATATATTGAATGATCTATGTAAATAAAAAAAATGAATCGCCATAACATTATGTACGAGTATTAGTAAGCGCTAAGCTGGAGAACCATCACTGCACCAAATTGGATAATTCTTTTGTTATTGTGTTCGTAACCACTTCGTAACTGTCAGGACAAGGTTTTTATGAAAAAAAATCAGCGGGGGCGAAGCCACGGGCATCAGCCAGTGTAAAATGTTTCCATATTTCGGTTTGCTTGAAACTGTTTCCTATTATTTTTTTCATCTTAAGATATTAATAAACTTTCATTCTTGGAAAAAAATACAGTTTCGCTTCCCAGTTTTCCCAGTCAAAATTTCACAACCGAATCGCGAACGGTGGCTCTTCCAACTACGTACTGACAATATTAGGTCGGGGCAAAAGTATTTTCGTATTTTTCATACAAAGGAAAATGTTTCATACTAAAAGCCTCATCTTTCACACTAAAATTTCCAGACTTGAAACGCTTGAACCACATTTGTGCTACTCTTATTCGTACAAGGCCATATTTACTAAAAGAAAATAAAAGAAAAAATAATAGGATAGGTCCATAAACCGCACAAATTTTATTCGCGGCGTTCGACGCATGTTTACCTTTTTTTTTAAACTTTAATGTACCGAATTTCTTCGTCACATACGTTCATTTTGCTTGATGGCGGGAACTAGTTTTTTATTTATTTATTGCATCTTCAGAATGTCAACATTTAATGGTATTGAAATCAGACAGTTACCTACATTCAGCACAGCCAAAGAGGTTTGATTTCTAATAATACATTAAAAATACGAAAATACTTTTGCCCCGACCTATTACATACTATTATTTCCCAAAATTTATATCACGTTTTGTCGCACCACTAAAGTTCGGTTGAGCCTTAACCGGAGTCCCGCAGCTGATTTTACCAAAACATCCCGTAACTTTGGCAAAATAACATAGCATTGCATGCGTAATTGGGATGTCCCAATTTTTGACAACGTATAATAAATCGAAAACCGTTTGGAGAAATAGGCTTTGTGAATCGTTTTCAGGAATCAAATTCCAAAAATATGATAAACTGAATTAAATAAAGAAAATTTAAGTAATGACCTTCATTTGACCCCTGCAGTGAATCGTCACATAGGCAGACATAAAGCAGGTCTACACTCCAAAGCAAATTGACAGTTTGAAATGTTGCTGTCCTGCTTATAATAGCAAAGAGTGACAAAGACAGAACTTTAATCACTTGATGCGCACCTGGCTTTAAACACTTGTCATTTATCATAAAGTCCGAAATGTATACAATACTCGCAATGTATTTTTACAAATTTAATTATAAAATTACTATGTTACAAGTAAATATTCGAAAGAATTTTAATATCAGATTTTAATAAAAAATATCTATTTACTATCACACCATTAAACAAACAGGAATAATAGAAGCTAAAAGAAGACAAATAAATAAAACTATTGTCATGGTTCATTTAGGACCCTAAGCCGTGCTTGTATTATTGACAGTGACAAGAAAAATCAGTAATGCCACAGATTATGTTATGTACTGCTTGAATTTTTGTAGGCAATGGAACGTGGCTCTCTCATTGTGACGTCATCCAACGTATTTCTTAAAAAAATTATAAATAATTAAATACTCAACCAAATTCAAAATCGATCAAAATGGTATCTTAAAATATCCTATTCTTTCCAAAAAAAAATATAAAAACTATAGGTTATTTTTTTTTGGTGCATCCCAATTACGCAATACCAGCTGAATACGTCGCAAACGTAAAATCAGCCGCGAAGCTTCAGTCGCGTATTTTCGGCATAGTGAGCTTGGACACTAGGCCGTGTTCAAACCAAACTGTATGCTTAGTATAAGTTTTACTTAACCAAATACTTCTCGATCGCGTTTACGTAAAAAAATCAATTACTATGGAAACATGGACAGCGCCTCCGCGCGCGCGCGTCCATGTTTCCATAGAATTGAATTTTTTACGTAAACGCGATCGAGAAGTATTTGGTGAAGTAAAACTAATTTATTGAATCAGGCGTTACTTTGCGGAGGTCCATATTAATGAACTAAAACAATTACTTTGCTCACCCGCGACCTTACAATAGTTACGTTTATGCAAGAAATGCGTGTTCATGCAGTTCCTCCACCTCCACACTGTACGAACACACACAAATCACATAAACACAACTATCACCACCACCAAGCTACACTGACGCGTTTCGAACTCAACCAGAGCTCATCCTCGGAGTTACCACAACCGTATGCTATGCTACCAAATGTTAAACTAACAAACCAAAACAAATGTTTTAACTTGTCACTGTAACTTCACAATTACCCACTTTATTTTTCTTATTCTCAAACTACCCCACAAAAATTAACTTTTATTGACATATTATAAAACTACCTTGAATTTTTGTTTATTTATTTATAAGGCATATTCTATTAATACTAACTGTTCAAATTAGACCCAAGCCGCAGTAAAGGAGAAGATACTAAATTTACCTGTTCATTAATAATAGACCGCATAGTGTTGTACCTAATTATTTCCATGCATTCCAGAGCATCCAGACGCAACCCCTTGCCGCAATAATGTAACACTTCATAAGAATCTTAATCTAACAATGAATGATTTGATTCCAACAAATGTTTTGCAAAATTCGATTTATCTGGATGCTCATTCCTATATGCCGAAACATGCTCTTTAAATCTAGTATTAAAACTTCGGCCTGTCTGTCCTACGTATATCCCATTGCAGTCATTACAAGTAAGCTTGTATACCCCCGATCTAGTTCCCTTATCTACCTGTTCTTTGTGGTTACATAGCCTAGAGTACAAAGAGTTGTTAGTCTTAAAGGCAACATTAATATTGTTTGATTTTAAAATGCCATAAATCTTATCAGACAAACCCCCAACGTAAGAGATGCTAGATCTATATTTGTTAGTAGACTGAGAAGGTATCTATAGGTATCTATATTTGTTAGTAGACTGAGGAGGGATTTTGAAACAAAAGTGTTAGTGGCAAATACACTTAAAAATACCAATTCCACAGAGTGTATTGTCAATATAAACGAATTAAATTCTTTGAGATCTATTCAGGAGAAAGTGTATGATAATGATTTAGTGGTGACAAAGGCAGACAAAGGAAATTGTATTGTTTTATTGGATAGGTATCAATATAACCGGAAAGTTTTAGATATCGTTCAAGGGGACGGTTTTACAGTTTTACGAAAGGACCCTACAATTACATTTCACAAAGATTTAAAGAGACTAGTAAAGGGTTCTTTGTTTGCCTTTGAAACCGAACAACAAAAAAATTTTGTAATTCCCATGAATCCGCAGGCGCCGATTCTATATGAATTACCTAAAATTCATAAAGATGATGTGCCTGTTCGTCCAGTTGTCTCATACGTGAGTGCTCCAGCATATAAATTGGCGAAGAAATTAAATAGTATTATTCGTGGAAAGGCTTCCTTTAAACCTTCTTATAGTTTAAAAAATGGTTTAGATTTGGTTAGTAAAATTAAGGACATCAGCATACCGCCGAATGCAACGTTGCTTTCTTTGGATGTAGACAGTTTATTTACTAACGTACCATATAGTGAGACACTAGAAATTCTAAAAAACCACTTAGAAAGGAAGCGGTTGCATCCGGGTGAAGTTTGTGAATTAATAGATTTGGTAACTTTATGCATGAAACAAAATTATTTCCGGTTCAATGGACTTTATTACTTACAGAGTGATGGTTTAGCTATGGGTTCACCTCTGAGTCCTTTAATGGCAGATATATTTATGGATCATTTTGAGAGTCAGTATATTGTGGGTAATAGTAATATTGTGTACTATTTTAGGTATGTTGATGATTTGATCCTATGCTGGAGGGGGAGTATGAGACAGCTTGACGTGTTTATTAATGGTTTGAATAACAAGCACGTAAAGATAAAGTTCAAAAAAGAATTGGAGGAAAATTGTTCGTTGAACTTTTTGGATTTAACGATTTCAAAATTAAATGGTAAACATCAATTTAAAATATACCGTAAGCCCACGTACACAGATGCTGTTATACCAGCATCTTCTAATCATCCGTGGCAGCATAAACTGGCTGCTTTCCATTGTTATGTTAATAGATTGCTGACTGTGCCTCTTTCTAAGGAACATTTTGATTTAGAGTTGAGTACTATTTATCAGATAGCGATCTCAAATGGTTATACAAAATCAATGGTAGATAGTTTAGTTCAAAAGAAGCAGGCACGGTTAGTAAATAGCATGCTTTACGCTGCGTTACCTTCTCAGTCTACTAACAAATATAGATCTAGCATCTCTTACGTTGGGGGTTTGTCTGATAAGATTTATGGCATTTTAAAATCAAACAATATTAATGTTGCCTTTAAGACTGTGACGTCATGAGATGAGAATAAAAAGGAATGTAGGTAGCACCCGCCTGGGAGATGGCGGGCAGCAAGACACTTGGCTTGCGGCCCGCACAGCGAGCGGACGTGTGCCACCTGACATTCAAAGTCGAATCTATTGTGTTCGTTTATTTTCCCTAAGACCTACGAGAAATACAGGACATCACAAGTGGCGACGAGGATTCAAGTAAGTGATAATTCCTTTTACATTTGAAAAAGAAGGACATAGAAATAAAGTACCATAAAGAACCCACAAGATGTTTATAGAGAGGTAAACTACGAGTTTACTTAATGTGTTACAATTGTTTACTCGTTACCTATCTTTTACTGGTATAAAAAGTTAGTGAGTTCTTAATTAAATATTGAATTAACGATTAATCTTACAATAAGGTAAAATTATAAACTGAAATCATTTGTCAAGATACTCGTAATGTAAGTAGCCATAATACTTACTCATAAACAAAAACCCATAAGGTACCCGCGTTTGAGATTAGTTATAACGGATATCAACATAAATTCTTATAAATATATTCTGACGCTAATGTATTTATATAATGTAATTGTTATGTTGAGTGAATAAATAAACTAAACTATCGATGTTTATCAGTACCGTTTTATTTTGTGGAAGACTGCAGTATTAACTTTTCGTGCTGTCCGGTTATTAACACCGTCATTATTGTACAAGTTCTAAGTATATTAACTTGCTGTGTGCCAGAATGTCAAGGAAGCTAAGTAGAACCACTTCCCGGTGGCTGATTGTTGTCAAATTTGGAAGGTGTATAAATAAGATTTTAGGTGTACAAAAATAATATAAAAAGGGTAACGAGTATACAATTAATTTCTGCAATACAACAATAAACACACTAGTAATGTGCCATGCTGGTTAAAGGTTTTTAATTTTTAAACAGCACAATAATATTTGGTACATATACGCACAAGGTTAAAACGAGTTCCATACTGATAAAACAGTGGGTATCAGTACAAGCGTGTACCACAAGTCTCGTGAGTAAAACAGTGTCGCCTTAATCTAAAGTTAGCAGTTAGTTATAAACTACCCACATAAAATTTGTCTTGATTTTCCCGTTAAATCATTAAACTCTTTCTAAAATCCAAAATTAAATTCTAAGTGTACCTGTATGTTTACATATATTTCCCATTGTTTTAGGTAGCCCCACAATGTCCCAATTACCCCCATTAGAACATTTTGAATGTGATACTGAGCCCACGTCGTTAGGAGTTCGGTGGGAAAAATGGAAACGGGCTTTAGATATCTACCTTTTTGCTGCAAACATAGTTGACCCCCAGAAAAAAAGAGCCACTCTTCTCCACATGGGGGGACCAGCCTTCCAAGAAATATACTTCAATATTCCAGGTGCTCATATCCCCAATGATTCAAGTGGAACACACACTCCACCTCTCCCAAATTTTGAATCAGATGTGTACAAAATTGCTCTGAAAAAACTCGATGAGTACTTTTCACCCAAACAGAGTAAGGTATACGAACGTCATTTATTTCGATTAATAAAACAAGAACAAGGGGAAAAGTTCGAAAAGTTTGTTCTTAGACTGCGTACCCAAAGTGCTAGGTGCAAGTTTAGTGTAGAAGAAGAACACTTAATCGATCAAATTTGCGAAAAGTGTGAGTCAAACGAACTGCGGAAAAAAATACTGACTTTAGGCGATACTGCTACTCTTGATAAAATAATAAACGAGGCAAACATTTTAGAGTCGGTCCAAAGACAATTGTCTGGATTTAGTGGTACCACGACCACGCAAACTATTAACAAAATCGATTTCAAATCGAACAATATTGGGGATAGTAAATGTTCCCGATGTGGTGGACCGAAGCATAAAAACGATAAGTTATGTCCTGCTAAAGACAAAGATTGCCTCAAATGTGGTTACTCAGGCCATTTTAAGTCTCAATGCAGAACTCGCGCTAGCAAACGAAAAAATACTGACCAAAATGGCAACAAATCAACTGCTAAGAAACCTAGATTTGAAAATGAAAAAACAAACGAATCTCAAGCTACCCGACAACAACAATTTAAACCAAAACAGGACATAAACTACATATTTTATATGGATGATGATACCAAGGTTAGTTGCAATGTTGGGGGTGTAGACGTGGAACTACTTATAGACTCCGGGAGCACGTCTAATATTATAAGTGATAAAACCTGGTCATACCTAAAGCAAAACGGAGTGCAAGTCACGAATCAGACCGCAAATCCGGAAAAGACTTTCATGGCTTATGGAAGCAACACGCCCTTAACTGTCTTAGGATCGTTTGAAGCCGAAATCTCCCTAGGTCCTGGAAAAAGATTTGATACCTTTTACGTCATCAAGAATGGGAATCGCGATCTTTTAGGAAAAAATTCCGCTACGGCCCTTAAAGTATTAAAGTTGGGACTTGATATAAATTCGATAAGTAATGAGGACAAATTTCCTAAATTCAACAACGTGAAATTAAGCATTGCCATAGATAAATCTGTACCCCCGGTTAGCCAACCCTACCGCAGGATTCCGATGCCAATAGAAGAAAAGGTAAATACTAAAATTGATGAGCTAATCAAGCTCGACATAATTGAACCGGTAGAGAAACCTTCGGGATGGGTTTCCCCTATAGTACCAGTACTGAAGAGTGATGATAGTGTCCGTATCTGCGTAGACATGAGATGTGCAAATAAGGCCATTGTCCGTGAAAATCACCCTCTCCCAACCATGGACCAACTTTTGTCACGATTTGTATCTGCCAAACTTTTCTCCAAGCTTGACATTAAAGACGCATTCCATCAAATTGAAATAGATGAATATAGCCGGGATATCACAACATTTATTACCAATCGAGGTTTATTTCGTTACAAAAGGTTGATGTTTGGGATGTCTTGCGCGCCAGAACTCTTCCAGAAAACGTTGGAACGGATTCTGCTGCCATGTGACGGCGTCGTTAATTTCATAGACGATATAATCGTCTTTGGAAAAAATGAAGCCGAACATCGCGCTCGACTTAATCACGTTCTAAACGTTCTGAGGGGTTCTAATGTACTCTTGAACGAAAAAAAATGTATCTTTAATGTCAACCATGTAAAATTTTTGGGTCACGACCTATCCTGCGAAGGCGTTAAGCCTCTAGATTCTTACGTAAAAGTTATCGAGACTTTCAGATCCCCGAAAACCGTTGAAGAAGTTCAAAGCTTCCTAGGGTTGGTAAATTACGTAAACAAATGGATACCCAACTTTTCAACGCTAACTGAACCTATCCGGAGGTTATTGTCATTAAAACTCGGCCAAAAGTCTGATGTGTCAGCACATTGGCAGGCGGAACAAACAGCAGCTTTTGTAGAGCTTAAAGCATGTCTCAAAAATATTCAGACTTTAGGATTTTACGATCCTAATGCGGAAACGCAAGTCATGGCAGACGCGAGCCCAGTAGGGTTAGGAGCAGTTCTTGTACAGCTAGGTCCGGAGAGGCCCCGGGTAATCGCGTATGGTAATAAAAGTTTGTCTGAGGTTGAAAAGAGGTATTGCCAAACTGAAAAAGAAGCTTTGGCTTTAGTGTGGGCTGTGGAACATTTCCACATGTATCTATATGGGAAAAAAAGTTTCGATTTAGTAACCGATCACAAACCATTAGAGGTGATTTTCGGGCCACGATCCAAACCATCTGCTAGAATTGAACGCTGGGTGTTACGGCTCCAATCATATAATTTCAAAGTCGTGTATAAACCGGGTAAAACAAACATAGCGGATCCGTTATCTCGGTTATGCCAGGAAACTGTATCTCCATCTTTTGACGATGAACATTACATTCATAAGATCGTTGAGTATGCAAGACCAATCGCTATACCAATGCATATCTTAGTAGAAACTTCTCAAACCGATCAAGAAACTCAATTGGTATTAAATGCATTGAATAGTAACTATTGGGACTCGCGGATCAACAACTATAGGATATTTCAATCAGAGTTATGGACTCACGACGGTCTTTTGCTACGAGGTGATAAAATATTCATACCTCTAAATTTAAGACAGCAAGTTTTAGATGCCGCGCATGAGGGCCATCCCGGCATAGTGGCCATGAAGGGACGCTTGCGTACTAAGGTCTGGTGGCCCAAAATTGACCGAGATGCCGAAAATAGGGTTAAAAGTTGTAAAGGCTGTACACTAGTGTCTGCGGGTAATCCACCAATCCCTTTAAAACGGCGCCTTTTGCCGACTGAATCTTGGCAAGACATAGCAATTGACTTCCTTGGTCCACTTCCTTCAGGACATTATCTGTTAGTTGTAATCGATTATTACAGCCGGTACAAGGAAATAAAACCAATGAAGTCAATTACTGCGAAAGATACAATAACTGTTTTGTATGAAATATTCTCGAGAGTAGGTCGACCTCTATCTATTACAGCTGATAATGGCAAACAATTTACGAGCGACGAATTTAAAGCCTTTTGTGAAGAATTAAACATACGAATATACCACACAACGCCCTATTGTCCCCAACAAAATGGCGAAGTCGAGCGCCAAAATAGGGACATCTTAAAAAGACTCAAAATAAGCCAAAGCCAAAAATCAAATTGGCAGAAAGACATCCTAGATTACCTTATGATGTATAATGGTAGCCCCCACACCACAACAGGTAAAACGCCATCTGAAATGTTCTATTCCAGGAAATTTAGAGATAAAATCCCTTCACTAGAACCAAGAACAACATCAAATGATTCTGAAATCAGAGACCATGATCAAGAAATGAAGGAAAAAGGGAAAAGACACGAAGATCTGAAGAGGAAGGCACAAGACACAGAATTACAGGTCGGAGAAAAAGTTTACGTTAAAAATTTTGTGAAGGAAAATAAACTCACAACCTCTTTCAGTCCAATCACCCATACCATCGTTAGTTCTAATGGAAGTGAATATAAAGTTAAAAATAACGAAACTGGGCAAGAATATCGCCGCAATATAATTCATTTGAAAAAGGTGGAAGGAGATTGGCGTATATGCAATCCGAATGCAATTAACGGCGAAGACTTAACTAAAGATGACGAAGAGATAGTAGAAGAAAGGACAAATCAAGAATGATCGATAGATAGAGACTACTGTTTAAGCCAACTAAAATAAAAATTAATAAATCAATATACAACGTTAATCTAATTGTTAACTGCTTATTGTAAATGTATGATAATTACGTTATTGAAGTTAAGTATATTGAGATAGAAATGTTTAGCATAATGATTACATATAATACATAGTATGATTGTAAAATAACATGTCCATTTAAGTTTAAAGAAAAAGAAAGAGGTGTGACGTCATGAGATGAGAATAAAAAGGAATGTAGGTAGCACCCGCCTGGGAGATGGCGGGCAGCAAGACACTTGGCTTGCGGCCCGCACAGCGAGCGGACGTGTGCCACCTGACATTCAAAGTCGAATCTATTGTGTTCGTTTATTTTCCCTAAGACCTACGAGAAATACAGGACATCACAAAGACTAACAACTCTTTGTACTCTAGGCTATGTAACCACAAAGAACAGGTAGATAAGGGAACTAGATCAGGGGTATACAAGCTTACTTGTAATGACTGCAATGGGATATACGTAGGACAGACAGGCCAAAGTTTTAATACTAGATTTAAAGAGCATGTTTCGGCATATAGGAATGAGCATCCAGATAAATCGAATTTTGCAAAACATTTGTTGGAATCAAATCATTCATTGTTAGATTCAGATTCTTATGAAGTGTTACATTATTGCGGCAAGGGGTTGCGTCTGGATGCTCTGGAATGCATGGAAATAATTAGGTACAACACTATGGGGTCTATTATTAATGAACAGGTAAATTTAGTATCTTCTCCTTTACTGCGGCTTGGGTCTAATTTGAACAGTTAGTATTAATAGAATATGCCTTATAAATAAATAAACAAAAATTCAAGGTAGTTTTATAATATGTCAATAAAAGTTAATTTTTGTGGGGTAGTTTGAGAATAAGAAAAATAAAGTGGGTACTTGTGAAGTTACAGTGACAAGTTAAAACATTTGTTTTGGTTTGTTAGTTTAACATTTGGTAGCATAGCATACGGTTGTGGTAACTCCGAGGATGAGCTCTGGTTGAGTTCGAAACGCGTCAGTGTAGCTTGGTGGTGGTGATAGTTGTGTTTATGTGATTTGTGTGTGTTCGTACAGTGTGGAGGTGGAGGAACTGCATGAACACGCATTTCTTGCATAAACGTAACTATTGTAAGGTCGCGGGTGAGCAAAGTAATTGTTTTAGTTCGTTGAAGTAAAACTAACTAAGCAAACTGACTGTCAGCCGCCGAAAGTGAGCGAACGTTACGCAGTTTATTGTATTTCCATACAAAAACACTTTTTCGTTCACATCTAACTGACAATAGGTACGTTATTTATTACGCTATGCGTAGACGCTGACATAAAATACCGTACAAATACGTTTACACTGGAGCTCACAGTGAGCCTGCTCACATTCGGCGGCTGACAGTCAGTTTGGCATGAACACGGCCTAAGGCTGGTTTTAGTGTCACGCGGACCATCCGCGTGGATTGCTACACACGGACCAAATTGTATGAAAACTGCTGTCCGCGCGGAGCTGCCCGTATTATTCTAAAACGCTCCCTAAGCTTAACCTTTTCAACGCCAACGACACATATAGGTGTCACAAAGTACATTGTCAAAGTGATCTTGACACAATGACATAAGATTCAAAGCAGGTTTACGTTGTGTCGAGACGTGGCGTTGAAAGGGTTAATACATATTGGTCCATGCGTAGCAATCCGCGCGGACGGTCCGCATGACACTAAAACTGAAGTAAACACAGAGATGACTTGCATTAGACTGGTTTATTATTTCGTTAAGCCTACCCACATGAACACATATTTATAAATACACTACAAAAACCAGCCTAAGCGAACAGGCATCTTCTCGCAAACGAAGCTGCAGGTAGAATCGCATTCCACTGCCATGAAATAGTTGGTCGCGGGTTCCCCATACCGCCTCGCAGAACTGTGGTAGAACCCCCCGCAGCCCCCGAAGAACCACGGTGACTCACGAGTGACCTTCGAGGAGTTCCATGCTTCGATCGCCTCCATTGGCTCACCTGCAACTCATTATAAATCAGTTTATTTTTTTTAGAGTTCTGTTCCCAAAAGGTAAAAACGAGATCCTATTAACTACTGAGACTTCGCTGTCCATCCGTCCGTCCGTCCGGAACCGTGATAGTTGAAATTTTCACAGATGATGTATTTCGGTTGCCGCTACACAGTGTGAGATTTTGCCTTAGTTGCGGACGTCTTTATTTTTTGCACTTTTTGGATAGACAATAGCCAATAAAGGCTTCTATTAAGACTCCCATGGCTTTAAGTACCATAGTTTTCAACTAATAAAAAAAATCGAGATAAGTCCTTAGAAACCATAGAAATGCATTTTTGCTCTGTTGGAGCACAATTAATCAATAAATGTTTCATTATTAGCTACATATTATTTAATAGTACCATTATATATCTTTAAACATGAAAAAATACTGTTTTGTGAGCGTCAGTTTAAAGAATTCTATGATATAAAAAATTTTTTTTTCGGCGATTCTCTGCGCGGTCTAATTTTTTCCTGTGTTACAATGTTAGCTAAGGTAAAACCTATTCCTAAAAAAAAAATCAAATGCAACCACTACAGGAACTCGGAGATATTAATTTTTAAAATTTTCGATAAGGGTTGCCACATAGTCTACTAAATAACTTTTTTTCCGAATCATTATTAGTGTGACTATATTCTTTTCTTTAATACGTTTTGTATAATCAATAATTGTATGTGTTGTCGAAATTGTAATATCAAATTTGTTTCGCTGCTTCTAGAGCATTTTCTTGGTAAACATAGTAATGTCATAGTAATATGATATACATGCTTTGATCAATTATAACTGAAGATACACATTGCCGAACAAAATCCCCTTCAAAAAATGTCCGAACTTTTTAATTTGTTTGCATAACAATTAAAATCATCACCTACACAGAAATTTGAACCTAGTCTTTACTTCATTACAGTCGAATTTCGGTTGACACTTGACAGCTAAACTTGACAATTTCACGCAACGTACTGAGAAAAAAGAAGGCCACTTTTATCAAAGTGGCGCTCATTTGGCTCGGACATTTTCGAGCGCGCGACTGTGGATCTACAGTTATAATTGATCAAAGTATACATGGTTAAATTTTCCTTTTTTTCTTTGCCTAGTGAATCTTAGATTTGGTGGTCAGTTACGAAATTGGCCATAGTAGCATTAGTAGCCCAAAATTGCTGAAATTTTAGGCATAGAGATGTGGCTGGTGGACGACTTACACACTATATTGGTAGCTTTATCGAGTGGATTGCATATTAACGCTGAGAAATTTGAAGATTTCTGTAGATCTTTGGCCGTTAAGTACGTGAAAACATATAATTGGTTCTACATGTCCGTAACTTTACACAAGATTTTGATACATGGTCGGCATATAATAGAAGCGAGCACACTACCTATAGGTATGTTATCTGAGCAAGCTGGCGAGTCAAGAAATAAATACTGGTGCTATGATCGGGAGCACCATACAAGCAAGTTAGACCGTAAAACGACCATTTTAGATTTATTTCATAGAGCATTAGAATCATCCGACCCTTACGTATCTTGCCTCAGTTCACGGAATAAAAAACAAAAGCGATTACCTATACCGAGCAAAGTTCTTTGTCTCCTAAAAGAAACAACAATCCACTTAACATTCAATCCGATGACAAGAAAAGATGAAATTGTATTAGAATCAGGTGAAAAATAAAGTAAGCATCCTTTTCCGCATAGCCTTATCTTTCGATGTTTGCTACCTGATTCCAAGTGATTGACGTAAGCATTCGTTTTATAGACGCGACCTTCCCACTCCAGAAGAAGAAACTGGGTCAAAAAGTTTGGGATTTAACTTTGTCAGGGACTTCCTTGACAAAGCGCACTTGGGCAACTGACAGAAGTTTTCAAATCGCACGAAAGTCGTTGACTCGGCTTAACGATTGCTGCCATAGTCATAAACCAGGATCAACGGCTTAGCGTGCCTTCCATAGTACGGAAGCTCTCGTTATGATAACCCCTCAAAGTGGTCGCCCATCCACAACCTGGCCTTTGCTTAACTTACAAATGGTCGCGGATTCGATAGGCCGTCGTCATCGCTTGTCACAATAAAAATTGAGGAACAGATGGAATTATTATTTTTACTTACATATTAATTTCTTGAATTTATGGATTAGCCCCGCAGTCAACGTCCATAAATTCAAGGTCGCTCAGCGAGCTATGGAGAGAGCAATGCTAGGGGTTTCTTTGAAGGATAAAATCCGTAATCACATTATCCGACAAAGGACGAAAGTCACCGACATTGCTCAAAGAATTAGTTCGCTGAAGTGGCGTTGGGCTGGCCACGTCTGTCGCAGGGCTGATGAGCGGTGGAGCAGACGAGTCCTCGAATGGAGACCAAGGACGGGGAAACGTAGTGTAGGGCGTCCTGAGGCACGGTGGACGGATGACCTTAAGAGGCGCTGGCGGAGGATGGATGCGAGGGGCCGAAGACAGTGTTGTGGCGCGCCATGGAAGAGGCCTATGTCCAGCAGTGGACTGCTATAGGCTGATTATGATGATTAATTTCTTGGGACAACCTATTTCCATAGAAATCATGAAAAAACTTAGAAATGCAATTGCTCTGAGTTCCTGTGAGGTAATTTAAAACAATTTTAACAGTTGAAAGGGACATTTATTTACTTATTTTTATGGGTAAAAATAAATGCGACTGTCATTTCTTTATTTATTCACACTTTTCAGAAAATTTAAAATATTTATATATACCGTTTCCTTGTGCCTTTAGAGACCTAAAAAATCTCAAATAATGTAATCTACACTGACAATTATTATGAATTTCATTTAAAGCTGAAAATTGATTTCTTTTAGGAAATTTTGATCAAAGTATTTCTTACGGGGGTCGTTGACCTCACGAGAAAAAATATAACTACGAAATTAAGTAAAAGTACCTGGGCGACCGAGCTCTGCTCGGGCAGAAACTCGGTACCAAGCGTTTTCCCAGAGATAAGACCAAGCTAGATCAATTTTTCATCCCCGAAAACCCCCTAACACCAAATTTCATCGAAATCGTTGGAGCCGTTTCCGAGATCAAAACACCGGAGGGGTGGGGGGGGTGAGAGGGGGGGAGGGGATGCGGGGGAGGGAGCGCGGGGGTATTAAAGGGGGGGTGAAAATTTCATTGATTTTATCGTAGGATGCACCGTTTTCAAGATATTTGACTAAAACACCGGAGGGGGGGGGGGGGGTGAGTCACGGTAAACTATCGTCCGTAAACCGACTTTACAGACAACCGGCTTTTCCTATTCTGTGCTCCCAATAGGGAACGTGCACATAGACGGTGCTGCCAACTGGTGCCATAAGGGTGCCATCAATTTGAATGTTTTACCTTGATAAGTTTGTTTTACTGTCCGCATAGTGTCTCTTCTGTCGCATTAGTGCTGCCGCCTATAGTTACTGCACGTTCCCTATAATACTTTTTCTAACAAAAAAGTAACTTTTTCTCACAAAAAAGTAACTTTTTCTCACAAAAGAAGAAACTTGACGTTTTCTCATGAAAAACAAACTTAAAAAAAAAACTAAAAATCTTGAAAAAAAACGTGGAATCGAACCGAGGTCGGCTGGATCCGCGACCACCCGATTTCTAATGTGCCATTATGATCTGCTCGAAGTCGGCGAAATTTAGCTTTATATTCTAATGCAAACAAAAATAACAGTAGTAAAAGCGATTTTCTGAAAATGAAACATAGCTAGATCAGTTTTTCATCCCCGAAAACCCCCACATACCAAATTTCATCCAAATCGTTGGAGCCGTTTCCGAGATCCTGATTATATATATACATATATATATACATATATATATACATATATATATATACATATATACAAGAATTGCTCGTTTAAAGGTTTTAGATAGATTAGATATTCCAACGGGAGTTTCGTAGAATGCTTTACACACCCTAATAGAAAATAAAAAAGGACGTCCGCAACTAAGGCAAAATCTCACACTGTGCGTTATAACAACAAATACTAAAAAATAGAATAAAATAAATATTTAAGGAAGCCCCCGACAACAAACGTGATTTTCAACCGACGAAACGACGTCGTTTTTGCTCGATATTTCACAGATGTTATATATTCACGTTAATAGTAAATAATTAAATTAAAATAAAACAAATATCAATATATATATTGAATATTGAACATACTTTATACTAGCTTTTGCCCGCGACTCCGTCCGCGTGGAATTAGTAATTTGGGCAGCTTATTTTTTATCCAATTTGCTTTTTCATCAATTAGCATTGATCACTTTTTTGCAATGTGGTCTAATTCCAAAACCATTTCGAGGAATAGGTTTATTAAATCATTTTATAACATTGAAGTAAAAAAATATTAAATGATCGTGTGTATTTTTGCAAAATAATGTTTGACCTTTGTTTGACCTTTCTGTGGGCATTAACTTTGAAATTCTTTGCAACAAGAAAAAATAAGCCGTCCGTCTAGTTTCTCTATAGTTATTATCTGTCACTTCGACGTAGTTATCATCTTTCAGTTTAAGGATACTATTTTGAAAAACATTCTTCGCGTTTTTCATATTTTAATAATGGCAGGAAGTGTTTCATTCCTACTTGTGGAAATGATTCTGTCAATAGCCCAAACAAATTAATTGTTCGCATTAGAGAAGATTTACAAGAGAAGTGGTGCCGCAAAGTTAATTCAAAGTTTACAAGATGTACTTATTGTTGCGAGGATCATTTTAATGTAAGTATGGATTAAATCCGCCAAAGAACTTTCAAGGGAACACTTCTGACCATTTTATTTTATACGTACAAAAAATAGTATAGCCGTAAATCGTTTTTTTACCTATTCTCTTGGAAGAATCGGCAACTTTAGTGTTATTGTTATTGTAATGTAATGTGACATTGTCAGATGACAACTAACCATCGATTATGACACATTTTTTTTGTCATTATGTCTGTGGTTTATACACAGATTCAGCCGCGGCATGTAATTTACGAGAAGTCGTATCTCAAATTTTTAATAAATTATAAAAAAACATTGGAGTGATGAATTGCTGAAATATTCAAATTAGTTTCTTAAAATGCTCTATATTTTCGATAAAAAAAATAAAAAGGGGGGTTAGAAAAAATGAACAATCCCAATTATGGCTCTCCTTAGTTCATCGATATAAAAAAAAAATACACCCCCTCAACCCCCCCCCCGACCTCCCAACCGCCCCCTCCCAACCGCCCCCACCACCGAACCCCCCACCGAACCCCTTCCCCCGCACACCCGCGTTCACATTCACCACCGTACTTCTAACACTGAAAGTATCGTATCTTTCTTATTTGTCAACCGATTCAAATGAAACAAACACTAAATGTTAATCCAAGAAAATACCAACATATCAGTAAAAACCGCATCCTTCTAGGTTAAGCCGTTTCTGAGATTAGCGCGCACAAACGCAAAGACAAACAGACAAACAGATAAACAGACAAACAGATAAACAGACAAACAGATAAACAGACAAACAGACAATAATTCTAAAAAATCATTGTTTTGGGTTCTATTGCGCTAATAAATAGCCCTAGTGACAGTTTTTCTCAAATATCTTCAATGTACAGACACCGACTTGTTACAGATTTATTATTGTATAGATTACTTTTTTGTTAGTAAAAGAATGATAGATTAAGAGAATTATTTTACTGTGAACTGTTTTGAACCTATAATTCTATTTATTCATTCTAACAATGGGAATCATGAAAATTATTAAGCTTTAGAGAAAAACAATGTTTACCTTTTATGGTTTGCCAGTCTCCTGAACCCGTCCAGTCGCGAAAACCTATGAATGAACACGTCTCAGCCGTTGAGTCTCCGTAGAGGTCTCTGACGGCGTCGGCTTCCGCCCTGTTTCTGACTAAGGCGAGGTGCGCGCGCTCCGCTGCACACGTTTTGAAGGCGCGCGCCCAGCCGTTGGCCAGGCCGTGGAGCTTGTAGCACCTGTTCAGCTCCACTTGCCATTGGTAACCTGCAACATCCAAGTTAAGATAAGTTATGACTCGATTTTTGAGAATGCGCGATTTTCGGTGTTATTTTATTAATCAGCGAACATTTTGATCGTTTAATCTACAGACTGGTTTAGGTTACGTTAGGTTTATTTTCAAACCTGCAATGTTGTAATTTCTAAAAAACCGTGAACCGATTGTTGTTGCCTATACGTTGAAAGGCCATGTTCTAGAGAGAACATCCTTTATGAAGGACTTGGGTGTAATACATGACTCAAAACTTCTTTTTGATAGACATATTGATAGCATAGTTAGTAGTGCTTTGAGGTCGTTAGGCTTTATAATGCGTAGCTCATCACAATTTACTCAAGCTAAAACACTTAAAGTAAGACAAGACTGGAAGTAAGAAGTAGACTGGAATATGGCTTCTCAGATTTGGAATCCCTGTTATAAAACATATGCCGACCGAATTGAACGTGTCCAGATGAAATTTATTAAATATCTATGTTTCAAACTTAAATGTCCCTATAAATCGTCCAATTATATTGAAATATGTAAAAAACACCATCTTATTCCTTTGCACCGCCGCCGTGATATAGCCGACATTACTTATATTCTTGGCATCATCAGTGGCAGTACAGACTGTCCTGATTTGCTTCATAAATTGTCCTTTAACACGCCAATTAAACTTAGAAGATACAATCGCCCTATATTTCTTAAATTCACATCGACTAGATACAGGCAAAACAGCTTTCTCAGGCGTGCTAGTGGTAATCTAAACAACCTGGTGAAGGAAATGGATATTGGCATATTCAACTGTAGCATCCCGTCAGTGAGGCAGGGATTGGCGATAAGGTGCTTTGATTGAGCGTGCCGTTGCATTGCTGCGTTATATGTATTAGTTTGCTGTAGGCCCTACTCCGGTTTTTTTCTGTGTCACTACTACGCTACACTTAGCGTCTACCTAATTTAATCAGATATATTACCTGCAAAATTGTTCAATGTGTATCTTGAAATGCGAGAATTCCATTTGAGATTTTGTGGTGTTTTGTTTAGCATGATGTGTCGATTGTTTTAGTGCGCGACACCTCGTTTAAGTTTTAGCTTAAACATATAATCAGTCACTATCGTGAGATCCTGTAATTGGCTCTGTGTTACTATTGATAATATACCTATATTATGTTATAAGCTGTTGGTTCTCCTTAATAAATAAGTAAATAAATAAATAAAATTCCATTATATCAAATGATATGTATAGTGAGAAATAATACATTATTACAAATTAATTTAAATACCTACTTAGTTTTACCTACCTCGTTTACAATATTGAAAAGGAAATTAGCAAATAATCGAATAAGTACGTACTACGTATCAAATTACGCAAAGTTTGTATAAAATAATTGACAAAATAATCAATTTTATTGTCGTAACATAGATTTGTAAACTACTAATGTTTTTTGTTTGAAAATAAAAGGATAAATACTTCATCATCATCATCATTTCAGCCGAAAGACGTCCACTGCTGAACATAGGCCTCCCCCAAGGCTCGCCAAACAGATCAGCCCTGCGCCATCCGCACCCAATGCGTTCCCGCTACCTTCACCAAGTCGCTCCATCTTGTTGGAGGCCTACCTGCACAGCGTCTTCCGGTCCGCGGACGCCACTCGAAAACCTTTCGGCCCCATCGCGGCCGTCAGTTCTACGGCTGCAGTGGGCCACTTAAGTCTAGCGATTCTTCGAGCTATGTCGCGCGGATTTCATCATTTCTAATGCGATCCCGCAGAGAAACTCCAAGCATAGCCCCCTCCATCGCCCTCTGAGTGACTTTGAGCTTATTATAAGAAAGTTCAAAGAATAGTTACTAATTCTCAATTTGACCCAGGTTCATATAGCGTTTTTAGGGTTCCGTAGCCAAATGGCAAAAACGGAACCCTTATAGATTCGTCATGTCTGTCTGTCCGTCCGTATGTCACAGCCACTTTTTTCCGAAACTATAAGAACTATGCTGTTGAAACTTGGTAAGTAGATGTATTCTGTGAACCGCATTAAGATTTTCACACAAAAATAGAAAAAAAAACAATAAATTTTGGGGGTTCCCCATACTTAGAACTGAAACTCAAAAAATTTTTTTTTCTTCAAACCCATACTTGTGGGGTATCTATGGATAGGTCTTCAAAAATGATATTTCGGTTTCTAATATTATTTATTTCTATAAACTGAATAAAAAATAAATCTTGTGGTAAAATGTGTCCCCCCTGTAACTTCTAAAATAAGAGAATGATAAAACTAAAAAAAATACATGATATACATTACCATGCAAACTTCCACCGAAAATTGGTTTGAACGAGATCTAGTTTGTCTGTCTGTCTATATCAGTAACCAATCTACAATGATCCCACACTGCGCACATTTTGCTTAGGAGCAAGGGTCTGCTAAGACTGGATGTTCAGATACATATAAATTTGTACGGAACCCTCGGTGCGCGAGTCCGACTCGCACTTGGCCGGTTTTTGTTCTTCTGAGTGGCTCATAAATCTGCCTTATGACTCGATTTGCCGTACCCACGGTAAGCCAAAATCTATAGACAAGATGAAGAAGCCAGCAACTTTAAATTATATACCATTATTTTTTTTGCCGCATTCGTCGATTTCCTCGTTCTTACTGCCTTTCGTGAGGCACAGGTAGGGCCGTGTGCTGTTGCACTCGACGTCAGCCATTTCTCCTGACGTCGTCATGACGAGGCAGTCCTCGTTGTTGTGTCTGTTGTCCGGCTCGTTGGCCCACCAGCGCAGCTGCATGTCCTCCAGAGGCACCCCTACAAATATACCAGTGGTTAGAGTACGAACCAAATCAGCAGAGACCACTCCTCTTGTACAGAAAATATGTAAAAGAATTCGTTTCGAGAAGAAAGAGTTACGGCATTAATGATATTCTTGAAAAACGACTAAGAGGAACCTGAATTTGGAAATTTTAGTAATAGATTTATTGTTACTAAAAATAAAACAAGTAAGAAAAAATAACAATGAATAAAACTAAACTATAAACTAAATATTACAAACTAAATTTAAAACTATAAACTAAATATCTAACTTAAAAACTACTAAACTAAGTCTAAAAAGGCCCCCGTGGCATCGTACTCAAAAGGCTGGCAGCATTCCCTCGTTGAATGGCGATGGCGATTCGTTGAGAGAGATAGCTGCCAGCCCTTTGGTCTCCAGTGGTGTCGACCAGACGCTTTTGTATTTCCTTAATTAAGTTGTGTGCGCCAGGACCCCAAGGACCCAGGGTCTCAAAACCGACAGCAACAAAATTGTAAGCTGAACCGAGACCCTGGTATTTTAATACTTTCCTGCTCTCGGCCGCTTCAGCCGCTGCGCCAGCTTTTTTTGTTGTACCCTGAAGGTGTGAAGGGGCTAGGGTATCCACGCAGGTTGCGTCCCAAACTAAAACCCGACCCATCCTCCAGGGAATCAGAGACATACCGTCTGACAAATTTTAGTTTGTTTTTCTTTTCATGCCAGTTGATTTTTTGACGCTTTGCTTTTTGGTTGTTCTGCAATTCGGCTAACTGTTTTCAATAAGATTTGACGATTTGCTTTTTTTGGTGATAGAGTGTTTGACAATATGTAGTTTGGACATTATGCTACTTGGACTAATTGCCATTTTGATGTTCTGCCTTATGGATGTTCTGCTAATAGGGAAAAAGGCTAATAGGACGTCTGACATTTCGCTTATTTATTAATCAATTTGTGTCACTGGATATTTTGCTACATAGACGATTCGGTACTGAGCGGCTAGCTTGATAGGCTTTCTTTATCAAGTCTTCGTTTTATTTAAGTAATTTTTTTTCAAGTCTTAAGTGCACCAGTGTGACTGTACCAGCCTTATTGGAAGACTCCATGGCCAAATTAATCAAACATTTCTCCTGCTATGTCCTGATTCGCTGGCTGCAAAGGAATGTATGATGAACCTGTATATTCATGCATCTTCGTTCATTCTTGCATCTTAATTTCCAACTTGTTCAACAACTCGAGGTGGTCCACGTTGTCAAGCGGCTGGCAGAATTAACCAACTCTCCCATATAATGAGAAATGCTCGTCCCCAAAATCTAGCTCTGGGACTGCCAACGACTTTTTACTGATTTTGATCTTTCACGCATAAAAGCCACACAAAGAGAACAATGAGTTAACAAATAAAAGACAAAAAGTAGCGTAGACAATAGAGTAGAGGGTAGGCGGTCTTATCGTTTAAAAGCGATCTCTTCCACACGACCATTTAATTAAATGAAGACACTTGACACAAAATCAATCATAAAGCCCATAGGTACTTGGACAACAAGGTGGCAATCATTATTGTTGAGGCACTTCATCTAGTCGGAGTCTACCATGATGGGCCACGTTCTCTCCATGATATAGGTATACTGTACCTTCTAGTGAGAAGAAGTCTCCCTTGGAGATGGTGGCGTGGACGCCGGTGAAGGCGCCGCCGAGATCGCGCACGCGGTCCGCGGCTGCCGGCGCGGACAGCATCGCCGTCATCGCCTCGCGCAGCGCCGAGTCCGCGGGCGATGCCAGCGCGCCGCCTGACTTCCACAAAACTTAGTTAAGAGGGTTTATACCTGCTGATCTGGCAACGTTGCATTTTTGTTAGTTTTTCTCGATTATTCCATAAAAATTGAATGAAAATTAAAAATGTTTTAAATACAAATTGTTCTAATATGTAAGTTAATGTGTCTACTGCAATAATAATCCGTGATAGACTTTTATTTTCCTTAAAAACGAACAAATTATTACCGAACAGTTTTTAAAGAAAATAAAAGTCTTATCACGAATTATTATTGCAGTAGACACATTAACTTATATATTAGAACAATTTGTATTTAAAACATTTTTAATTTTCATTCAATTTCTATGGAATAATCGAGAAAAACTAACAAAAATGCAACGTTGCCAGCTCAGCAGGTATAAACCCTCTTAATTTTTAGGGTTTCGTAGTCCCACAGAGCCCTTATAGTCTCACCATGACGGTCCGTATGTCTGACTGTCCATTCGTGATTTAGCATTGAGCCTGTAAGGCTAGGAAGCTGTAACATTGCGTGGGTATATACATATACTGTACTAGCTGTTGCCGGCCACTCTGTTTGCGAAAAATTGGTTTATCGATGTCCCGCAGGAACTATGCAATTTTCTTGGATAAAATCTAACCTATGTCCTTCCCAGGATTTCAAACTATCTCCTTACCAAATTTCATCTAAATCGGTTCAGAGGTTAAGTGTGAAGAGATAATAGACAGATAAATGTATTTGCATTCAAAATATCACTAAGGATTAACCATGCGATCAAAGTGCTACCGTAAAATGAGAAAAAACAGTAAGTACCGACCACATTGCATAACATATACATAATTATATTTAAAATTCCTAAAAGTTTGTTGATTTCAGATTAAATTAACGGATATACTCGTACAGCCGATCAAAGTTAGACAAAAGTTCTTAAAATGTAAAAATGGCTTAGCAATTTGTTGCCTAATTTTTTATTTGCTTTTGCTTTCGGTAGCTATTTTAATAAGAAAATCAAAAGACAAATACAATTACAAAGACAAATCAAAGCAGTGTTTGGGAAACTCCGTCGAGTCTTCCATACCTCATACTTTCATACCTCCAGTCCATACCTCAAAGCCTAAAAACAATCACTTTTAATCAGTGCTGCTACCTGTAAAGTAATGACATGCGGTGCCAAACGTAGCCAATTAAAGTACGGCTTTACGTGGGCTTTACCATCAGCTCAAGCTCGCTCAGTGAGCCGTGCTCGGAGTTTTTTTTGGGGATAGAACGAAGTTATTCGTAAGAGAACCAAAGGCACCGAAGTAGTGTCTCGCTTTCGCTCTGGTAAGGTTTCGCGTAGAGGAGTTGATTTCATTGGCAAAGTTATGTCGAAAAACGCAAATTTTAGCGAAAACCTTTTAGAGAAATAATTCGACCTTTAATAGATACACGTGTCGGAGACACTGAAATAATGTTGAAAAAATGTACCTTTAAGCTGACACCGGAGGCGCGCATCGTACCAAGTGGCCGGCAGGTAATACAGTTCCAACCAACCGCCAATGCTTTGGAAATATCGACCCAATGTAAGAGTTGGCGGCAAATTATCACCAGTGTCTTGGATGTTATCAGCATCTGGCAGAATAGGAACATGAATTTAAAAAACAAGTTTTTTTTTTAAATATGGGATACTAAATTTGTCATAAGAAATCGTAGAAATGATTATTTATGTGATTTCAATGAGGGCTACAGTAACTCTGTAACTTGTAATTAAACATAACTAACCTTTGATCAATTATAACTGAAGATACACATTGCCGAACAAAATCCCCTTGAAAGAATGTCCGAACTATTTATTTGTTTGCGTAACAAATAAAATCATCACCTACACAAAGTAATTACTTTGTGTGAAAAGAATAAGTGACGAAATTTGAACCTAGTCTTTACTTAATTACAATTGAATTTCGCTACTTCACAGTTAAAAATTTATTTACGTGTGCGTAGAGAAAACTGATCCCAAATACGTGAATACGTGACGAAATTTGAACCTAGTCTATACTTCATTACAGTCGAATTTCGGTAGCGGCAAAACTCCACAACGCTTGACACTTGACAGCTAAACTCCACAATTTCCACACGTTAAGTCGGATATGAATGTAAGCCTTATCAGAAACGGCGGAGTGATTAATTTCACTTGCTACATTGAAGGCGACGTTGTAAGATTGCTTTGACGAGTTTGACGTTTGTTTGGCGGACGAAATGATGTTGTAGAACAAAGAATGCATTCCGACTTTAGGAGAGGACTTTCTTTATAAAAAGTTTCTGTCAATTAATGCAATAAAAAACAGGGTGAAATTAAGGTTAACGCCAACACTTTACAGGATGAATGGGGACGTCATTTAGATAATTTTGAAGCTAATTTTTTTTACTCCAAATGTTTACCGTTTTCGAGATATAAGTATAAAATGATAAACTGACTAACTGACTGTTGTATATAACGCACAGCCCAAAACGCTGCATCTAGAGACTTGAAATTTTGCAAATGTGTACCTTATACAATGTAGGCATCCAACAAGGAAGGATTTTTGGAAATTCCCACGGGATAAGGAAAATACGGGATTTATATATTCAGTTCAACGGGATTCCTATGTATCTCCGTAACTATGTATATTATAATTACTACTCTTCAAATTGGGCATAAAAGTAGGTAATTATAATAGTGAAAAAATATTTTTAGGATTTTTGGATATTCCCACGGGATATGGAAAAACGGGATTTATATTATTCAGTTCAACAGGATCGATTATTTGTTTTACTGGTCGTAGAAAGCTGAAATTTGCCATTTAAGTTCCTTGGGGAGTGTAGAGGAGTACTTAAAGTTGTTCGTAATCATGAGAAGATCCAGAAAGTATAATTTTCATGAGTTAAAATCGGGTTTTGTTCCGCGTACCTTGACACAGTGTCGTCTCGTGATCATGGCGCATGCAACTGTGCCGAAATATCGGGCTTCTTCAAAATCAAGGTACGCGGAACAAAACCCGATTTTAACTCGTGAAATTAGTAATGACCGCGATAGTCTAAAATATTGTAGTATAATTTTCTCCCTAATATTATGTATTTGAAGTCACATTGTATATTTTTTTTGTAATGGTGGGTAGTATTATAATAAAACAAAAAAAATCAAACAAATTTCATTATTTATGAATAAAATTTGTTTTTAATATAATAACTTTATTAATTTTTATTTTCAATTTGTCAAACTATCGCACACGTTTACCAGTAACACATACACACATACATGACATACGTATACACATCCAGGAAATCAAAACTTCACACAAAAATACATAAAATTCTAGAAATAAAAAAATAGGGTGATGGCAACTTCACTACACTTTTGTTCTATGTTCTGTTGTTTATCTGTTTCGTTTTACTGATAAGCTTTCCTGTGCGTGTGACAAAGACAAGGCATATGTCAATGTTGTGGAATTCTGACAACGTTAATCTTTTAATTAGCAATTTAGAAATGGCTTTAAAATTAATTTAAATCAATATTTCTCTCTGATTCTTAGAATTTAATAGAAAAAACAACAGATACTCACCGAAAGTATGATATTCCATTAGATTTGTTCCGTTTTTTCGAGTGATTTTTGCACTTTTTAAAGACGCACGTGGGCATCGTTACGCTTGCATTGACAACAACGTACTGAGAAAAAAGTCGACCACTTTTATCAAAGTGGAGCTCATTTGGCTCGGACATATTCGGGCGCGCGACTGTGCATCTACAGTTATAATTGATCAAAGTAACTAACCTATGTTGACTGCTGCTCCAAAAAGAATAATGGCTATTAATTTAAAGCCCAACATAATAAACTTCTGTAAAATAATTGCCTTTAAGAATCGAAATAATTGAACTGAGTAGTTGTCCGACGTTCTCGAGTAATGAGCAAATAATGATTCCCAGTTGAAATGTAAGTAAAATGATGAGGGGTGGTACTGTGCTATGTATCCTGTCAACAACACTAGAACAATGGTTGAGTGGAGTGGGCATAGTATTTTAGTTTTTTTTTACATAAGAGAAGCAATCGCAACCGCCCATGGACACCCACACAAAGTTTATCACAGGTCTGTTGCTTTCACTTTGAAAAATAGAAAGGCTTGTTTTTAAAGATCTCTAAGTTGTATTGCTCCGGGAATGCTGGCCAAGGAAGCTGGTTCCAAAAATCCGTCGTGCGTGGGAAAATATTCCGCTTTTTTTTCGTTAGTACGAATATTATTTGGTCATATATTTCATGCTCCGAATCATATCTACGCATAAATTAAGTGAGCATAAAACTATTTAACCAAAACGGTTGTAATGAAAAGAAAAAGCCGTAAAAACACTGAGTATTCACCCGAAAACACAAAACTCGTCATTCCTGCCCGTTTGGTGCCTTCGTTCTGTTCCTCGGCTATATTTTAAATTGATTTAATTACTTATGGACGAAACAGAAAATCTACTATTCATGGAGTACTAAGTAATCAAGTTATAAATAGTAGATTGTTCAACAAGGGACCAAAACAAACAATAATGATAGTGACATGAGAAGTTTAACTACTCGAGCACAGTGAAAACGTTATCATTCATCGTGTTTCACGAAATTTTTTTTTTTAATTTTTTTGCACAGTTGTCATTTTGGGGTTATTTTCACGCTCTAAAAATTGTCTATACACAATCACTAAAAATGGCGATAATCCTGCGTTCACAAACACCGTGATTGGCTGTTTAGAGGTTTCTAAAGTCAATTTAAAAATACTTTAGTCACTAGAGACTAATAAGGAGCTTTAGTCCCGATATGCAAAGACAAAAGTAACATTTTGAGTATGAGATGCGAAAAAATAATTAATTCGATTCCATTACACCTCTGTTCTGATTGGAGTATAGTTGTTGGTTCATGTATTCACTGTTAATTGAGATAAGCTCCGTTTATCTTTCTTTTTTATGTATAACATTATTATGTTTTGCAGCATCCGGTGCCAACTCGGAAACCATGTCATTATCAAGAAAATACATTGAAGTATGGGTATTTTAGACATTTTAAAAATACTCCTACAATACTTTATTTAATTTTTAACCGACTTCAAAAGAAAGCTGTGTTTGTTAATTCGTCTGTATTTTTGTTAGGCGATTGCTCGAAGACGACTGTGACTTCGCCTGGGTATAATTTGGATATTGCTAAAATAATAATAATATTTCGAATAACTTAGATGCATATTGCCAGTAACAGTTAACTTAGAAGCTATGTTAGCATACGTATAGGCAGGCGTGCTATACAGGGTGTATCCGTTAACACGATCAATAAATTAAATTATACATCCTTTAACTAATCAGTAATTAAGTCAAAGTGGTTTAAATTTTATAAAATGAAAAAAAAAGAATTTGTTATTTTCTAACAAAATTAATCGGGCCAGCAATGTACTGCACTGCAGACCGTCATGTCTAGTCGAAGTACTTGACGTTGACATTTACTATCGTTTTCAATTGAAAATGTACTAAATACACCAATATTTTGCTTAATAAACATGCGCAGTTCTTAATTAAACGATCAGTTCTTTCAAAATTACGTAATAGTTTTCCTCATCAAGTACCTAAGTGTGGGCGAAATGATCAAAACACTAAAATAACTTTATCCTGTTTATTAAACGTTATCAACAAAATAGTGCATTATGATAATATCACTGACAATAGTAAAATTATGCCAATCTCACCAGGTGACTTCTTCTCTAGATAACTTGTACTTTTACAACGAAAACGCCCATGGACCGTATGCTGGCTGCACACGTCCCTCATCGGTGATTGTGACAACAACACGAAATTATCAATCGGAGGATCCTCGTATGCGTTATTTTACTCAAATCTAGGCTTACATTTGCTCTTGTTTCGTCATAATTCACGTGCATCGTAATTTAAATTTGTTGATGCTATTTTAAATTATTTTGATTTGTTTACGAACTTGACTTTTGTATTTGTCAATGTAACATTAGTAATAGAGTAACCATCTCATTCCTAAAGAAAAGACAAGGTTGCATTTGCAATGTATGGTTTATGGTCTGTGGAGGTCCGAGATAATAATATTGAACTTTTTGGAGTTCAACAACGTAAGGCTAATAAAAAGTTTAAGTTCACTATTTCACAAAACTTCTTTGATTTTTATTGTCTCGGTTATTTCATTTTTCATTTTTCGTTTTAGTCCGCGCAGGGTTGTATACTTGGCAAGTGAGATATACTAATTATGTTCAAGAAATTTTGTTATTATTATTTGCTTTTACAATTTACAAATTATTTATTTACGCATGTAGTCTTATGTATGTAGCTATTAGTGTGCAGTTTATTTATTTATCTATCTAAACAGCGATCCGGGTGTCACCAACGGTACTGGCTGAAAATCAGCGCTGGGGTGTTTTAAACGCCTCAGCATTATGCTGAGCCAGTGTCCGATTTGCAACCGCAATGACACATTCTATCTTTAGCTTTAGTGTTGCCTTATGTTTTGTAAAATATTGATGATGTGTCTTGTGATGTTGTAAATAAATTTTTTCTTTCTTTCTTTCAAATAGGCACAGATTGTAGAGATCTTTATGTTTATGAGTAAATATTTACAAAAAAAATAACATCGCCCCATATTATCTATGCATCGCCCCTGTATAGGGATTGCAATCCGAATAGTTCGAAATCCGAAATAACCTGATAAATCCGGATTTTGCCGCCTTTTATAAATTCGAATTTTAGTCACAAAAATTCGGTTTTTTCGGATTTGAATTACAGTTGACGTTTAACCAGAAAACTTAATATTTTGTTTCGTTTTCTTTCATTAGTTCTTGTGAACTGTGAATTTAAGTAACAAATTAGTGACCAGGTAGTGGGGGTGCTTGTTATGTCATAAAATAATGTTGATTGTCCTAAACTTTTTTGGCCGAGAAAGTTGCATAATGTAGAATCGTTTCGGCACGAGAGAAGCGTTTCCTAAGACATCCGTTGGGTTAAAAGCATCTCTTTCCTATAAGACGCCCATGTACCAAAACATCCATATTCTATAACATCTACTTCCCAAAAACACCCAAGGATCGATTTCTCTATTATATTTATATAAATAAATTTCCAAAACATCAATTTAGCTAAATATCCTTTTCCCAGAACGGTCATTTCCCAAAACACCCATTCATTACCATATAAAATAAACTTCCCGAAACGTCCGTTCATTTAAATCAATAACTAATATAATATTCATATTAGGAAACGGATCTTCTAGGAATTCGTAATCACTGGAAATGTGTCTAATAGAATTTAAATGCTATAAGAAACGTATATTCTCGGATTTGAATATCTTAGGAAATGGATCCGATAGAATTTGTTTATTACTGGAAACGTGTGTAATAGAATTTGGATGCTACGGGAAACGTATTTTCTCGGATTTGGATATCTTAGGAAAAGGATCTTCTAAGATTTGAATATTGTAGAAAAAGGATCTTTTAGGATGTTGTTGTTTTAAGTAACGGATCTTTCGTGCCTAAACGTATTGAGTAGCATACTATCTACCTGCTTACATTATTAATTTTTGAATGCATACCTCCTAAATATTTACAACTCGAACATCGAATTAGCTAAAACTTAATAGTTCCAAAATAACAGTTTCTTTAAATGACTGTATGCCAAAAGGCCCGTTTCTCGTCGCATCAATTTATCAAAACACATAGTTTTCATAGCATCCGTACCTATGCTAAAAGATCTGTCTCTCATGACACCTATTATGCCCGTAATGACCCGTATCTCATCGCATCAGTATGTAATAACAACCGATTATCATAGCATCCGTACGTCAAAACACCCGGTTCTCATAGCATCAGTATTCAGGAAAAGATAGTGATGGGAAGGGAACGGATGTTGCAAGGAACGGGCATTTTTAAAAACGGATATAAAGACAAACGTATCCTTTTGGAGAAACACATTTTGGAAAATGGATTATTTAAAAAAGGTTGGCGATGGGAACCGTCATTTCGGGATATCAGGTCTTTTTGAGAAACGGATATAAAGACAAACATATCTTTTGGGAGAAGCACATTTTGGAAACACTTATGTATATCGGGAAACGGATTATTTAGGAAAAGGTATATGGGTAGTGACAAGAACGTATGTTTTGGGAACGGGTGTATTAGAAAACGGATAGAACAGTTCGAAAGGTACATTTATCATTCGATAATTGAATGTTACATACACACAAGTAACATTAGGACCAATAATTTTTAGGACAAACAATATAAGAAACAACAATTTCGGCGCAAAAAAATATGCAAAAGAAAGTTTATGCCATGCGTGATTTGACGTAAAGTTGTTATGCGAGAAAACATTAGGAATAACAATTTTATGCCACCTGATATATATCCAGGCACTGGAGTACTGGACTGACTAAACGTGGATTATAAAGATTTTTGTAGTTTTAGTTTTATATTTTCTTAGGGGAAACTTAGAAATAATAAATTGAAACACCATTATTCAAACAAAATGAAATTACATGAAGATTTTAAAAGATTACTAAAAAATTATAATTACAATTCGAAAAATCCGGATAATCCGGATTTGCACGTGTTAAAAACCATAAAATCCGGATTTGAGAAAACACCAGATTTTGCAATCCCTACCCCTGTACCAAGGAAATGCCCTGTACCAAGACATCTAACGACCGATAACTGACAATTACGCAATGATGAAATTCATTGATTATGCATTGTAACTTAAAATTACAATTTTTATAAAAATAAAATATTAAATATATATTAGGGGACAATCTTACACAAATCGACCTAGTCCCAAACTAAGCAAAGCTTGTACTATGGGTACTAGACGACGATAAACATACTTATATAGATAAATAAATACTTAAATACATAGAAAACATCCATAACTCAGGAACAAATATTCGTGCTCATCACACAAATAAATGCCCTTACCGGGATTCGAACCCAGGACCTCTTGCTTCGTAGGCAGGGTCACTACCAACTAGGCTAAAGCGGTCGTTTTCTGTGATTAAGCATTTTGGCGCATTAGGACCAGGTCAAGGTAACTTCGGATATGCTAAAGAATCATCGTTTAAATTTATTTGTTTTACTTATAGACTACACCCGGTATATCTAATCTTGCGGGAAATGTTCTTCCGTGAAACTGAGGTATTGTGGGTATTATAATCCAAATCCGTCTCTATATTTCAACCTATCTTGTTAGGTATAGGAGCGGATTGAAAAGGTTCGTAACTTTTCGACCTTAACTCGTTGACATAAAGTCGAATAAGTGGTTTCAACTCTTTTTCGTTTTTAAAAATCTTAGTTTTAGCTGAGCAAACTCACTGCTGATAAAAAGAAATAATATTAAAGACCCTCTAGGATCCGAACATCTAATCTTCGTTTTTTATCTCAAACTGAAGGTGTGGATGATTGAAAATGAATACATCTATAATATAAAAATGAATCGCTGAATGTGTTGCTAAGCGCATAACTGCCGATCGACTGCACCAAATTGGATAATTCTTTTTTTATTGCGTTTGTTATTGTCAGGAAAAGGTTCTTATGAAAGAAATTTAAAAAAAATACAACGGGGGCGAAGCCGCGGGCATCAGCTAGTTTTACAATAATTGTAAGCTTTGGATAGAGCGTTAACTGTACAAAGTTGAATATAAGGTGGTGGGTGCTGAAGGTTGCTGACGCGTATGGTTGCGGCGTGGTTTTAGCAAACGGATGGAATGAAGGCGCAAGCCCATTGTTCAGATCACTAGCCATACACTCAGTTTAATGACCTTGACCGGTTGGTACTCTGTAACAATGGTACTTAGAGACTACCAATACAAGTTCAGTCGGAAACTTTAATATAGGACTCAATATAATTTATTCACTAGCCTTTACCAGCGTCATTGCTCGCGTAAAACTTTAGCTCAGGCAGTCGAATTTACTAAAATCCCATGGGAATTACCAAAATTACTCTTGCACTTTATTTGGGGGTTTTCAGAAAAAAATGCACCCGTTTTGCCTTAATTATCCTTAATTTTCCATACAAAATTTATTAGTCAGTTTTGCGATGGTCCATACAACATGTATGGTTAACTGCGTCACAAAACTGACAGTTAAAAGTGGGACACTTTTTTTATTGCTTACATCGATAGAACTTGTGATTCTGAGTAGAAATAACCCATAATTTGTTAGGTTTTTAAATAAAAGTACAGGGTAGGTATACACTTTTTTCTGAAAATGCCCATTTACGTTGTATGACGGGCACCCCATGCAAAATTTCAAGTCTCTTTGCGGTTATAAGATTTCAGGATTTTGCGTGGATCCCGTGGGAATATCGGGGTAAAAAGTAGCCTATGTTCCAGGCGTCAAGTTGTCTACGTACAGTCAACGTCATAAATAAGTGATCATTTATGTATTTTGTCGCTTTTAGTCGTTATATAATTTCGTATGGCTTTTCGAACATGACGTTACAGTGACAGGGTACAAAAGTAATCACATATTTTTTACGTTGATCCTACCAAATAAAGAGTATTAAACACGCTCACTCACACACATAATGTACACACATATTCACACACTATACAATATTAGTAGGGTTAACGGATTATATCTGCAAGCAGATACATGGATTGCTACCGATGAATTTTAATTACTTGCTGTCCGACCACTCGGGCTATAAAGAATTAAATAATCCATTCAATTCGAATGGTGGAAAAAATTAATCCAGATATTATATTTTAAGTATATTCATTAAACATGGTACCGTGATGTTGTATAAATTATGATTATGACACTATTGGCACAGAATGTATAATAGTACTGACGTACAGAATGGAAACGGTCCGCCCCGCACCGATTCGAATTACCCCACCCCTCAAGGCGCAGATAGCTGGAAACCGCCAGAAACCAGAAGAGTGCGCGCGCGATGTATGTAGGTAGGCGTACGCGTGTACAGACGTCGTCGTGCTTATGTAGATTCAAGAACGCGTATTTGTACGTGGTGTCCGCCGCGTGCTATTGGACGGAGATTATCATAAATTGAGCTTTAATTTTTCAGCAAGTGATAAAGATAAAAAAATATGAGTCCTTTACTACCCATTTCTAAGAATATTTATTTCAACACTCATTTAGATTATGGTCGAGAACGCTGAACTAATCAAATATGCTAACATATTTATTACATATTTTCCTTAAGATAACTTCTAAAACTGTACCAGTACCTATTATTGATATCTTCATAAGTGCAAACACTTATTGATAATAGAATTAATAGATTTACAGAGTATGCTTTACATATTTGGACTCTATTCTCGGTAAATGTTGTCATTTGTTTTATAAAAATATTAATATCATATCTGTCAAATCTGTCACTAATTCACATCATTTTTACATTATCAAATGCCGTAGCTGTTAAAAAATACGTATGGTTAAAATATGAATCGTGGTAAAGTATTAAACGGTCGGTGCCGAGAAATTATCTGCGATGTACTAACATATTTCAATAAAGAAAAAGATAACACGAATTTATTTTTATGGTCTTTCTAAAAGTAATTATTTACAACATTTGTATTTCATTGAAGTAATTATAATTTGTTGTTTTTTCCATGCTTTAGAATTTCATTGTACTAAATAAACAATTTCATTTATCTGCACACTCTACCACTGACAATGTCACATCATCATCATCAAAAATGACATATGAGCTCAATCCCTTTCTAAACGCGGTTTGATAATAATCCTTCACAATAAATTGATTATTGATATTATTGTTTCTTGATAATAAATAAAAACCTTCGTTGAAGGCCATATAGCACGCAGAACAGATGGCCGTTGGGGCCCAAAAGTTCTGGAATGGAGACCACGGACTGGCAAACGCTGCTTGGGACGTCCACTAACGAGATGTACATACGGACGATTTGGTGAAGGCCGCAGGTTCAGGGTGGATGCAAGCCGCTTCCAACCGTAATGATTGGGCATCAATGAGGGAGGCCTATGACCAACAGTGGAGGTCCTACGGCTGAAATGATGATGATGATGAAATAAAAACCCTATCACAGAAAGCAGGAACTACGGCTTTATTCGTGAAGCTTGAATGCCATATACTATAAATGTCCATAAAACACCCAGATCGTGAGATAGCGATGTGCAACCAACTGTCAATAAATACTATAATTGGCAGTATCAAAATATCATATCATATTGTGAGTTCAATTTATTGGGCGTTTTTGTGAAATTTAACTGTTCAGTGTCGAAAGTGTTAAATTGGTTTCTTAATAAGTGATAAGTTCCTAATTACCGAATCTGAAAAAGCCATTTCTTATGACGTCTCTTCTATATTTATAAAGTCTTCTACATGAACTCCAGTCGATGGTTTCAGTACATTTTATATTAGGTATAAGAAATAATAATTCGACCAAACAATACCTACACATTCGACCAATTGTTAAAAAATAATTCACTACCTATTACGCAACGAACTAAATAAGTGAATAATAAGAATAAGTTTGATAAGTAAAATATTATGACGGGATCTGGTAGGCATTAGTTGACTTAGGAGATATCGTTACATCTAACGGCCAAACCATTATATCGGCACAAAATAGGGTACACCGCTGACACTGTACTAACATCTATATGAATTAACGATTGTGAAAGCGGATGTAACACTAAATAGTCGCAAGTGGTTAATGATACGGAAACTGTCTAAATGATTAATCTATGGGCGAGGTGTATTAAGTCTGATAAAAAGTAACTTACTGTAGCCATAATAAGTACCTGCTACTTTTTTGTTGAGTGAGGTGCCTTTTTTGTAGCAGTGCACGTTGCATTTTAACATCCCATTTTAACTAATGAGCGAGAAAATGTCATGCTGCATCTAGAATGGTGGTCTACTACTGTGCTATGTTTCCTATAGGTACAGCATTCTTTGACATGTATCTTCAATGAAATTGTGGGGTCAACTCCCGTCGGCGGTGTTTTCTAGTAGGTAGCTAAAAAAAAAAGCCGTGGTGGCCTAGCGGTTTGACCAATGGCCTCTCAAGTAAAGGAGGGTCGTGGGTTCAAATCCCGGCTCGCACCTCTGAGTTTTTCGGAATATATGTGAGTAATTACATTTAAAATTTACCATGAGCTTTTCGGTGAAGGAAAACATCGTGAGGAAAGCTGCAAACACACTGCACACCTGCGAAGTAATTTAATGGTGTGTGTAAATAATCATTGATACGGCTGATACGGCGGTAGCTACGCCCCTGTTTGGTAACCAACAATTCGTAACTGGCTACAGCCACAACTTGCTGGTTACGAAATTTTGGTCACCATACGATACCAAAGACACCTTGCATGTAACTCTACCCATTCTTTATGTTTCTGGTTACTTGTTTAAGTTATGATCCACTGACCACTGAAACATTGTTGTCAAGAACCCTGGTGTTGTTACAGATGGCCAGCATCGAGGTGTCGCTGGCGGGGCGCCGGCGCAGCGCGGGCGCGCGCGAGCTCGACGCGCTGCGCACCGCGCTCACAGACAAGGACACACTCATACTCAGGCAAGAACCTCGACATCAAACCATTTACATACTTCACATATTTTTATTTATTATGTATGTAAACTCTTTATTGTACAAAAATAAGGAAAAAAAAAGAAAAACATATATACAACAAACAAAACAAACAACACAACAAACATAAATATACATATAGTTTATAGTTTATTTAGCGTCATTAATTTTAGGATAAACCTAGGACAACATTTTCTAGCTAAGTATATCTATCTATCTAATACCTTTAAACGAGCAATTCTTGTATATATGTATATATATATGTATATATATAATCAGGATCTCGGAAACGGCTCCAACGATTTCGATGAAATTTGGTATGTGGGGGTTTTCGGGGATGAAAAACTGATCTAGCTATGTTTCATTTTCAGAAAATCGCTTTTACTCGTGTTTTCCGGCTATTTTTGTTTGCATTAGAATATAAAGCTAAATTTCGCCGACTTCGAGCAGATCATTATGGCACATTAGGAATCGGGTGGTCGCGGATCCAGCCGACCTCGGTTCGATTCCACGTTTGTACAAGATTTTTTGTTTTTTTTTTTTTAAGTTTATTTTTCATGATAAAACGTCAAGTTTCTTCTTTTGTGAGAAAAAGTTACTTTTTGTGAAAAAAAGTTACTTTTTTGTTAGAAAAAGTATTATAGGGAACGTGCAGTAACTATAGGCGGCAGCACTAATGCGACAGAAGAGACACTATGCGGACAGTAAAACAAACTTATCAAGGTAAAACATTCAAATTGATGGCACCCTTATGGCACCAGTTGGCAGCACCGTCTTTGTGTACGTTCCCTATTGGGAGCACAGAACAGGAAAAGCCGGTTGTCTGTAAAGTCGGTTTACGGACAATAGTTTAACGCGACTCACCCCCCACCCCCCACCCCCTCCGGTGTTTTTGTCAAATATCTTGAAAACGGTGCATCCTACGGCAAAATCAATGAAATTTTCATCCCCCCTTTAATGCCCCCGCGCTCCCTCCCCCGCATCCCATCCCCCCCTCTCACCCCCCCCCACCCCTCCGGTGTTTTGATCTCGGAAACGGCTCCAACGATTTCGATGAAATTTGGTATTTGGGGGTTTTCGGGGATGAAAAATTGATCTAGCTTGGTCTTATCTCTGGGAAAACGCTTGGTACCGAGTTTCTGCCCGAGCAGAGCTCGGTCGCCCAGGTACTTAAACACTTAAACAAGCTCGTTAAGTAAGTAAGTATCACGGGACAATTCACACCAAATTGACCTAGTCCCAAACTAAGCAAAGCTTGTACTATAGGTATTAGACAACGGATAAACATACTTATATAGATAATTGCATACTTAAATACATATTAAATACCCAAGACTCGAGCACAAACATTCGTATTATTCACACAAATGTCTGCCCCGACCGGGAATCGAACCCGGGACCTCAAGCTTCGTAGTCAGGTCCTCGAACAACTAGGCTATCCGGTCGTCTATATATGTTGTGTTTTTGTTCGTTTATTATTTTATTATTATTATGTACGGTATGCGCGGACCAGGTTTAGCTACTTAACTCTGGGTTAAGTGCTAACTTTGGATTAAGTAGCGTCAAAATGTATGGAACTGTCATCCTAAACCCAGGGTGGACGATTTAATTTTTTAACTCTGGACCGGGCTAGCTCTGCGTATGGAATAATACAGTCCGAACTCCGTTCCGCATAATATCTCGCTCCGCCCCACTATCTAACTCCGCTTTAATGGACAGACACTCCGCAACTCGCTCCACAATGCCCCCTCACTTCGCTCCAGTGGATAGGCAGCCTTAACTCTTCGTATGCGGGAAGTGAAAAAAATCGTGCATTCTAATCTCAACTATTTCATATAAATCCAATGATACAGATTTAAATAAAATACAAAAAGAATGCCTTAAATTGCTCCGTGGATTTGATTGAATTAAATGGATCCGTGTCCTAGCCATACGAGGGGCCCCCGTGCATTATGGCCACCAGTCGCCGCCACTAAACGTGACCACCAGTAGTTCAATTAGTCAGACCACTACACGCCGCCACCAATGGCAGCCACTGGTTTCTGGATGCGGCCACCAGTGGCTGCCACTTGCAGCTACATAGTTTAAGTGGCCGTGATGCGCGCGAGTCGAACGACAAAACGCAGCCACAAGTAGCGAGTGCGGTCGACTCCCGCAGTTTGTGGCTCGGACGCGGCCACTCATACGCTCGGATAGAAACGCGTCCGCTCGTTGTGTTGGCCACTAGTTGGTTTAATGTGGTTGCCGCTATGGCTAAACCGCGCGGGCGACGACTCATTTATACGGTTTACTTATAGTTGCTCAATGTGTGCCCGCTCTAACTCATGACGTTCTGCTGAGCAGCTTGAAGAAGCAGCTGGGCGCGATGCTGGCGGCGGCGCGGCTGGCGCCTGGCTCGCCCGGCGGCGGACGCGGGGGCGGGGGGACGCCGCGCGAGGAGGCGCGTGCGGCGCTGTCGGCGGACGAGCGGCGCGCGCTGGACGAGCGCGCCGCCGCCGTGCGCGCAGACCTGGACGCGCGCCGCGCCAACATACAAGATCTGCGCCGTCGGCTCGAGAAGACGCACGTCACCGAGTAAGTTAACTCAAACCGCCAACACTAACCGGGAGCGCGGGGCGCCGACGGAGCGTCGTGCCCAGCGCGCTCTATAACACCGAATCAAATATACGGTGACACACACCGGCAGCGCGGCCCACCGTTTTTGATTCAGTGTTATTGACCGCGCTGGGCACGCTCCGTCGGCGCCCCGCGCTCCCGGTTTGTTGTGGCCTTTTAATCCTTGGCAGACTAACGGGGAGGCAGAAGGGACAGTCCACCCCAAGCCTCCGGTTCTGGGGGGCCTCCAAACGCTTCTATGCTTCCCCTGATCAAATCCTAAACAAGGCTTTAAAAATATGCTTACTAAAGTAGGCAACGGAAGTCGCTGAACACTTTAGTACCTACTTTGCCGCAATAACCAGTAAACACTACACTACTAATACACTACTGTAAAGTTAGAAATAAGTGTTTGTTAATCAAGTCTATGGTGAATGCGCATTTACTAACTAGGCAAGCGTGCTCTATCGTATACCTGTCGTATCAAAACTAGATATGGGTTCCGTTTTTGCCATTTTGGGTTCGAAACCAAAATAGACAAGCCCAATTGATCCTAATGTGAATCGACAAAACCAGATTGTCTCATTGCTCCCGTGGTCCCCAGCAACATTGACACGCGGATCCAGCAGGCGGAGCTGCAGTACAAGCTGGGCCGCGAGGAGCTGGAGCTGCTGACGCTCGCCGAGCAGGCGCGGGCGCTGGCGCAGCTGATGGAGCGCGCCGACGCCGCCGCGCGCCGCGCCGACCACACCCTCTACAGGTAACAACAACGTTAACCACAATCCCAGCTTAAAGGTATACGTGCCACTGCACTGTCTGCACAGGCTCAGGATGAGGAGATGAGTTTCCGCGCGGGCACACTGCGTATTGGGAATTACTCACACCATTTAATTTCTTCTCAGGTGCAGGTTTCCTTCACCGTAAATCTTATGGAAAATTTCAAATTTAATTTCGCACAGATTTTCCGAAAAATTCAGAGGTGCGAGCCCGGGCTCGAATGACACTCTGCTGGAGAAGCCACAGGTCAAACCACTTGGCCACCACGGCTTCGCCTAAAATTAAACTACAATAAAATTCATCTAAAATTTAACTGTTTTTAATTAACTTCGTAGACTCTTTAGATGATCGTCTGACGGAATATAACACAAGCTTTTTTTTGTGATCGCTTTTCCAGCTAAACTAGAAAGTATATCAAATTGACGTTCACTGGTTGTTTAAAAAGGATAGATAGTAATCCTTCTTTTTGTGCTCATCGGAAATAAAATTTTATGAAATAATCATATGGGTAATGATTAAAACCAAATTATGCGATTGTTTATTTAAATTCGTTGCCTCGAGTGAGGTTGAACTTGAATCGACTTTCATAACTTTTAAAACTGATACAATCAAGATCTGTATCACGTTCACGCTTCTTATGTCTCCTAACACAAATAGACTATTGTAACATTTCCGCGTTCATCTATTCCTGAGAAGTAAATTATATTGTGAGTGATTACACAGCCGCTTAGTTTTACGAGCTCAGCAGCAGAGAGCAGACAATCAGGGACGTGTAAATTGTGCCGCGGGACGGTTCGTTAATGAATTATTTAAGCGGAAAACTGAGATGCGGCGATAGCTAGCGCAAATAGCATGTAATTGTTACGATTATTACGTTACGCGGCCATTGTGGGGCGGACGCGGCACACTTTCGCGGGATATCGCGGGAACGCCGCTCGCCCGTGATCCATCAATGGGAGAAAGTCGCTCCCAAACCGACGCGCCAATTTGTGCGCCAGCGCAGTAATTAGAGGACGACTGTTACGGACTTTAATCGCACCTCGACGTTAACGCGGCGAAAGTGTGACAGACGCTCATTTGTGTAAATACAAGAGCGGGCTCCACATACTTATGTTATGGTTTTTTGCCGTTTGATAGGCAACCGTCCAAGTTGCCAAGTAAGGCATATAAAAATGCAAATGACCACGAATGCGCGGCCGGTTACGCGCAATTACGTGATTGCTCTATTACCTATCGCGTGATTGTTTGATTCATTACCGGTATTGGTTTCTCACGGGCGTAGGGGCTGCGGTTTGCGGCTTCGCTGCGTCGGCGCACACGGCCATGTCGCGCTGACACTTGATTTGATTGATTTAGATTTTGGAAAATATTTCACGACATTGGTACTATAATATCCATAATTATTGGTAAACCCGCTGCCTCCCACGAATAAATAAAAATTGGTCTGGCTTCATGGTGTTGTGTTTCATTAAAGTTGCATAAAAAGCACTTGAGCCAAATTTCATGTGTCTAAACTTAGTGGTTGAGATTTTATGGATTTTATCCTAATCCCGTTGGTATATATGTATGGTACTTTCTCCTTACCGTGCCTCTCTCTAACTCCAAATTTTATGTCTATTCTTATACTGTTCAGGCTATTCGGTTGTGGAATGCCTTACCGATTGACTTACGACGGGCAAAATCTCTGTCAATCTTTAAATCTATGCTTAAGGTGTACTATCTGTCATCTTGTAATAATTAGCTTTGTTATAGTTTGTTTATTTATTTACATGTGTCTGTTTATCCCACTGCTTATATTTGTTTTAGACGTGTACCTATTATAATGTAAGTACTATATATGCATGAGTAGATGTACTATTTTTGTTGCGTTTTAATTTTCTGATCCACTGTTGATGCACCACCTGCTGTAAACTAGTCTTTCCTTCTTTCTGGTAAAGGGTTGCCTGGAAGAGATCGCTCTTAAGCGATAAGGCCGCCTATTGCTTACCTTGTATCTTTCTCTCTGTGTACCTGTTTTCTGTATTGCTTACTATTCCTGGTGTACAATAAAGAGTCATTGTATTGTATTGTATTGTATTGTATATGGAGATAAAAAGTTGCCTATATGTGTTATTCCAAGCGTCCAGCTATCTACATACCAAATGCATGGGTAGATTTGAAATTTTGGGAGTTCCCAAAAACTCCCGTTGCATCGTTCCCGATCCCGATCCCAAACGTTGCATAAAAATTGGCGCATTTATTGGATTAATTTAATGCCTTGCTATATCATTAATCATTACTAGTAAAGCTTTGGTTTTGAAATTCATATGTAAGAAATTTGAGGTTTCTATAAATGAGTCATTTTAGAAACACTATTACTTGTAGTTCGCTCTAAAGCAAAAATCCAAAATCGTCTCCAAAAAACAAATTTTAATAAACCTTTAGTACGGCGTAAATGTTGCACGGCAGCTCATGAGTTGTTGAATGATAATAAAATTCGATTTTCTATAGCGTACCTATACACTTTACGTTTTTAAAATATGTATTTGTTTTAGTAATACGAAGAAAATACCTAAACACGCGCGCAGTCTGACCATTTTATCTCGAGCCGCCGCACTTCCCCCCCGTCTGTGTCTAGTTCGTTGTGTTAGTGCATAGAATACATAAAATCGATTAGCGCCAGAAGCTCAGTGCCCTCTTAAGATTAGTGATAAAACATTTCATGCTGGAAAAACAAAAGAACATCATAATGTTCGCAGCAAAACATCTGTACTTTAATCCATCCTGTGGCGCTGGCACACAATGCATTGGCACGAACCGCTGCAGCATGTGAAGGAAGTGTTGACGTGACGCACGGGCGCTGCTGAGGTATCATAGTTCTGTTACGTCTAGGTCATGTGAATAACTATTGATTGTTAGCTTAAGACGAGACATTCGATTTATTGCCAATTTTTCTTTCATTATTGTGATCAAGGTAGGTAAAGTATGAGAATCGATGATCAATCATCGTCAAAATGTAACATTATGATTAAATATCTAGGGGTGTGTATAAAACTTTGCAAATATTATGTATAGTCGGGGTAAGAAAAGGTTCGTCACTTTTCGACTCTATGTCAACGAGTTAAGGTCGAAAAGTGACGAACCTTTTCTTACCCCGACTATACCTACATTGCTCAAAAATATCTGATTGTGATCAAATTCGAATAGGTGCATATATACATAGTATGATTCAATTGGTAATCAGTAATAATGAAATGAAATGAAATATTTATGTGCTGGAATACCTACCTACGTCATTGTATAAGATAAGATATTACAAGTAGGTATCAATAGGGAACAGTATACAAAATTAACAAACAAATTTCAAATTACAAACCTATTAAAATTTAAAATGTCCTTAACACTATAAAGGAGTGATCATGTGAGTAGCCATTCAGTGAGCCTTGTTTTAAACAATCTACCATGCAACAATCCACCACCACCACCACCACCAATCCTAGTAATTATTATAAATGCGAAAGATTGGATGTTTAAATATATGTTACTCCATCCCGCAAAAACGATTCAATTGATATTATGAATGGAATTTGGCACACGGACAGTTTAGTTTTTATCATGCAAAACATAGTTCTCGCGGGATAACGATAAACCAATCTTTACAGACGAAGTCGCCGGCAACAGCTAGTCATATAAGCTGATACTAGTACACATTACTCAACTGATTTCTAAGAAATGAGCATCTCTTTACGGTACGGTTGTCAGCTACTTCCCATTCTAGATCGTACGCTCGTTAACCCGCGCGATGTGCGCTTGATTACTGTGACGTTTGGACTCTAAGCTAATGGGATGTGTACGTGACTTTATACTGAGTTAAACATGTAAAATTTCACTTCAAAAAATATCAATAGACACAGTTTAATAAGTTTATTTTGTAGTTTTATAATTTACACTAGCTTTTGCCCGCGACTCCGCGAAGAATTCGATTATCGCTGTCCCGCGGTAGGTAACTATGCAATTTACCGGGATGTGAACTATCCTATATCCTTCCCAGGGTACCAAAGTATCTCCATACCAAATTTCATCTAAATCGGTTCAGCTGTTTAAGCGTGAAGAGGTGACAGACAGACACATTTATAATATTAATTATGGATTACAAAATAGATGACCACTGGATAGCCAAGTGGTTGGCCAAGAGAACCTGACTATGAAGCTTAAGGTCCCAGGTTCGATCCCCGTAAGGGCAGATATTTGTGTGATTAATACCTACGAACGTATTTTCTTGAGTCTAAATACGTATTTATTTATTTAAGTATATTTATTCCTTGTCTATAGCACACATAGTACAAGCTTTGCTGTCAATTGTCCCATGAAAAATAAAAGATTAAAACGTTTTTGTTCTGAAACATGAACACTAATCACCTCTACATAAGTCTTAAATAATCTTATTACAAACTTTTTTTTACTCTGCTTTTATCTGTTAAAGTGTATTTATTTCAGAATTAAAGAGTTAAAAAAGGTGCTATTAAGTAATTAAAACGGAGAAAAAATATAATGCGAGAAGGCGTCACTTTGAATTATCCACGCTGCCAAAATCCATTTGTGAGTTGTATGTAGTGTAGTCGCGCTTCGAGCGAACATGATATATCCGTGTTTGTTTTGTTTATTGGATACAAAGTGAATCGCCGGCGATTGTGTTTGTTCAGAAAGCAAGCATTCACAGGCGAGCAGCGGAGCGGATTGTTGCACTTGTAATTAACATAGAAACCTCTCATGTGCATAAGCTTAATTTTTATTGCAGTCTTGAGAGCATGAAAATGGACCCTTCAGATTAGTAATATCATCAAAATTTGTCTCCATTTAATTATACGTAACGCGTTTAGTCGCAGAGCAGTTTTCTCACGAGTTAATAGCGTATAAAAACGTGAGCTGCGCTATAATATTGTGAGAATTGTAAACAAACATGTAAGTTATCCAATTATATAAATGACTAGCGAAATGCCGCATTGCTGGTCGAATAGCGAACTCGTCAACGCGCCGTGAAAAGTTTAGCGTGTACTTAAACATGGCGGGATGAGGCATTGTTTGTGAGGGTCGCTGCCCGCACCTTGCATCGGCCGGGACCCAAAAGAGATAGAGCGTAAAACATATATGACTAGGGTTCTAATACCAAGTTCTTAAACAATAACCAGTAAGGTTATATGCTCGTTGTTTGCGCAGCGTCTGAACAATGCTATAGGTCGTTTCATAAGAACTGACAAGAATGGAATGAACGAAGTTTTTGTCACATGTCAACGTGTGAGTAGATACCGTCCTTAAACAAAACGATTTTTCATGAACTACTGTATTTTTCGTTGTTCTAGAAGCAATATTGTGAAAAATTGCTCTCAAAAAACTATAATCCTGTATATGTATTTAAGGACGATACAGACCGATTCACAAAAGCTGGCACGAATGGATCGAATGAGCGAATGAAAGTATCTATGTGTTACCTATTTGAATACACTTTACACAGATTTGAATATGACATGCATCAGTCATTTTCCTACAAAATTGTCAAAATGACATTACTTTCGTTCAATCCATTCGTGCCAACTCTTGTGGATCGACCAGCAGGCTAACGTTTTTGACGCTTGCCTTCGCAATCACTATTTCTTTCTGTCAAACGGTATAAAATGATGACAGAAAGAGATGGTGAAAGCGAAGGCAAGCGTCAGAAGCGTTAGACAATACGGCCTCTGTACCTACTTACATCACGATATGTGACATTAGTTTCGTTCATTCCATTCATGCCAGCTCTTGTGCACGCCCATAAACAATCACACGAAGATACTAAAAACGGTTGAACCCTAAGATTTTATTACCAGTCAGTCAAATGAGAAAACCCATAACACGTAACAGACAGCACAGCACAGACAGACAGCAAATAAAAAATGCGTTTTCACCCTGTATTTCTTATGTTTTTTATTAAATATCTTTGGATCATAAACTGGAACTATCTCACGTTTTTATACTACAATTTACTTTTGTGATTTATTGAGAGCCACTTTATCCAATGAATAATGCATTCCAGTGCAACTAAGTAACAGTTCATTTATTTCTGCGTGAAAATCGAGGTGATAAGCGACGAAGTTATAAGTTCCATGACCGCACTCGCTGACATAACTCGACGCAACTCTTGGTTTCACTGTTCTCGAACCAGCCGGGAGATGAATGGGACAAATAAAAGTAAGAATTTGCTTTACATGAAGTTGTCTGTCAGTGAAAGTGCGGTCAGGCAACAATAACTTGCCCGTGGTAACAACTCATTCACAAAAGATGTACGTGACTTTCATAACTATTGCGTATTATTAAGTGGAGCTTTTCAATTGTTGCGAGCTTGCTAGTTGGAACTCTCTTAATTTATAAGGCTTTCCCGAAGGCACATGGTTACAGACTGCGCCACGACTAGGCGAGGTTTTCTCACGAGCTTATTTACTAGATAGTTTAGTAAGCAACTTAATCAGGATCCGAGACGATCGATTCGTGGTAGTTATATAGTTGTAGTTATCTTTAAACTGCTTTAAATTTTTGTGTAGTATTGTACCACTTAGGAAATACAAACATAGTTAAGAAACTACTATAAAAATTAATGATTTATGTGAAAACTCTACCAGCGAGTTATTTTTGTTATCAAATATGTATAAATTACTCATAGTCATACAGTGATTATTTACGGCCTCATCTAGGACTGCGAATAAAAACAACCCCTACGAGTCCCGGATAACAAACACCTTGCAAACCACCAAACCAACTGTCAGCATATACATAAATATCTTCATGATTTTATTTAACTGTAGCTCACGCTTACCTAATACCCCCCCCCTGTTAAAATTTTCTTTTATGCAAACTTTGTCTGGAAAATTACGAACATAGCAATATAAATTATATGTAGTTAGAAAAACACTAAAAACACACTTTAATCGTAAACTGAAATATTTAAAAGATAATTTAATTTTGTCAAATTACACGCTAAGACTGTTCTGGCAAGCCAAAACAGCTGAAGCTAATAAAAGCGTGTTAAAAACAGCCAAATCCAAAAGGAATTCTTTATTATTTTATACACTTACATACTTCTTAAGTACATTGGTTCTTACTCCAAAAGCGTGGAAAGATTTTTCATTAGTAGTAGTTCCTTTAACATTCTTAAGTTATTTCTGTCAAGCTAACTTTGTATAAAAATATTTAACTGTACAGCTAAATGTACATCGCTAACACTCATTTCAAGAAAGTAACAAAAGCGACTAGTTGGAAATCTAATCGCTACTATCATGCCTTATACCTAACCGTTTTGGGCTGGGCATAATAAATCTCTACATACATAGAAGAGCTGTCGATGCGCTGCGCCTGCGCCATGTTTAATGCAGCAGCCGCCGCAGCCCGCTCCGATGTATGCGCATCTGATACGGCGCCGTCAAACGTTTATACGATTTTTATTTGATTTGATTTACTAGTGCAAAAACTGGGCTTGAGTCTTTTTATGCTGAGGGAATAGTCAGCTTTGACATCCTTTATTAATCCTACTAACATTTGCGAATGTTTGTGAGTTTGTGCGTGTGAGCGTGCGTGCGTGCGTGTATGTACTTGTAACTCCTTGAGTTAAAACAGCTAGATGGATTTGAGTGGTACCTACGTAGATAGGTGGAAGTCTGGAATAACACATATGCTGTTTTTTTATCCCAATGTTCACACAAGTGTAAAATCCAAAAATATTAAACCCTAAGTCTAATTGTTTGTGGTGTTCGTCAGACAACGTAAATGATGGTCATGTGTAGCTGTTGAGGATTCCCATGGGAATTTAGTAAGATCCCGGAGCGAAGTTGTGAATAAAGGCAAAACCTAATAAAGCACGAGTAGGTATGAGGGAGGCCTATGTCCAGCAGTGGACGTCCTACGGCTGAAATGGTGATGATGATGAGTTAGATAAGTAAGTACATCGCTTGTCTGAGGTGTCTACAGAAGACAAAAAAATACTGTTCTATGGACATGTGCTACTCGCCAGTTAGGAAAGGTGCTGTGAGCGACAAAGCCAGTCGCGGCCTGTCGTGCACAGTAGTTATTGTAATGGCGGCAGCCGCTAACTTAATGCGAATTGGTTTTGCCGTGCGTGTGCGACTGCGCGAAGTGCGCGACCCCGCGGCAGAGAATTAACTAATAATGGGTACCTGACAGATAACTGTTTCTAATTTCATGCACTAAGTATATTTTAAATCGTCCTCCTGACCCTATCGAGACCCCTAATCGTTACGGCGCTGATGCGCCTTAAGAGGCTTATTATACGTAGCCAATTTTGGCGGTGAATTTTCATAGGAGATGGTTGGTGGTGGTCGAGCCTTAATCCTTCTCGTTTGGCATCTACTTAAGTTCATCCCCAATATTTAATGGCCAATTTAATATTTAACGGTCGTGTGAAATTTCGTGTTTTAACTTAAACTTGGTGGTTGAGATTTCGGAATTTGATCCCGATCCCGTAGGAATATCAGGATAAAAATTAGCGTACGTGTTAATTTTTTAGCGATAAAGAGTTGGATAAGCACACTGACGCTCGCAAGCATTCGCATTTATAACATTAGTAGGATTATAACTATAGTCTTTTTTAAAAAAACGGCCAAGTGCGAGTCAGACTGGCGCACAAAGGGTTCCATACCATTATGTATAAAAACGGCAAATAAATCACGTCTATTGTAGGCTCCCATACAACAGTGATTTTTTTGCTCGTTTTGCTTGTTTGCTCTTAAATATTTATTTTATTCTGGCTTTTAATATTTGTTGTTATAGCGGCAACCGAAGTACATCATCTGTAAAAATTTCAACTGTTAGCTATCACGGTTCATGAATCATGAGATACAGCCTGATGACAGACGGACAGTCTCAGTAATAGGGTCCCGTTTTTAACCTTTGGGTACGGAACCCTAAAAACCTCCATTGTCATCTTCATCATCTTCATCATCATCAATATCATTATTATCTACCACAAGTCTACCACTCATGTATTGTTTCCCAGTACCTACCAGCGCTGGAAAGAAATAAACTATTTACTGGAGATGTTGATAACATGCTATTAAATAAATCGTTTTAATTAACGCCATAATGACACTCCAGTCGTAAGCTAAAGTCATAAGAGACTAATATAAACTTACTGCGCGGGCGCAGGCTATTACACTGAGTAACATGAGAATCTATTTAATTAATTATTTATTACTTTCTTAACTAAAAGTGGTCCAAGTAGTTGCATCAGCTCAATTTCATTTAAGGATTATTTATACAATAATGGAATAGAGAGGGCGATAGAGAAGGCTATGCTCGGAGGTTCTCTGCCAGATCTATTAGAAATGATGAGCAGCATCTTTCGGCTGAAATGATGATGATGAACGAAATTTTTTAACGACTCTCATAAAAACCTAAATTTTATTATGAATTAATTTAATTAATCAATTCGCACTTTTTTGCACGCAATGGCATTGTATAGTCGGGGTAAGAAAAGGTTCGTCACTTTTCGACCTAAACTCGTTGACATAGAGTCGAAAAGTGACGAACCTTTTCTTACCCCGACTATACCTAGGTTTATGTTCTGATCTAACGGCCATTGCGGACGGATTATATTCTTACTGCAACTGCAGAATATCTGTACATTTCAATCGCAGCTACCGTGCAAATGTATTATCACAGTTTTTTTTACATAAATGTGACCCGTGATGAAATGAAATGAAATGAAATTTATTTATTCTGCTTTAGACATGGTTGTTTAGTAGATATGTTGTAGAGGAGTGTTACAGTGCCATGACATGTCTAGCGAGTTACAATGGCATGCAAAAATTCTTATTCTAATTTATAAACTACAGTAAATCAGATAATCCAATAAATCAATTACTCAAAATTATAATGATAGAAATGACTATTTTAAATTATTGAATGAATTATACAGAATAAAATTAGATATCATATATTGATTGATCTCTATCTCACCTGATGGAAAGTGCAGATTAGGCCAAAAGTGTGTCTCACCAGTTCATTAATCTTTTCACTTTAGCCTTGAAGAGATTGTAGTTAGCTTGCGTACAGTTTTGCAGACTGCGACACAACTTCAATGGAAACTGTAGGTACCTATACTTCGTTTTTTTTTTAGCATTCGAAAGAAGATAAGCGATCTTGACGTGTCTTTTTATTGAAATACACTTTATATGTAACAAATTGAAAGGAAATATGGTAATTTACACTCTTTTGGTTTCATATGCAATAGGTACCTAGTTACTATTTTTTTGAAACCGTTTTTCAATAAAAAGATTCTTCAAGATCGTTCACCTTATTTCTAATGCTAATAAATACGAAGTATAATATATGGGTATAGTATAAATCTTCCCAGGTGAATTTTTCGCTTCGAGCCATTATATTAAATTTGAACCTTAAAACTATGACGATACCGTTTGTTTTGAAAGATAAGGGCTCGAAGCGAAAAATTCACCTGGGAAGATTTATACTATAGTCAGCTGGCAGTTATGTTACGTTACTGGAACGCAGTCGATCTATGATGAGGTATAAATAAAAAAATAAATATCACGGGACAATTCACACCAATTGACCTAGTCCCAAAGTAAGCTATTAAACATATTAAACACCCAAGACCCGAGAACAAACATTCGTATTTTTCATACAAATATCTGCCCCGACACGGGAATCGAACCCGGGACCTCAAGCTTCATAGTCAGGGTCTCTAACCACTAGGCCATCTGGTCGTCAAGAAGTATGAAGAGTTAAGTCTCGATTTGTTCACAAAGAGAAAAATCCTTAACTCCCTCTCTCGATATGACCCACTGAAAATTTATAGTCTGTGCAATGTCAGATCTCCAGCGCACAACGATAGCGCACCAACCAATCCCGCCGTAAATATCTGCGAGCTTTACTGCTTATTACCTGTTTTTCAGTGTGAGTTGTAATAACAACACGATGCTATCAAAGCTAGCTATATACAACGCCTGATAAGACTCAGTGCTCGCCCTACGTATAGTAGTGTGGATGTAGTAGTACGAATCTTACAAACGTTAACGGTCCACATCAAAATATAATGAACTAAAAGCAGTAGTATATAATGGTATGGAATTTCCGCGTAGATGATAATAAAGTATCTCGGTTATTACTTATCTTTAATTAACAATTTTAGTATACCTAAGTGATCTGAACCGTCGTAAATTTACCACTGGAATTAGAAATTTTTTATGTACTAGTGACATAATAATTATGTTGGAACCGTAAATTCTGGGAAATTAATATAAAAACGTTCAAAAATAAGTGAGATATTGAGATAATCCCTCATCTCGCATTAGGTAATAATACTATTTAAGACACGACCAGAGAATTTTCAGCTAACTCTATAAAATAAGGACAAGGACAACTATACAATGTGTAATTTATTGAATCAGGCGTTACTTTGCGGAGGTCCATATTAATGAACTAAAACAATTACTTTGCTCACCCGCGACCTTACAATAGTTACGTTTATGCAAGAAATGTGTGTTCATGCAGTTCCTCCACCTCCACACTGTACGAACACACACAAATCACATAAACACAACTATCACCACCACCAAGCTACACTGACGCGTTTCGAACTCAACCAGAGCTCATCTTCGGAGTTACCACAACCGTCTGCTATGCTACCAAATGTTAAACATGTATGTTTAACATACCAAATGTTAAACATGTATGTTTAACATTTGGTAGCATAGCATACGGTTGTGGTAACTCCGAAGACGAGCTCTGGTTGAGTTCGAAACGCGTCAGTGTAGCTTGGTGGTGGTGATAGTTGTGTTTATGTGATTTGTGTGTGTTCGTACAGTGTGGAGGTGGAGGAACTGCATGAACACACATTTCTTGCATAAACGTAACTATTGTAAGGTCGCGGGTGAGCAAAGTAATTGTTTTAGTTCATTATACAATGTGTCTCTACCCTCTGGACACAGACGAATAGGAAGTGTTGATTATGGTATTTCTAAGCTATGTACGAGTACAAAGCCTCGTACCCAATGCCACCGTTTTAACAGAGAAATGACTGATTTACTATTTAATACTTCGGAGTATGTATTGTTGATTTGTTTGCGGGTATCTAATAATTACACAAAAGTAGAACATTCCTGAGAAGGAGCTCTACTCAGAATTTCGGTCTGTGTCCAGAAAGTAGAGACACGTTGTACAGATAGCTTATTTGCACACTCACTTAACTAAGCACAGACTTACTTAATTTACACTACTCATATAACCCGGATTCCGCAACTGCCTATGCGAATTCTTGTTTTTTCCCAAACTATGTAAAACATTAAAAGGCAGCCAGTCGTGTCCAAAAATTGTAGGCTCGCTGACTTCCGGTCCAGTATGAGCATGATGCGATGCGAGTAACGGCGCGATTCGACGCAGGCGCACTTCAGATCTCGTTAGAGAATTAACGTCTATTTATCCGCCGCGCGCCGTCCGACGCTCGTCACTTGTCTGAACGGCGGCCTGAAATGAAAGAATTCGCGACCAATATGATCGCGATTAAATTTGAGGAATTAATGCGCTATCGCCAGATATAGAAACTCTTAAGCGCTCAAAAACAACCGAAAACGCCCTAATGTCCTTGTCCACTCCACTTTGATTCGCTGGACTTCTCGCTCAGCCGATATGGTGAGAGAATTTGCAAAAAAATTTGTAAAAATCTACGCTCAACATTCGATCTCGACTCGATATAAATACTTCAATCAAGTGAAAATCTTATTAAATATTGCAAGTTATATCAGTATTTACTTAGTATCATCAGCATCACCGTAATAGGTAACCTGCTAGCTGACAGTAATCCAATTTTTTGGGAGGACAAGTGTCAACATCGTATGAGTGAAGTCCACTTTAACAGATATCAACAGAAAGCTGTACCCAGAGAACACAGTTTGAATATTGTTTGTTTGACGAAAAAACTTTTTAATATCAATCTAATTCAGATATGTTTTACGTGTAGAGAGGTCTTGTAGTACTTACAACGTTTGCGTGTCAATTGTTGAAATCTAATATTTCTAGATGCGCGTGGTCAAGCCTGATAAATTTAAATAATTGAAAAAGGAACACTATATAAAACATCCAAATTCAAAATTCCTGGAATACATTAGAACGAGTTATCGGGTTTGACCATGCACTCCTCGATTTACTCTTCAAAGCCAAATTACGCTGTCGCCTGCCACTTGTGCCGCGCCCCGACATTAGCGTAAAATGGGATGCCATCAACTCCGACGCTGTTTGAAACGCAACAAGTGGGTAATGACGATATACATACTTACCGAGAATAATACGTGAGCTACAGAGAATTACCAGTGCGTTTGTTTCTATTTGCATAAGAATACTTAAGAGTTAACTAGTCTAAAACAAACGAGTGAAACAAATTGCCTGTTGTGGCAACAAGAGTATACAACACAGTGTAATTCTTTAGTTACAAAGACTTTTTTATTTGTGAGCGGAGCAAAGGTCATGCATTTAACGCCAAGGCTGTACTCTGATACTTAGCCCTTATTTTTCGGTCTTTTACTGATGTTTGATTTATTTTATGATTTTAATGGCAAAAACAAAGTCTATGATGTTCTGCATTGTATGAGCGGCGCTGGTGACGATGAGACCTTTTTTAAATCCACCTCGAAAGTCTAATCTGTTTGATGACATTTTCCTTCTTTTTTCTTAACATTTTTGTGGGTATCTAATAAGTTTTGTATGAACTAAATACTATAAGGAAAAATAATATTAAGTAGGTAAGTACATTTGTTATTCTGTGATATGTACAGTCGACAAAAGATTGTTGATTATTCCATATACCATATAAGTATTCCATTCCAGATTTTCCATTATCAACTCTGTTAAGTGTTAAATTATTGTAAGTTAATCCTACCTGTTAATTTTATAAGTTTTCACCGGTCTGGCTCTAGCTGCGTTAAGTTACAAACTGAAATTTTAAATAAATTCTATGTAATGATAATATGAGAAACATTTTCTGCAAAACGAAATTCTTTAAAATTTCTGTTTGCGAAATAGCGTAACCTATAAAAACGCCGCTTTGAAACAATAAACCGTTTTATTATCGTCACGGGCGACGTGAGTGCTGTCTCGATAATTAGAAGCCGTTACAAACAGTAGTCGGATGGTGGGGTGTGCTGCGGTGCGCGGGCGCGTCCCTTCGCACACAAATCACGCGGCTAATGCTAGAGGTAGCATTTACACGGGCTTAGTATTTGTGATTAGTGTTATCTGTAGTGCCGGCGTTAGGGGGGAGGGGGGGACACGATAGGGCGACGGCCCGGGTGCCAAATTTCAGTGGGCGATCGGTGGGGGGATGCTTCCCCCGTCAAACTGGCACTCGATTTTGATTTCTTTAAGTGGGTGCCACAATATTCTTGCTCGGGGTGTCAGTGGTCGTAACCAAAGAGTAGGTATCGTAATATTATATGAACAAGAGTGGCAACTCTATGGTCAAATATGCATGTATGGAAGGTGCTGCCGCCCTACGGCTGGCTACTCAAGAACTAATGTGACGTATCTATAGATGTATACCTATCTACAGGGTTATTTGTAATTCACTAGCATCCTTTTAACCCTAAACTCCTACCACATAAACAAATGTTTTTTGTTTTACGGCTTTTGTCATAACTTAATATTTTTGGTGTAATAACGTTTTGAAAATTTGAGATTACCTATTATTTTTACGATACTCTGTGTATTTGTATGGGAAAAAAAGTGCTTCATTTTAAAAAGTCGTAAAACAAAAAACATTTGTTTGAGTGATAGGAATTCAGGGTTAAGAGGATGTCAGTGAATTACAAATAACCCTGTATATGTATATGTTGGTAGTGATGTACGTACAGCTATAGATACGCGTAATTTTAATTGATAGGCTAATTGCCACTATTCGTATTTTAGCCGTCTAATTCAAATCAGCATATACGAAGTAAGTATAAGCGTCTAAACCCGATTTGCATTATACGGCTGAAATACGAACATTGGCAAGTGGCCTATCAAATAAAGTCCTTGACCGTACAATTTGGTACGCCATGGCCATGGCCGATGAATGACAACTGACAAGTTTGACAAGTCAACCAAGATGGCCGCTAATTTAGTTCTTCGTCCAAACACCTAACAAGGTCGCTGTAGTCGCATGAAAATTGTGATATATGTAAGTGTGTCCCGCCTGGTCGTAACGCCGGCACCGCTTATCTGCAAAGTGGCAAGTAGCCGTCTTTACATGGGTATTAGAGAATGGTATTAGTAGTTACAAGATCTCGCCATGGATTAACGCCGCCGACTCGTTTTAAGAACCGCTGATTGTTGGTTCTAAACTCTTGAACAAAACTTTTATTTAGTGGTATCCGAATTCTGTTTTTCTGAAGTCATTATCATTATGATGTTTTTCTTGATAATTTAAACGGGGAAAACAAACTAAACATAACTGCACGTGACAGTTCACACCATTCGAAAAGTGACAAGTATTGGTAGGTATATTTTTATCTAGAGGAAGATCCTTTTCCAGCAGAACCAGCTTCTAATTACTTGCACTTTCAATTTACGTACGTGTAACAAGTATTAGTGACAAGTACTAAGCATTAGCTACTAAGCCCGTGTAAACCTAGCATAACAGTCAAGTATGAGCGCGAAACCGCGAGTTTCACACAATTTTGAAGAGTTACGGCGCTTTTTTTACGGATCGCGTATGCGCCACGGTAACTCATTAGGTGTTTTTTGATGGCAGTTAACTGTAGTATTTAATAATACAAGGTGAAATTTAAAACATGATACAAAGTAGTTTTTTTCTGAACAATATAATGCGTTAAATCAGTTGTTTTAGTTAGTCTTATTTTATTAGGAGTGTTAGGAGTTTTCACAAAGTATAAACGTTCTAAATTTAATCAGACTAACTTATCATTTATCATTATATGTGTTAAAGCATCATATTGTCCAGTGTTAACTGCGTTAGAATCAGTAATTTTGTATCACGTGAAGCTTGGGGGAACACATCATACCTAATACATATCCCGGAGCGTCAATTTCCCTGGTTTTGTTCGCTCCGATGCGCGCACGCCACAGCGTGGGAACGGGAACTAACTTCATACGCTTACGCGCTATGATGACGCTTAGATTTTTATAAAGATGTAAAAGTTTGGTTCCGTGTAATATATTCTTACAGGTCGTCAGGCAACCTATGTGGACCGCAAAATTGAGTTTGTTCTCCTAAATTAAATGACTAATAATTCCTTTTAGGGTTCCGTACCTCAAAAGGAAAAATGGAACCGTTATAGTCGCACTTCTATGTCCGTCTGTCTATCTTTCTGACTACCAAAATTCTTTTTATCAGGTTCATGTGGAAGTTTATCATTATCCTGACTAATCCTTTACGAATATTATAAATGCAAAAGTAACTATATTATCTGTCTGTTACCACTTTTCACTTTAACCGCTGAACCCATTTAGATGAAATTTGATACAGAGATAATTTGAGACCCTGGAAAGAACATAGGATAGTTTTTATCCAAAAAAACTACATACTTAGTTCCCGCGGGATAGCGATAAAGCTATGGAATCGCGGGCAACTGCTATAAATTTTAAAACACTTTCAGATTTCAGGTGAATACACTATTATTGAATAAAAATCACACGTCTCCCTTTGCTGCGCGTAAATAAATCTTGTGGACGATTTTGCCCATGATTTGAATTAACAATGCACCGCGATGGTGTTGGTGAAACCTGTTCTCGTGGACCTAGGTGTTGCCGTGGGTGCGGAACAAAGGGCGGCGCGGGGGCAGCCGGTGACCTTCGCGCCGTAGGGCGACCGCCCTGCGCACACTGCTTGGGAATTAGGTTGGCTAGTAACTTGAAGGATGAGGAAAATATTGTTGTGAAAAATTAAGTCATGAAATAGGGCTGATTTCTAGTTTAACGCGTCACAACATAACAACCAATAGTATTGATTTTCACGTGATCGGAAATCCGTATCAACAATAATAATAATAAATATGACAGGCGCCATTCCAAAGACACTCTACGCAAGCCTCCGGACTATCCCCATACGCCTATCCGCATAGTACACACTCCTACAGAAAGCCGTTATCCTCAACACATGCCAAGTACCTCTGTAATTTTTATCCATGTCATAAGGTTTAACGCTTAATATAGCACTTGGTTTAGATCCGTGAAATATTCTACCTCCTACGAGACATGTTGTTTATAATAACAAAAAATAATAATAGATATTCAGAGATGTGCAAAATACTTTATGAAATGTATTTAAATACAAAATGCAAATACTTCTTGATTTTTCTATTTCAAATGCAAAATACAAAATACTTTTTAGTTATGTATTTTAAATACTAAATACAAAATACGTATTTCCAAAATACTTTTCCCAAATAAAATACTTTTAGATTTTAACTGCCTGTTCATTCAGATTTAAATACCTAAGTTTTTTTTAACAAAGTATATTTCGTTAGATTTTAATTTTGTAACCAAACCGTAGATCGTATTAGCTGACATGTCAATAAAATTCAAAACACAGGCGCTGTCCTCCGCATTTATTATTTATTTTCAAATAAAAAAAGAAAAAACTGACTCGATGCCAATCCTTTAACCCTTGGATCTAGAAACCTGATTTTAATAATGTAGATTGTAGACAGTAATATAATAAAACGATTTCATCGAAATTTTCAAGGGACAAGGAGTTTAACAATGAAAGCGAAACTGCTTGCACAAGCTAGTAAGTAAGTAAATACTTAGAATGTTGTACAGTAAACTTATCAGTTCAGTGTTGCCATATTGAGGGAAATAACTCATAATTGTTTATCAAATTTATTGATTTTGTGGGCTGAACTTAACAAAAAGTATTTTGCATTTTGCAAATACAAAATATGTTGCAAAAGGTATTTCAAATAAAATACAAAATACTTTTCCTAGAAAAGTATTTAAATACAAAATAGAAATAGGTATTTTGCATTTTGTATTTTGCATTTTAAGTACTAGTATTTCAAATAAGTCACATCTCTGTAGATATTATAGATTGAAAAGTCAGACGAAAGAGATCGTCTATAATAATAACAAGCATTCGGTATACTAAATACCTGTTCTACCACTCTCTGAAATTCCTGACATTATTTGTAAAAGTCACGGATGTCGGATATCTGTCACATAAGATAACACGAACTTAACAGGGAGATGTGAAAGAAGCGCTCAGCGTATAAATTAAGCCTATTGATCAGACTCTATCGACTACAGAGTCGAGTACAGAGATAACTCTATGAGACTTAAAATAAAATGTATTTACAAATAATTATTTCGAAATCCTGCAGAAGTCATAATTTTCATAAAAAAAATCCCTGCGGCTGAAATTTTAACTTTTTGTTAAATGATGAGTGTGTGAATTACACAAAATCGGCGTTTTCGCAAAATGGGTAGGTCCAATTAAATAATTCTTCGTCTGACTTGAACTTGAGAGAACACAACTCTGAATCTTCAACGTAAGTATATCCTTGATATCAACCCGAATGATGGAGGCACGTGCGGTCAGTGCCCCGCCGCGCGAGCCCCCAGCCGTGACTGCCCTTCCCTGCGCCTACCTGCTGGTAGGTATGTGGGTATACCGGCGCAAGGACTCATGCGCACTTGGCCGTGGCAGGGCCCGAGCGATGCGGATTCTTTGGCGGAGCCTTTTTGCATAATCGGTAAAGGATGGACTTGAGATGCTTTTCGTGGATATGACTGTGTGAACGCGCGAGCGACGTGTACCGTGTGCTTTTATGTCAAATTTTATCCATCTGTAGTTTTATAATGCATAATATAAAAGGTTCATAATTCGAACAAGTCATCATCATCATCATCCCAGCCTTTATACATCCCACTGCAGGGCACAGACCTCTCAGAATGAGAGGGCTTAGGCCGGGGCCGCACTGGTAAGGCGACCGGCGACGCGACGCGACGGCGACTAAATCAAACATAGTTGATTTAGTCGCCGTCGCCGCTGCGGCCGCTGCGGCCGCTCACATAACTCGAACTATGTTTGATTTAGTCGCCGTCGCGTCGCGTCGCCGGTCGCCTTGCCAGTGCGGCCCCGGCCTTAGGCCGTAGTTCCCACGCGGGCCCAGTGCCGATTTCTTCCACACCATTGAATTTCTTCGCAGGTGTATGCATGTTTCCTCGCGATGTTTTCCTTCATCGTAAAGCTCATGGTAAATTACAAATGTAATTTCGAACATAAATTCCGAAAAAATACTTTTTCTTTATATTCGGTAGGTCTAAGAATAGGTCGTAGGCTATTTTTTATACTACCCCTATTCTTCGCAGACGGAGTCGCGGGCAACAACTAGTAATTCATAAGCGTTTCCCCTACTATACCCATAAGATTATCCAAGCCTTTCCTCTTGTCTTTTAAGAGGGTACGATGGCTAAGAGACTTTTGGGAAATAGGTATTTTAATGAAATGTCGCTGTCTCGCCCGAACCCCTCCGTGTCAGTACAGCGAGAGCGGGACAACTGCAGCTCAGACCGTTAATAGGCGCGTAAAATTGATCAAAACAGCGTTTCGTAATCCCCTGTTTTCTTCTCGAAAACTGGACCAATAAAATTATTTTTTTCAAATATAATTAGAGGATAGATTTAGATATGCCCCTATGTTTTCCTTTTTTTGTTTATATGAGGGATTCTTTTCTGATGAGTGTCTGTAAATGACGTTGAAATTGGGCAATTATTTCAGTTTTTGAAAGCTCATATTTCTTATGTTAATTGAAATATGGAAAAAAACGAAACCTAGGGGCATAGCTGTGGTAGATACAGATTACACAGTAAAAAAAATTTGGCTCTAAAGCCATTATCCAGGGAGGAAACAGGGGATTACGTTTGTATGGAGAAATGGTGCGCATCGTATCCTCTTAAAGTCCAACAGCTTGCACCACCTAATTGGCTTTATTGTTTGTTACAGCGCGGTACTCGAGCTCGGCGGCAGCGCGACGCTGGTGGCGGCGGAGGCGCGCGAGGGCGCGTGGGGCGCTGCGCCGGCGCCGCGCGGCGGCCTGCTGCTCGACTGGGCGCGCGATAACCCAGCGCTGCGCCAAGGAGACAGGTACTACTAAACTAAGTACTTCTAGTAAACACGTTTCATCATCATTTTAGCCGAAAGACGTCACTGCGGAAGATAAGCCGCGCAAGGTTCGCCAAACTGACCGATCCTTTTTTTATGGTGTGGAAAATGCGCCTTATGCATTCGTCTCTGTTCGGGGAAACAGACTGGGCTGTCTCACGAGGGGACTACCCACTAAAAACCGCACGGATTCCCTCGTTGCCATTGTGAACGCCACGGGAGCATGAAGAGACACTGCGACGCCCACTGGCCGCCCCGGGATGGGGCTTCTCTGTCGACACCGTGCAAATTTGTGCTCGACGAAAAACTGACCGGTCCCAAGCCGTCCGCATTCGACACGTTCCCGTAACCTTAACCTTGTTGGAGCTACCCACGCTGCGTCTTCCAGTCCGTGGAAACTCGAGAACAATTTTGCCCCTCGGCCATTAGTTTTACGAACAATGTGCCCTGCCCACTACCACTTCCACGCGAGTCCAGTGGGAATAGGAACTTAAACTTCATACCCAACACTAAAAAAATACGAAAAAAAAACGAATACGAATAAAAAAATACGAATGTTTGTTCTCGGGTCTTGGGTGTTTAATATGTATTTAAGTATGTATCTATCTATATAAGTATGTTTATCCGTTGCCTAGTACCCATAACACAAGCTTTGCTAAGCTTACTTTGGGACTAGGTCAATTGGTGTGAATTGTCCCGTGATATTTATTATTTATTTATTTATTATTATTAACACTTAACTGCTTCGCAGACTGTTTTCCTTCACCTAGTAAAGGTCTCAAATGTAATTACGCACTGGAACTAGAGACCTGTAAATTCGGATTTTTTGAATTCCTACAGGATAGAGAAGTGGCCAATCAATTAGTCTTGCGGGAGCGATGCTACGGGACCAAGCTAGTTTGGTACAAGAGGCAAATGCGATACATCTGTGTGAAGAAGTAAGATATATGATCACTAGGGTCTAAACTCTAAAGTACGGTAACGGCACGCAGGCCGAGGTCGGCGCGCAATCAGCTCATCGCCGATGGTATCGCCCGCAGCGCCGCCTGATTGGCCGGTGCCGTGGCGTATGCGCACGATACGTCTATTTCCAGCGGAACGTGTTTTTTTGCAATTTACTGTCATGTAGCTAAATAATGCAGCGTGTAAAGCAACCGGAGATAAGTACGATAATTTATATTATCCGTGTAAATGTTGTTATTATGCATAGATACACTGTCCTAGTCGTAGACGAAGAGCCTAGAGTCCCAATTGATTTATGCTGTACCTTACATATGTACTCATTCATAATTTCATAATAAATGTACCTACAGTTCGCTACATTGACAGTATCTAAGTAAAACAAAAATTCTTAGCACCTTATCGCATACCTAATAGAATATTTTAATGTGATGGGCTATTTTTCTACTAAGTTAATAAATATAAGGGCTACAATTTAAAACTTTTGCCTCCAGAATAGATAATATGTACCTACTTTAACTAGTTTATTAACTTCTCGTATGCCGACCGGAACGCGGATCCGCGTTTAAGGCTATCTTTTTGTTTTTTTTTTTAAATCTGTAAAATTTGTACTATTTAAAACAAACGAGACTATATTCCAGTTTTTTTTTACTTACGGCATACAAGGGGTTAAGTCGTTAGGAAAGTGGTTTCTAACTTTTTTTAACCACGGAAAACTTTAATTTATTTATTATTAGCTAGGACGACAAGGTTAAAGAGAAACTGTAACTACCAATACAAAAGTAAACTGTAATCATAACATAGGTATTCGTAAAATTTCAATTTATAAAAATTTCTACAATTGGAATTAAATTTGAAATCGCATAATTTTAAGAAGACAAAATTTTGCATTTATTGTAGGTACCTAGGTACTTAATTTTTGAATTACTATTTTTCGTGGACTTTATTTTAGCTCTTGCGGTTCAATAGCTGGGAACCAATGTATCAGATGGACGAGAACTTAACAAAGCATCAGTGGCGTGGCGCCGAAATAATTCGATTGCCATCTGATTATCTACATTTTTTACGTTATGTTAGTCATCACAAGTAGGTACAGCAAAATTTGTGTAGTTAGTGATTGCGAAGTTTTAAACATCAAACTACCGTGAGACTCACTCATAGTGAAAATAAACGGATCACTCACGTCACTCACTCACTGCGCACACCACTGCCACTCCATTGCGCGTTTGGCAGCCGCCGTGCGTGACGTGCGACTCCGAGAGGAAGGGCTACGGATTAGCCCGAAACATGTCTAGTTAAACTCGTTTTAAGACGTGAGTGATCCGTTTATTTCACTATGACTGCAAAGTATTGCATCCGAAAACATATTAATTCACGCTAAACTCTCTGTTGCCTAACCAAATTGTTCATTCCACGCCTCTGCGAAGTATAGCTATTTTGTTTTATATGACGAAGTGAGCATCTGTAAACGATAGTAGACTGTAGGCAAATAAAGCAGTTGCAGCGAATGAATGGGTCGCCGGCGGACGCCATTTGTCGCAGTCTCATTTACATGCGCGCTGCGCGGGCGCCTGCGAACTGCACTTTTTGTCATTCCAGTTACCTATTAGTGACAAATTATTACTGTGCGTAAATAAATTACGTCTCTCGTGGAAGCAAGATTACTAAGGTCCAGTTGTAGTTCATTAGGACTTACTATTTACAAATAATGACCAACGGTACCTTGGAGACTGACCAAACTCGTAAACACGCGTTTTCCCGAATCTCAGAGAAAATTATTGCTAAAATCACAAAAAAACGTTGCGAAATAGGAGCCAACATAGTTGAGTTGCTGATGCAGCAACGTTAATTTTGCGAAAAAATTTTGCGAAAAAGACAAAGTGGAAGTGTTTACTTTGTGATTAAAATATTGCGAATTTCACAAGATTATTTTTTCGCAATTTTACTCTGTTGGCTCCTATTTCGCAATTTTAACGTTGCTTATTCAGCAATCTTAACTTTGTCAAATAACGTTGCGAATAAGACAATGTATAACATAGCGAATTTCACAAGATTATTTTTTCGCAATTTTACTCTGTTGGCTCCTATTTCGCAATTTTAACGTTGCTTATTCAGCAATTTTAATTTTGCGAAATAATGTTGCGAATATGACAGACTGGGTGTTTACTTTGTAAATCACAACATTGCGAATTTCACAATCTTAATTTTGTGAAATAAACGTTGCGAATTAAACAACGTCGAAGTTTGCTAATATCGCAAATGAACTTTTTCACAATATTACATTCGTAATCCGGAACACTGCTAACGCAGCAAAGGCACGACCGCGGCTTCAGCAATGTTAATATTGCGGGAATAGCAAAGTTAATATTTTTGGTCCCGTAGAATATTGCGAGATTAACAATGTTAACATAGCGGGCCCCGCAGTGTAATATTGCGGGAATAGCAATTTTAACATTGCTGAAACCGCAGTGTAATATTGCAGGGTTAGCAATATTGACGTTGCTAAAACCGCAGTATAAAATCGCGGGATTAGCAAAGCTAACATTGCTGATTCCGCAGAGTAATATTGCGGGAATATCAATTTCAACGTTGTTGTAACCGCAATGTAATACTGCGGGATTAGCAATGCTAGCATTGCAGACCCCGCAGCGTAATATTGCTGGAATAGCAATGATAACATTGCTGAAACCGCAGTGCATTATTGCAGGGTTAGCAATCTTAACATTGCTGAAACCGCAGTGTTAAATTGCGAGATTAGCAATGCTAACATTGCTGACCTCGCAGAGTAATATTGCTGAAATAGCAATTTTAACATTGCTGAAACCGCAGTGTAATATTGCAGCGTAAGCAATATTAACGTTGCTGAAACCGCAGCATAAAATCGCGGGATTAGCAATGCTAACATTGCTGATTCCGCAGAGTAATATTGCGGGAATAACAATTTCAACGTTGTTGAAACCGCAATGTAATACTGCGGGATTAGCAATGCTAGCATTGCAGACCCCGCAGCGTAATATTGCTGGAATAGCAATGTTAACATTGCTGAAACCGCAGTGTTAAATAGAGAGATTAGCAATGCTAACGTCGCTGACCCCGCAGAGTAATATTGCTGAAATAGCAATTTTAACATTGCTGAAACCGCAATGTAATACTGCGGGAATAGCAATGCTAGCATTGCTGACCCCGCAGCGTAATATTGCTGGAATAGCAATTTTAACATTGCGGAAACCGCAGTGTAAAACTGCGGGATTAGCAATGTTAACATCGCTTTAGTCACGGTTATGTAGCATTGCACATGCGTAACACACTACTAGGCGTTCGAACAGTATCTAGGGACCTACGAGGGCAGGTCCAAAAGTTTCCGGCCTAACAAAGAAAAGAAGTATATATATTTACAAAACTTCTTTTATTTTTTGATATAGTCTTCCTCTATTTCAATTCAATCTGATAAGTGCATTGAAATAGAGGAGGGAGACTATATCGAAAAATAAAAGAAGTTTTGTGAATATATGTACTTCTTTTCTTTGTTAGGCCGGAAACTTTTGGACCTGCCCTGGTAAGTCAAGCAAGTGCAATGTCCATAAGATGCGAACGACGGTCTCTATCTGAAAAAATACAACACTATTTATGTTAAATTATTTATTAAAAATAACTATCAAACTTATTCAAAAAGAAGTACAATTATTCAACACAACAATTAATTAGCGTGGCTCATTAAGCGACGAACACAGTTTGAATAGAGTTGTCTGCCCGGGTTAGCTGTTGAGCCTTTTCATCCAGTAACGATAAGTTTTCCCTTAACTATAGGGAACCTCTCTTCAAACTTCTCTTCTGCTTCAGGATATGTTTTTTTAAAGTCATTAGCAAGCTGCAAGGAAACAAACACAATTAAGTACTTCAACTACTTTAAAATAAAAAAACAAACAACTATATTTTGACAGAATTTAAATTATATGATTTAAATGTAAGCTTTATTGCACAACTCTCATTCATCATCAGGCGATCGTACATTACTATATCCATCCAGTCATGTCCGAACTTGCTTGCTTAGCTTGTACGGACGGGGGACCCACAACATTTGTTTTCCTGGTTAGGTTTCCTGATTGATCAGGAATTCAGGCTCGGAATTCCTGAATACACGGCTTTCATACAAAATAAGCGTCTGCGCTAGGCTACGGAAATCCGAAACTAAATTCCTGATGAAAACTAACGTGAAAACAGTACGTTTGCGGCCAGCCACATTTGAACATATTTGAAAAATTGTGGCGTCAACTATCGAACGTAAAGTTAAAAACAAAATAAAACCAAAAAGCATACGACAAAAATAATGTAAGTAAATAATATTAGCTTACCATGCAGAGATTCCGAAAGATGCATCAAGTTATTGTTAAAAAGGAATTCACTTAATTCGTTCATGGTTTTGAATTTTTACCACACAAGTACATGAAAGGAAGATTGCAAACTTTGCAAAGATCGCCTGTGGATCGCCCCGATAAAAAGTTACTCCGTGACTGTGACGTGACCTATCCGAACGAATGTAGTCAACGAAATGAACGAGGCAACGGCAACGCATCGCACACATCCGCGCGTTCCGCGCGTTTCACAATTTTAAATTAACGACTAACGTTGCTTTTTTAACAAGAATGAATTTGTGTTTTTAGTAATGTAAAGTTGTAATCATTCCAGACATTGCGATTTCAGCAATAATGACATTGTGAAAAAAAACCTGTAAAAAACGTGCCAAGTCTTGATTGAGATGTCCAAAAGAAGTGAAATGTCGTAAATAGCCATGTCTATTCCAAAAAGGCATAAGTAGGTATAGATATGGTATTGTCAAATTTTTTTGAAGTGAGCTGAGCTGATCCATTTATTTGTATTTTGTATCGCAATAGCAAAAGTACCTGTATCTACCTAAGTTGTATTCTATACAATCCTATTCAGTATCTGCTTTTGTTATCGTAAGCGCCATTGCCAACCAAGTTACTTACAAAAAACCGGCCAAGTGCGAGTTGGAATCGCGCACAAATCAAATTTAAATGTATCTATGAAGATCCAATGCACTAGTATTGGATCTTCATAGATACATGTATTCAAAAAAACCCCTGCTCCTAAGCAAAATGTACGCAGTGTGAGGTCATTGTTACTGATATAGACAGACAGACAAAAGAATATGCTTTTCTCAATTTTTCCTTTATCTGTGCTTTAAGACGTTGCTTCGTATCGTACCAATTTATAACCGACTTCAAAAAAAGGAGGAGGTACTCAATTCGGTTGTATGTTCTTTTTTTTTTTAACGTGTGTTACCTCAGAACTCCGTTATTTATGAACCGATTTGGAAAATTTTTTCGTTGTTTGAAAGCACATGCTTCAAGGTTGGTCCCGTTGTTACCAAAATCCAGTTCTGATGATGGGATCCATGAGGAATTGAAGAAACTCCTCAAAAATTCAAGAGAAACGTAGGTATAGCGATATTAGTATTTTCGGTGACAAGTCGAGCATTTGCATTCAAAAAGTATCATGGAACTCTGTAATAAAATGACATAACCCCGTCGAGCATTAAAATAGAATTTTCAACATAAACTTATTTCGAAGTCAAACTGGTGATATTATCCTACGCATCTATTTTATACAGAAACAACTAAAAAGCAAAAAATAAGATTTTTAAATAAAAAATAAAACCTCCTTCAAAAACATCCAAAAAACTATGAAATAATAATTGAACCGAACCGTCCACAATAAGCATGAAAATATCTTTCATCCAATCTGTTTTAAGTCGGTGCCTCAGCACGAGCCAGCAGGAGTGTAGAAGCCCTATAGATAGGTAGTAGGGTATGTAGGTAAGTTAGATTACTAGTAGGTCCACTCCTGCTGGCTCGAGCTGAGGCACCGACTTAAGAGGGTTTATACCAGTGTTGCCAGGTCTCCTGATTTCTCAGGAGATCTACTGAATTCCAGGTATGGCTACTGATCTACTGAATTTCCACAAGAATCTACTGATTTTCTACTTCGGGAATTTCGGTTAGCGAAATTAATTATTATATGGAAAAGATACCCAGGACTATTGGCATTATAGGTAACTGGTCAACTTTTTTGAATCAAACAAACGTCAATCAATAAAATAATGTGAAACATAATGTTTATACATAAAGTGTGCACTACAGCCAAACCCAAAAAATATACATGGAGGCACCTTATGTCAATATTGTTAATGTTTTGGCGGGAGGGAGCCCGAAATGAATAGATAAAGCAATTAAAAAATATATCGATGAAATAAAAAAAATAAAGATTAAACTCTTGTAAAGAAAAAACTAAACTGGAAAGCATTAAGAACTTATTATAAGGTCTACTGATTTTTTTTTCAATCTCCTGATTTTTAGTGCTCATATCTTCTGACTTTTTCAAATTGGACCTGGCAACACTGGTTTATACCTGCTGAGCTGGCAACGTTGCATTTTTGTTAGTTTTTCTCGATTATTCCATAAAAATTGAATGAAAATTAAAAATGTTTTGAATACAAATTGTTCTAATATATAAGTTAATGTGTCTACTGCAATAATAAATCGTGATAAGACTTTTATTTTCTTTAAAAACGAACAAATTATTACCTAACGGTTTTTAAAGAAAATAAAAGTCTTATCACGATTTATTATTGCAGTAGACACATTAACTTATATATTAGAACAATTTGTATTCAAAACATTTTTAATTTTCATTCAATTTTTATGGAATAATCGAGATAAACTAACAAAAATGCAACGTTGCCAGCTCAGCAGGTATAAACCCTCTTAAGAAAGATATTTTCATGCTTATTGTGGTTGGTTCGGTTCAATTATTATTTCATAGTTTTTTGGATGTTTTTTGAAGGAGGTTTTATTTTTTATTTATCAAGATTCTGAGTTCACGGGTACCCTGTAGGTTTTGATTCCCTTGCGAGTGTCGAAAATTTGCAGCATATACGGCTGTATCTGGCTGTATCTTTTGATTGCGTTGGCTTAGAAGTTTGATTTTTTCACAGCTCCAAGGTACAGTAAATCTGGGTATTTGATATGAATTTCAGCTTGATACGTTCACGCGTGCTTGAGAAAAAGGGTCTTAACAGACAGACAGACGGACCGTTTTTTCCTTTTGAGGTACGGAACCCTAAAAAGGCATGACATAATTATGTCGGCGGCCGATCGTGAAATTCGCCAGATCATGTAATTCCTAGGCATTTCATGAAACGCCGCCATTTCCTGATATGCCTAAAAATTGGCCAGGCATATCACGATGTGCTTTGGCACTTCGATATTCCTGCACATCCAGCTGTGCCAGGGGGGCTACTCCGAAATTCGAAAATCGAAGTTCGCACCGTACCGCACCGCTCGCATTCTTTGTTTACGCGGCGGCATTCTCGCGGCGCGATACAAAGGCGACCGCTTCTAAGCGAATGGATGGACTTAACTACGATTTTCTTAACATTAGAAATCTATCTATCTATCTATCTATCTAATCTATCTAATACCTTTAAACGAGCAATTCTTGTATATATATAATCAGGATCTCGGAAACGGCTCCAACGATTTCGATGAAATTTGGTATGTGGGGGTTTTCGGGGATGAAAAACTGATCTAGCTATGTTTCATTTTCAGAAAATCGCTTTTACTCGTGTTTTCCGGTTATTTTTTTTTGCATTAGAATATGAAGCTAAATTTCGCCGACTTCGAGCAGATCATAATGGCACATTAGAAATCGGGTGGTCGCGGATCCAGCCGACCTCGGTTCGAATCCACGTTTTTTTTCAAGATTTTTAGTTTTTTTTTTAAGTTTATTTTTTATGAGAAAACGTCAAGTTTCTTCTTTTGTGAGAAAAAGTTACTTTTTTGTGAGAAAAAGTTACTTTTTTGTGAGAAAAAGTTACTTTTTTGTTAGAAAAAGTATTATAGGGAACGTGCAGTAACTTTAGGCGGCAGCACTAATGCGACAGAAGAGACACTATGCGGACAGTAAAACAAACTTATCAAGGTAAAACATTCAAATTGATTGATTTAACCACTACAAACCACGTAGTAATTTATGATTTCATGAATACCAGGAACCAAGATTATTTTTTTCGAGAGATATCTTATTTTTCACCGTCATCCACGTATCGCCCAAATCTCTCTGTCAAGCTCACATACTTTTTTTTACATGTCTCTATTCAAATTCAAGCTGACAGCGAAATCAGCCAGACCAACAACGAGACACAATATCAATGAAAAAGGTTACACTAATAAATTTGTAGCATATCAATTGCTACACACCCTTATGACACCAGTTGGCAGCACCGTCTATGTACACGTTCCCTATTGGGAGCACAGAACAGGAAAAGCCGGTTGTCTGTAAAGTAGGTTTACGGACGATAGTTTAACGTGACTCACCCCCCCCCCCCCCCACCCCCTCCAGTGTTTTTGTCAAATATCTTGAAAACGGTGCATCCTACGGCAAAATCAATGAAATTTTCATCCCCCCTTTAATACCCCCGCGCTCCCTCTCCCGCATCCCCTCCCCCCTCTCACAACCCCCCCCCACCCATCTGGTGTTTTGATCCCGGAAACGACTCCAACGATTTCGATGAAATTTGGTATTTGGGGGTTTTCGGGGATGAAAAATTGATCTAGCTTGGTCTTATCTCTGGGAAAACGCTTGGTACCGAGTTTCTGCCCGAGCAGAGCTCGGTCGCCCAGGTACTAGGGTAAACGTGGGGTAAACAGTCTTGAAATGTCTTTTTACTGAAAAACACTTTTTAAAAATGAATTACTGGTGTGCTTTTGAAACGATTACAATTAGATGACTACCTATAATATAGTCCTGAATTATAACGAATATAATATACAGGGTTATTTTTAATTCACTGACATCCTCTTAACCCTGAATTCCTATCACTCAAACAAATGTTTTTTTGTTTTACGACTTTTTAAAATGAAGCACTTTTTTTCCATACAAATACACAGAGTATCGTAAAAATAAGAGGAAATCTCAAATTTTCAAAACGTTATTACACCAAAAATATTAAGTTATGACAAAAGCCGTAAAACAAAAAACATTTGTTTAAGTGGTAGGAGTTTAGGGTTAAAAGGATGCTAGTGAATTACAAATAACCCTGTAATACAGATAATATTATTTTTACATTGTTATTTAATTGTTAATTGCTTTTACTAATTTTGTAATTTTTTTGAATATAAAGACAGGTCAAGATTGTTTACCTTATTTATAATGCTAAAAAAACCGAAGTATAGATAGAATACAATGCTATTGTGATGCAGGTAAGTGGATCAGCTCACTTAAAAAAATGACTAATTAATATATGCCGGTATTTTGCATTTGGTGTTATCATCACCATGCTATAATAATAAATAAATAATAACTATGACTATGACTGTATTGTCATCATGTCATCATGATTTTGTATCTGTGGTCCATCTTGATTGGATATTTCACTGAGTCACGAGGCTTATTTAATAACTAGTTTGTAAACGTTTATGCTAGCACTTCACTTGGCGTATTTGACGAAATAGTTGCGTGTGCGAGAGAGGAGCACTATGCCGATTCTAGCGTGAAAGACGGAGATGGCAATAGCGCAACGCGAACACGCAACGCCAAGTGAAGTGCCACCTTTAGCTTAAACTATGCCCGAAGATGTTTTTTTTTGCCTTATGATTAAGACAATAAGGATGGTTTTTTATTAAATAGGATGTGACAATTTTATTGCTCTATGTAAAAAGTCGTTATTTTATTAAAACTCATTTTTGCAACATTTTTAGTTAAATTTTCGTAACTTTTGTATCCCTATCTATGTTTAAAACGAATGAAGCTATACTATAACCTTAGAAGTGTTGGGTTCCTTTAAGTACCCTTAGCTACTGAATAAACAAAAATTCGGCCTTTTACAATAACCCGATGTATTATCGAGGCGTTAGACGAAAAATACGACAAAATCCTTTCAGAAAAGAATGGTATGATACTATTCCAGTTTCAATTGCACTCGACTTGGCGGGGGCACTGCCGTGCCCCAAGATGTTCGATTTACCTACATTGAGATTGGCACAAACTTGACCTGCGTCGATCTTGCAGAGTTCCCTTTTGTAATTTCTACAAAGGTCTCTTCTAACTTCTAACGTTGTTAACGCCACGTTGTTCAACTGCATGTTTTTCGTAGAATTCCCATTTTGTGATTTTGACAAAGCTCCCTAACGTTGTTAACCTGACAACATCTAAATTCAATGTTCAGCAAACTTTGTGAACTGCACAAAGCTCAACTGCGTGAGTTCCGTAGAGTTAGCTTTTATGATTTTGACAAAGGTCTCTAACGTTGCTAACGTCACAAGTCACAACATGTAAAATCAATGTACGGCGAACTTTGAGAACTAGTTTAACTGCGTGAATCCCGCAGAGTAAGCTTTTGTGATTTTGACAGAGGTCTCTAGCGATGCTAAAGCCACAACATGTAAAATCAAAGTTCGGCGAACTATGTGAATCGCACAAATTTCAACTGCGTGTTTTCCGCAGAGTTAGCTTTTGTGATTTTGACAAAGGTCCCTAACGTTGTTAACCTGACAATATATAAAATCAATGCTCGGCAAACTTTGTGAACTGCACAAAGTTTAACTGCGCGAACTCTACAGAGTTACCTTTCGTGATTTTGACAAAGATCCCTAACACTGTTGACCTGACAACATGTAAAATCAATGTTTTGCAAACTTTGTGAACTGCACAAAGTTCAACTGCGCGAATTCCACATAGCTAGCTTTTGTGATTTTGACCAAGATCCCTAACGTTGTTAACCTTACAACATTGAAAATCAATGTTTGGCAAACTTTGTGAATTGCACAAAGTTCAACGGCGCGAATTCCACATAGTTAGCATTTGTGATTTTGACAAAGATCCCTAACGCTGTTAACCTGACAACATGTAAAATCAATGTTTGGCAAACTTTGTGAACTGCACAAAGTTCAACTGCGCGAATTCCACATAGTTAGCTTTTGTGATTTTGACAATGATCCCTAACGTTGTTATCCTGACAACATGTAAAATCAATGTTTGGCATACTTTGTGAACTGCACAGAGTTCAACTGCAAGTATTCCACATGGTTAGCTTTTGTGATTTTGACAAAGATCCCTAACGTTGTTAACCTGACAACATGTAAAATCAATGTTTGGCAAACTTTGTGAACTGCACAAAGTTCAACTGCGCGAATTCCACATAGTTAGCTTTTGTGATTTTGACAAAGATCCCTAACGCTGTTAACCTGACAACATGTAAAATCAATGTTTGGCAAACTTTGTGAACTGCACAAAGTTCAACGGCGCGAATTCCACATAGTTAGCATTTGTGATTTTGACAAAGATCCCTAACGCTGTTAACCTGACAACATGTAAAATCAATGTTTGGCAAACTTTGTGAACTGCACAAAGTTCAACTGCGCGAATTCCACATAGTTAGCTTTTGTGATTTTGACAAAGATCCCTAACGTTGTTATCCTGACAACATGTAAAATCAATGTTTGGCATACTTTGTGAACTGCACAGAGTTCAACTGCAAGTATTCCACATGGTTAGCTTTTGTGATTTTGACAAAGATCCCTAACGTTGTTAACCTGACAACATGTAAAATCAATGTTTGGCAAACTTTGTGAACTGCACAAAGTTCAACTGCGCGAATTCCACATAGTTAGCTTTTGTGATTTTGACAAAGATCCCTAACGCTGTTAACCTGACAACATGTAAAATCAATGTTTGGCAAACTTTGTGAACTGCACAAAGTTCAACTGCGCGAATTCCACATAGTTAGCTTTTGTGATTTTGACAAAGATCCCTAACGCTGTTAACCTGACAACATGTAAAATCAATGTTTGGCAAACTTTGTGAACTGCACAAAGTTCAACTGCGCGAATTCCACATGGTTAGCTTTTGTGATTTTGACAAAGGTCCCTAACGTTGTTAACCTGACAATATATAAAATCAATGCTCGGCAAACTTTGTGAACTGCACAAAGTTTAACTGCGCGAACTCTACAGAGTTACCTTTCGTGATTTTGACAAAGATCCCTAACACTGTTGACCTGACAACATGTAAAATCAATGTTTTGCAAACTTTGTGAACTGCACAAAGTTCAACTGCGCGAATTCCACATAGTTAGCTTTTGTGATTTTGACATAGATCCCTAACGCTGTTAACCTGACAACATGTAAAATCAATGTTTTGCAAACTTTGTGAACTGCACAAAGTTCAACTGCGCGAATTCCACATAGTTAGCTTTTGTGATTTTGACAAAGATCCCTAACGTTGTTAACCTGACAACATGTAAAATCAATGTTTGGCAAACTTTGTGAACTACACAAAGTTCAACTGCGCGAATTCCACCTAGTTAGCTTTTGTGATTTTGACAAAGATCCCTAAAGTTGATAACACGACAACTTACAAAGTCCATGATGTGAATTTCGCAAAGGTTAATTGCGTGAAACTCGCAAGATACTACGTTGTTGTTATAACAAACAACTGAAAAGTTGTTAGTGTAACAAAAATTTTATTGTTACTTTCACAATAATTGCGTTTCGCAAAAAAAACGTTGCTGCGGCAGCAAAGGCCTGTTTGTGAATATCTCAAAACAGTTCTGTTATATTCGCAATATTTTTTTCGCAACGTAAAACTGCAGCCTTGTCTCAGGATTTTTCTCTGAGTGAAGATAAGACGAAGCTAAGATCGCTTGTTTGCCCCCGGGACCCTCCACCCACATAGCAAATCAAAATCATAAATAAATATCCAAAAACCGCTCATTTAAATAAGGTTGTAGTGCTTAAAATTAAAGAAAAGTAAATACTTAAAGTTTTACTTACTTAGGTTTCAGTAAATTTTTCGTCGGGTTTTCACAATGCATAAAGAAAAGCAGTCTACGAAGAACAGTGATCATTTATCGCAACAATATCTTTGTCCTCATGTTTATTTTTTTGGATGTTTCAGGCATAAAAGTCTAAAATATTCTCAAGTTTTAAAAGCGGTTCTCAGAAATTAAGGATTTGATTATGTTTCGCGCGCCTACGAGGACACCGAGGCGTGTCACTCCTGTCGCTATAATTTACCCCATCTGTCAGCGCGGGCGCAGTCGGTCTCCATCCGCCGCCGTCGCGGCCTCTCCGCGCTTATCGCATTAGTCCCTGTCAGCTAGAACGTGTATTATTACCGTCACTTTACATAAATTTAATCGCCCATTACGCAACCTAGAACTAGTTGGTGTGAATCTCGTGAATGCGATGACGACCCGGATTAGGAACTTTCACAATAAGTCTGCAAATGATCCTACTGATGGAAAGATAAGATAGCAATTACTTAGGCGTAGATAGGGGCCGCGCGCAGGCGCATGCGTAGCGCTCTCTTTCACACGAAGCACGCAAAGATTGATGTTACAATTTCTTCTTGCTCATGGCAAAAACGCCATGCACGAAAGCAGCGCGAGCACGCCATAGTCGCAGTAACGAAGCCACATTGTTTAAAATCCAACGCAATCCAACAAAAGCATATGCCTATAGTTCGTAGTCGAATAATAAAAATTCTTGTATAAGTATCTACACGCCGTATTTCTCCACGTTTAATTGTTTACTAACCAACTCGTTATTAAATAATTAGACACTTACGATAGCCAACATGAATGCGTCAGACTATACGGCCTCTTATAGGTTACCTACCCTAAACCTGAATCTTATTCTTTTTGTGTATTTTTAGGAGACTCCAACCTCGTCTGTTACAATGTGTAAAAAATGCAAATAAACATTTTTCATTTTTTTTTCATTTTCATTTTTCATTTTTTTTATTTAATTTTTGTCGTTTTCCTATTGAAATCAGTACGCTTATTATCTAACGCGCTGACCCTTGCTTTCGAGTTCACAATTTATTTCTGTCAAACGGTATAAGATGGTTACAGAAAGAGATTGTGAAAGTGATAGCAAGCGCCCGCGCGTTAACAATAAGGTCTCAGATTAGCTTTAAAAAAACACCTTTTTTGGCCGTAGTTTCATTTGCGCCATTGACTAGCACCATAACAGTACCGTAACAGTGCTAGTCAATGGTGCAAATGAAGGTAAGTACGGTCTTTTTTGTTTTGTTATTTTTTTGTTTTATGTATAGTCGACCTAGAAATTCCTTTACCACCCTAAGGTTCAATGTCAGTTATACTATACGGCATAAAACATCGAAGGCTATTTTCACTCACAAGTCAATGTGACAATCAGCCTGATGTAGGAACTGTCATAAAAATGGTATAAAGCACTTACTATACAATAAAGAATTTACATTACATTTCATTACCTACTCCTAAATCATTGCATGAACAGCCCAAACTGAACAAAATTGAATCGTTTTGTGTCGAACTCCAGGATAGTGGAAGTGAACGGCACGGCCGTGGTGTCGGGCAGCGTGGAGGAGCTGACGCGCGCGGCGAGCGCGGCGGCGCCGGCGCAGCTCGTGCTGCTGCGCGGCGCGCCCGACGCCCCGGACCCGCCGCCCGCGCCCGCGCCACCCAACACCTTCACACAGGTAACTTATATTTTCCGGAACTTAATCACAAATTAGATATTTAATTTATTGAATCAGGCGTTACTTTGCGGAGGTCCATATTAATGAACTAAAACAATTACTTTGCTCACCCGCGTAGTGAGCAAAGTAATTGTTTTAATTGTTTTAGTTCATTAGATATTTAATTGCTGAAATGTCCTTTTATCTCGGGGCCTCAGAGGCCGCAGGGCTCCTATTTCTAGTCTAATTTCTAATTTACCTATTTTTACGGAATAAAAATTCATCATCATCATCATTTCAGCCGAAAGACGTCCACTGCTGAATACAGGCCTCCCCTAAGGCTCGCCAAACAGATCGGCCCTGTGCTATCCGCATCCAATGCGTTCCCGCCACCCTCACCGTCGTCGCTCCGTCTAACCTAACCTAACTACACTGCGCCCAAAAAAATAAAAATTATTTCTGACGAATTTCTGACGAAAGCTAAAGGATGAGTCTCTATATTGGTGTGACAACCTGGTGAGACGATAAATCTGGCCCCGAGATAAGGGCATTTCAACAATTAAATATCTAGTTTGTGATTAAGTTTCGCCCGCATTACAGCAGCCGTGGTCACCAGTCGATTCAAGTGTAGAGTATCACGTTCGTTTAGGCGCGACAGTTTTTCGAACTACCTGCACTTGATTTTCTTGTAGATTACTTAAGAAATTACCTACTTCGACACCCAACACTTAGGTACCTACAATATCCCGCGATTTATCCGAGGATACATCGTGACGCCCACATCATCGGATTTCATGCAGAAGATAGCTAAGATACCTATATCTATCATTTCGGTTAAAATTTTTATATTTCCTTATGTCAACCGCTCCACACTCTAGAGTAGGTAGTATTAATGACGTTCAATAGAGAGGATATTGCGATTATGAAACTCGATCTAATGATTTGGTCCAGATTCTACCAAATGTTCGACTATGGCTGTTTTTCCCATCTGGTAGTTTACATTTACATATGAGTGAGAATCGCGAAAAACAAACCTTCACACAGGTAAGTCGTACCTGCCTCCTATCTTCTTTTTTTTTGGTAGGGAAAATGCGTCTTACGCATTCATCAACTCTGTCCGGGGAAACAAGAGGGTATGTGGGGCTCTCCCACAAGAGACATATCAACTAAGTAATTTATTGAATCAGGCGTTACTTTGCGGAGGTCCATATTAATGAACTAAAACAATTACTTTGCTTACCCGCGACCTTCGCGTAAGGTCGCGGGTAAGCAAAGTAATTGTTTTATATCAACTAAGGCTGGATTTTACCAAACTTTTATTCCCAGAATAACGCTTACTCTCAGATAGTAGTGTCAAATTACTATGGCGGTTTGACATTACTATCTGAGAGTAAGCGTTATTCTCGCAATAAAAGTTTGGTAAAATCCAGCCTAAATGAGATAAACATGTAGAATTAATGCAGGTGACGAATCGACGATTTTCTTGAAAATAAGTTTAAAAACGGCTCACGCAAAGTCATGAACCTAATCTTTTTTGAGATTGGTTCCTTCTTCGCCGGATTCCAAGTTTGTTGGATTCCAAGCTGGTCGGATTCCAAACTCGTCGGGAGTCCAAGCATGTTATCATTGTCAGTGCATGTATCGGTGTGCATCGCAGAACGAGGCGCAGTCGTTGCGCTTGGAGCTGGGGCAGCTGCGCGCGGCGGCGGAGCGCGCGCGGCGCGCCAAGGACGGGCTGCGCGCCGACAACACGCGCCTCACGCACCGCATCTCCTACCTCGAGGACCAGGTCGCGGAGCTGCTGGCGCGCCATCCGCAGGTGACCACACACACGTCTTTAATGGCTAACAGACAATAGACATCTAATTTCCCGAGTCGGACCCCCATAGTTGTTTACTATTCTGTCACACGCTGTTGCACTTACTTCTAGTAATTAAGCATTTTTTTCCATGATTCACATTGTCAATATTCAGAAACTTCATAGTTTTGCAATGTGTCTGAATTAACTTAATAACGGTCGTTACAGTCTAAGCTATTTAAAAAATACAGACAGAAACGGATGTTCCGGAATAGGGTTATACACCCTTTGGGTAGGAAACCCAAAAAAGATCCGAGTAAAACGATGCCATAGATAGGGATATGAAGCGCGACGTCCATTAGGATCCATTGTTGCTATGAAGTCGATACTATCCACAAATCGATGGATCTTAGTGGACATGCTCATACGAAGATTTCAAAGAAATAACTTCAAAATCCTTTTTAGCGAAATTATCTAGTCTCGTAAAGTAAGCTTCTGTCTCTATAGTGTGCGTTTTATTTGTATTCCAGCTCCAATCAGTCAGCAGCAGCGACAGCTGCATAACGGTAAACAAGAGCAAGAAGAACGTGACCAACATCAGTATCAGCTCGGAGCCGCACGTCAAGAGCCCCAAGTCCGAGGTGCAGGTGTTCCAGAAGGGGCCGGACATCACCGCCATCGTGGCCAAGCTGCCCGGGCTCGAGGGCGCAGAGGCGACGCTGCCGCTCATGCGGCCGCGCTCCAACGCGTCGGGCGCGTCCTCGCGCGCCGCGCCCTCGCCGCCGCCGCCGCGCGCGCACTCGGCGCACAGCCTGGAGCCGCGCGCCGCGCGCATGCGCCACTCGCTGTCGCACCACTGCGTGCACGCCGCCGCCGCCGCCGCCGACTACAGCGCCGAGACCGACGCCGCCATCCGCATGATCGAGCGCAACCAGCGCCACATGGACAAGCAGCGGCTCAAGGCCGACAAGCTCGCGCGCGCCCACCACGACGACCGCTTCCGCTCCGACAGCGACCTGGACGCGCGCGACCGCCCCGACCGCCACCTGGAGATCCGCAAGGCCGCCGACCGGATAGAGGAGAGCATCAAGAAGACCAACTGGGCGGAGCGCAAGACCATGTCCATCATCGAGCAGCTCAAGCGCTCGCAGCGCCTGCGCAAGCTCAAGAAGAACGACAGCGCGGAGGACGTGCACGCGGAGTCCGAGCGGCACCACCTGTACCACAGGATAGACGGGAAGGTGCTCGAGAACGCGCACAAGTCCAGCCGGCGGACGTCGAAGCTACACTCGCGGAGCGCCAAGTCCTCCGAGTTCGAGTCCGAGTGCTCCGACTACCCGCACGGGGACGCGTACGGCAGCTCGCCGCGCATCGACTACGGCTCCGAGACCTGTTCCACGCGGCTCAGCCACTACAAGAAGAACGACGGCGACGCCAAGTCGCGCCCCACGCCGCCACGCAAGCCGTTGCGGCTGTCGCTGCACAAGGCGCGCAGCGCGCACTCGCTGCTCAACGGCAGCGAGTCCGAGACGCCGAGCCGGCCGCCCTCGGGCGCGTTCGCCAACGGCGATTCAGAGTCGGGCAAGAAGCCTGTCAAGCGCACGCACGCCGGGGAGCGGTGGCGCGAGGGCCGCGGGGAGGCGGGGCGCGGGGAGGCGGGGCGCGCCACGCCGCGCCCGACGCGCCGCCTCGCCTGCCACGCGCCCGCCGCCGACGAGTTATACGACGACCACGCGCCCAAGTGGTGCTAGCAGACGCCCCAACTTGTCATTGGTTACGCTACCAGATGCGACATACTCATAGATCACAAAATAGCCAGTGTAGAGTGTACATATTCTTACTACCTACACATGCGTGGATACAATAAGCAACATTTCGGGGTCTCTTCGCCTACAGTAATTAAGCCGAGACGGACCAATTAGTGAGTGCCTAAAGTATAAGAAGGGATGAATATTATCAACTAATAGTAGATTATTGAAGAAAAAATATCTATTGATGGTGTTAATACTTATGATTTGAAGTATGAACTACAGACAATACAGGCAAACGTGTCTATTTTCGAAATTAGACATAACTTCAGTCAAAATCAGCTGTGAGTGACTGAGAAACAGGAAACAGGCATAAGGTATTTAGTAAAATTTAAATTGGTTAACTGATAATAATGTAGTAATTTCTGAAGTTATTAATAAGACTTCACTGCTACGTTACCAAGGCGTCAAAAATATCTATTACTACTCTATGCCATTTACAATAAGGTTGATGTTTAGATATAGGTACATACCGTCACTACTTTGAAAAAGCTCGTATGTCAAAGTCGATAATCTGGCTAATTAAACTTTACGGAGTGTGTAATAAGGTTCAGTTTGGTTTACATATTGATTTGAGATACGAGATTTTTTCAAAGTAGTGACGATATTTGACGTGATGGCTGTATAGATATTTATGCCTTCGACTGTACATAGGGAGAGAAAATCTCACATACTATATGTGCGTCGTTAAAATTGGTTGAAATGCAACCTGAGTTTTATACATGTACAGGGTTATTTTTAATTCACTGACATCCTCTTAACCCTGAATTCCTATCACTCAAACAAATGTTTTTTGTTTTACGACTTTTTAAAATGAAGCACTTTTTTTCCCATACAAATACACAGAGTATCGTAAAAATAAGAATAAATCTCAAATTTTCAAAACGTTATTACACCAAAAATATTAAGTTATGACAAAAGCCGTAAAACAAAAAACATTTGTTTAAGTGGTAGGAGTTTAGGGTTAAAAGGATGCTAGTGAATTACAAATAACCCTGTATAGTATCTAGCACAAAAACGTTTGTAAAACAAAAATGCAGTGAAATTAGACGAGAACGGAGAAATAACTACGCAGTTCTAAAGAGGCTAATTTTGATGGAACTTTCATATCTACATATTTAAATATGCAATATATTTTCTATTTAAATTTACAATTCATGTCAGTAAATTATTAAACTGAGATGTGTATTACTTTAAATGTGACTGCAAATGTAACTAAGGTTGTTCAAAAGTTTTAACTGAATCTAGTTAGCGTGTAAGATAGGGTTAGCTGTTCGCACAGAGTACTGTATATTGACATGTACATAATAGATGTTACTATCATAGCACCCACCGCGTAAATACTCACCTAGGTACCTTAAAATTAAGAATTGTGTATTTATTTAGGAAAATATATAAAACAAATTAAATTGGAACTTTATTTTTTTTAACTTACAATTACACTCAAAATAAAGTGACGTCAACAATGCAGACTGGCGTCGGTTAGTGCAGCCGCCGACACTCACACCTGGCCCCGTGCACCGCGTCGCAACCAGACAAGGCGCACGAAGAGCCAGTTGACAATGTTAGCGACGTTTCGCCAACCTTCTAAGTAAATATAAAATATCCTTAAAGTTACACCCACGGCCAGCACATCTGGCCGCGACTCGCTTTGTCGCTAGGTGCGCCTTTCTAACTGGCTTGCTTATATCCTCCTAAGTCCTGGCGTACTTTAATCTTCAGTGATACAATAAATACCTACTCTGATTGATTGATTGAGTAAGAATAACGACCGTATGTACTATATAAGGAAGACGAGGCAGAGGAAGGCCATGATTGACTTATTTTAACCAGGTGAAGGAGAGTAGGGTGTCGTGTCGTATCAGGAAGTCAAACGGCTGGCCGAAGGCCGCGCGGAGCGGCGGTTACACCACCGACAAGAGCATAGCTCGTAAATTTAAGAATTTTATATAAAGTACAAGTACAAATTACAAAACGTATGACTCTTATCTAGGTCTTAAGTTCTACATTCGGTTAGAAAAGGCCGGGACTCAGGAAGATATAAAGACGCACTCAGCGTCAAACTAGCAATGACATTAATTTCGTAATGCTTGCCAGGTATATTATGTATGCAGTCGTGTACCCTCTACGGCCAGCAGGAGCTCCGTTTGACGCTAAGCATGCCCTTTCCCCGTTAGAAAAGACACTGTCATAAGCGTCATTCATTTACATGAGCGTAAGATGGCACCATTGTCTGCACATTGTTCAGTGCGGGATCTTCACATCGCCTCATGCTAGTGCATCGTTTAAATCGCCTCTATAATTATAATATTATGTACATAGTATGCAATGGCACACCAATACCTTTTAAACCTTCACATATGAAACATTAAAGTACGTTTGTTATTATTGTTATTATAGTGGCGTTATTTATGATTAAGACCAGCTAAACACTCTTTCACTGTTAACTTGGTAGGAAAACAAAGCAATAAAATGCACAGCACTTAAATAAATTATGAACAATACAATATTCAAGAAAACATGAACAATGTTAAACACATTTATTCCGTTGTATGCCACTGGATTTTTCACTGATGGCGCAAAACGGAAAAAATCTTCCGTCTAGTGCCACTGTCAATTTTTAATGGGTTTAGGTATGTTCTACTAAAATACTAGGTACTAAAGTAAAAATAAATAAAATAATTCATATTTAAATTAAATAATTTTATTTTCCACAAGCTACTAACGCACTGCTTTCAAAAAATTACCAACACTTACATAACCGTTTAGTAAAAATCTCATCAAAAAATGGGTGGCACTAGACGGAAGTTTTTTTCCGATTTGTGCCATCGGTGGCAGATCCAGTGGCACACGACGGAATAAATGCAGTGCGTGTCGCGAGCTAACTGTTCGCCAAACAGCAAACGGCCGCGGCGGACAGTGATGGTTAGACTTAAATCTCAAATTGATCGCACAATAGAATTATAATTAATATTAACATTATAGAAATAACAGTTGTCTTGCAATGAGTGGACTAAAAAATTAAATTAAAACCATGTCTCATTGTTAAATTTTATAATTACATGCAAACCAAACAAAAGGCAGTATCGTATTTACACAAAATAAATATATACAGTAAGGCCGCGCGCAGCCGTCGCGTTAGACCTAAACACTAAAACACTAACCGACAACTCATTCGATCTCAAATTTGACACAAAACATAAAAAATATAAAATCAGTTCAGGCATTTACAGCCCGTTTGTTAAGGATTTATTAAATCTAAATGTGAACAATATGTTTTCATTAACAATATGCACAGCTTACAATAAGGCCCATCGCCCATCTCCTGAGGCCCACGAAAATATTGTTTCAATGAACTTTAAACTTTATGTCACTTATGAGTGAGTTTGATGTCACATTAGAATTAGTCCTTTATATAGAACTTACTTCTAATGTGATATCGAGCTCACTCAAAAGTGACAAAGTTTGAAACAATATTTTCGTGGGCCTTAGGAGGATAAGACGACTGTTACGACCAACTGGACCTACTTTCATGAGAGTGACAGCCGACAGGTGACTATGACAACCCGAAATACATTGACTTGAATTTCTTTGTTAATCGTGCTGCATATTGGCCGTGAAATTTATACCGAATTGTCAATGACACTTGTAGCCAGTCAAGTTTATGAAATAGGGTCATTTGGTTTGGTGTCGTCGCGCCATCATGAGCGCTGGACCGAACTATGACCGCGCGCGGCGTCGAGCAACGACGTCAAAGACTAACATCCAGCTACCAATATGACTGTTATTTCAGTCTCTCCGTACATGGAGCGCGCGAGCGCGGAGAGCGACCCAAGTGACCAGATAACCAGACTTATTATTAACCGCAGTATCGCCGTATGGCATACTGACTACATCGGTCAGTCCAGGTAGAACAATGTCTTTCTCGCTTAACTAAATTATTCAGTTCAAAACAAAAGTCTGTCAAAAGATCTAAGTTTTTTTACAGACTAGATATAGACGCGTGAACAGGCGCTGTACGTATTGTCGGTGATGACGGAACACTCACAATCAGTGCGAGCCGTCCAGCTAAAGCCGGGTCCTCAGCGGTTACGGTGGAAATTTAGCTGAATAAACAATCATCTTTGGGCTTTAATATAAATTTACTTATTTAAAGTTAGTGAAAACGTTTACAAATGTTGATGATAATGATATTTTTTTCGCGCAATCGCTACGGACCCGGCTTCTTTGTCTCTGTCTGGTTCCTGTAACCTGCAACACACGTATCCGCCTTCGAGAGTATTCATCCAAATATTCAAGTTTTTTTTTATTTTTTTTTCTTTTTAATCGCCGCGACTCTCCTCGCCGAATACTGGCAAGTCACAAAAACCGGTTTAAAATTGGAAGCAGCGGCCGAGGTTGACGTACTTTTTGAGCGCGTAGGGGAGTGGCAGCTCTTTGACGGAGCGCTTCATGAGGATAGAGAGGCGCACGCGGCGCGCGTCCCCGCCCTCGCTGCCGCGGCGCGCGCGCCGCCGCCGCCGCGCCAGCCCGCCCAGCAGCCCCGACGGGCCCGAGTCGCCCGACTCGCCCGACTCCGAGCCCGGCTCCATCATCTGCTGGTTCCCTGCCGAAATAGCGAACGCTTAAGAGCCTCCCTAGTGTCTCTAGTTCAATTTATAATGCGTCTTAAGTGCGTTGCTACGCGCGATGTGCGACGGAGAAGTTATAAATTTCAAACAAAACACTTCCACGGTCTTCCGTGGTGGCCTAGTGGTTTGACGTATTGCCTCTGAAGCAGAGGGTCGTGGGTTTTTCGCACCTGAGTTTTTCGGAATTTATTTGTGAAAATTATATGTAAACACTGCAATGGCGCCAGAGTATCTAAGGGCCTAAGTACACGGCGTATTTTTAACTCGCCGTCGACGCGCGTTTGTATCGATACAAACGCGATACGCACGCGGGTTATTTAAAAAACGCCGTGTGCTAGGGGCCTTAAGGCTGTTCTAATGGAATGAAAAACGCACTGGAAACGCGCGTTCCTAACACGCGCGTCGACGGCGCGTTAAAAAAAACGCCGTGTGCTTAGGCCCTAAGCTTGCGCGACGCTCGCGAGTAAGACGAAATATTTTGTTTGATTTTGTGATACTTTGAAACAGATACATGTTCATTATCAAGGCGTCAAAAATATCAATACTACTCTATGCCATAAGGTTGGTGTTTGCATATATTTTGCACGATGGCTGTGTAGATATGTATGCCTTCGACTGTCCCCTATTCTAGAAAAGACTGATAACTTACGGTAATGATAGCGGCCACATTTGAGCCGCTTACGCCTTGAGCCGGCGCGCGGCTCGCTGGGCTCGCGTGCGGCGCCGTTGTCCTGGTCGTCGTCGTAGTCGGCGTCGTCATCGTCGTCGTCGTCGTCGTCGCGGCGGCGCGAGCAGCCCGCCTCGCGCTCGCCGCTCGTAGGCGACGACTCCGTCGACGGCGTCATGTCGCCGATGCCTAACATTAACCACGGTTAAAATTTCGTAACACAATTCACAGGAAATACTAAAGAGGAAAAAACCAGCAGAGTGCGAGTCGGACTCGCGCACTGAGGGTTCCGTACAAATTCCCATACGTTTAAGTAAAATGTACAGTAATACATAATCAGTGAAAATTTCACGTGTCTAGCTATTACAGACATACATCGGAGTCTCAGTAACAAGGTTCCATTGGCACACTTTGGGTACGGAACCGATGTAGGGTACCTGATGGCAGGGTATAAGAGAGGCACTGACCGCTGTCGAGCTTCTGCCGCGGCGGCTTGTCGGCGGCAGCGGGCGCTTCCTCGACAGACTCGTCCGACTCCTCCTCGTCTTCCGCGTCCCAGTCCATATCTCGCGACGTGGCCGTCTCGCCCGATCCCATCTGAACAAACACAATTATCAATATTTACATATTTATACACGGCATAGACTTAACGGTGAAATAAATCATACCTGCACAAGTGCATACACCACAGACGGAATAAAATACTTACACAAATGTAAATCATGCTGATTCACATGATCTTTCATTTAAGGTGTACGGTGGGCTGCAAAAGTGCATGTACACCTCGGGGCGATAATCGCGTGAGCGCGCGCGCGCGCGGGTATGTTAATAACATCAAACGATCAAACACTGCTCTCGCGATTATCGTTCCGAGATGTCCATGCACTTTTGCAGCCCATCGTACCTCCAAAAATTAATAATAATAAATAATAATAATAATAATACCTTATTAACCAACAGAGATGAACATAATTTTATGAAGTCTCTGACTACTGAACTAGGTATAAACCTGTATCTCAGCTGTCAGCGTCTTCTCCCAATTTATTACAAATGAGCCGTTAAAAGATAAAGGTAAAATTATTATTTTTTTTTTTTTACTAAATAATTTACAAACAAAACTAATTTATAAAAACTATGAGAATTAAATCTACAGGCAACCAAACTCAGGTATCATGTGTGGAAAGTGTTGGTGTATGTAAAAAGTGATGTGTAAAGTGTAAGTGATGATAATGTTATATTATGTATAATTGGATTAATTACATATAATAGGGAATTTTCATCATCCTAGATGTACAGTCTACCAATTTGATTCCTAGGCCACAATAGAACTATGTCATAATGAAACAATTTGTTTACTTTTTAAGACAGTCATTATTGCGTGATGTATGTCACGATGACATCTCGATTTGTCAACGATGATGTTTAGGTAAAAGTTTGGTTGTGTTTTACTAACTTGAATTGTCACAGTCCATTTGTGGAAACTTCTTTTTTTTCATGTCATGGATCAAAAATTTTTATAAACTCTACTACACGTTTATTGCATCTTGTTGAGAAAGTTGATAATCCTTTGACCTGCACTGACGTTGTAATGATCTAGCAGTAAATGCGACAAGGTTCTATAGTGGCCTAGGAATCAAATTGGCTGACTTGACTGTACTTTGAACACAAAAAGTTTGCGGAACACTGGTTTACATACCATCATCATTCATCTTCATCTTAGCCTTCGCCTTACCTTTCCGAGGTAGATCTCGACCTCAGCGGGCACGTCGTCGGCGGGCGCGGCGGGCGGGCCGCGGCGCGCGCGCCAGCCCGGCCGCCGCGGCCGCGCCTCCGACCCGGACCCCCCGTCCGGAGAATCTGGATCAACAAGCGGATGTTGGCGCCACTTCTTCCGACCACTAAACGTGGCGCTAGTATCGCGAGTCGAGCGATGCACCGTGGCGCCGGTGCTGCCACCTGCGGCAGACGTTTGGAACGTTGCCAGCGACTCACGGGTTACCTGCATCGGCTGACGTCGATTCCGCGCGCGAAGACGCAAGATTCTAAGGCGACTATTCACGAAATCTGACGAAAAGATTGACGATTGAGCTTCCAGTGTGAAGAAATAATGAAGAATTCTACTACAGAAAAAATTTTAAATAAAAAATAAAACCTCCTTCAAAAAACTATGAAATAATAATTGAACCGAACCGACCACAATAAGCATGAAAATATCTTTCTTCTAATCCGTTTGAAGTTGGTGCCTCAGCTCGAGCCAGCAGGAGTGGACCTAGTAATCTAACTTACCTACATAGCTACCTACTATCTATAGGGCTTCTACACCCCTGCTGGCTCGTGCTGAGGCACCAACTTCAAACAGATTAGAAGAAAGATATTTTCATGCTTATTGTGGTCGGTTCGGTTCAATTATTATTTCATAGTTTTTTGAAGGAGGTTTTATTTTTTATTTAAAATTTTTATTTTTTGCTTTTTAGTTGTTTCTGTATAAAATAGATGCGTAGGATAAAATCATCAGTTTGACTTCGAAATAAGTTTATGTTAAAAATTCTATTTTTAATGATCGACGGGGTTGTGTCATTTTATTACATAGTTCTATGATACTTTTTGAATGCAAATGTTCGACTTGTCACCGAAAATACTAAAATCGCTATACATTTCTCTTGAATTTTTGAGGAGTTTCGTCAATTCCTCATGGATCCCATCATCAGAACTGGATTCTGGTAACAACGGGACCAACCTTGAAGCATGTGCTTTCAAACAACGAAAAAAATTTCCAAATCGGTTCATAAATGACGGAGTTCTGAGGTAACACACGTTAAAAAAAAAAAAAAAAAAAAAAAAAAAAAAAGAACATACAACCGAATTGAGAACCTCCTCCTTTTTTTGAAGTCGGTTAAAAATTACTGTAGACTGAAAAAGAAACAATAACCGAACATAATATTGAAAAATGGCTTGGTAACTCTGTAAGAAAATCTTAAATATAACCATAAAAATTTAAAAAACTTTCATATTGACGATTTCGTAATTTTCAACGACAATCTATTTTTTTTATTGTTCTAACACAATAACCCCCCCCCCCCCTCCCCCTCTTATCAAAAACTACCTACCATAACAGTTGTAATTCTAGCTTAGTAACAAGTTATCAAAATGCGCGCGGCGCTCACTGGACTCGGTCGCATCGACACAGCCAATCCATATGGATCTCCTCACGATCCCCTCTGGGATGATACTGCGACGCCCCAGGGCATCGCGACGCACAGTTAGAGAAGCCCTGGTCTAAACGATCCCCAAATAAAGTCTTGGGGGTGAATCAGAGAGAGAGATATCTATTTACACATATTCGATACACAGGAATAAAAAAATACATTTGGCAGGAAAAGATCCAAATAAAGAAACATCGAATAGTATAAATTGGGCCCCGCTCAGCATAATGTTGCGGCGCCGCAACGCTGTTTTTCAGAGGGACCCATTTTTTACGCAAAAACTAGCCTTTACCAGCGTTTTCACTCGCGTTAACCATAATGATCTAACACTTCAAAAAATTCAAAAATTCAAAATATCTTTATTTGTGAACGATAGGATACACATAATACATTTTTTATGTTGGATGGTAAGGTTACATTCATTACTTAATGTGGAATTCCGGGAAATCGCTAAATTCCCGTGGGAATTTCCAAAAATTACAACGTGCGCTTCAATAATATTGCATAAAAAACACCTTAGCTAGCGATTTTCGGGATAATAAAGTAGCCCTATGTGTTATTAGCAAGATCCATCTGTCTACATACCAAATTCTACAAATCTGGCCAACCGTTTAAACTGAATAAGTAACACACACCGTGAAGCCGTGGTGACCAATGCCTCTCAAGCAGACGATCGTGGGCTCGCACCTCTGACATTTTCGGAATTTATGAGCGGAATAGGGATGACGACTGGGTTAAAAATTTGTCATTCTAATTAGTCCGTCAGTTAGATTATGGGAAAATATGGGACACGTATTTTTTGGTTTATCAAATTATTAAAAAACGACAAAGATATAGATCATCAAACTTCCGGAGTGGGGGCTTGTGACGTCACCCTTAGGTAAAAATTGTACCATATAGTGACGTCACTCGAAACTTCTAAGCACTGTATCCTCCTCATTTTTTGTTTGTCAAACAAAAGAAAAAATACGTGTACAATATTTTTTAATAATCTAACTGACGGACTAAACAGTTTTTTTTAGTCGTCTAGCCTATTACATTTGAAATTTGCCACAAGCTATACGGTGAAGGAAAAAACCGTGAGGAAACCTGCACACACCTGAGAAGAAATTCAACGGTGTGTGTGAAGTTCTTAATAGGCACTGGGCCCGCGTGGGAACTACGGCCCAAGCCCTCTTAATCTCAGACAAGGCATGTGCCCAGTGGGACGTATATAGGCTGGGATGATGAAATAACACACACTGACAAATATTAGTATTTCTGAAGGTTTTAGTTAATACCTGGGTGCACTTCGAGCACGGTACGTGGTTCCCTCTGCAACAGGCTGCGCGTGCGCCGCGCAATCTCGCGCGCTTGCGGCTCCAACTCCGACTCTGGCACATATCAATTTTGTTACACGCTGTGACGAGCTCTAGCACCATCTAGTCATTCTAGTCGTCAATTAGGGTGAGGCTCCGCCGGTGCGTTGCGTCGCGTCACGTCGCGTCGCGTCATCGCAACGAATGAACACAATGTCTTCCACACCTGCGTTGCGTCGACGCACGATAATCTTTTCCGGCGATGCGTTGAAAAGTCCCGCGCGACGGCGACGGGGAAACGCATCGATGTGGTATGTCACAAAAAATATATGTTAAACGTCGCAGCGTTAACGTTGCGACGACGCAACGCATCAGTGGAGCCTCACTCTTAGAGGAACCGCTACATTCTACGTCGCGCTATCGAAGTTTCACAATTCCAATGCTTAAAAATAATTATTAAAAAAAATAAAAATCAGTGTACATCTTTCGGCTGACGATGATGATGATGATGAATAGAATACACTATGCTAACCCTGATTAACATAGATTACTTAGATTGCGGGACGCAGACGAAGTCAATGTTGTACAGTCATCTACAGAGAAAAGATAACGTTAACCACACACTTACCTTTTCTCTGCAACTGACTGTACTAAACATGGCTGCTGACGGTTTCGGACCGTTCTATCAGTTTCCCAAAACATCTGTTCCAAAATAACAGTTTATTTTCTTAAATGACCGTAGGAGAAAAGACTCGTTTCTCATCGCAACAGTATGTCAAAACACCCGGTACGCATAGCATCCGCATTTAGGAAAAGAAAGTGATGGTAACGGATGTTTATGGGAACGAGTGTTTTGGAAAACGGATTATTTTGGAAACGGTAGTGACGGTAACGATAATTTCGTTATTGGGTCTTGTTGGGAAACGGATATTTAAAATAAAATCAAGCCAAAGCCAAACGTATCTTTTGAGAGAAGCACATTTTAGAAAACACATCGAGAAACGGATTATTTAGGAAAGGTAGTGACGGGAACGGATGTTTTGGGGAACGGATAGAACGGTCCTCGAGGCTGCTGCAGCTGGCATGTGGGTTACCTGAGGAGGTTTCGTCCGAGTGCGGGGCGGGCGGGGCGGGGCGCGGCCGGCCCTCCAGCCGGTCCACGTCCGCCTCCATCGCGGCGCGAAGCTCCGCATCACTGCCCGCATCCGCTTCCGCCTGCACAATACACTAGCATTTGTAATGTTAAATAAAGTCATTATAATTAATTTGGATGTCCTGTAATAATGGTGTTCTGTTTAGGTACATTCAAGGGCAAAAATATGTATACACTTTAGTACCTTGTCACTTTAACCACTGTGACAGTTCATATATGGCAGTTCAAATATGACGAAAATAGACAAGGTACTAAAGTGTATACATATTTTTGCCCTTGACTGTACTTAAATAAATAAAAAAAAATGAAAAAATATTTATTCTAAAGTAGCTGTTGCCCGCGTCTCCGTCTGCAAAGAATTCGTTTATCGCTATCCTGCGGAAACTGCAATTTTCCGTGTGTTCAAACTATTTCTATACTAAATCTCAGTATCTCGTATCTCAAAATCGATTATCTGTCCAAATGAACTTTACTAACTGTGTAACTGTGTATCAAGGTTCAGCTTTATTTACAAATATACGTTTTTAACTCCGGTGATGGTTCCTAGCCGACAGCCAGCAGTTGCTAGGCAACGCGAGCATAGCTATGCTGTTCTAATGTTTACCTATCTATAACTTTGCGATTTTAGTGCTTACATTTCCGCGATTTTTTACTGAACTGTTTTTAAAACATTGTATTTACGGAGATACGGAACACTTCGCGTACGAGCCCGACTCACGCTTGACCGTTTTATTGAATGACTTGAGAAATAAACAAAAACCGGCCAAGTGCGAGTCGGACTCACGCACCAAGGGTTCCGTACAATTATTTATAAAAAATCACGTTTGTTGTATGGGACCCCCCTTAAATATTTTTTTTATTTTAATTTAATGATTTATATTTAAAGTCAATATATAATTAAATATTCTGTGAATATTTCAAGCACCTGTCGCCGTTATCAATATCGAGCAAAAACGTGCAAAAAAAATCACGTTTGTTGTATAGGAGCCACCTTAAATATTTATTTTATTCCATTTTTTAGTATTTGTTGTTATAGCGGCAACCGAAATACATAATCTGTGAAAATTTCAACTCTCTAGCTATCTCGGTTCCCGAGATACAGCCTGGTGACAGACGGACGGACGGACAGCGGAGCCTCACTAATAGGGTTTCCGTTTTTACCCTTTGGGTACGGAATCCTAAAAATGATGCAATCCTCGTGTATACATTGTTATCAAATATTGAGCAAACATTTTTGTTTACACGTTAATGACACTGCGTTGTAGACATTATTTAGAAATTATTACGTTGGTATATTTTAAAAAGGAAGCAAATGGCGTATACAATATTGTGATCGAGGTTGTTTGTTGTTTGGGAGCCCCCTTCAATATTTATTTTATTCTGCTTTTTAGTATTTGTTGTTATAGCGGCAACCGAAATACATCATCTGTGAAAATTTCAACTGTCTAGCTATCACGGTTCGTGAGATACGGCCTGGTGACAGACGGACGGACGGACAGCAAAGTCTCAGTAATAGGGTCCCGTTTTTACCCTTTGGGTACGGAACCCTAAAAACGTATAAACCAAGTGTTTTTTTTTCAATTTTCATCCTTTTATTATGATTTCAAACTACGTTTATAATAATTTACTTATATTATTTTAGACGTAATTTGGTCTTCAAATAAATAGCCTAAAAAGGCATAGAGAGTTATTTAATGAAATAAGTTATTTTTAACAGACTTCAAAAAAAGGAGGAGAACACTTGATTAAGAAGGTCCTTGTAAATGAAGTGTTTCATTGTGCATCCTCGCACAGCTCCGCTGGATACGCAGCCTGCGTGTTGGGCCAAAAATCGGGTCGTCTGGCAACGCTGATGTCGAAGCAAATACTGACCGGGTCAGCGGGTTCGGCAGGGTCAGCGGGGACGGCAGGGTCGGCGGGGTCGGCGGGATCTGGGGCGGGCCAGGGCTCCTCCTCGTCGCTGGAGAGCACGTCGTTGACGCCGCAGCGCAGCGCGCCGGCCACGCGGTTGGGCCCCATGCTCAGCACCAGGCTGAGCAGCGCGTTCATCTCGCCCGCGCCGCTGCGCCGGTCCAGGTCGTGGAGCGCGTTCAGACCCTCTGCGGAAACACGCACAGTCAAACTCGGTACGAGTATATCTTGTATGCGGAAGCCACGTTCTTACAGTTGAAGGGATGTTTAAAAAAACAACATAATTGAATAGACTGGTTGACACTTGTAGAGACACAATGTTACTGACAACAGGGCCCTATACCACAAACGTTACAAGTGCTACAATTCTACATAATTGTCTCTTTTCTGTATGAGAAAGTTAACAATTATGTCCATTTGTAGCATTTGTAATTTTTGTGGTACAGGGGGCAGATTGCCAACCAGTCCAGTCAGTTATGTTGATGTTTTGCGAGATGATGGATGACACGCTAACTACTGTCCCCACTTGATGTTTCTCAGCTTTTTTTATGGTGATGATAATTATCTTATTATAAATTGTATTTTTTTTTTACTTTTGTCCTTTTTTAATTTTATAGTGCTTTGGGTAATGATGTTATTAAAGCAAGCTAAGATGTGCGATGCATAGGAAAAATTTGTGTCTTAACTACTGACCAGTGGTGGTGTAGGGGTTTTTATCACGCAGCACGGAATGCTGAGGACCTGGGTTCAATTCCCAGCGCTGGTCTTTTTTCAATGTTTTTCTGTGCATCCATGTTACAGTTTGTTTTTTTAAATCATTATCAGGGCTAAACTGGAGGTAGTTTCGGTGCAAGTCATGTGAAGTCTTCAAAACCACAACTATCAGGCGTCAATTTAGACCTAATGTCTCAATAACGATAACCTCTTCGGTCATTTAGTCATTTATCCTCAGAGATCGAATCATTATCCCAACGAGCAGGAAAACCGCCGACTGTGACGATTTGTGAAGAAACTTAGTTGCATAACACCTAGTCTATTTGAATTAGTTTGAATTATATGGATTTCTCGGGATGACCGTAAAAGTAAAAATTTGGAGTTCAAAAACACAGAAATACTCAAAAAAAAAAAACAATCTTAATGCTATTATGCTGTAAAATTGTTTTTGAAATAAGTTAATGTTGTTTTTGTAAACATCCTTTGAATTCATTTCGCATGTGCGTTATTTCATGTAGAACGAGGCCAAGGTTAGAATCATGGTTTGTAGATGTAGAATCGGTTAAATTGCTCTAAGAGCCCCCGCGCATTAGGCGGCCAGTATGCTTAGTATAAGTTTTACTTCACCAAATACTTCTCGATCGCGTTTACGTAAAAAAATCAATTACTATAATAATAATAATAATAATAATAATAAATCTTTATTAACTTTTACATCGTATTTGACAAATATAACTAAAAGGATAAACAAACAGTAAAAAAAATGTAAATAATACACACCCTGAACTAGGATAAAATAAAATCCTGTGTTTCAGGTATAAAAGGACTTAAAATGCTAACATAAATAATCAAATGCAAAATACCTACACACCTAATGTTTTTAAGTAGATTTTGAATAAAAGACAAGTAGTAAAACATTTTTGGTTCTAAAATAAGCACTTAAAATAACCTTAACACTATTTAATCCTATTTATTTTAAGACAGCCAATAACTTTTCTGCATCCTCATAAGACATTTTTAGAAGATCTTCTTGGAGAATTTTTTTGGTTTTATTATAATTAAAAGAGTATATGCCTAATTTAGCGTGTAATCTATTGTACAGTAGTGGTGCCAGGAAAACATAAAATCTGGAGGAGAAGGCATGCTTTTTATTAATATTAGGAGGGCAAACTAAATCCTTACGCCTTTTTTTTGTAGCTTCATTGTTAAAGGGAAGTGCAGCGTGCTGTTTAAGAACTGTGCTCATTATAAATAATTGTCTAACTGTTAGTACATTACAAGATTTATATAGAAGGTCAGTAGGGTAAAGATAAGTGCGATTTGTAGAAACCTTTAGAATTGCTCGCTGTGCTCTCTCAATGGTTAGTAAAACCGATTTATACGTGCCACCCCATGACGTAATACAGTAAGTTAATATAGATTGACATAGGGCAAAATAAACTTGTCTTATTGTTATCGAATCCATAACTGTACGTAATTTTTTGAAAACATATATTAACTTACGGACTCTGCCACTTAAAGCTTCAATATGAGGCCTAAAAGAAAGAGTTTCATCCAATATTACACCTAAATACTTAATATTATTAGTCATTGCAATGTTTGGGCAATTACACGGGTTAGTACGGGAGACTTCACATTGGTGGGCAATTACTGATGGACTAGTTAACTTCGATTTGCGCATTGAAAATTGTACACAATTAGTTTTTCCCGCATTTAGTGTTAATATGTGGTTCCGAAGCCAATTATTCACTACATTGAAACCTTGTTGAGCAAGTATATAAACCTCTCTTTCGGTGCCTGCTGAAAATAACAAGGCAGTATCATCAGCATATGAAATAATTTTACCACCATCCAATTTTAGATTACAAAGGTCATTTATGTAAATTAAAAATAAAGTGGGGCCTAAAATACTTCCCTGTGGCACGCCAAAAGATGTATTTTCCAAATCAGAACTAAACGTTGTGCCAATTTTTACACATTGAGTGCGCTCATCTAGATAATTTTCAAATAATTTTAGTTGGGTCCCTCTAATACCTAAAGATTCAAGTTTCTGCAATAGAATAGGTATAGAAACTGAATCAAATGCTTTTGCGAGGTCCAGGAAAATTCCCACTGTCCGATTACCCTTGTCCAGTTCCCTCACTACATAGTCCGTGAGTTCATGCACGGCATCCGCAGTCGATAATTTGGATCTAAAGCCAAACTGTGTTTTTGACAGTACGGATTTTTCCTCCAAGAATTTTACTAGTCTAATATTAATAATTTTTTCTAATATTTTTGATATTGCCGGTAGAATTGAGATAGGCCTGTAATTTGTTATTTGCTCTTTACTGCCACCTTTATGTACGGGAACAACAACGGCTTTTTTTAAACATTTAGGAAAACATCCTTTAGCCAAGCATTTATTAAAAATATTACTTAATATAGGGACAAATAAGTGCTTAAATCGTTTCAGTATAATATTAGATATGTTATCCCAACCAACTGCGGAGTATGGAAACATGGACAGCGCCTCCATTTGTGTTAGGTTGAAATTTTTACGTAAAAAACGCGATCGAGAAGTATTTGGTGAAGTACTTATACTAAGCATACCGGTCGCGCGGCCAGGTCGCTGCGCCCAACTAATTCTTCCGTGACATATGCAAGTGCGCGCACTAGGCGACCAGCGGCCAGCGACCACGTATTGGCCGCGCGGCCAGCAGAAACATCGCGACCAACACGCGGCCAGTTGGCTGGCTACGTGGTCGCAGATAAAATCGCAGCTACCGCGGTCAGGTCGCGCGACCTGGCCGCCTAATGCGCGGGGGCTCTATAATAGACTAGCGGACCCGAAACTAGGCTGTTTGTATCTTGAAGAGGAATATGTGAAACAATAAAATAAGTAGACCAGGTTTGTGCGTGCGTGCGTGCGTGAGCATTTGTGTGTGTGTGTGCGCGCACTGACCGACGTCGCTCTCGTCCTCGATGGGTATGCAGATGCGGCGCGGGCAGGGCTTCTTGGCGGGCGGCGGGCGCGGCGGCGGCGCGCGCAGCTCGGGGTGGCGCGCCCACACGCCGCCGCGCAGCGCCGCGCGCACCGCGCCGCGCGACAGCGCCTGCAGCCGCGGCGGCGTCTGCGCGTCTGCAGACACACATAACCAGATGTGATCGACGTCGTACAGATTATTGCTAACTCTGCAACTTAGTTTTGTCTTTTGTCGCCTCGAAAACAATTACTTTAGTAGACAAATCAGCACTGTCGGCGATCGGACACAGTCGAGCAATTTACTTTAACTTACTACTTTTTACAATAAACTTTAATAACTTTTACGAGAAACGGTGATTTTGTGTCCAACTCAATTTGCAACCACAAACAACAACATTCCTCAACTTTTCGACCAATACACATTAGGTACACACCCGTCTTAACCTTTTCAACGCTCTGTCAAATACAACCGCTCTCACTCATACACCATGACATCGGAATGTCAAACGCGAAGTTGAACCCCATAGAAATGCATGTATTTGGTAAAAACATAAAAGACCGACATAAGATCCCCCCAGTGCCCAACGGGAGAATGCATGCTCCTCTCCCGGCCTTTCAGCAAATGGCTGAGGCAGGACACTGCGGGTAGATTAAGTCCCCTCCCTGCCCCTCCCCACCTTAAAATTAAAAGCACAAGTTTTTCTTTTTAATAATCAATAGAGAAGGGTACCTACTTATGACCGGGTTTTTTAGTCACACTGTCTGGGTCCTCCATTCCCAGTTTGTCCGAAGGGATTATTCCCGAACACAAGTCACCCTTCCTACTCTAAAGTAAACAGCAAGGACTTCGCGTCTTTGGCCCATCTGGCGACTCATTCCAAAAAAAAAAAAGAAATGCATGTTAGGTAGATATCGCTCTGCACGCCGTGTCTGATATATCAGTCGTTGGCTGCTGATATATGAGTCGTTGACGTCGGAAAGGTTAAACGTACGTTCTTTTTCATCACGTTAACAGCGACATCACAGGCAGGCAATTGTTAAACCCGCGGTCGTTTTCTGTTTACGACAGTTTTGTTTTGGTGCGAGTTTGTAGTAACGTGACAAATTTCGATACCCAGCCTGCGAGCCAGACACAAATTTCGTCATTTCCTCTCGGTTGAAACTTCGTAAGATGCTTGAGAAAGTTGTATAAAAATGTAGCTCCGAGACCGTCAGCTGCGGTTCCGTGGGTGGGTTGATTAACATTAAGAAGAGGTTAGCTGAAATTTGACAAATTTTCAGCCGGGAGGAAATCACAGATTTTATTTTTTAACATGATTGCGAGGCTACTTACAATTACAACCCTTACTACTACTACTTAAGGCCCCACCGAGCTTTTGGCGCATTTATTGTATTCATGTGTAAGAATTCACTCTAAACTGTCTGTCAATTGAAATTGCAAACAATGTAAACAAACCTTGTATTTAAAATGTTTTTAATTTCCATATTCCCTCATCAAATACTGCTAAATCCGTGTGTTATTTAATCAATACTTACCACAACACTATCCTAAACCATTAAAACAATAAACAATTGCTAGAATATGGATATTTCATTAAATGGTTTATTTACATTGTTCGCAATTTCAATTGCAGCGATTTTAGTGACCAGTGTTTTTCTAAACACGATTACTTATAGTTTGCTCCATAGAAAAAAAATCCAAAGTCGTCTCTAAAAAATAAAATAAATCCTTAATACGGCGTAAATACTGCACGGCATGTTCTTTAGCCGTCGTGTTTCTCCGTTGTCCGTATAGTGAGTATGGCGAAATTTTTAACAAAATCTTCTTTTTTTTCTGATAGCAATCTTTCCATTCGCAAAATTTACCAAGTCGTACGTCCCTTTTTACTCCACCTTTATTATCCTAAAGAAATGGTTACCTATGGAGATAGGGTTCCATTGAATTCAATATGTAAAGCTCGTTTTTTCCTTATCCCGTGGGACTTTCCGGAAATTCTAAAATTATTTTCTGTTACTTTTATAATGCATGGCAAATTTTAAGTCTTAAATAATTATACCTAGTTACGGAGATATGGCCACTCCGAAGCGAAAATATAAATCCCATTTATTCCTTATCCCGTTGGAGTATCTAAAAATCCCTTCTTAGTGTACCTTTATGACACTCAAGGTGTATGTGTGCCAAACTTCAAGTTTTTAGCTTCTTCAGTCTGGGTTGTGCGTTGCTTCGTGCAGCACCTTAAATTGTACTTATTATGGCTGCAGGAAGTTTCCCGACGACTACTCCTCCCGTCCCACCGCGCTGCCCGCACTCGCCTAGGTCATAAGAATAAATAATAACAGAGTAGAAGAGAATCTCTTTTGACCGCGTCCAAAACGCCGCCATTTACATACCTACTTCCCCCCTCACGTCGTTACACCCCTCTGTCGTCCAGGCGTGTTGCTAGGGTTGCTTACTGTTAAATATTACTTACGTCTAATGATAATATCGCTAAAATATTAAGTTTTTATTTACTTTGAAATCATTATTTTATTCTAGTTTTACAAAATATGATATTTATAAATCATTAGGTACAGTCAAGGATTTTAATTGATAGGCCACTTGCCACTGTTCGTATTTTAACCGTGTAATGCAAATCGGGTGAAGCCGCTTATACTCGTACTAGCTTTTGCCCGCGACTCCGTCCGCGTGGAATTAGTAATTTGGGCAGGTTATTTTTTTATCCAATTTGCTTTTTCATCAATTATGACTCTCCTTAGTTCCTCGATATAAAAAAAAATTACCCGCCCCCCCGCAACCCCCCCGGAGTTTTTGTCAAATATATTGGAAACGGTGTATCCTACGGCAAAATCAATGAAATTTTCATCCCCATTTGAAGCCCCCGCCACCCCAGCGCCTATAGCCTTCCTCGATAAATAGGCTATCTAACACTGAAAGAATTTTTCAAATCGGAACAGTAGTTCCTGAGATTAGCGCCTATAGATAAGTTTTACTTCAAAAACTCCCGATTTTGAAACATTCTTCCGCTCCGCTCCTATTAGTGTTAGCGTGATGATATATAGCCTATAGCCTTCCTCGATAAATGGGCTATCTAACACTGAAAGAATTTTTTAAATCGGAGCAGTAGTTCCTGAGATTAGCGCGTTCAAACAAACAAACAAACAAACAAACTCTTCATCTTTATAATATTAAGTATAGATATGCTGATTTGCATTACACGGCTAAAATACGAACAGTGGCAAGTGGCCTAAAAATTAAAATCCTTGACTGTACGTGCCTACATATTATAGGTTAGTACTTCTAAGTAAGAAATTATTACAAGTGCCATACCAAATGAAGCCATTTAAGGTGATTTGGCATCGTTTTTGAACTGTTTATACACCCAAATTCACCACAATAACTTGACGTCATTGTTATTTGTTTCCAATGAAACGAACGCGCAAACATTTAATAGCCAAACGCGTGCGGCGACGCCGGCCGTGACACCCTGACTGAGTTCTCGCTTAGCGAGTACTCTAATATCGTGACCTTGAGTCCGGCCGGAGCGGGAGTTTCCCTTCTACTCTGTTATTATTTATTCTTATGCCTAGGTTTCAATTGACTACGATTGCGATGGCACCAAAAAAAAATTAAAAATCTATTAGGATAACGCGGGTCTCGTTCCATACCTCAAAAGCAAAAACAGAACCCTTATAGGATCACGTGTGGCTGTCTGTCACTCCGTCTGTTACAACCGTTTTTCTCCGAAACTATTGGACCAATTGAATTGCAATTTGGCACACATACTTTTAAGAATTTACATGTCCAATATAAAATTTCAAAACCGATGCCATTTTCGTAATTAACCTCCCAATAAACCATAAAAACGACACCCATATTGATATTTAGACATTTCAACCCCATCGCACCCCACCGGGGGATATGGTATTTCACGTACACTACGTTGGATTTCACCCCATTTCCCTCTTTTAGGGGTTGAATTCCCAAAAAACCTGAAACACGTGTTGTTATCGTTAGGAGTGCTCCTGTGCAGTTTCGAATAAAATAGTCTAACTAATCTTGTTTCCCCATACAAACTTTGGACCCCGTCTCACCCCCTTAAGTTGTGAATTTTGAAAAATCCTTTCTTAGAGCACCGCGCCCTAGACCTTATAAGGAACCTACGTGCCAAATTTGGAATCTCTAGAAGTAGCGGTTTGGGCTGTGCGTCGATATGCCAGTCAGTCAGTAAGTCAGTTTCTTCTTTTATAGTATATTTAGATGTTATCATCGACGTTATTTAGACGTTATTATCGTTATCGTTGGTTGGGATGGGCAGCGTATGGGAAACTGCGTCAAGTCTTCACATCGCCAATTCCACAGAGTCTTAAGACGAAAGTCTTTAATCAGTGCGTCCTACCCGTCATGACATACGGTGCCGAAACATGGACACTCACTGTAGGGCTGGTCCACAAATTTAAGGTTGCTTAACGTGCTATGGAAAGGGCTATGCTCGGAGTTTCTCTAAAAGATAAAAATTCGTAACGAAGTGATCCGACGGGTACCAAAGTTATTGACATAGCCCACCACATTAGCACGCTGAAGTGGCAATGGGCAGGCCATTATAACCCGAAGAACCGATAACCGTTGGGGTAGACGAGTTCTTGAGTGGAGACTATGGATCGGCAAACGTAGCGTAGGACGTCCTCAGACTCGGTGGAGCGATGATCTTCGCAAGGCGGCTGGCAAGAACTTGATGAGAGTGGCCGAGGATCGTGCTCAGTGGCGTGCCATGGGAGAGGCCTATGTCCAGCAGTGGACGAATAATAAAATAAATAAATAAATAAATAAATATCACGGGACAATTCACACCAATTGACTTAGTCCCAAAGTAAGCTTAGCAAAGCTTGTGTTATGGGTACTAGGCAACGGATAAACATACTTATATAGATAGATACATACTTAAATACATTTTAAACACCCAAGACCCGAGAACAAACATTCGTATTTTTCATACAAATATCTGCCCCGACACGGGAATCGAACCCGGGACCTCAAGCTTCATAGTCAGGGTCTCTAACCACTAGGCCATCTGGTCTGGTCGTTAATGATGATGATGATGATATTTAGACGTTAGCCATGCGTTAGTAAATTCAAACGAAATATTTTGGCAAAACAACTGGTACATTCCTTGAAAAAAGCCGTGTAACTAAGAACTAAGGCATTATTTTTATTCCTAGTCACGGATACACAACCCTTTCGAACCCGGGAGACACGGCAGTAGTACCTCGTGCGTCCGCCACGTGCGGGCGCCTCGTGAGGCGGGCACGTGCGCCTCGTGAAGATGCTCGGTTTGACAATATGCCTAAAATAGAGTCTATTAGCCAAGCAAACTTGTAGTTATAGTCAAACATTCCTACAACAGAATAAAAACAATAAGGATGGTGACTTGTAAGTGAAAATAGCCTTTGATGTTTTAAGACGTACAACGGAAATTGGACCTTAGGGTGGTAAAGGAATTTCTTGGTCGAGCATACAATGTAATTCTGAACTTTTTTGGGGATGATTTTTGATAAAACATTTGTATTGTTCATAATAAATGGTAAAAAATTGTACTTAGTTTGAGAGTTAGATACAATTACTTTTGTCATTTTTAGGGTTCCGTACCCAAAGGGTAAAAACGGAAACCCTATTAGTGAGGCTCCGCTGTCCGTCCGTCCGTCTGTCACCAGGCTGTATCTCGGAAACGGTGATAGCTAGAGAGTCGAAATTTTCACAGATGATGTATTTCGGTTGCCGCTATAACAACAAATACTAAAAAATGGAATTAAATAAATATTTAAGGGGGCTCCCATACAACAAACATGATTTTTTTGCTCGTTTTTGCTCGTTATTGATAATGGCAACTGGTAGACACTTGAAATATACACAGAATATTTAATTATATATAGACTTTAAAAATAAATCATAAAATTGAAATAAAAAAATATTTAAGGGGGGCTCCCATACAACGGGTATGTATTACAATACCGAAGTACGAAAGACCGAATGTATTAAAACATCGAATGGGTCAAAAGACCGACACGATTTTTTTCTGAAACCGTAAACTTCTCAGAATTTATTAAAACGGCATCATACAGAACCCATTGGGTTAGGTTAGGTTTGTTTTATAACAATCTTAAAAAGTTAACGGTTTCAGAAAAAAATCGTGTCGGTCTTTTGACCCATTCGGTGTTTTAATACATTCGGTCTTTCGTACTTCGGTATTGTAATACATACCCCATACAACAAACGTGATTTTTATAGATAATTGTACGGAACCCTTCGTGCGCGAGTCCGACTCGCACTTGGCCGGTTTTTCATTTAGTTGAATGTTGAAGGAACAGTATTCACTGTACTGCTTTAGCATGACACTTACATGGTTTTAATAAAAAAAAAATGATAAAGCTACATACCCACAGAACTAATAATAAGAATATTCGAACTGTGACACGCGTGAGCTTAAAGCGCGATGGGTTATTTTATTGCATCGATTGCACTTCAAAAAGGATTACCTACATTTAACTGATAAGTACCGCAATTCTGTTAAATCATTGAACCAATAAAAGGTGGTGCATCAAGACAAGTAACAAGTGACAGAGACAAGCTTTGATCAATTATAACTGAAGATACACATAGCCGAACAAAATCCCCTTCAAAGAAAGTCCGAACTTTTTTATTTGTTTGCATAACAATTAAAATCATCACCTACACAGAAATTTGAACCTAGTCTTTACTTCATTACAGTCGAATTTCGGTTGACACTTGACAGCTAAACTTGACAATTTCACGCAACGTACTGAGAAAAAAGAAGGCCACTTTTATCAAAGTGGCGCTCATTTGGCTCGGACATTTTCGGGCGCGCGACTGTGGATCTACAGTTATAATTGATCAAAGGAGACAAGTATTGGAAGAAATTATGTTTGCATTTTCCTATATACATTATTATTTATTATCATTTCTTACCATACCATTTCGATTCCTGTATACGTTGTGCGCACTTACCTAATGCGCTTTTAACCGTTGCTTAATCTCACGCTACCCTAACATCGATATGTTAGACAAACTTACCTAGGTGAACGAGTTCAACAGCCTCCTCCTGCTGACCCGGGATGATCAGCGATGCGAATGTGACGTTGAGCAGGTTCTTCGAGGTCCACTCGGCTTCACCCACGCGCCTCACTTGCACCAGGTTGTCGTTGAGCGGCATCACCAGTATGCCACCGATCTGGACGACACGCGCTGGTCAGCATTACCAGCGCGCGTGACGCACCGCGTCAAGTTTGACAAGGGTGCGTCACGCGCGCTGCATAACTCTAATATACAGTCAAAACCGTTTATAGCGACACCAATTACAACAACATTGGATGTAACAACCAAGAAAAAAACCCAACACGATCTTATACTTCTCTTCCAGATTTTACGTATTCTTAGGACCATTTCTTTACAATAGATTAAACGCCAAGTGGGGCATATATCCTCTTACTTATAAAATAACTAAGAAAATTCTCCAAGATGAACTTCAAAAACTATCCTACGAAGATACAGAGAAACTATTGAGTATTTCGAAATGAACATTTTTCATATTTTGTTATTTATAGTGTTTTGTAATTTAGCTAAGTTATTAAGAACTACTGTTTTTTGCAAGTGTTAATTTAAGATAGTTTATAAGTCCTTTTCGCCTGAAACACAGGAACATCCTAGTTCAGACATAAGTTGTTTCTTACCTTTTGTATGTTTAGATTATAGATGTTATATTGTAAAAGTATTTTTGAATAAAGATTTATTTATTTATTTATTTTATATACCAAAGTTTTACTGGTTACAATGACCAACAGTGTTTAACAACCAAATATTGCTATAAACGGTTTAGAATCATTCTGGATTCCAAAGACATAACAAAATGATCAGATTATTTTTAAGACCTATTAGGAGTGCATTAAAGATAATGGTTATTTAAACTGCAAGCAAGATTATGACTAATGTAACTAATTACCCATGAACGATTTAGAACTAACAAAATGACTCTATTCTTTTAATTTGATTCAGTTAGTAGAATCTAATCTACAGACTTGTTTGTGTGCTTTAAATGGAGGGTAAATTTCACCCTTTGCATAACAATAACAATAGTGCTCAAGGCTCAGCACATGTAAAAGGAGGTAGAAATAATGAGAGGCACAAAATAAAGTAACGTCTTACCTTGTTGATAGTGATAATTTCCTCTCTATTGTTATTAATTTAGAATGGAAGTAAAGTCGTAAAGTAGACAGATTTTTGTATGCTGGCTACAAAATTAAGGCACATGGCTGCTAAATTAACTTAAAAAACAATTAAACATACAGTCAAAACCTTTTATAACAACATTCAAGGGACAGCAATATTTGGTTGTTAAACACGGTTGGCCATTGTAACCAGTGTTACTTTGGTATATAAGATCGTGTTGGGTTACATCCAATATGTTGTTGTAATTGGTGTTGCTATAAACGGTTTTGACTGTATTGCATTGTACTTATGAAACAGGAAAGACAAGAAATTTTACAACCTTTACAAATTAACAATTTTTTTAAATACATTTAATAAATCAAACTCTGCAATGAGATTAAAGATGGATACTCACGCGTAAACATCCTACAACTAATATACCTTAATAAGCTGTTTGAAATAGTTCTCGTACTCCTCCGGGCAGGCGGCGCCGCAGTACACGCGGTCGTAGGGCGCCTGCAGCGGCGCGAGGCACAGAGCGTTGCCTGCCAACATACATTAGTTAAACACTGGCATCTGCTAACATTGCTCAGATGATAGTAGCAAATGACAGAAATGGAATGCATGAAACACAGTAAGAACAGACTCCGATTATGTTAAGAGACGGTTTTTTTTTTTATGGTTCCATACCTCAAAAGGAAAAAACGGAACCCTTATAGGATCACTTTTTTTATATAGCCTATAATATGTCCCACTGCTGGGCAAAGGCCTCCCCTTTCCTCCGCCATTCGTTTTCCTGCCAATCGAGCAGAGAAAGAGATAGTTAAGAAATAAAAAACATTGCTGAGATGAGAACACTTGGGCATAACATCTGCCTTGAGAAATATTTCTCTAATATGGCTTAAATTGAGTTATTTGAGTTATTCCATGAGTGAATCTAACAGAAATTGCATTATTACATCAATTATATGCTTAATGGCAATAATAAACAAGAAATATTTGACGTAATAATCTTTTGGTATGCAGTTGCCATTCAATTCAAAAAATCTGTATCTTTTCTATTTTAAGAACACAAGATTTTTTCTTCCCACATCCAAAAGGAACACATGATTCACAATAAAGTAACACAGCAAACACGGCTAAACAAATATTAACAATTATTATACTAAACGGAACGTCAAGGTAAATATTGTTTGCGTGATAAGTCCCGTTTAGTATAATAATTAGGAGTGAAAATCACAAAGTTTAAAACAGTATAAATATTAACAAGTAGTCAACCCACCTGTATAAAACCTTGGTTCACAGAAATCAAATTCATCCAAAACAGGGGAATTCTCTATAAATTGTCCAAGTCGTTTGGTGGCATATTCCACCACTGCCGAGTGTATTTCTACTCCATCGCTGATGCCACCTGAACCCAGGATCAGCCCCACCAGGGTGCTCAGGTAGCCAGTCCCCGAACCCACATTCAGGAAGGACAGCCCAGGGGACAGCTCCAGTGCTTCCATCACTTCACTGTTTGTGTCATAAAAAACTTTTCTATTAATTTGTAAATTGGTGATAGGCAGGTAGTTTTAAGGTGCAAAGAGAAGAGAGTCAAAAAAAGTTAAAAGTTAGAAAAAACCAGTGCAGTCTTCATTGTTCAGATCCTAATGATTTTATAATTTTTTAATAGCTTGGCCTGTAATACAGGATGAATTCAAATTGGTGATAAAAAATTAGTGTTTCATACTCAGTTAATGATGGACAATATAATGCACTAACTCATTTGTTTTTATTAGTCTTATTAAATTTGAGGTGTCCAAAGTCTAATTTTGTATCACCAATTTGAATTCACCTGTATATCTCCGTGGAAAATAAAACTGGCCAAAAACTTTAAACAAAGTATATCCATTATCATTAATAAATAAGTTAATTTTCCATTCAAGTTAAGCATGGAACAAAAAGTAATAACAAACAAGCGATTATCATTAGTGATTAACAAAGGCCAGATGTTTACATTCACTTTCATGTTGATTGCGCTGGTTCAGTTGCGTGGCGAAGGATGGCGGATGGCAGTTACCTGTAGATGCAAGGCGCGGACAGGTGCAGCGGGCCGTGGCGCCAGGCCACGTCCTTGTAGGCCTGATCGCGCGCCTCGCGAGTCATGTAGTCTGCGCGGTCCAACGCGCGGAACACGCGCTCCACGTCGCGGCTGCGGATGTAGTTGCCGCCGACCAGGTTGTCGATCAGCTCGCCGTTGTCTCTCCCTGAGCTCACGGCGCCACCCATATTGTTTGTTTTGTTTCGACCCTTCGTTACACTCCTGACTCCTCAGCTGATAAAAATTGTGACGTCACAGTTGTTTTTCAACATAATTTGTAGCTAAACCCTCACATTCGCTCCGATTGAACGATTATAATTCACCACGAATAAATAGGAGAACTTGGATAGACTTTAATAGCAAAAAATCGCGATTTAATTTCGTTATTTCCATCAAAAAAGCAAAGAGACGAAGCAGCTAGCTAGCTTAACTCAAATGAATGAAGGAAAATACGATAGGTATTTTTATTTTTGTTTTCTACTAGCTGTCAAAGCGAAGCCTGATCGCTGATTGGTTTAGATAAGAATGGGCAGAGAGTTCACCAATCAAAATGCATAACAAACAAAATCGAGAATTTGGACTGTGATATCGATCATAGACTTACCTCTGTGGATATCGATTGATCTGTTTATAAACATTGTTTTGTTCACTACTTTTAATATTAAACCATTTAAATAATTTACTTAATTTTATCATCGACTATTTTCAGTCATGAGTTTCCAATTAAATCTCAATGCCATTCGTGCATACGTGCATACGTGGAATTTAAGAATCAATCAAATGACGTTATATTGCAATCTGTTGCAATAGCCTGCTCTGCTATCTATGGTAAACTTTGACAGATCTGATTCTGATTGGTTGTGATCAAAAGTCATCAAACCACGGGATAGGATGATGTGATTTGTTTTTTCTTAATTTTTATCTATTTCCCCTTAACATCCTTAAAATTTCTCAGTAAAAGGTGTTTGCCAACGATTCGCACAAGTGAGCATTCAGTCGTAATCGGGTGTCATAATAGAATTATTGTCACGTCATAGTGGTGGGACGTCACGACGACGTCCGCCCGTGATAAGCGTCTCGGGATTTGATGTTGTCGAAGTGAAAAGGTGGGGTGTTTGGATTGTGCAGCGAGTGGTGAGCGATGGCGGAGACGAGCGAGGCAGCGGCGAGCGCGTCGGCGCCGGGCGGCGACGCCAATGGAGAGGACGAGAAGCGGGACGAGCGAATGCTGGAGTGCAACATCTGCCTGGACACGGCGCGCGACGCCGTCATCTCCATGTGCGGACACCTCTTCTGGTGAGCGCTCTTGCGTAACTCCGTAACCCTGCCCAGTGGCACTGACCTGCTACTGCCAAAGTAAATGCCTCGACAACAAGGCCATGTCTGTATGCTAATGAAGTCAAATGTGTTTGTGATAGTAAAATGACTAAAGTTGTTTAACTGCAATTTCAATTTCTTGGTGGTATACATTTCAATATCTTTTATAACTTACCTATATGTTTAGTATTACTTATGAAGCATGACTATGTATTTAAAATATGGGCTATATCATTCTTAAAAGTGTTCATTGAATGAATGAGCAAAAATAATTATATGTAACTAATCATTGCTTTTTAAAACATAAAACAAGGTACATATTAAGAACTAATCATTTGATAAAAATCATCATCATCATCATGTCCACTGCTGAACATAGGCCTCCTCCAAGGCTCACCAAACAGATTTGTCCCGTGCCATCTGCATCCAACACAATCCCGCAACCTTAACCAGGTATCTACCCCCAGGTAGGTAGGGTAGGGTAGGGTAGGTAGGTTCTTGCGTATTGATGAAAAACCCAAGAAGTATAAGTTATCTTACATTTAAAAAGATTGTTATCAATGAATGGACATTGTGGAGGTTATGCAGTAAGTGAAAGTGAGGTGTTAAGGTTGATTCATACCTACAGACACCGAGTGTGCCAGACAAAATAATATTCTTCTATACAGTTTCTATTAATGAATTCATATATAACACTTAACAAGACTTAAAACACAAGTGTAGTGATATGCACACATCAGCTCAATGAGCTGCTAGTGTATTATTTTAAATAATAATAATATTTATCATACCATGACCGCACAGACACGGGTGGGCTGGGCCAGTATGCCCATAGAATACTTTGTCAATGTCTGATAAGACAGGTGTCTGACATGCTCGGTCGTAGATATGAATAGACCTTTACTTCGCGCAGGTCCTTTTGCTTAGGAGCAAGATTGAAAAGTTGTAATGCATGAAATGTGTTGGTTGCAGCTGGCCATGCCTGCATCAGTGGCTGGAGACGAGGCCTAGCAGGCAGGTGTGCCCCGTTTGCAAGGCAGCTATCAGCCGGGACAAGGTCATCCCACTGTACGGCCGGGGGAACACTAAGCAAGAAGACCCTAGAAATAAGGTAACTTTATTGTCTATCACATCTGGTTGCTTTAGGTTAACAACCATTAATAACCATACATACAAAATTCTGCACGGGCATTACAATGTCCATAACATCAAGGACATATTTTTTTTTTTTTCTCTTTTTTTTTTTCGAGGTTTAAGTGCACCTGTGTGACTATGCCAGCCTCATTGGGAGACTCAATGGCCAAATTCATCAAACACTTCTCCCGCTATGTCCAGATTCTCTGGCTGCAAAGGAATGTTTGATGAACCTGTATACCCGTACTGCATCCTCCGACACAGGACAACTCAAAACAATATTTACTGCCCCATTAAAAAGGTCCAAATCAGTCAAATATGTCTCACGGTTATCCTTGGTGTGTATACATTCCACCAAAAAATGTATCAAGTCCTCAATCCTATTACAATCCATGCACATTGGGGATTGGACAACTTTCATCATATTTAAAAATTTGTTTAATGGTACATGACCTGACCGCACTCGAAACGCCCACACAAGTAAATCCCTGGAGAGGCTGGCATTATCAAACCAGGGCACCCGGAAAATTTTGTTCTGAATTGTGTTGTACCAGATACCTTTTGTTTTTGATACAAAATTGAATGTCTCTTGCCACATATCCAAGCACTTATTCTTTGCAAATATCATCAACTCCGTACCATATGGCTTACATAGGAGTTCCATACCATCCATCACTGCCATTTTAAGGACATATTTAGGATGAGTGGGAACACACGTTTGAGAGGGCATTCTATGAAACTGACCAAGCAACTAGCTGTAAGCAACCCTAGAAAACATTTCTTACCCAACCGTGTTGTGAGCTTGTGGAATGAACTCCCCAAACTTGTAATAAGTGCGCCTATAGTAAACTGTTTTAAAAATAGACTGGACATTTATATAAAAAGACTTAAACACAACTGTAGTGATATGCATGCATCAGCTCAATGAGCTGCTAGTGTATTATTTTAAATAATAATAATAATAACCACTACTGCTAATGACTCCTCATAGCAGCAAGGTGTACATCAAGACCAGCTTTTATAAGACAAGACCAGGAAAAAAGAAATCAATTAGTAGTAATTAGTAACAATTGATTTTTATCTGTATAGGCTAGTCATACTAGCCGAGGATCATAAGTTGAAATCCTGGGCTTTACACTTTTGACCTATGGAGAATACATGCGAAATATTATATCTGAAATTAACCACTAGCTTTACGGTAGAGGACTACACATCGAAAGGAACCCTGCACACACTTGTGAAGCAATTCAATGATGTGGGTGAAGTTCCCAATTCGCACTGGGCCCGCGTGGGAATCACGGCCTAAGCCTGCTCATTCCCAGCAGTGGGACGAATATAGGCCGCGATAATAAATTAAAATAGGCTAGTAATCGAAAATTACTACTTGGATTCTCAGGTGCCACCGCGGCCAGCAGGGCAGCGTACGGAACCTGAAAACAATAGTGGATTCCCCGGCTTTGGCTTTGGTGAAGGCTTCCACATGTCTTTCGGGATAGGAGCATTTCCGTTTGGTGTGTTCACCTCAACATTCAACTTTGGGGACCCAAGGCCTAGTGCTGGTAAGATGGCTTTACTTTCAAATTTTTATGATTTCATCTCTGTTATAGTAAATTATTAATCAGATGCCGTATTGTTTAACGCGCGGACGTTTGCTATCCCTTTTACTGTCTCATACCGTTTGACAGAAAGAAAATAGTGAATGCTATGCTATAGCAAGCGGTTGCACGTTAAATTATAGCGGGGTCCACTGAGCGAGCCGCCTCGCGAGGCAGCTATTTTCGGTACGATTTTGTGATTTGTGTAGAACAAAATCATGCCTCATGCGCTTGCCTCGCGAGGCGGCTCGCTTAGTGGAGACACGGCTAATAAGCATCGTGTTAGCATGCTTAACTACCCGTCCTTACCCTCCGATTAAAAAAAAAACTTGTGATATAAAAACGTCGTATGTTGTCTGTGTACTGTCCATAACTCGTGTTATTTGTTTTAGGTCTCCACCCTATTCCTTCCCCAAAAATTCCTTAAACCAAACAGTCTCCTCGTGTGTGTCATGTTGTTACGTCGACATTGGCAAAATACGCCTTGCTAAAATAAGCAAGGGTGAAAGACAAAGAAAAAAAAAGCGTGCAGTTTTGAATATCTTTAGTTTAATAATCTTTGCTTTCAACAGCCCCCCGCGGCACGGCGCAGTACGAGGAGGAGCAATTCCTCTCCAAGATATTCTTGTGGGTGGCGATCCTGTTCGTGCTGTGGCTGATCTTCGCCTGACCGGCGCCCGCGCCCCCGCCCCCGCGCCCGCGCCCCCGCCCCGCCGCCGCCCCGCGCCCCCTCGCGGCCGCCCGCTGACCTACTAGCTACTTAATTAATGCCGGTTACGCTGAAGGCCGACATAGATTAAAAAAAATGTTATTACTGCTTTTTAATTCGTTATATTTTCTATAATACATATTAATTTAAAGAAACAATGTGGGTTAACACTTAACAATATAAATCTATGAAGATGTTAGTGTTTTTGAACTAAATATACATGTTTAGACATGGTTCAAGCAAACGCGCTTTTTGTTTTAAAAATAATAAACCCTATATCACTTGTTTCACAGTTTTCTATTCACACAAATTGAAATTAATGTTTAAGGTTGTCGCTTTCGATAAAGCTCTAAAATAATGGCTAATCACCATGCTTAGAAAGTAAAATAACTGCTTTGGATCTTAATAAATAATATCACGGGAGAATTGACACCAATCGACCTAGTCAGTTATGTTTTTTTTTGAGTTGTTTTTTTTTTTAATTGTCCGGTGTCGCAAGATGCAGTACAAATATACAAGTTCATCAAACATTCTTTTGCAGTCAGAGAATCTGGACGTAGCAGGAGCAGTGTTTGATGAATTTGGCCATCGAGTCTCCCAATGAGGCTGGCATAGTCACACAGGTGCACTTAAGCCTCGAAAAAAAAAGTTATGTTATGAGTACTTCGTAATTGTCATACATATAGTACCTACTCCTACCGGGAATCGAACTCTGGACCACAAGCTTTGTAGTCAGGTTCTCTAGCCACTTGGCTATCCGATCGTATACCATTTTACGATCTACTATCTTACAGTATTTAGTACGGAAATTTGTAGCTTTTAAAAATTAACAAGAATTACTAACTGTTTAAAGTTTAAAACGTTGCACAGACATCAGAATAGTGAAACGGTAATTGTTGTCTCTTAGGTTGAGCTGATACGTGTATATCACTGCACTTGTGCTTTAAGTCCTTTCAAAAATTTTACTATTTCAATGCTTCATTTTGAAACGAACTAATGCCAAAACCCAGTTGTTTTTCTACTTAGCTTTGGAAAAAATGTGATTCACGAAAAGGTTCTTTCTCTTAAAATAATCTATGCCGGCCTAACGCAATACAAATAGTTTGTCTTATAAGCAGAATCTAAAATATCAATGCTGTGTATGAAGCTTTTTCGGCCTTGAAGCTGATTATAAATATAGTGAGTGGCAGCCCTTCAGTACCCATTCAAAATCGACGTGAACTCTTAAAGCCCATAAGCAAATGAGTCCATATGTTTCATACAAATCAAATTATGTTCATCAATATCAAATATCCGATGACGACTATACTACTATATTTTTTTGTGTGCAAAAAACACTCGTTAAATTGATTTAATCTTGTGTATAATAATAATTTAACTGTTTATAAAAAGCACTGGTTTTGGACTGTCTTACTTCCTAACACTATACTTGTTCTCGCTATGTGCCATGGCGCGAGTATTTCAGAAACTCTTTGATCAATTATAACTTTATAACTGAAGATACACATTGCCGAACAAAATCCCCTTCAAAGAATGTCCGAACTTTTTTATTTGGTTGCGTAACAAATAAAATCATCACCTACACAGAAATTTGAACCTAGTCTTTACTTCATTACAGTCGATTTTCGGTAGCGGCAAAACTCCACTTGACAGCTAAACTTGACAATTTCACGCAACGTTCTGAGAAAAAAGAAGGCCACTTTTATCAAAGTGGCGCTCATTTGGCTCGGACATTTTCGGGCGCGCGACTGTGGATCTACAGTTATAATTGATCAAAGCAGAAACTACTAAAATTTTGTGACGTGATAGTTGCGTACTATAGTTAGTGCCATTCATGCGTGAATTTGTCAAAATTAGACAATAATAACATTGCAATAAGAACCACGGCACGCGTCATCATGAATGACTCGATCTATAGTGGCGTACGTAAGTGATCAGTTTCGGGTGGGTTGGTCGGGAGCCCCGTGGTGCAGTCGTTAGCACACTTGGCGCGTAAAACCAGCAGGTAAGTTCGAATTCCGCCCGGCGCACCCAAAAATTTTTTATTTTAAAAATGTTAGATTTTGTTGAGCAAATGTACCTACCGCTAATAAAAAGTAAATAATTAACAATTTAAGGGAAGAGAATGAACGTGAATATTACTAGTAATTAATGGGTACGTTTCAAAATATATAGTTTAAAACAAATAATGGACAAAATACATTATGGTCAAAATTTTCTATGAAACTACTGATTAAACGAACTTTTTTAATCGTGTTATCTACAGATCGGTTTTGGTTAGGTTTATTTTATGAAAATCCTGTAAAGTTGAGAATTTCCAAAATAATTGCATTATATCAAATGACCATTATGTATTTCGTCCATTATTATTTTTAAACTTTATATATTTTGATACGTACCCGTAATTAATATAGTCGCGTTATTAGTCGGGGTGACTGCCAGTAGGGAGAATTCTCGTTGATTGTAATTTTGCATTTCGGTCTTGGTAGTTTTATGTTAAAAAGCAATGTGTGAATTGAATCATTCCTTTCATGTAGCCAACGTTATTGAAATGATTTCGTGCGGAACAGCAATATCACTCGCAAATCGCAATACACAGGGGCCTTTATGTACAGTTTCATTGAAACGATGTCCTAATTATAGCGTTAGGTCATTAGAATTAAGTGGTTTATCATAGATTTACCCTGGGTTTTTAACAAATGTACTCAAAGCGGCATTTGACTAGATACTGTTCTTTGTGGAAGACTCCAACAGGTGTCCAGTACCTCAGGTGTTCCCGCTTGCTGCATACAGTAATATAAGAGAATATATATCATATTGCGTACACGAAGAGACCACGAAACTTCTTTGTTAGATATTGTTTATGTTAATATTCCTGTAAGTTAAGTGTATATAAAGATTATTATATTTTAAAGATGTGAAGGCAGGGAAATTTTATTGTTTAATGTAATTTATAAAAATAAATTTAAATTAAAGAAACACTTTGTTTATTTTCTAATAGGGATCATCAAGGGGTTCAAATTAAAGACTCAAATTCAATGTCAAATTGTCAAGTTTATTCTGAATTAAATTTAAGTCTGTACATACCATATGAACATGAATGAACAAATCTGTTTAATCTGACTGTACTATGAACATGATAATTATAAAACAGAAATTATGCCACAATATTGAAAGAATATAACTAATATGCTTACAATACTTACAAGGATGCGCATACACCAGAGCTGTGCGCAGAAAAAACCACCAATAAGATTACTTCATTTATTAGCCCCGCTCAGCGCAGCTTTCCCATTGGTGTAATTTTTTTCAGCGCACACCGCTTAGCTACCTCTCACAGCTGTAATGGATGCACAGCCCAATACTTAAAATAACCTATTCTGACAAAATAAATCACCACCATTTATTAAAATTAAATGTAGAATTAGCGATAAAGAACATGCGAAAAGATGGAAAACGCATGTTAGATAAAAAGGCGACAATCCATTTGGCAGCAAAGTGTGTGGCAATAAAATTTTTCGCGTACTATTTCAATCACATACAGTTGATACTGAAAATAGCAAACCTTCATACTGACTGACTAACTGATCTATCAATGTCAAACCAAAACGACTAAATTTAGAAAGATGAAATTTGGTTTGAAGACTTTCAAGAGTACACATTAAGAGCGAATTTTTCTTAACTCCCACCCAAGGTATACGGAACTAGCGTATTCTTTATGCCTTCATATAGCTGGCACAAAATGACTGAAAACCCATATGTCAGACGATACTTCCCGCCCATTGTAGAACAGGTAACCTAATAAAAAAACTCAGTCAATATATTCCACTCAAACACTTTTCATAACGATATACAGAATCCGCAATATTTCTCACTTAAACTTGAAGTTTCTTAAAAGTTCTACTTTAGCACTCGGTCGCTTCGTCTAAGGCCCACTAAACCAGTGCGCTATATCCACGTCTGTCACGTAGGCCTTGTACTCCAGAGGGAGGCCTATATCTGGTCACAATTGCATAATAAAATAAAACAAGCACATACTATTAGCGATTTTGTTTTGAAATTCAGTAATACTATTTGCTTGTACGTCATTATGGCATTGGATCCTGTTACCATGTCTAGGGATCGAACGCGTCAGAGAAACTCCTATGTGAATCTCTAGACATTTTTGATGCGTATAGATTTATTTATCATTAGAATAGTTATGAAAAAGGTATTTTTTTAAGGATGATTCATATAAAACGCAATGCCTGTAATCTATTACAACTATTTAGTTAACTTAAAAAAATAATCAAAATTAGTAGTAACGATGCATCCTTTAGCTAACGGAGAGTTCATCAACTAACACTAGGGCGTCTAGCCTACTCTATGCCGTATAGTTTGAGCGTACGATCCATACTGGTGGAAGCGAGGCACTGCGCGTGGCGGCCGAAACGCACGCCCGTCGCCGACGCCGTGTGCTCGTTGAATACCTTTAGCTCCTGCCACTGCCTGCAAAGGTACACACGTACGTCCGTCCCGGCCACCGCTAGGTACGTGCCGCTCTGGTCGAAGCAAAGCTCCTTGATGGCATAACCCTCGTCCAGCTGTATGGTCTTGAAGTTCTTCAGTTTTCGCAGATCCCAGAGCTTGACGCACGCGTCCTCGGCAGCCGTGGCTAGGTAGTAGCCGTTTTCTGAGAAGGAGATGGAGGTGACGGGCCCGACGTGCCCCGGGAAGTTGGCGACGTTGCTCTGCTCCTTCAAGTCCCAGATCTTGACCTGGGAGTTTTCGGTGCCGGTGCCGAAGATCAACCCGTCGGGATGGAACTGCGCCGTTGTGAGGCTCACGCCGGACGAGTCGCTCACCTTCAAAAGTTGAATTAAGGATTAAAATAACCATAAGAATAAAGACAAACAGAAAAAAGTCTGTATTATAGTTATTGCCGAAACTGCAGTCTGATTTATGGTAAGACTGCTTGCTCACGTTTTCGTCTGTCAAAACCTTGTTTATCGCTATAGCGCGGGAACTATGCGATTTTCCGGAATACAAATAACCCAGAGGCCGTATTGTCTAACGCTTTTGACGCTTGCCTTCGCTTTCACCATCTCTTTCCACAATCACTTTATACAGTTTGACAGAAAGAAATAGTGATTGCGAAAGACAATAAAATAAAGCGTCAGAAACGTTAAGACAATAAGCCTGCAGGTTATAATAAACTACCTATGTCCCAAATTTTGATTCAAATCCTTCCTGCTGTTTCAGCATAATCGAGTAACAAATATACCTACAAATATAACTAGCTTGCCCGTTCAGGGTTGTAACAATAAGAACATAAAGATAAAAAAGCAGCATCAATTTTATTTGGTTTTCAATCAAAAACAGTGAAGTCCATATTTTGTCGACTAGGATAAGTGGGTTGCACAAATAATTTGCGTCTCAAAAAATGACAATTTATCCAGGTTTTAATAAGCTGTCTTCGTTAGATGGTATTCTAACGGTATCAGATTTGACCATCGCACACAAACGTTTTTTCAACTCATAGAAACCCAACGTGGATGACGGAGACCTACGAGGGGTCTCAGAAAGGTATAGACGAAAAAAAAACGACGTGTGAAGCCGATTACTCTGCAAAAATTCAATATTAAATAGGGACGGAGCCTACCCAAAATGTAAGAAAATGGTGACACGAAAAGTTTTGGGCCTCCGGTTTAAATAGTTGTAGTCGTGTGGTATCGGTTACCTTTGTGAGCAGCGCGCCGGTGCGTATGTCCGAGAATGCCCAGTGCTGGTCTGTCGAAGTGGACAGCACGTAGTCTCCGGTCGGGTGCAGAGAGAGCCCGGTCACGGGGCCCTCGTGCGAGCGAAGCACCGCAGACGTCGCGGACCTGGGATCAACCAATTACACCATGGATAATAAGCAAGAGTCGATTGCTGAGGCGACAAAGCCGTGGTCGCTTAGTGGATTGACCTATCTCAAAAGAGTCGTAGATTCGAATCCCCGGGCTTGCACCTATGAGTGTGAGAGAGCTTTATGGTGAAGGAAAACATCGTAAGGAAACCTGTATATACCCGCGAAGAAATTCAATGGTATAAGTGTGAAGTTCCCATTCCGCACTGATCCTGAGTGGGAACTACGGCCCTCATTCTGAAAGGAGAGCTATGCCCTGCAATAAGGTGTTATAATAATGATGAATACAAGTTACAATTAGGATACATACGTCGGCACATTCCAAACACGAATAGTGTGATCCGGCGACGCAGTGATAACAGTATCCTCGTCGGGGTGATAGATGACGCGCGTGACCTTCTTCGTGTGCCCCTTGAGGATGGCCACGACCTGTTCCGTGTCCTTGTTGAACACTGTGGCGTTCCGGTCGTTGCCCCCGGTCAGGATGCGGCTGTGGTCGGACGGGTTGATGTCCAGCGCCAGGATGCCCGGCACGCTGGCTGAATGGAGACCCTGGGAGGAGAAGACGATTTAATGTCATGGTTAAACAATGACAGATTATGTACGTCAGAAAATACGGCGTAAAAGTGACCTTCGCGGAATGGCATTTATAGGCTCAAATTAGTTGGGATTAACCTTTTCGACGCCAACGACACATATATCAGCACCGCAGGTTCTACGCCGACGACTGATATATCAGTCACGGCGTGCAAAGCGATATCTACATAAACTACGATTTTTAATTTCGTGGAATTCTGACATTTCTTAATGTTACTAGGCAAAACATATTTCCCGAAAATTTAAACGAGATAAAACAAAAACTAGGAAATACAGAGCACAAATTCCTTAGTATACACATTAAAATTGGGCATAATGTAATAAATCATTAATTAATACGTAGTTAGAATATTTTTTGATCTAACTGTTCAGACGTAATAAAATATTTAACCCTTTTATGAGTAAAAAATAAATTGTCTCGGGTATCATTGCGATGATTGACATATATCGCAAACTTTTGGAATTAAATTATAATTAATAGTTATGTATTAAGTTTCAATCGTCGTCTCAAGAGGTTGTAAATTAAAATTTCATAGACAAAAAACCATCAAATATCCTTCTTCTGTCAAAACAATATAAAAGTCATTCGGCTTCTATCTTGAATGTTCGAATGTGCTCGCTCTCCTGTTTCCGTATTATTTTTGTCGTTTTCGTTGATTGATATTATTATTTCCTTGAAAAGTTTTTGTTTTTTGCTATGTGTTATGTTTTTTAAAGAGGACTAATATCATTATGAACGGTCTCACACGTACCATTAATACACAAATCTCTTAAAAACTTATGAAATAAATATAGACTAATAAATGAAAACTGATAACTTCTTATAGTAAAAGCTCTCTTTCATTATATTTATAATTAGTAATGTACCTATTTCATTATGTTTCTAAAATAATAAATAGATTTAAAATAAAAAAAGGTTTGTTGCCTCTGAAACGTCAAAATCTGGCATTTGTCAGAATTCCACGAAATTAAAAATCGTAGTTTACATGCATTTCTGTAGGGTTCAACTTCGCGTTTGACATTCCGATGTCATGGCGTATGAGTGAGAGCTGTTGTATTTGACAGAGCGTTGAAAAGGTTAAAAATGTCTTTCTAAGCAAAATACTAATAGCATAGAAACGCCGCCGCGCCGTGCAGCGGCAACAGCGAGGGAGGGGGCGCCGAAGTGCGGAAGAGGGGCTTGCACGTCTATGAAAAGGTGACCACAAATTTGATTTCTCCGCGGACGGTGTCCCGGCCTAAAGCTAGTTGTTGATAAAGATAATTATTTAGATCCCGTGCGACCCTGGGTGCAGCAGCGGGGGGTACGTACGGGGTGCGAGGCGAGCGTGAGGAAGGCGCGGATCTGGTCGGGCCCCACGAGCCCCTCGGGCACGGTGCGGCCGCGGCGCTTGCGCTCCTGCGTGAGCGCGAGGCGTGCGACCCTGGGTGCAGCGGCGGGGGGTACGTACGGGGTGCGAGGCGAGCGTGAGGAAGGCGCGGATCTGGTCGGGCCCCACGAGCCCCTCGGGCACGGTGCGGCCGCGGCGCTTGCGCTCCTGCGTGAGCGCGAGGCGTGCGACCCTGGGTGCAGCGGCGGGGGGTACGTACGGGGTGCGAGGCGAGCGTGAGGAAGGCGCGGATCTGGTCGGGCCCCACGAGCCCCTCGGGCACGGTGCGGCCGCGGCGCTTGCGCTCCTGCGTGAGCGCGAGGCGTGCGACCCTGGGTGCAGCGGCGGGGGGTACGTACGGGGTGCGAGGCGAGCGTGAGGAAGGCGCGGATCTGGTCGGGCCCCACGAGCCCCTCGGGCACGGTGCGGCCGCGGCGCTTGCGCTCCTGCGTGAGCGCGAGGCGTGCGACCCTGGGTGCAGCGGCGGGGGGTACGTACGGGGTGCGAGGCGAGCGTGAGGAAGGCGCGGATCTGGTCGGGCCCCACGAGCCCCTCGGGCACGGTGCGGCCGCGGCGCTTGCGCTCCTGCGTGAGCGCGAGGCGTGCGACCCTGGGTGCAGCGGCGGGGGGTACGTACGGGGTGCGAGGCGAGCGTGAGGAAGGCGCGGATCTGGTCGGGCCCCACGAGCCCCTCGGGCACGGTGCGGCCGCGGCGCTTGCGCTCCTGCGTGAGCGCGAGGCGTGCGACCCTGGGTGCAGCGGCGGGGGGTACGTACGGGGTGCGAGGCGAGCGTGAGGAAGGCGCGGATCTGGTCGGGCCCCACGAGCCCCTCGGGCACGGTGCGGCCGCGGCGCTTGCGCTCCTGCGTGAGCGCGAGGCGTGCGACCCTGGGTGCAGCGGCGGGGGGTACGTACGGGGTGCGAGGCGAGCGTGAGGAAGGCGCGGATCTGGTCGGGCCCCACGAGCCCCTCGGGCACGGTGCGGCCGCGGCGCTTGCGCTCCTGCGTGAGCGCGAGGCGTGCGACCCTGGGTGCAGCGGCGGGGGGTACGTACGGGGTGCGAGGCGAGCGTGAGGAAGGCGCGGATCTGGTCGGGCCCCACGAGCCCCTCGGGCACGGTGCGGCCGCGGCGCTTGCGCTCCTGCGTGAGCGCGAGGCGTGCGACCCTGGGTGCAGCGGCGGGGGGTACGTACGGGGTGCGAGGCGAGCGTGAGGAAGGCGCGGATCTGGTCGGGCCCCACGAGCCCCTCGGGCACGGTGCGGCCGCGGCGCTTGCGCTCCTGCGTGAGCGCGAGGCGTGCGACCCTGGGTGCAGCGGCGGGGGGTACGTACGGGGTGCGAGGCGAGCGTGAGGAAGGCGCGGATCTGGTCGGGCCCCACGAGCCCCTCGGGCACGGTGCGGCCGCGGCGCTTGCGCTCCTGCGTGAGCGCGAGGCGTGCGACCCTGGGTGCAGCGGCGGGGGGTACGTACGGGGTGCGAGGCGAGCGTGAGGAAGGCGCGGATCTGGTCGGGCCCCACGAGCCCCTCGGGCACGGTGCGGCCGCGGCGCTTGCGCTCCTGCGTGAGCGCGAGGCGTGCGACCCTGGGTGCAGCGGCGGGGGGTACGTACGGGGTGCGAGGCGAGCGTGAGGAAGGCGCGGATCTGGTCGGGCCCCACGAGCCCCTCGGGCACGGTGCGGCCGCGGCGCTTGCGCTCCTGCGTGAGCGCGAGGCGTGCGACCCTGGGTGCAGCGGCGGGGGGTACGTACGGGGTGCGAGGCGAGCGTGAGGAAGGCGCGGATCTGGTCGGGCCCCACGAGCCCCTCGGGCACGGTGCGGCCGCGGCGCTTGCGCTCCTGCGTGAGCGCGAGGCGTGCGACCCTGGGTGCAGCGGCGGGGGGTACGTACGGGGTGCGAGGCGAGCGTGAGGAAGGCGCGGATCTGGTCGGGCCCCACGAGCCCCTCGGGCACGGTGCGGCCGCGGCGCTTGCGCTCCTGCGTGAGCGCGAGGCGTGCGACCCTGGGTGCAGCGGCGGGGGGTACGTACGGGGTGCGAGGCGAGCGTGAGGAAGGCGCGGATCTGGTCGGGCCCCACGAGCCCCTCGGGCACGGTGCGGCCGCGGCGCTTGCGCTCCTGCGTGAGCGCGAGGCGTGCGACCCTGGGTGCAGCGGCGGGGGGTACGTACGGGGTGCGAGGCGAGCGTGAGGAAGGCGCGGATCTGGTCGGGCCCCACGAGCCCCTCGGGCACGGTGCGGCCGCGGCGCTTGCGCTCCTGCGTGAGCGCGAGGCGTGCGACCCTGGGTGCAGCGGCGGGGGGTACGTACGGGGTGCGAGGCGAGCGTGAGGAAGGCGCGGATCTGGTCGGGCCCCACGAGCCCCTCGGGCACGGTGCGGCCGCGGCGCTTGCGCTCCTGCGTGAGCGCGAGGCGTGCGACCCTGGGTGCAGCGGCGGGGGGTACGTACGGGGTGCGAGGCGAGCGTGAGGAAGGCGCGGATCTGGTCGGGCCCCACGAGCCCCTCGGGCACGGTGCGGCCGCGGCGCTTGCGCTCCTGCGTGAGCGCGAGGCGTGCGACCCTGGGTGCAGCGGCGGGGGGTACGTACGGGGTGCGAGGCGAGCGTGAGGAAGGCGCGGATCTGGTCGGGCCCCACGAGCCCCTCGGGCACGGTGCGGCCGCGGCGCTTGCGCTCCTGCGTGAGCGCGAGGCGTGCGACCCTGGGTGCAGCGGCGGGGGGTACGTACGGGGTGCGAGGCGAGCGTGAGGAAGGCGCGGATCTGGTCGGGCCCCACGAGCCCCTCGGGCACGGTGCGGCCGCGGCGCTTGCGCTCCTGCGTGAGCGCGAGGCGTGCGACCCTGGGTGCAGCGGCGGGGGGTACGTACGGGGTGCGAGGCGAGCGTGAGGAAGGCGCGGATCTGGTCGGGCCCCACGAGCCCCTCGGGCACGGTGCGGCCGCGGCGCTTGCGCTCCTGCGTGAGCGCGAGGCGTGCGACCCTGGGTGCAGCGGCGGGGGGTACGTACGGGGTGCGAGGCGAGCGTGAGGAAGGCGCGGATCTGGTCGGGCCCCACGAGCCCCTCGGGCACGGTGCGGCCGCGGCGCTTGCGCTCCTGCGTGAGCGCGAGGCGTGCGACCCTGGGTGCAGCGGCGGGGGGTACGTACGGGGTGCGAGGCGAGCGTGAGGAAGGCGCGGATCTGGTCGGGCCCCACGAGCCCCTCGGGCACGGTGCGGCCGCGGCGCTTGCGCTCCTGCGTGAGCGCGAGGCGTGCGACCCTGGGTGCAGCGGCGGGGGGTACGTACGGGGTGCGAGGCGAGCGTGAGGAAGGCGCGGATCTGGTCGGGCCCCACGAGCCCCTCGGGCACGGTGCGGCCGCGGCGCTTGCGCTCCTGCGTGAGCGCGAGGCGTGCGACCCTGGGTGCAGCGGCGGGGGGTACGTACGGGGTGCGAGGCGAGCGTGAGGAAGGCGCGGATCTGGTCGGGCCCCACGAGCCCCTCGGGCACGGTGCGGCCGCGGCGCTTGCGCTCCTGCGTGAGCGCGAGGCGTGCGACCCTGGGTGCAGCGGCGGGGGGTACGTACGGGGTGCGAGGCGAGCGTGAGGAAGGCGCGGATCTGGTCGGGCCCCACGAGCCCCTCGGGCACGGTGCGGCCGCGGCGCTTGCGCTCCTGCGTGAGCGCGAGGCGTGCGACCCTGGGTGCAGCGGCGGGGGGTACGTACGGGGTGCGAGGCGAGCGTGAGGAAGGCGCGGATCTGGTCGGGCCCCACGAGCCCCTCGGGCACGGTGCGGCCGCGGCGCTTGCGCTCCTGCGTGAGCGCGAGGCGTGCGACCCTGGGTGCAGCGGCGGGGGGTACGTACGGGGTGCGAGGCGAGCGTGAGGAAGGCGCGGATCTGGTCGGGCCCCACGAGCCCCTCGGGCACGGTGCGGCCGCGGCGCTTGCGCTCCTGCGTGAGCGCGAGGCGTGCGACCCTGGGTGCAGCGGCGGGGGGTACGTACGGGGTGCGAGGCGAGCGTGAGGAAGGCGCGGATCTGGTCGGGCCCCACGAGCCCCTCGGGCACGGTGCGGCCGCGGCGCTTGCGCTCCTGCGTGAGCGCGAGGCGTGCGACCCTGGGTGCAGCGGCGGGGGGTACGTACGGGGTGCGAGGCGAGCGTGAGGAAGGCGCGGATCTGGTCGGGCCCCACGAGCCCCTCGGGCACGGTGCGGCCGCGGCGCTTGCGCTCCTGCGTGAGCGCGAGGCGTGCGACCCTGGGTGCAGCGGCGGGGGGTACGTACGGGGTGCGAGGCGAGCGTGAGGAAGGCGCGGATCTGGTCGGGCCCCACGAGCCCCTCGGGCACGGTGCGGCCGCGGCGCTTGCGCTCCTGCGTGAGCGCGGTGGCGCGTTCCTGCAGGCGCGCCACCACGTCCGCCGACATGCCGATGGGCGCGGCGCCGCCGCCCGCCGCCGCCGCTTCCGCCTGTACAACAAAACACACCCTTACTAATACTGGATACAAAAACTTGTCGTTTATGAAAGAGATCACCGATTTTCGGGTCTCTGCCTCTATTTATGCTGTGCAGCCTTAGTACTTGTTCAACTTTGCAAATAGGATGCATTCTGGATTTTGATACCCAAGATTTTTTTTTATCAAAATACACTTTCAAACATGTGAACCTGGAAACTTTATTTTTTACAGTTGCAAGAGACCATCTTGACTTAATGTCCCATGTCCCCTGGATAGGGCAGAAGCCGTCCACAGTACATACGTCGCCATCTCGAACGGTCTTAAGCTTCGCGTGCAAGAGACCATAGCACTGAATATTTCATTACATTAAAGTCTCGACAAATAGACAGACTGAGGTAAATATCTAATACTAAAAAAGTTACATAACAGGTAATAAAGTTTAATCTTTGGAATTTATGTGGCTGTAGGCCGAGACCTCCGCAGTCTTTATTCCTTCTCATATTCATCCCACATTGAGTAACAAAAACTGGTTGTCTGTAAAGTCGGTTTACGGACGATAGTTTAACGTGACAACGTCATAACAAAACATTCAATAAAAATTACCCAAACGCTAGTACTAAGATTGTATTACGTAATATTGCAACTGGCCGCTCTGTAAGTACATGTAACGTTACAATGAGTCATGCTTTTTCGTATTTGCACCCGGCGACCGGCGTTCATCGATTTATTAGATGTTGTCACGTCAAAAAACATTGCAAGTATATAAAAGCGTAGATGTAGAGAAACATTACCGGGTGGTGCGGCTGCGGCTGGGCCACGCCGGCTTGCGGCTTGAGCGTAGCGAGCGCCTCGCGCGCAGCCGTCACTTCTTTGGTGAGGCGCGCGATCACGCGGCACGCCGCGTCGTGCTGGTACAGCGCGTGACTCAGCTCCTGCGCAGACGGTTAACCAGTTAGGGGGCGTCCATTATTCAGAGGGGGGAGGGGGTCAAGCCAAATCTCTCTTGGAGGAGAGGGGGGTCTGACTGGTCTGAGCATGTATCATGTAATTTTTTCTGGCAAAGAATAGTGTCAAAATGCGAAAAATTAGGTTGAATTTAAGTTTGGTAAATCTTGTTGTGCATGTTTCACACGTTTGTTATAATTATAATAAAGTAATCAAACATATTGTTTTTTTTTAATAAATCAATGCGTTTATACTGAATACAAATTTTTTGAAAAATTTTACGCAAGATTGGAGGGGGAGAGGGGGGTTGAGGCGAATCTCACAATATCACACCAGGGAAAAGGAGAGGGTAAAAATCCTCAAAAACGCCTCACGGACGCCGGGTTACACGACAAACTAATATTTTTCAAGACTCAGAGGCGTCTCTGGCCCATATAGCACCCGTGTGCAATCATTAGGTACTTATATGAAACTACAGCAAAAAAGGGGCAAACACTTAACCAATATATAAAGAGGTGTACAGATATTTTTGACTTCTGGCGTGCGTGTGTTTGTGACCTTGACTGCATACACACAAAAAAAGACTTCTTAACTTATAAAATCTTTTTAAATTAAGATTATTAGTTAAGATTATGCATGCAATTTTGTAATTTTACTGAAATAAACAGTTTAAATTCTTTTTTTTTTTTTTTTTTTAATAATTTTTTTTTTTTTCAAAGTAATTAGAGGAAGACCATGCCCATTGTTTTTGTTTTCTTATGAGTACATTTTTTTGATGAGTTTCTGAAAATGATGGTGAGTTTGGGCAATTTTCATATTGTTTGAAGTTGGGATATGAAAAAAATTTATTTGTATGCATGTTTGTCACTTATTCAGAGCTGGACAGATTTGTATTGGTTCAACCAATTATCATGTATTTTTTTTAGCTTTTCCTCAGTCAAATCTTAGAGTAAATGCAGAATTAAGCACATTTAATTACATAAGTACTCTGTTTTTCTTTTATAATAGGCTGCATATCCACCGGAGCTGTGCGAGGATGCGTTGCGAGGGATGTGTCTCTCATGAACCAATAGAAACACTTCATTTAAAAGGTCTTAAAAACCAAAAAATGTTAACGAAAGGGAGTGGACTGTAAAGGAAAAATGGGGATAGAGGTCGAAAAGAAACGAAAGGTGCTTAGGGCCGTTAGGAAGCAAAATATTGCGTCTCTCTATGATAAGGTATACACGGAAAATATAACGTAGTAGCAGTGACTGCTGAAAGCTCACCTGAGGGCTCCTCGTCTGCGGTGATGCAGAACCTTAGGGCGTCGGTAACGGGCACCGTTGGCTCGTAGTTATCAGCTCCTCCGGAATCACTGCTAACTCTTACCTCGGGTGTCGCACTTAGCCTTTCAGGTTTATTCGCAGGGCGGCGCACAAGGAGTCTTCAGCAGTGGCACTGACTTTATAAAACTATAGGAAAAGATTTGCAAAATTCGTTGCAGACGGTCAGCGTAACGGTTACTCCGTTTTGAAATTAAGGACGGCACATAAGTGAATGACGTGTTTCTATTGGTTCATGACAGACACATCCCTCGCAACGCATCCTCGCACACCTCTGGTGGAAACGCAGCCTTAAGAGCACATTACTGACATATTCATGAATCAAAAGCAGAACTTAGTTTTGGCAAGTCAATTGAGGTAATCAAAAATTAATTAAAATGAACAGAGGGACATACAATCTGAATTATTTCTGCTAAATTCTTCAGAATTTTCAAAATGTATAGGTATACAAATATAAATAAATAAATATATCAATATATAAATATATCAATTAATGACTTGCCTGTCTGGCGGTCTGGAGTTGCTGCCTCTGGGTGAAAGCGTGCAGCATGAGGGCATCCCACTCATCCTGCATGCTCTTTAGAGTGGCGGGGATGGATGTGGCACTCGGAGGCTTTGGCTTTACTATGGCTGGGGCTGAAAACAATTACTATGTTACGGAGAGCCTCACTCGGACCTTAAGTTGATAGTCAAATGTTTACTTTGTCAGTAGGGTTTTAGGGCTTTATATTACAACTGACTATTTTACTAAGAGAGCCGTAAGAAGCTTGATAGGAAGCAATATTCTCAAAAGGAAAAGTGTATTACAATTGACTTAACTATTAATACAATCAAAACAAGGTAAATATACAGTCAAGGGCAAAAATATGTATACACTTTAGTACCTTGTCACTTTAACCACTGTGACAGTTCATATATGGCAGTTCAAGTATGACGAAAATAGACAAGGTACTAAAGTGTATACATATTTTTGCCCTTGACTGTACAAGGGGTAAACTCATAGCGCAGCAGGTGAAGCGGCCGAGAGCAGGAAAGTATTAAAATACCAGGGTCTCGGTTCTGCTTACAATTTTGTTGCTGTTGGTTTTGAGACCCTGGGTCCTTGGGGTCCTGGCGCACACAACTTAATTAAAGAAATACAAAAGCGTCTGGTCGACACCACTGGAGACCAAAGGGCCGGCAGCTATCTCTTTCAACGAATCGCCTTCGCCATTCAACGAGGGAATGCTGCCAGCCTTTTGGGTACGATGCCACGGGGGCCTTTTTTAAACTTAGTCTAGTAGTTTTTAAGTTAGATTTTTAGTTTATAGTTTTAATTTTTGTTAAGTATTGTTTCTTAATATTTGTCTTCTATGAATAAATGTATATTTATAGTTAAGAACTTTTCCACCATCAATTTTTTACCTAAAAAACAGTTAACTGTTAATAGATATTATGAACTTACTTTTGATCTCTATCAGATCTTCAATGTGCAGCTCCTTGCCGCTGATGGGATCAACGCCATTTTCAATGATATATTTCTCGATGATGCGCCTCTCGAATACTGAACCCGACGATGGTGACACCACCGGCACCTCGGGCACCTCATTTGATACTAAAACCGAAAGTTAGGTTATTGCTCAGATAAGAAACCAAAACATTCAATCCTACTCATCATAAACAACAAATAGATCATGAAAACAGTAAATAAAACACATAATGTAACACAAGAATAGTAAATTCACGTTGCAATCAAGGAACGAAAATTAGAGCGTCAACCGGTACGCTTCGTTGACGGATTAATGTGGAACGCTGGTGGATAAACACTTACTTGCACAGTATAAAGCCATTGTTATTTTGCTTTAGGCTGCACAACTACACAAAAGCAAACAGTAATGATAAATCCAGAATTATTTTCACGTTTTTTAGTGTCGCTTTCGCTTCTTCCCTCTAGTTTTGACAACTACAAACGAAACAAAAAAAATGCGTGTAGCAATACCATAGATAAACCTACGAAATTTAGGTCAAGGTCTAAACGGATAAAATTGTGTCTCGAACAGTGGAAATTTTAAGCTTGCTTTATTCATCCTTCGATGTTTTCGATTTGTAGAGTATGAGCTTAGTACTTAGGCCCATACTACACGGGCGGTTCTCCTGCCGCGGGAAACCGCTTATGAACCGCCACTAGACACAATTTTATATGGAAGTTGTATGGTGCAAACTACACTGCGCAGCTCCGTCGAGCGGTTTCCCGCGGCGGGAAACCGCCCGTGTAGTATGGGCCTTATAATAGTACGACAAAGACAAAAAGTATTATTATATCTCTAATATATAAAAATCTCATGTCACGGTGTTTGTTATCGAACTCCTCCGAAACGGCTTGACCGATTTTTATGAAACATTTTTCTCTATGTTCGGTAGGTCTGAGAATAGGTCGTAGGCTAATTTTCTTCGCAGATGGAGTCGCGTGCAACAGCTAGTAACTATATATTCCTAGCACCACTTCTTTACAATAGATTAAACGCCCAATTAGACATTTACTCCCTTAATTATAATAAAGTTAAGATAATTCTCCAAACAGCACTTCAACAAATGTCCTATGAGGATACAGAAAAATTATTGTCAGTCTTAAAATAAATATGCTTAGATACGTAGGTATATAGTTTGTAAGAGTTGTAGTTGTATCTATGTTATAAATGTTAAGATTTTATTTTTTCTTTTGTTTTAATATTTACAATACAATACAATACAATGACTCTTTATTGTACACCAGGAATAGTAAGCAATACAGAAAACAGGTACACAGAGAGAAAGATACAAGGTAAGCAATAGGCGGCCTTATCGCTTAAGAGCGATCTCTTCCAGGCAACCCTTTACCAGAAAGAAGGAAAGACTAGTTTACAGCAGGTGGTGCACCAACAGTGGATCAGAAAATTAAAACGCAACAAAAATAGTACATCTACTCATGCATATATAGTACTTACATTATAATAGGTACACGTCTAAAACAAATATAAGCAGTGGGATAAACAGACACATATAAATAAATAAACAAACTATAACAAAGCTAATTATTACAAGATGACAGATAGTACACCTTAAGCATAGATTTAAAGATTGACAGAGATTTTGCCCGTCGTAAGTCAATCGGTAAGGCATTCCACAACCGAATAGCCTGGACAGTATAAGAATAGACATAAAATTTGGAGTTAGAGAGAGGCACGGTAAGGAGAAAGTTCTGAGAGCATCGAATAGAAGTTACGTAGCTAAACCGCTCTTTGAGGTAGCCGGCTGGGCAAAATACATGCTTTGCTTTAATTAAAATACAAATTACAAAATACTATCTCGCATGTATTTAAAATACGAAATACAAAATACTTTTAAGTCGAGTATTTGAAATATAAAATACAAAATACAGTATTTCAGGTATTTTTATTTAAAATACAAAATACAAATTACAAAATACTAAGTAGAATTAAAACAAATCCAACCCGGCATGGGCAAGCAGAGTAAAAGAAAATTACACTCTTTAAACATGAAACTACCGTGAGGTCGTGAGACTCACTCATAGTGAAACAATACTGATTATCGTCCGAGAGCTGGCACCAATTTTTGGGTAGGTGTTTGAGGCAAGCTGAAAACTTGTCACATACTTCTCCTATAAAAACCCCAACACAAAACTGCAGACCTGGCTGGTGAGTAGCGGGGCTAAATGAAACCATGACTTTTTAAATTTTTTTTTTGGTTCCAAAAATATATTTAGGCAATATGCAATTTATATATGTTGTAGTTTAATGTTTAAAGAATAAAAAAATAATAAGCCAGATGATTTAGTCGGGGCTTTAATATTGCCAGGCGCGTGCAAACATATTTTTCAAAAAAATATAAAAAATTTATTTGATGCAACTTGAAATTTTAATAGAGTATATTATTTATAACTAAAAAATAAGATTCTCTAAAAGACAGGTCATTTTGGTGGGACTTTCTACCTGCCAGGTGATCTAACAAATATACTCACTCGCACGGATATATCATTTGTTAGATCACCTGGCAGGTAAGAAAGTCCCACCAAAATGACCTGTCTTTTTGAGAATCTTATTTTTTAGTTATAAATAAAATTAAAATTTCAAGTTGCCTCAAATAATTTTTTTATAATTTTTTGAAAAATCAAAATATGTTTGCACGCGCCAGGCATTAAAAGCCCAAATAAATCGTCTGGCTTATTTTTTTATTATTCTTTAAACATTAAACTACAACATATAAAAATTGCATATTGCCTCAAATATATTTTTGGAACCAAAAAAAATAAAAATCAAAAATTCATAGGTATATAGGGCTATGACACCGCTACTCACCAGCCAGGTCTGTAGTCTTGTGTTGGGGTATAATAGGAGAAGTATGTGACAAGTTTTCAGCTTGCCTCAAACACCTACCCAAAAATTGGTGCCAGCTCTCCTACTATTACCCACGTTTCAAAACGAGTCGAGTTTAACTCGACAGTTTCGGGCTAATCCGTAACCCTTCCTCTCGGAAGAGCATGCTACGGCTGTGCCAAACGTGCACTCAAGTACGCTACGGCCTGAAATACCTATGTCGACTTAAACTAGTTTTGAGACGTGGGTAATCAGTATTATTATTATTAAGGAAACTAGGTACTTTTACTAATTAAAAGCAGAGTTTCCTTTCCTAAACACCAGACTTAAGTGTTTATCTGCCTCTCATAGGGGAATGAATAAAGTCATGTCTACACCGGTGCGTTTTCATGTTCAACTTAAGATCGCTAAATGAAATCTAAATGTATTTTGTTAAAATGTATTTTGAAGTCATAAGTATTTGAAATACTAACTACAAAATACCTTAGCGTCAGGTATTTGAAATACGAATTACAAATTACATTTTCAGCGAGTAATTGAAATACAAATACCAAATACGTATTTGTATTTCAATTACAAGTAATTCAAATACTGCCCAGCCCTGGAGGTAGCGAGGAGTTGCAGGGTTAAAGAGAATGCCGTAAAGAAGGTGGAGAATGTGAGAGTTACGGCGAAGGCGATATTTAAGAAGTATTTAAGATTTGTTTTTTTTTTTGTATTCCTTATTTCACACCTGAAACACAGGAATTTTTTTTCCTAGTTCAGGTATACGTAACATTTTCCCTTTTTAAATATGTTTAGTCTATAAGTTGTTATGTTTTGTAACTTTTAGTATGATAAATAAAGATTTATTATTATTATATAGAAAGACAAAGATTCGCACCGGGGTCGTTCACCCTGTGAAAATCACGAAAGTTTAAAACAATCCATACTATAACATTATAAATGCGAAAGTGTGCCTGTCTATCTGTTACCTCTTCACGCTTAAACCGCTGAACCGATATAGATGAAATTTAGCACTTACATGAAAGATAGTTTTGAGTCCCGTGAAAGGACGTAGCATAGTTTTTATCCCAGAATCTATAACCGCTTTAGACAAAATTTGATAAGCTTCCGTGCATCCTTGCATGCTTCCATGCCTGCTTGCACGCTCGCTAGCTGGCATGCTTTCGTACTTGTTTGCACGCTTGCTTGTATGCTTACTTGCAGGCCTGCTTGCATAATACATTGCTTGCTTCTCTAAAATATTTATGGTTCACGCGAGCGAAGCCGCGGTATTTATTACCCGCTAGTGATCATATATTTACTGTCGATTTCTATTTCTTTCTTTCGTGAAAGCCGTGAGAAGTTAGCAGGAACTGGGATGTCCCAATTTTTGGCAACGTATAATAAATCGAAAACCGTTTGGAGAAATAGGCTTTGTGAAGCGTTTTCAGAAATCAGATTCCAAAAATATGATAATCTGAATTAAATAAAGAAAATTTAAGTAATGACCTTCATTTGACCCCTGCAGTGAATCGTCACAAAGGCAGATATAAAGCAGGTCTACACTCTAAAGCAAATTGACAGTTTGAAATGTAGCTGTCCTGCTTATAATAGCAAAGAGTGACAAAGACAGAACTTTAATCACATGATGCACACCTGGATTTACACAGTTGTCATTTCTCATAAAGTCCGAAATGTATACAATACTCGCAATGTATTTTTACAAATTAAATTATTAAATTACTACGTTACAAGTAAATATGAAAGAATTTAGATATCAGATTTTAATAAAAAATATCTATTTACTATCACACCATTAAACAAACAGGAATAATCGAAGCTAAAAGAAGAGAAATAAATAAAACTTTTTTGTCATGGTTCATTTAGGACCCTAAGCCGTGTTTGTAATATTGACAGTGACAAGACAAATCAGGGGCACTACTACAAAATTCGAAGTTCGTATCGTATCATCCCTCTCACTCTCGTGTCAAATCATATTAGCGTGAGCGGGACGGCATGAAACGAAGTTCGAATTATGCACTTCGTAGTAGGGTCTCAGTAGTGCCGTGGTAGTGCCACAGATTATGTTATATACGACTTGAATTTTTCTAGGCTATGGAACGTGGCTCTCTCACTGTGACGTCATCCAACGTATTTCTAAAAAAAAATATAAAAAATTAAATACTCAACCAAATTCAAAATCGATGAAAATGGTGTCTTAAAATATCCTATTCTTTCCAAAAAAAATATAATAACTATAGGTTATTTTTTTTGGTGCATCCCAATTCTGTTATAAAATCGCGACTGACGTATTCATTGAGTATCGTGAAGTCAGCCCAGTCAGCCCTGGGGGGTTACCACGAAATCCGAAGTTCGAAACGAAGCCCGCAACGAAAATGGCACGAAGTTCGTCGGTGATCGCTACTACGAAGCAATTTCGGATTCGTGAGTTTCGTGTCGAAACCATAGACCACTTTCGATCGAACTTCGTGAGTCTTCGTGAATGGAAATAAATGGGAAAGACCGAATGGATAAATAAAGCGTCTTGCACAATTTCATTTAAAAACCGGTAAATGGATTATTAGCTTCAAATGGACCTAAAATTCCAATAAATAATTAATATTATACATTTCCAACATTCCGCTTCATCACAACATAGTTTTGAGCAAGTTTTAATGCTGAATTCAAGGAAATTTTGTGCTTTTGTTATTCTCATACATACCCAAATGATACAAACGTCAAACTAAATTGTCAAACGTCAAACTGCGTGTGCGTACTTTAAAAACTTTAGCGAGAGAAGTAAGTAATCAAAATATATTTTTATTTTATTTAGTCATGTATTATAGTACATTTTTAAAACTTTGTCCATATATGTATAATAACAAGTAGCTAATTGTGTGCGACGAGTATTGTTACATGTAATGAGGAGTAATTAATTAATTAATTTGAGACTTTTCTTCAATCTAATCTTCTTTTAATATTTTATGACAAAAAGTGTATACTGACTATGTTATCTCAATTTTGAGTGACTTGTGGGTTGGAACGCTACTGCATAACTATGTCTATATATGAAACAAACACTGGGAAAGTTCAGCCAGATCTGCCCACTAAGTTGGGGTTCTTCATATCGTCAAGAACATCACAACCACTATTATCCAACTTATGATAAGCACATGTCTGCACTCCAGTCTTCCTTTCTGAAATATGGGTCCGAGACCATTCCATATGTGAATGTGGCTTGGACGAGGATATCCTCGAACACATGTTTTTATACTGCCAAAAAATTGTTATGGCCTCCCTTCCAAATTTCCTCTCACTGTAAACTTAACTTCCTTCTTGCACTAGCACACACACCCACCTTATAAATGTAGGTATTATGTAAGTTTATAAAAATTTATTTATGTTTGTTAGTTTAATAAAATTTATGTTTCTGTTGTCTATTTCAGGTTCTCAGCCGAGTATCACACACCAAAGCTACCAAACACTAGCCAACCAATATTGTCTTTCAGAATCATCAATAGTATTGGTAGAGCTATATTTTTAAAAACTGAGGTGAGAGTAGTAAGTAATAAAAATCAATTTTATTTTAGTTCTGTTATAATATAATAATAATACATCTTTAAACCTTTGTCTATATATAATAACAAGTAACTAGTTGAGTGCAACAAGTATTGTTACACGTAGGTAAAGAGGAGTAATTAATTCATATGAGATTTTTCTTGAATCTAATATTCTTCTTCTAATATATAAAACAAACATTTATTTCTTAATTAGGAACTTGTTATCAAATCAGCATTGTTAAGAGATCAAAAATACACAAAATTAGTTCCGGGCTTTGTTTCAATGAAAACAGTGAGCCTTCTAAGCTATAGTACAGTTCTAGAATAACATAAAACAATGTACCTAGGTAGTGGTATTTTAACAAAATTTATGTTTGTGTTGTCTATTTTAGGTGCACAGCCGAGTACTAGAAGCTACTGAACAAAGGACAGCCAATAGTGTCTTTCTCAACCTCAATATTGGCAGAATCATCGATAGTATTGATAGAGCTATATGTATTTTTATAAATTGAATTGAAATTGAAGTGAGAGAAGTAAGTAACCAATATCTATTTTTAATTTAGTTGTAGGTACTATAATAGATTTTTAAAACTTTGTCCATATCCATACTCTAATAGTATAAATGGGAAAGTGTGTCTGTCTGTCTGTTACCTCTTCACGCTCGAACTGCTGAAACAATTTTGATTAAATTTGTATTTACAGATAGTTTGAGTTTGCGGAAAGGGTATAGGATGGTTTTTATCCCAGAAATCACCCTTCAAAGGAGTGATAGTTTTTGTAGGGAATCAATAACCGCTGAACCAGTGTAAATTAAATTTGGTATAGAGATAATTTGAGATGTGAGAAGGGGTAAAGTATAGATTTTATCCCCGAAATCATCCCTTAAGCGGGGTGAAAATTAGAAAAGGGAGTCAATTAAAAAGGACTAGAACTTTTATAATTTATATGTGATGATTGTCAGAAGTGTGAGGACTTGATCCATGTATTGTTGGAGTGCGTCCAGGATTTGGAATTGAGAAGAAGAGTTCTTGGAGGATTGGGTTCCATGTACAATGGCCAGGTCAATTGTTGGCTGACAGAGCCGTTATCGTGTGAGGCAGTCAGCATATACCATTTCATTGATCTGTCCCTTGAATAGGGAAGTGAGTACGCTCTCATGAGGCTGACATGATCACCTGGAGTGTTCAAAGCCTCAACAAAAATTAGACAAAAACTTATAATTTAACTTTTCATTTGAAATAAAAAATGTTTATGTATTTTTTGACCTATTCATCCATACTAATAATTATTATAAATGTGAAAGTGTTTGTCTGTCTGTTACTTCTTCACGCTTAAACCGCTGAACCGATTTTGACGAAAATTAGGTACAGAGAAATCACTTTGTTAGAAATAAAGAATCTATAAGTATGTACATATGTACCGGTAATTCAATACATCATCATCATCATTTCAGCCAAAAGACGTCCACTGCTGAAGATAGGCCTCCTCCAAGGCTCGCCAAACAGATCAGTCCCGTGCAATCCACATTCAATGCGATCCCGCAACCTTAACCAGGTCGTCGCTCCATCTTGTTGGAGGCCTACCTACACTGCGTCTTTCAGTCCGTGGACGCCACGCGAGACCCTTTTTGACCCATCGGCCATGAGTTCTAAAGACGATGTGCCCTGCTTACTGCCACTTGAGTCCAGCTATTCTTCGAACTATGTTGGTGTCGTTGGTGACTTTAGTTCTCGAGCGGATTTCATAATTTCTAATGCGATCCCACAGAGAAACTCCGAGCATAGCCCACTCCATCGCCCTCTGAGTGACTTCGAGCTTTCTTATGAGGCCCATCGTTAGTAATACACACTGTTAAAAGACTTTTGACTTGAGACATTGCGGTATAAGTATTGGATGACAAGATATTGCGGAGCTTCCCGAACGCTGCCCACTGCCCAGCCGAGTCTAATTCGTCGATTGACCTCCTTCTTGAAGTTGATCCAAGTTGCCAATAATACCAGAGGCCGGGCAGCAGCGTCCTCGGTATCTTTCGGTATCCCACTGCGGTCGCCAACCCGCCTGCCAAGCGTGGCGACTATGGCAATAACATAACGCCCTAAACCCCTAAGGGCTAGTCAAACTAAAATTCAATACACTCAAAAGTAATTAACTCTTTTCTCAAGATTTTGGTTTTGTTAGTTAGTGATGTTATTCAATACAATCAAAAGTTATACTTATTAGGTAAATGTTTTCTCAAGATTTTGGTTTTGTTAGTTAGTTAGTGATTTCTTTATTGCAGTAAGCCGACGAATTATGGGCTTGATGGATGTTTGAACGCAATTTGCTCGCTCTTGTTTTGCTTTACATAAGTACGTAGTGGGTTTTGGGTCCGTGCTGCGGCCCCACAGCAAGAGATTTAATTGTTGTCAGACTGTAAGATGGAACTTTAAGCTTTCTTGTGTTTCTAGTAGCCTTTGGCTTATCGACGTTAATGGGAAGGTGTTAAGGTCGCGGGCACGGCTTAACATATTATTTATTTACTGTTAATAATACATGTTGTAACGTTTCCTTCAGGCAGTCGAGCCCGACGTGTGGTGGAGCTCACAGCGCCGCGGCCCCGCCACTTGGATTAGCGAAGCCGGCTGCTGGACAGCGAGGGGCAGCAGCCGGCGGAGCTGGCAGTCATTCGGGAGGAGGGGGCAGAGCTCCGGACAGACTTGCAAGACATGACTCGAGCCGTCACATTGCTCGCTGAGGAGCTGAAAAGAAGTTAGTGCCGCGTAACGTGTTTAGTTGCACACACAGCTCTAACTTTATGTTTTTGCACTAAGTATACTTTTTTAGCATTAGAAAGAAGGTAAAGCGATCTTGACTTGACATTAGTTAAATTTATATTTGTAGGTACTTTTGGTTTCACCATCACAAAAGAAAGTAGGCACTTGTTTTTATTAAAGTTTTAATTCAACTATTTAAGTTAGTAAAAAGTTTTTCGTTTCACTACCTAAGTTGCGTTATGAAACGAAAAGGTGATTTACGTTGATTAGCTCAATTTTATAATTTTTATAAGTAGTGTACTTATTTACTCTAGTTTCTCTTCTAACCTTATAGTGTGGGGTATCGTTTGATGGGTCTTTTAAAATCATTTCAAGGTTGTGCAGACGATTTTTCGATATAGTGATTATTTTGGAAAATATTCAACTTTAAAATACAATTTTAGTTACCATATAGGTACTATAATGAACTAAAGCTCAAGCCTTCTCACTCTGCAGTCGCCATATTAGGCCGAGATGATTGATTTTATAATCTAGTCGAAAATTTATGTAGCGTTTTAGTTTTAGGATTAGGTTTAATACATAATAAGTACGTATTTAAATGTAAGTTTTAAAGAAGGAACTGATTTTATGTAATTTTGTCCAAGTTATATTATTATAGTGTACACATTAAAGAATGAAAACTCATTATCTTTTTTTATTATAGCTTTTAAGTATTTCCAAATAAAACCCTTGTGTAAGATAGATAGGTATATGTATCTAATTATACCGGTGTAAGTATAATTTATATTGTTTTGGAGAATTGCAGTTACCGGGAAAGATGCTGAAGTATTTTTAGCAATACAAAACTGTGTGGCACTTTTAGCGGGGGGAATGCACATATTCCTAGTGTTCCTAGTGTACATCTGCACATAAAATGTCACTATGTCTCAGTGGCACTCCCCGGTGGTGACCCATTCAGATGAGGCCCGCCCTTGTGCAACTCTGACAATTTAAGACAGTGTCTTATGTGACAAAAAAAATACATATCCATGGGAATTCCGAAACTTACATCGTCGTCTACGACTTTTATAATTATTTTGTATGAAGAATACTCTTGTGCAAGATTTCATGTCTCTGCATTTACTTAATTTAGTTAAGATTTTGGAATTTAACATGGATCCATGGGGACAAAAAGTAGCCAAAGTAGGTATGAGTTATTCCAGAGATAAATACGTCAAGCCGTTTTAGGGCGAAAGTAAAAAAACAAGCCCTCACACCGACAAGCTTTCACAATATCATCACTATCCCAGCCTACCTACGCGGGTCCCGTGCGGAACTGTACTCGTAGGTATGTTATATGACATAATATTTTTACTTAGGCACTACCAGTAGAGTGAAGGGAAATTTTAATTTCCCGTGACACAAATATTCAAATTGGCTGATTAAACGGATATTATGAAATCTCCCGTGGATTACCTCATTACCAATGGTAGGTATAGTCGGGGTAAGTAAAGGTTCGTCACTTTTCGACTCTATCGAAAAGTGACGAACCTTTTTCTACCCCGACTATACTATTCAATACTAAGTATAAGTAAGTATAGCAAAGCAAGATAAACTACATATTTATTTCATAGTGAAATACGACGTACGAATTAAATACTCACGTCTTAAAACGAGTTTAACTCGATATGTTTCGGGCTAATTTCCGTAGCCCTTCTTCCCGGAGCCACACGTCACGGCGGCTGCCTAAAATGCACCACGAGCTACCGTCACTTTATCCATGTTCAGTCAACGTCATGTCATGAATCAGTGATCACTTTTGTACCTTGCCGCTTTCAGTCGTTACATACTTTCGAATGACTTTTCAGACAATTTAAAATGACAAGGTACAAAATCACGTGATCTAATTTCGTTTACTTACGTCCATTAAGAAAAAAAACTGCTTAATTTTAGCACAAATATTTTAATAAGACTAGGTACATACTACATCTAAGGATTGGAGGTGTAATAAAATACAAATCACACTGCATAACATTGACATTGTCATTTTCTACTCACCAACTTCATCTCAAGTCCCAGTACAGTCGAACAATTTAATTCCTAGGCCACTATAGAACCTTGTCGCATTAACTACTAGATAATTACAACGTCAGTGAGGGTCAAAGGATTTATTGAATCAGGCGTTACTTTGCGGAGGTCCATATTAATGAACTAAAACAATTACTTTGCTCACCCGCGACCCTACAATAGTTACGTTTATGCAAGAAATGTGTGTTCATGCAGTTCCTCCACCTCCACACTGTACGAACACACACAAATCACATAAACACAACTATCACCACCACCAAGCTACACTGACGCGTTTCGAACTCAACCAGAGCTCATCCTCGGAGTTACCACAACCGTATGCTATGCTACCAAATGTTAAACTCCTAATGTTAGTTTAACATTTGGTAGCATAGCATGCGGTTGTGGTAACTCCGAGGATGAGCTCTGGTTGAGTTCGAAACGCGTCAGTGTAGCTTGGTGGTGGTGATAGTTGTGTTTATGTGATTTGTGTGTGTTCGTACAGTGTGGAGGTGGAGGAACTGCATGAACACACATTTCTTGCATAAACGTAACTATTGTAAGGTCGCGGGTGAGCAAAGTAATTGTTTTAGTTCGTCAAAGGATTATCAATTTTCCGAACTCAACATGCAATAAACGTTTTCGCTCCATGAAATAAGGGGAAAAAAAGAAGTTTTGACGATGGACAGTGGCAATTCAAGTTATTAATACACAAGCAAACTCCTTTCCTTCCTATTCATTATTGTTGACACATGTTCGAAAAGATAGAGATGTCATCATGACGTACATCACGCAATAATCACTGTTAAACGATTCATTACGAAATGGTTCTATTAGATAGTTTAGTTACTATGAGCTTCTCGATGAAGAAACAGGCCCTATACTACGAAGCGCGAAATTCGAACTTCGTTTCATGCCGTTCCGCTCACGCTAATGGTATTTATTACGAGAGTGAGAGGGACCACACGATCCGAACTTCGAACTTCGAATTTCGTAGTAACCCCCCAGCATCGTGAGAAAACCTGCAGCCATCTGCGAAGAAATTCAAAGGCGTCCGTATATGAAGTCCGTAATCCATCTTGGGCTAGAGTGCTTACTGCTTAGCCCGTTCCCTCTAGCCTATGAGATGAGGCCTGTGCCCACCAGCGGGACTTATATAGTGTGACTAAAATGGGATACTAGTTAAATAAAGAATTATCATTAAATATCATTCCAATATACTGAGCCTTACCGATACAAATATCGACGTGTGAAAGGTTCACCCAATGTTTGATAATCCAAAAAATCAGATGAGTAGGTAAGTAGCACATGTTCAGCAAGTTGTGATTAGGAACATACATAACAGCGGATTTATCCAGTCAGAGATACTTCGTTTTTTTTAGCATTAGAAAGAAGGTAAGCGATCTTGATGTGTCGTTTTATTGAAAAACGCTTTTGAAAAATTTTTTTTAACAAATATAATTTAAAAATGCAATTCAGTTAACCACTAACGACTAATGGGTACCACTTACAAGCAAACAATGCAGTTGATAAATATACAGTTGTGGCCATATAATTAAGAACGATTATTTATTGAGATGATTTTTTCAAAGTAACAAGTATAACTAATTGCCCGTATTTTTTTTATTTCTCTCGGTATTGCGAAACTTTTCCGTACTACCGGTACATTCATTTATGCAACATAGTTGGTTAAAAAATTAATAGAGAAACTTTATACATTCGATCTGAACCTAGTATTAGTACTTACTGGCTGGTCACGTAATTAAGAACGCTGAATAGTTTATTATTTTTTCAAATTTAAATAGAGAACACTGTGTGGCTCTGTGGTTGTAGATTATTATTCGTATAATTTTGGCGCCATTTCGTGCTGTTAAAGTCTTAAAAGTGATTACTTCGTATAAAAACAATGGGGAAAAATAAAACTTGTGATAAATCTACAAGAGAAGTAATAATAAAACTTCGCGAGAAGAATTGGTCGTATAAAATGATAGCCGACCATCTGCAATGTTCAAAAACAATGGTTTTCCATGCCGTAAAGCATTTTTCCACGTATCAAACTACTTCAAACGTTCCGCGTGGACCTAGACAGAGAAAGTCATCTCGTCGAGATGATCGAAATATCGTTCGTTTGGCAAAACAAAATCCTTTTAAAGGGTCTAATGAGTTGAGAAAAGAATATTTTGGCGAAAACAACCCTTCAGCAATCTCTGCACGCACTATTCGAAGGCGTTTGGTAGTAAATAAGTTGAACGGAAGGATAGCAAGGAAGGTGCCTATGTTGAAACGATGTCATAGGCAAGCCCGACTTGCATTTGCAAGAAGGTATGAAAACTGGACAGTCAGACAGTGGAAAAACGTTCTTTTTTCTGACGAGACAAAAATAAATAGGGTATGTTCTGATGGAAAACGATATGTACGACGCCCTCCGAATAAAGCATTCGACCCAAAGTACACAAAAGTGACATTAAAGCATGGCGGGGGAAATGTGAAAATTTGGGGGTGCTTTTCTGGACATGGCGTTGGACCTGTTAGGCTGATAGAAGGAAACATGGATCAATTCCAATACAAAAATATACTGCAAGAAACAATGTTACCATATGCCGAAGACGTGCTTCCGGTTATTTGGACATTCCAGCACGACAATGATCCAAAGCATACTGCACGCACCGTTAAGGAATTCCTCACATCACAATCAGTTTCAGTCTTAGATTGGCCAGCCAACAGCCCAGATCTTAACCCAATAGAGCATCTTTGGTGCGAAGTCAAGAAAAAGGTTTCAAATCGACAGTGTGGCAATTTGAGAGAGCTGTACGACGTTTTCTTAGAAGAATGGAACTCTTATTTCTCTTGCCAAATGTCAAAAATTGATAGATTCAATGCCTCGCCGGTGTAAAGCCGTAATTAAAAGCCGTGGACATGCTACTAACTATTAATTTTAGTTCAAATGTATTAATTTGCTTTTTTTTCTATACCAACTTCACATTAATATGATTTATTTAATCTAAGTTTCATATAAAACAACTCTCGAGCAGTTTAATAAATCGTTCTTAATTATTTGTCCAGCTTCATTACTATTTGAATTTATTAGTATAGAGAACAAATAAAATTTGTAAAAAAAAATGTTAGCAATTATACACTATTATTATTAATCCCGTTTGCTCTATCCATGTGGCTATTTTATAACATAACTTGTTACTTCTAAGAAGGAACACAACTAGACATATGACATTTTGTAGATAAAAAAAAATCGGAAACTTCAAATCGTTCTTAATTGTATGACCACCACTGTAAATGATATGTAAATCATCTTTACAAGTTAAAATAAAAACTAGATGAGATGTTTATTTTCTACTTTCTACCGCACTCTCTTTCACGTGTGTCTTCCCAGAGTGATAAACTATCTCTATATCAAATATCATCTGGGTGTATCAAGTTTTGCTATGGTTACACAAAGTTTGTCCTTCTGACAACCTAAGCATTTGTCTGTCTATGAAACAGTATGAAGTGTCACTTGGACAACCGGGGATAGAGTAAACAACGCAAAAAAGTTGATTCACCCATCTAAGTCGGTTCAGCGGTTTAAGCGTGAAGAGCCGAGGTAACAGACCCTACGCGGGCAAAGTGCGGATTGGGAACTTCACACACACCATTGAATTTCTTCGCAGGTGTATGCAGGTTTCCTCACAATGTTTTCCTTCACCGTAAAGCTCATGGTTCATGGTAAATTTCAAATGTAATTTCGCACATAAATTCCGAAAAACTCAAGAGGTGCGAGCCGGGATTTCAACCCACGACCCTCTGCTCGAGAGACCATAGGTCAAACCACTTAGACCGGGGGTTGGTCACACAAAATATTACCTAGGTCATTTGTACCAGTATGGCGGTTCTTCAGGGGTCTAATTACCTAATGACAAAAAGGAAAATGATGGTCATAGCGCTGGTACCGGCGGCCCAATCGCGTGGGCGTTAATCGAACGTGTCGGATAAATAACGAGCGTCGAACGATTTGTTCCACAAAAATTCTTGTATTTTCCGATAGTCGATAAAAAATCAGAAGGCGGTAGCGTAATGCCATACTTCTCCGGTGTGGCTTACAGCCCGCCATACCGACGCAAACACATTAATTTAAAAACAACATTTCAACCATTTGTACCAAGCTAATTTTTGCACAGCTAATCATCGTCGAGTAGCCATTCGCGAAAATAAACAGTTCTCCGTGTGATTATAAATAGAAGTCTGATAATGCCATACCTGCGGGAGGTGGCGAATGTGTACAATATTTTTTCAAAATTCTAAGTTTTTATTCGTATTTCAAACGATTTGTACCAGTATGGCACTAATTTTTCCTGTAAGTTTGAGGTTTGAAAAATATAAATACAAAATTTCAAACATCTAGGTGGCGGCAATCTATCTTATAACCAGATGTTATGTTGTATAATATTGTACGGCTACCACCGCTCGAAAGATTTTTTAGACCCCTGAAGAACCGCCGTACTGGTACAAATGACCTAATATTTTGTGTCACTATCCCCCGGTCTAACTAGGCCACCACGGCTTTTTTAGTAGTATGAAATACAATCAATCAATCAAACAAAATAAATATAACAATTTGTGATCCATCAGGGCTATCAGCTATCGGCGATTCAAATCGCATATGAGTTGCGCGCGGGCCTGTCCGCGCTGAGCGGCGGGGGCCGGGGGGCGGGGCGGCGCTCCTCAGCAGGCTCCTGCTCCGTGAGGCCGAGCGGCTGGAGGCAACATATCTGAAAAGCAGATACATTTATACAGTGTGGTTTAAAAAAAATCTACATTAATCATTAAAGTTTCTTTGAAAATCACAATAAATTAATTGTTAGTTCCAAGTGAATGTTTAATGGTGTCAATAGTGATTTAAAAGAACTAATAAATAAAAATAAAAAGCCTTTATTAATCCCCGCCTCTTTAAAGTACAGAACTAATAACTATTTGTTAAAGATTTATTTAAATTGGACTTTCCACAACATATTATGAAAGCAGCCTAAACTCTAACAGCTATACTATTGACCACTAAGGAATTCCACTGTGTATCATCTGGCTCCGTCATCAGATCATCTAAGGCACTAAATTAATGTATTATAACCCAGATTTGCAATTTTTGAAATCAATATGAAAGTGCCTAAGAAATTATCTAATTACTTTGATCTCCACACTTTGTTTTGTTGTCAGTTCAGAAAGTTTGTTAAATTAAAAAGTAATTGCATGTACATTCCCCTAGTGGTATGGTGAGTATTTCTTTATGCCCATGGTATCATCACAGTGCTGAAATGCACCATAAATTGTTATTGATATACCTAGTATGTTAATGACTGACCTACAAGGCAGGGCTGGGCAGTATTTGAATTACTTGTAATTGAAATACGTAATTGAAATACAAATACGTATTTGGTATTTGTATTTCAATTACTCGCTGAAAATGTAATTTGTAATTCGTATTTCAAATACCTGACGCTAAGGTATTTTGTAGTTAGTATTTCAAATACTTATGACTTCAAAATACATTTTAACAAAATACATTTAGATTTCATTTAGCGATCTTAAGTTGAACATGAAAACGCACCGGTGTAGACATGTCTTTATTCATTCCCCTATGAGAGGCAGATAACACTTAAGTCTGGTGTTTAGGAAAGGAAACTCTGCTTTTAATCAGTAAAAGTACCTAGTTTCCTTTAATGAGAGTAATTTTTAGTAAAATAATACTGATTACCCACGTCTCAAAACTAGTTTAAGTCAGGCCGTATTAAGGTATTTCAGGCCGTAGCGTAATTGAGTGCACGTTTGGCACAGCCGTAGCGTGCTCTTCCGAGAGGAAGGGTTACAGATTAGCCCGAAACTGTCGAGTTAAACTCGACTCGTTTTGAAACGTGAGTAATAGTAGGAGAGCTGGCACCAATTTTTGGGTAGGTGTTTGAGGCAAGCTGAAAACTTGTCACATACTTCTCCTATTATACCCCAACACAAGACTACAGACCTGGCTGGTGAGTAGCGGGGCTAAATGAACCTATGAATTTTTAATTTTAATTTTTTTTGGTTCCAAAAATATATTTGAGGCAATATGCAATTTTTATATGTTGTTTAATGTTTAAAGAATAAAAAAAAAATAAGCCAGACGATTTAGTCGGGGCTTTAATATTGCCTGGCGCGTGCAAACATATTTTGATTTAAAAAAAAAATATAAAAAAATTATTTGAGGCAACTTGAAATTTTAATAGGGTATTATTTTTAACTAAAAAATAAGATTCTCAAAAAGACAGGTCATTTTGGTGGGACTTTCTACCTGCCAGGTGATCTAACAAATGATATATCCGTGCGAGTGAGTATATTTGTTAAATCACCTGGCAGGTAGAAAGTCCCACCAAAATGACCTGTCTTTTTGAGAATCTTATTTTTTAGTTATAAATAATATACTCTATTAAAATTTCAAGTTGCATCAAATACATTTTTTATATTTTTTTGAAAAATATGTTTGCACGCGCCTGGCAATATTAAAGCCCCGACTAAATCATCTGGCTTATTATTTTTTTATTCTTTAAACATTACTACAACATATATAAATTGCATATTGCCTAAATATATTTTTGGAACCAAAAAAAAATTAAAAAGTCATGGTTTCATTTAGCCCCGCTACTCACCAGCCAGGTCTGCAGTTTTGTGTTGGGGTTTAATAGGAGAAGTATGTGACAAGTTTTCAGCTTGCCTCAAACACCTACCCAAAAATTGGTGCTAGCTCTCGGACCATAATCTGTATTGTTTCACTATGAGTGAGTCTCACGACCTCACGGTAGTTTTATGTTTAAAGAGAGTAATTTTCTTTTACTCTGCTTGCCCATGCCGGGTTGGATTCGTTTTAATTCTACTTAGTATTTTGTAATTTGTATTTTGTATTTTAAATAAAAATACCTGAAATACTGTATTTTGTATTTTATATTTCAAATACTCGACTTAAAAGTATTTTGTATTTCGTATTTTAAATACATGCGAGATAGTATTTTGTAATTTGTATTTTAATTAAAGCAAAGCATGTATTTTGCCCAGCCCTGCTACAAGGTCTTATTTTAAGTTATCAATGCATCGCACTGGCCACAATTTATGCACAACCATTCAATGCACATAATATATAGCATTAAAACATAACACCCCTATTTTTGTGTTGAGGATTGAAAATAAGCAGAATATTGCCAATTTGCCAATGCATTACAGTGATTGATTAATACAAATTTGTGAATAACAACTTTTCTATCAACAATTTATTTTTTTAAACATCACTATAATCAGGGGTATTGTTTTGTGAATAAATACCAACTGTACCAGGATGATGATGATGATGATGGTAATTTCTTAACCAAGTAAATAGGTACCAGCAATACTAAATTACAAGCTGTATCAAATTATTACCTCTTTGTGACAAGACCCATTCAAATGCAATACGATAAACAAATTCCATGAAGACAAAGTATGTATGTATGTAGAATGGCCAGTTTGCAGGCCATTTGCAGGTCAATGTAATAAGTATAATGATTCTTTGCCGGGGATCTTTTACAGTATCTATGTGTTGTATGGTACATCAGAGACATCAGAGTATAATTCTCTGTGTAATTTTTCACATTTGTAACCATTTTTGTTCCTTAGTTGATATATATAAGCTACTAGCTGTTGCCCCTGACTCCATCTGCAAAGAATTCATTTATTGCTATCCCGCAGGAACTTAGCAATATTTGTGCATAAAAACTGTCCTATGACCTATACAAAGACTCAAACTATCTTTATACCAAATTTCATCTAAATCACTTAGGCAGTTTAAGGCTGAAGAAGTAACAGACAGACACACATTTGCTTTTACAATAATATAGTATGGATACAATAAGGGCTTACCATTAAGGCAGGGTCAATTCCACGGTTATTTAGTTTGGGACGAAGTAAGGGCACCACCTCCATGCAGAGGGCCTCAAACACCTCCAAAGTCAGTCGGAAGGTATTTTAAAACTCTCTGTCCAGAGGTACAGGGAAATAAATAATTCACGAGTCCCGCGTCTTTGACTTTAACGCTCTGTTAGCTCTTCAGCTAAAGCCTCTTCTACAAGTTAAAATCTTGCAATTAGTTCTAATCTAAAAAACAAATTAAAATAAATTAAAAAACTAGTGTAAGTACATAGGAATTTCATACAATGTTTCACCCATTAAATAAACGAATTTTCAAATCCTTTCTAAATGTCTGCTACAAACAGGCAACTTCTGTGCAAAATTTCATGCTTGTAAGACTTGCTTTGCTTGCAGAGAGTGTAAGTCCTCTATCAGTTATATTATTCTCTACACAACCGCCCAAAGAAAAAAAAGAGTTTTGCCTTGCTTTAGTAGACTAGCCAACACTCTGACATAATTTACCAAATTCACTGCTTAGCTTTCTTTAGAAGTGTACATTTTCAAAGTATTTTGCGGTATTTTGATAACTTCTCATATACTTTTGGGTACTTAATTACATATCTCAAAAGAAATATACGGTTGTTACTTAATGAGAACATGCCTTAAGATGACTATTTTAACTAAGAAACTTTCAAAATAAAATATCAAAGGTTAAAAGTAAAAACTGCATGTTACTTAGTAACTTTTGATTTAAGATACCTATTTGAAATTGATATTAAACAAAAATACTTACATTGAAAAAGCAGGCTCTCGAACTGTAGGATGGCACAATAACAAAACCAAATCAATTGAACACTGAAACTCTTTCGAATTAACGAATAAATACGGCAAATCACAATACCTACTCAATATCAATCAGCAATGATACGTCACAAGTGTTACAACAAACAAAAATAACAAAATCGTCCGCAAGGTCGCTTTTCCTACAAAATTCATCGAAACGAAGGCAAAACGACAACTATTTAGTTATCGTGTGATTTTGACGTTTCTACGCGAAAAACTTTACGTCAAACTCCGAAATCATTCACGAAGTTTGACTTTCGTGGTAGGCCAAATTCGATATCAATCTCGAAGTTCGTTTTTCGTAGTAGACAACACGTGACTAACTTCGAATCGAACGAATGGAAACGAACTTCGAATCCGTCAACGAAACGAAGTGACTTCGTGGTAGCAAATCTTCGATTCGAAGCCCGTAACTTCGAACTTCGGATTTCGTGGTAACCCCCCTGACCTCCTATTTCTGGGCGGTTTGCTCTTCGGGCACAAGCTACCTAACTGACCTAACCTACGGCTACGAAGAAAATAAATTACTGGTGGGTCAAAACAATGGGTCCACGAGTCAGTCACTAAATAAAATATTACTTTGTTCTGAAAGAATTATCAAATTAGCAAATCAAGCAAGGAAAAAATTAAAAACAACATTGTTTTGATTTTTTATTATCGAACAACAGTTTAGAATAGCTTATGCCAACGAAAATGGCACCATCCTTAAACACTAATGTTTTGCGTAAAAACATTACACTATTTGTAACTTTGTACATAGCCCCTGGCAAAATGCTGACATTAGCATTTCCACACAGATTGTATGCTATTTTTACAGTTTTAACAAAATGTCAACATTATGTTAAATATTTATGATACTTCAAGTCAGTAAAACACTGTATGTGTAAAATACATACAGCATTTGATGATCAGTGCGGCAGTGCCGAAAGAAGATTATAAGGTATTAGGAACTACACATAGAAAATTAGTTATTTACAGATTAGAAAAACTGATTTCGACGAACACATCTTCCGAAACAAAAATAAAACACATTTAATATACTTCTCTAGTTTCACAATATCAATTTTCAAGATTTAACAATCTTCTACACCAACTAAATATAAAAAAAAGTTTATCAAGCAAAAAGTCGCTATATTTTTTTTTAACTTAAGAAATATTTAATCATTTAAATCATTAAAACTCTAAATCATACTTAACTATTATCTATGGTTGACTGATATTACTAATTCTAAAAGTCTCAGCAACATAAATGAATTGAGGTATACCTAAAAAAAACAAATTGCACACATACTTATCATCTTATGTAATAAAAAATATAAATTTCATAATTTAAAAAATATAAGACTTCTTTTCCATTTCTTTTAAAAATGATTTTATGCACGCAAAGGTCACAAATTTAATAAACTTTGCCCAAAGGATACGGACTGATTTAAATTCATGAAGTTAATCTTAACGGCTACATAAGCAGGTGGCCAAATCGTCACAACCAATTTCAAAGCCCCTACATTCAAACAATTTGTGCACGTCCAAGAAACATTGCCCAATGCAAAATATAAGCTTATTACCAATATTGTCAGCCCCAAATTGACTCTGATTCCGCTACGCCAAATACAAAAATAAAACTGAAAAACGTCTCTCTTAATAACATAATACATTTCATATGTACAAAAAATATCAGACAATATCTGAGTTTAACACCTAATTCCACTGCACATCTGTGTCACATCACTGCACTGAATTTCATCATTGTTCACAAAAACCATCAATATTCATTATCAATATCCCTGTGTGGTCTCTGGACACGTCCACTTAAGATAACCCCTGGGCCACACTACTCACGCTACCACGGTGTGCGATGCGCAGCCATGGTCTCTCGCGGAAATCTTCCGTCTCTACTGGACATGCCTAGAGAGAGCGAGTGAGAAAGCACTGAGCATGACGAGCAACGCAGCCACACTACGGCCCTGCCTCTCTCTCGCCACTTTCCATGCTACTCAGAGTGCTCGACGCAGCTCGCAGGCATACGTGTTACAATTTTACCCGCAGGATTTATGTGGCGCCGTTTCAACTGAGCACAAGCATAGTTAGGTGGCGTATGTGAGGAGCTAGGCCTACATAAGTATGGTGATGGCGCGCCGGCGCATCCGGGATCAGGACACGACGCGGCGCAGCTGGCGGACGGCTCCGTAAACCTGGGGAATAGAACACTTTGTTAAACTAAAATACATTATAATTTACTTCAGCGGGGCGAAGCTGCGGGCGTCTGCTTGTTTATTATCACTGGAGTAGTGTTTCAAGATAGACAGTGCAATGGAATTATTTAGCTATTGATATATAAGAAGTGTCACAACAAGTCTTTGTAAACTGGTTTCATTCCGCTTCATTTATTTTAACTAGTATTTTAGTTCAATAACTTTAAAATACCATGTCTGTAGGGGGCCTTGGATTTCATGATTTATTTTTATTGAAACATTAAATAACATCACTACGTTGAAAAAGTTAACGTCTAAAAATCCATAATCTGCTGAAATGAACTTTACTAAGTGTGCGTTAAGGTTCAGTTTGGTTTGCTTTTCTGAAAGTAGTGACAATATGTATGATCGACCAAGTAAATGCTTTACCATTTTTAGGGTTCTGTAGCCAAAACGGAACCCTTATAGTTTCGTCATGCCTGTCTGTTCCTCCGCGGCTTAGCTCGGAGACTATTAGTGCTAGAAAGCTGTAATTTTGCATGGATATAATATGTAGTAATTACGGACAAAGTGGTAAAATAGAATTAAATAAAAAAAAAATTTTAGGGTACCTCCCATAGACCAAAAGTGGGGGTGATTTTTTTTCTTGTCTAACCTTATAGTGTGGGGTATCGTTGAATAGGTCTTTTAACCTGTCGTAACCCATGGACACAAATTTGTGCCCAAAATAAAATTTCCGAAGCTCCCACGACCTTGAGAGCGCTTTTTGTTCCGTCAATTCCCACCGGCACAAATTTGTGCCGCGGATTTCGTACCCCGTCTGCTCCCAGCGGCTCAAATTTGTGCCCAAATTAAGGAATTTGGGCACGACGAGTAAGTTTTGAGTAAGGACTCAGTTTTAAACGTTATTAGTGAGTGCATACGATTTATATTCAATTGGGATGCACCAAAAAAAATAACCTATAGTTTTTATATTTTTTTTGGAAAGAATAGGATATTTTAAGACACCATTTTCATCGATTTTGAATTTGGTTGAGTATTTAATTTTTTATATTTTTTTTTAGAAATACGTTGGATGACGTCACAGTGAGAGAGCCACGTTCCATAGCCTAGAAAAATTCAAGTCGTACATAACATAATCTGTAGCAGTACCACGGCACTACTGAGACCCTACTACGAAGTGCATAATTCGAACTTCGTTTCATGCCGTCCCGCTCACGCTAATATGATTTGACACGAGAGTGAGAGGGATGATACGATACGAACTTCGAATTTTGTAGTAGTGCCCCTGATTTGTCTTGTCACTGTCAATATTACAAGCACGGCTTAGGGTCCTAAATGAACCATGACAAAATAGTTTTATTTATTTCTCTTCTTTTAGCTTCGATTATTCCTGTTTGTTTAATGGTGTGATAGTAAATAGATATTTTTTATTAAAATCTGATATTTAAATTCTTTCATATTTACTTGTAACGTAGTAATTTAATAATTAAATTTGTAAAAATACATTGCGAGTATTGTATACATTTCGGACTTTATGATAAATGACAACTGTTTAAAGCCAGGTGTGCATCATGTGATTAAAGTTCTGTCTTTGTCACTCTTTGCTATTATAAGCAGGACAGCAACATTTCAAACTGTCAATTTGCTTTAGAGTGTAGACCTGCTTTATATCTGCCTTTGTGACGATTCACTGCAGGGGTCAAATGAAGGTCATTACTTAAATTTTCTTTATTTAATTCAGATTATCATATTTTTGGAATCTGATTTCTGAAAACGCTTCACAAAGCCTATTTCTCCAAAGGGTTTTCGATTTATTATACGTTGCCAAAAATTGGGACATCCCAATTGGGCTTACTTTCATTCGATTGCTTTTAAAAACCTGTGGGCAACACGGAGTTCAGCTGTCGCAAAGGGCCTGGGTACTGCGTTACTGGCTACTCGTTTAAGTACATCAGAAAAAACAATAAGGATAATTGTCAATTTACTTGCAAGTGATATGATAGACAACAGTCCTGTCCTAAATGTTTGACTGTTATTGAACTTCGGGATGGCACATATTAAAAATGACGTCAACCAATTTACGGGCGCTTGCATCATGCTTTGACGACCCTGCATTTCAATTGTAACCTATGTAAACGAAATGGAATTTAATGCCTGCATACACCTGCAAAGAAATTCAAGTGTTCAAACCAAACTGACTGTCAGCCGCCGAATGTGAGTAGGCTCACTGTGAGCTCCAATGTGAACGTTATTTGTACAGTATTTTATGTCAGCGTCTACGCATAGCGTAACAACGTATTGTCGGTTAGGTGTGAACGTAAAAGTGAATATGTATGGAAATACAATAAACTGCGTAACGCTCGCTCACTTTCGGCGGCTGACTGTCAGTTTGGTTTGAACACGGCCAGAGTGTGAAGTTCCCAATCCGCACTGGGCCCGCGTGGGAACTACGGTCCAAGGCCTCTCATTCTGCGAGGCATGCGCCCTGCAGTGGGACGTATAAAGGCTGAGACGATGGTGAATGAAACGTAATGGTGTGTCACCTTGACGGCGGGGCCCAGCCGGAGCCTCAGGCAGGCGACCAGCTCCTCGCAGGACGCCATGAGCAGCTCCCGGCCCGCCAGCCGCGCGCGCCGCGCCGCCGCGCCCGCAGACGCGCCCGCCACGCGCCCCACCAACGCACCAACCTCTTCCTGGAACCACCATCAACAATTACTATAACGCACAAGGCTACGCAAATCTTCGATACCCAACAATGGGGATGTTGACGCGATTAAAAAATAATTCGAAGACACGAAGCTAGTAAAAAACGGTTTATTTAGCCCTGAAAACAAAATTAGATTTTTTGTTGCTTAAAAACAACTAAATAGTTAGTTGATTGAGTTGGCGAATAAGACAAGTGACGTCATAAGTTGCTATTGCCATTCAAACTCTATGGGAGAATTGTGTTTTGACAGCTCATAAAAAGTACGTCAGTTGATTGGTGGTGTCAAGATCCCTATTTTAGTCATTACACGACCACCGCAACACAAATTCATGGGGTTTGGTACAGAGAGACACGCGTCGTTGGCTAAAGGCCTGCGCAAACCAGATGCGTATGCGTATCACGTCACGCACACGCACCAGTTGTAATAAATGAAACTGTAAGCAAGATGGCGTACTATCATTCATTACAACTGGGGCGTGACAAGCATATGCATCTGCCCCGCCCGCTCCCCGCTCCCCCGCGCCCCCCCAGTTACCTGCGTCCACACGTCGGGCTGGCTGGGCAGGTGCAGCGCGGCCACGTGGCGCGCGACGGCGGGCTGCAGGTCGCGCGGGCGGCTGTGCGCGCGCACGCCCCGCCCCGCCCGCTCCCCGCTCCCCCGCGCCCCCCCAGTTACCTGCGTCCACACGTCGGGCTGGCTGGGCAGGTGCAGCGCGGCCACGTGGCGCGCGACGGCGGGCTGCAGGTCGCGCGGGCGGCTGTGCGCGCGCACGCCCCGCCCCGCCCGCTCCCCGCTCCCCCGCGCCCCCCCAGTTACCTGCGTCCACACGTCGGGCTGGCTGGGCAGGTGCAGCGCGGCCACGTGGCGCGCGACGGCGGGCTGCAGGTCGCGCGGGCGGCTGTGCGCGCGCACGCCCCGCCCCGCCCGCTCCCCGCGCACCTCCCGCGCCTCCCGCTCGCCCCGCCACCGCTTGGCGCTGCCGCCGCTGCTCGACGCGGACTCCTCGTCTGACGCCTGACGAACAACATCAATAGCCACCTTTATACAGTCACTCTATCGCGCGTGAAACAGCAATAGTGTGCGAAAGAATGCGCGTGTAAAGATGTCGGAAGGGGAAGGGATAGACCACGCGTAAAACTGTGTAAATTGCACACGCACGCGCTAACACGCGCCAGTTCCACGCGGTCTATCGCGCAAGATTAGCCTTTACACGTTCGCTCTTTCCATTCTCTAAAACGTATACTTGTAATCGCGCGCGAATGAACGTTAAGTTTAAAAAACTAACAAAACATAATCGCGCCCGATTGCGCGCACAGGCTTTCCGGCACGCAATCCTGTACGCTCTTGAAAATGCGCGATAGAGCGACTGTATGCGGCTAATATTATTACAGTGAGGATTCATCATCAACATTACAGCCCAAAGACGCCCACTGCTGAACGTGGGCATGCCCCAAGGTTCGCCAAACAGACTGGTCTTGCGCCATCCGCATCTGACACGTTCCCTCCCGCAACTTTAACCAGTCAGTCCATCGTGTTGGAGGCCAACAGACACTGCATCTTCCAATCCGTGAACATCATTCGAAAACCTGTTGGCCCCATCGGCTATCAGTTCTACGACCAATGTGCCCAGGCCACTAACCCCTGCCAGGCTGCGATTCTTCGATTTATGTCGGTGACTTAGTTCTTGCGCGGATTCCATCATTTCTAATGTGATCTCACAAAGGTTACGATTTATGTATAAAAGGTGTAGTACTCTTTGACATCAAATTTGGTACACGTAGCAAACACGTAGCTATTGCCCGCGATTCCGTCTGCGAAGAATTTGTTTATCGCTACTCCGAACTATGCCATTTTCTGGGATTAAAATCTATCCCATGTCCTTCCCTACGCCTCGAACTATCTCCAGACCAAATTGGGAATGTCTAAAAAAAATTACCAGTGGTTTTTATATATTTTTTTGTATAAAAGAAACTAATTTCAATATTTTGTCATTTAGTTTAGTACTTTTTTCAAAATTAATTATTGAAACTATTAATTTTGGTTGATGACGTCAGATTGTAATTGAGAGCTCCCACACTGCCAAATTTCTAAATCTTTCTAAATGCGTACGATAAGGCAACCCCTTTAATTATTATTATTTTTTGCGTAGTGGTACACCGCAACTAGAGTCACTATACTGGCGCTGTCAAAGTGCTAGATGTCAGGCAGCGGGTCCAAATCAGACTCCGTAGTATAATCCACGCGTAAATTGTGAAGAATTCTAACCACACAGAATAAAGTACGACTTGGACCGGTCACGCAATTTACACCAATGTCAAATGAAGGTCATCGCTTATGTAATAAAATTCATTACATAATATAAACATTAAAGAACTATAAAAATGAGTTAAATATTATTAATACTGTGGTGAAAATGTGAACTCACCGGATCAGTTTTTGATACTTCTTCAACTCTCTTATGTTTTGGAGGCCTACCCCTTGTTGCCCTGAAACAAAACAATAATAATAATGTTAAAAACATTGAAAATTCTCCACTTACCTGTTCCATTTTATTATTTTAATAATACCCATAACTTACTTCTCTTTGGTCGAATCGCTGGTGGGCGTCAAAGTTTCGGCGGCCTTCGGTGGTCGACTAAGGACTCTGAAAGTAAACATACAGGGTTTCATTTAATTTGAACTGTCATTGATGGTGAAGATGGACGGCCATTCTACTATCTCCGTTTCGTCATCATTGATTTTACTATGTCGAGAAATAAATAACATTTTATTATTTTAGTGGTTTGTAACTGGGGTTAGGTGAACGCTTGTTAAGCCTCGGCAAACATTTAAAGGCAACATTAGACTGATTTCACATGTGACTTTAGTCTTGCGACAGTCGCGCAACTCAAAACGTCATATTATAAACAGCAGATGTTATAACGTGAATCCATCTGTTGTTGTCGGCGCTGCTGTTGAGCAACTAACGACCCAGTGCAAAAGTGGTGTAGGGTCAAATTAGTACGGATACTTATGAAGCATCGCATTAAAATTCAACGTTGGCGCTATGAACTAAAACAATTACTTTGCTCACCCGCAACCTTACGATAGTTACGTTTATGTAAGAAATGCGTCTCCATGCAGTTCCTCCACCTCCACACTGTACGAACACACACAAATCAAACTATCGCCACCACCAAACTACACTGACATGACCCGTTTCATCTTCAGAGTAGGTACCACGACCGTACCTACCCTATGCTACCACACCACATGTTAGACTCTATGGCTATAGTCCCTATAAACGACATCGGCTGCTTACAGCGTCATGTCGTACGCGGCGTCACAATGCTTACTATAGAAATGTACTGTTGTGGTCTTCTTTACACGTCGACGTTAGCACAGAATAAGTAATATTTAACCAGTAATCCAACTTCATACTAGAGCGCCCGATCGATGCACGCACACAGCCAAGCGTCTTACACGGCCGCTAACCAATCTTCGCTAGACAAAACTATGCAGTTCCCACGCTCGCGCCGTGTAAGACGCTTGGCTGTGTGCGTGCGTCGATTCGGGCGCTCTAGTATGAAGTTGGATTACTGGTTACATATTACTTATTCTGTGACGTTAGCGTCTTGACGCCGTACGCGGCATTCAAGCTATGCGCCGCGTATCCAGTTATTTCGACGAGGACGACGTATTGACCGCTGACGCTGTGCGTTGCGTTCTGGCGTCAATCGGAGGGTTGACGCTGACCGCAGACGCCGCGTATAGCACAAAATAGGGGACCTAGCCTATGTTATGTTTAGTTCGAAACGCGTCAGTGTTGAGAGTCCGACGCGTTGCATGCGTTTTATGCGTAAGCGCATTTGGACGGGATTTATGTAGGTCTAGTATTTCGGGAATGTGCGGGTGTAGGTATTTAGACTTTGGTCGTTCTGACCCGCCGCCCGCGGCGTGCAGCGGCTGGCGGTAGACGCTGGACGCCTCGGGCAGCTGTTGTTTGGTCGTTCTAAAACGGAACCGCGGCGGCGAAACGGCGGCAGTTTCCGAGCTTTTGTGTTTGCGAAGAGACGTTTGTACGCGAAATGGAAAAAACACTAGCATATTTATTGCTTCAGGAGGAAGAGGATGAGCATTTATTAATAATGTTGAAGCTAAAACAAAAGAAAAAGAAGAACAATATGTAATATAAGTTAGACAATAGGAGGGTGTTGTTTTTAAAGTTTTTGTCTTGTGCATCGTACAAAATACTGTTACATTTCATTAACTCAATCAAAAGTTCGTCTTTCGCACGCGGCGGGCGAGAACGACCACTCCCGAACATTGACGAACACAGCATATAGACGCGACGGGCGATGGACCGGTTCCCGACGCGGGTGGCGGGTCAGAACAACCAAGGCCGAGTGTGGGGTGTACCTGGGCGCGGGGCCGGCGGGCGGCGCGAGGCGGTCGGGCGGCGCGGGCGAGGCGGGCGCGCGGTACGGGCAGGCGGACGCGGCCACGTGCGTCTTGTGCGCGCCGCCGCGCAGCGAGCCCAGCCCGCGGCAGCCGCCCACGCCGCACGGGCCCGGCGCCGACAGCTCCTCTGCCGCTGCACACCACGACACACGTTCAAAGCAAACAAAGGAACAGTTCAGTTGTCGACGAACTTCGACAAGCACGGTGAAACTTTGGAATCAGCTTCCAACGGCAATATTTCTGTCGTGCATGCTCTTAAAGAGCAATAACGCGCCACAAATAATCAATACTAGCTGCCCGCCCAGCTTCACACATACATGATGGGCTGCAAAAGTGCATGGACACCTCTGGGCGATAATCGCGTGAGCAGTGTTTGATCGTTTGTGTTCACCAAACATCAAGCGATCAAACACTGCTCACGCTATTATCGCCCCGAGGTAACCATGCACTTTTGCAGCCCATAGTACATATTTAAAAAAAAAAATCTTTCACACAAACAGTCTTTCAATAGTTACTAACACAACAAAAAAAGAAATAATACAGGAAGGTACATACAATATCTGCAATTGATTGTTATTTGTATAGAAGATAGATTAAGTTTAGTTTTTAACAGTTAGCTTGTAGAGGGGAGAACTTGTCTCTAACAAAAAATTTCACTTTAAAAATACATACAATTTGAGAGATCTATCTGCTTTACGTGTCCCTACTCTTTTTTTTCGAGAACTACATAATTTTATCAATTTAACGGCTTCGTTTAGGTACACGGTTTATAAGGTAAGGGACTTACTGAGCGGCGGCTCCAGCGGATGGCCAGTCTTGAGGCACCAGCCGACCGGGTGTATGTCGGGCGAGTCGTCGTCGAGCCAGTAGGACAACTCGTCGGGCCAGCCGTCGAACGACACGCGCACCTGGTGCCCCTTCACCGCGCTCACGCTCGCCACGCGGATCAGGAACGGGACCTGGATATTTCATAACAATCAGTTCAACTGAAGGGAGAGTGTTCTTAAGGCCACTGCAAACCAAACACACAGCCGAAGGGCCGTGCTGCAATGTGTGTCAGCGTATATGATTCAGTGTTATACAGCGCGCTGGGTATGCTCCGTCGGCATCGCGCGCACGCCCCGCGCTGCGGTCTGTGGTGGCCTTTGAGCTGTGTATCGACTTCGCGCGGCAAACCATCGAACGTTGTCTCGCGCAGCAGCCGCGCACTATGGATACCGTGCCGCCAGGCGAGGCAACTTGAATTTTAACGCGCTGGAACGTGCCAAAACACGAGGTTTGCCGCGGTCGGACAATGCTTGCGGCCGCGCAAAGTCGATACGCAACTTTAGATATCGTACTGGGTGTCCTAAACTCAACAATAATCTGGTACCGGGCAAGAGGTCAAGCTATACCAGTTATAGAAAAAATAAGAAACAAAAATCCATGTCACTGAGGGAACTTTTCCACCGGCGTGTGCTACGCTACGTTGGTATGGATGCGTTTGATATTCACCAATCACACTCATTGGTCCACATAGTATAGGACTGGTAGAGACGGGTTCTGTGGACGCGTGCGCTCTCTCATTGAAAATTAAGTCTTGTTCAGATATTTTTGAGCACCTACACAGGGCCGATGTTTATGATGGCAACTGTACATGTAAGATACTTCCAAATATTTGCAAAGTTAACTCACGTAGATATGCATATGTAATAGGTATGCCACAGTCAAACGAAAATGCCTGTCAAAAATTACAAGCAGCTCATAAAATTAATGTTGTAATGTAAAATTCATGTCCTGCGACGATGGGAAGTGATCACCACCATCTATAAACTAGTGGAATACTTCTTGTATCGGATATTGTCCAGTCACGCCAGAACTACATAGAACAAGCTGAGCGTGTTTTTTTATTTGATTTTATTGCTAATATTATTATTAACCATTAAATCATAACTTAGAAATTGTTGACAAAGTGAAAATAAGTAATTTAAAGACCAGTTTAGACCTGCAAGAAAAATCGGGCAAGTTGCATTACATTGCGGCTCTGGATTGAGCACTTCAATCTCGTTTGCTTTAGTGCCTCTCAATGTAATGCAACTTGCATGTTTTTTCTTGCAGGTCTAAACTCGGCTGTACATACCCTCTTGTCGACCACTTCAAGCTTCATGCCGGGTTTGAACCCGTGCGGGGCGCGCGTCTTGAAGGCGCGCGGCGGCGCCGCGGCCGCTCCCGTCTCTGCCAGGTAGGACTCCCACGAAAATGACTCCGGGTCCTTGTAGACTGGGTACCAGAATAAAAAAATTGGCATCATTGGAGAAGACTCCGAGCGAGGATTAAAGTAATAGAATTTATATAATAAACAGCTATTTGTAAGGTAACGTTTCACTGACCCAATTTGAGCAGAAAGAGTAATCTATGAATATTTTTATTATACAATGAAAACTTATAAAACCAATGTTTGGTGATCAATTGATCATCAACAAGTTTTATGGCAACACAAGGTCTGAATATTAATTGCATATTTAGAACTACTTAGTAAAGTTAATCAATTCCAATTAATACATAATGGCGTGTGTAATAACTAACTGCTTAACATTTCACTCAATGTCTGGCGGCTCTATAGGAGATACAAACACAGCTTACCACAGCTTAATACTAAAGAGATGAATCATTTAAAGCAAGCGATAAGTCACAACAAATGGCACTTTAGGTGTATTAACATATTTCAGTACTCCATCATAATTTAATTTAACTTAACAAGCTCCAAATGTTTGTAAATAAAACAACACAAGGCATTCATTCGGCATAACAATTCGATTTCAATCTAGAAATCGGGTTATTAAAATCGTTATAAAATATTATGTATTGATAGTGATAACTTTAAACGAAACTTACAATAAACTACTGATTAGTTTAACTTGTATCCAAGGTAAATATGTTACCTTGTGTAAACGTCATGAGCGCCGGCGCTTGTCAGCGGTATCAGGCGATCGGATAAGCGAGTCGCGCCTAGCGTCGCGGCGTGCGCCCGCGCTGCCCGCCGCTTACTGACTAAATGGACGTGACTGATGTGCAGTCGTTTACATATAAATGTACAGTGCCGACTGATAAATACATATTTTTCTGACTTTGTCCTCGATTGATTGGTTGCAATGAAGAGACACTATTTGTTGTTAATCTATTTATAATGTTAAACAGTGGTTTCGTGCAGGGTAAAAAACTTTGAGGTGATTAATCAATCAAGGTGCAAATTATTGGTTTATTTTGTGACATTTTGGTATTTATTTTATCGTCGACTGCAATATAAATTATTCCAACTTGACATTTGCTTATATAAATATTGATGTATGTAATTTCGTATTGAAAAAATAAAATAAAATAAACTTAACTAAGGGGCTGTTTCACCACCCATTGATCAAATTTATTTGACGGATAAATGTGATGCCGTCTCCGTCTATTCGAACAAAACCAACAGAGACAGCATCACATTTATCCGTCAAATAAATTTGATCAATGGATGGTGAAACAGGGGGTAAATGTATTATATCAATCTCAACCTATTATGCCCTATTAAGTACTTGTTTTAGACAAAAGAAAATGATTTAATTCTATAGAACACCTTCCTAATTTTATTGGCAATGTCAAATGTCTCATTTACTAAATGGAATATTAATTTACTAATTACAATAAGAAGACTCGTTAATTTAATAATGGTTGACCCGCTTCATCCAGTTTTTTTTAAGTCTAAATACCGTAATCTTACTATTACTTAAAAGATCACTAGACTGGGATTTATAGATTGTTTCAACAAAATGAATAAGCTTCAGAAATAGTGTGATAATGCGACATTGCCAAGACTGAAAGCCGAAGATAATTAGGATGTCGATATGTGATGTGATGTACTCGTGTTTGTGTGTGCGTGTGTGTGTTTATGTGGATGTGCTTTGCAATGTGAAGTGTTGTGAAGTGTGACTTGTAGTGTCCCGGCGCAATCCGCGGCTAGTTTCTGGTTCTGTTGCCGTTGTCCACTTAATTATAATAAGTAGGTACCTATTTGTTTGATATTCGGAGACCTTATACATCTCCAGCTCTTTTTATTAATATTATTATTAATTTTGACCTTGGAGGCTTCTTACACCTCTAATGATTATGTAACTAGTTTACGTTGACATTTAGAGACATATAGTCTAAATTTAGATGAAGTATTTTCTATTTATTATTAACTCAGGGACTTTATACATATATCCCTTTGCTATATTTGTATGATTTTTTTAATTTGTAATTTATTATATTTTAATTTGAAAAGATGACTTTCTGCCAAGATTCTTGCGGCGCATTCTTCTTGGCAATGATGGTCCTTACGAAAGCGCTGGTAGTTTAAAAAAAAAATGACATGTAAAAGAGCCCTTTGCGGCCTACTTGCAGAATAAACGTTTTGATTTTTTTTTTAGACCTAATTCGTACATAGTTTAGAGCACACTTAATCATTTACATTATCTGTGTGAAGGGCAGGGTTCTTACCCCGAAAAAAAGGGCGAATTTTTGAGAAGTTTTATAATAATTTTCGAAAGAGGGTACAAAAGATTTGCCAAAACTGAGAGGACGTGCGGTGTGGGCAAAAGCTGTTATCGACACTGACATTTGCATTGCTGGTAAGAAAAAGGCCTACCGCCCGCGCCCCGGACTCACACCCGCCCCCCGCGGGTCCCCTCGCTTTGACATTGACACCTACATTTTTATATAAAAAATAAAAGATAAAAGAAAATGATTGTTACGTCGCTCACAATCTGCATTATGAATAAACATGAATTCCGTATTCAAGAAGGTGAAACTACAACTATATTGCAGTCAGCAATTAGCAAAACAGTGAAAGTAATACGAAACAAAAAATTGTGGCATATTTCTTTATATCTTCTATCATTTTCGCTTTGTTGGTAATTTGGAATGGTTAGTATCAAAGACCTTATTTTTAGAAACAGTTTTTTATACCATAACTTAAAAGTTTGGGGTAAGTATTCTATATCTAAGATAAGATGAAGTTATTATTACACTGCATATTTTTGAGAATTAATCAAGCTTTTACCAGACCCAATGATTATTTTGCGTTAATATCTTCATCACTGATTTTTCTATCAATCCAGGATTCTTGACTGTAAATAGATACTAAAATAGGATTTCCTTCTTATAATTTTACATATATGGTGCACCAAGAGTGAATCTTGCTTTTCGTGTTCAAAGATATTCCATAGTAAAAATGTGAATGTGCACTTGTTCACCTCAGATTGGCGTGCACATACCCTTGACATGGAGGCCATAGGCTATCTAAATAACAAATATTTTAAGCAGTTCCTGTGAGATAGCTAAATCGCAACAAAACAAAGCTGTAAAATAAAACATGCCAAGATTTGGTTGAAATGATTAGTGAATAAAAAGATGTGAAATCTCATGAACAGCTAAATCTAGGAGGTGGATAAGAAAAAATAATTTAGGCTTAAAATCTGGTATTTTTCAGCCCTTTGATTTCCATTCTTCAAAATCTGCTGTACTGTACCTAATAATGGCCCTAAAACATTTTAACTTATGATAATTAGGTTGATACATTCTTATATTATGTTGTGGAATTCCACACAACCTGTGCTGTTTGCTTTACCAACATACAGACTTCAATCGCTGCTGGGTGAATATTTGGCATTTTATTTTGGTGATGATGAAATAATTGAAAAAAAGATGAAAGCGAGGGTTCACTTTTATTAAAACAGTACAGTAAAATTATTTCCACATTGACACTGTTTCAGTTTTAACCATAAAGTTTTGTTTTTTCTTACAGAGTACTTATATAAAGTCCTAGAATTTAATCAAATAAAATATCCAAACCAATTTATTATTATTATTATTTATATTATCAGGCAGGCAGTTGAGGGCAACTGATAGGTGCCTGTATCCAGGGCTGGGCAAAATACATGCTTTGCTTTAATTAAAATACAAATTACAAAATACTATCTCGCATGTATTTAAAATACGAAATACAAAATACTTTTAAGTCGAGTATTTGAAATATAAAATACAAAATACAGTATTTCAGGTATTTTATTTAAAATACAAAATACAAATTACAAAATACTAAGTAGAATTAAAACGAATCCAACCCGGCATGGGCAAGCGGAGTAAAAGAAAATTACTCTCTTTAAACATGAAACTACCGTGAGGTCGTGAGACTCACTCATAGTGAAACAATACAGATTATGGTCCGAGAGCTGGCACCAATTTTTGGGTAGGTGTTTGAGGCAAGCTGAAAACTTGTCACATACTACTTCTCCTATCATACCCCAACACAAAACTGCAGACCTGGCTGGTGAGTAGCGGGGCTAAATGAAACCATGACTTTTTAATTATTTTTTTGGTTCCAAAAATATATTTAGGCAATATGCAATTTATATATGTTGTAGTTTAATGTTTAAAGAATAAAAAAAATAATAAGCCAGATGATTTAGTCGGGTCTTTAATATTGCCAGGCGCGTGCAAACATATTTTTCAAAAAATATAAAAAATGTATTTGACGCAACTTGAAATTTTAATAGAGTATATTATTTATAACTAAAAAATAAGATTCTCAAAAAGACAGGTCATTTTGGTGGGACTTTCTACCTGCCAGGTGATTTAACAAATATACTCACTCGCACGGATATATCATTTGTTAGATCACCTGGCAGGTAGAAAGTCCCACCAAAATGACCTGTCTTTTTGAGAATCTTATTTTTTAGTTATAAATAATACCCTATTAAAATTTCAAGTTGCCTCAAATAAATTATTTATATTTTTTTGAAAAATCAAAATATGTTTGCACGCGCCAGGCAATATTAAAGCCCCGACTAAATCGTCTGGCTTATTTTTTTTTTATTCTTTAAACATTAAACTACAACATATAAAAATTGAATATTGCCTCAAATATATTTTTGGAACGAAAAAAAATTAAAATTAAAAATTCATAGGTTCATTTAGCCCCGCTACTCACCAGCCAGGTCTGTAGTCTTGTGTTGGGGTATAATAGGAGAAGTATGTGACAAGTTTTCAGCTTGCCTCAAACACCTACCAAAAAATTGGTGCCAGCTCTCCTACTATTACTCACGTTTCAAAACGAGTCGAATTTAACTCGACAGTTTCGGGCTAATCCGTAACCCTTCCTCTCGGAAGAGTACGCTACGGCTGTGCCAATCGTGCACTCAATATTATTGTAATCAGTATTATTTTACTAAAAATTACTTTCATTAAAGGAAACTAGGTACTTTTACTGATTAAAAGCAGAGTTTCCTTTCCTAAACACCAGACTTAAGTGTTATCTGCCTCTCATAGGGGAATGAATAAAGTCATTTCTACACCGGTGCGTTTTCATGTTCAACTTAAGATCGCTAAATGAAATCTAAATGTATTTTGTTAAAATGTATTTTGAAGTCATAAGTATTTGAAATACTAACTACAAAATACCTTAGCGTCAGGTATTTGAAATACAAATTACAAATTACATTTTCAGCGAGTAATTGAAATACAAATACCAAATACGTATTTGTATTTCAATTACGTATTTCAATTACAAGTAATTCAAATACTGCCCTGCCCTGCCTGTATCTAGCTGTTCCTTAGTCAAGTATTCTTTCTTAGTTAAGTATTTAATGTGAATAATAGCAAAACCTCAGCCTAAGTATTACCAACCTCTCAGGATGTAAGTCGAGAATTGCCGAGTGCCGAAGTAGAAATAATCTTACTGTACCAATGCTAAATCTAGTTTGCTCAAAGTTCTTGTGAGATATGTTTCCATTGTGGTAATAATCTTAGTACGGTAATGATGTATAACCGAGCAGTCAAAATGCTTGAATATTCACCCTGCTACTTGTAGCCACCTTAATAGTGTATCTATTCAACTGATCTGAGACCTTAGAATTAGCAAGAAAAGCAATTGTTTACTCACAGTTGGGAGGAGTCAGCGCTATTTCATTCTCTTCCGCCCAGCCCACAGGGTGTATGTAGGGCGAGGTAGGGTCCGCCCACACGTCGTACACGGAGTCCCAAGAGTCGAAGGTGATGAGAAGCCGCGCGTCGAGCATGTCCGCCACCGTCGCCGCGCAGACCATGTCGTTGATACGGTCCTCTGCTTCTAGCTTCATGCCGATGCGAAAGCCGTTGGGTTTCAGCGTCTGAAAGTAAAGGATTTTTAATTTGTATGCTTATTGTCTAACTCGCTGACACTTGCTATCGCGTTGACTATTTTTTTCTGTCAAACAGTAAGAGACGGTGATAGAAAGAGATGGTCAAAGTGAATGCAAGTGCCTATGCGTTAGACAATACGGCTTCTGGAGAAGCTAACAGATGGCTGGTTCTGCCGTGTGATTCTCTAAAAGAATATCATCTACAGATTCATGGCTGGGCTCAATAAACAATCATGATCCGTTTGCTTACAGGTATTATACGGAGTATCTCCACGTTGGTTGTGTTTATGTTGGTGCAATCTAACCTCAAGACACCTGACTCCGTATAAGCCTACGAATAAACAGGTCATGTAGTAATTGTCTGCCAAGGATGAGGTTTGTTTAGAGATCTCACTTCGGCCACAAAGGGAGCGAGATGACTTTGAATTAGACATAAATTTTAGATCGAGTCTGTTCCATAAGGATCTGGAACTTTGTAAAATTTTAATTCCGGTCTTGCTTATCTTTTCAAAAGTATGATATTACCTTAGAGCTGATTTGTAATTTTAATAAACCCCTAAAAAACATGCACATGACTCGTAATAATCTTAAACAATGTGTACAAATTTAACAGATTTAGGTTAGTAGGTCACTGGGTCAACAGTTAAGTTCATAGCAGCTAAAAGCGAATGCTGCGTGCTCATTTCATTATAATAAAATTATTTATGATGTAAACCTAAATGAAATGTATATTTTAAAGCCAAATGCCAGTACTTTGTATTTTTGAAGCTTCAGCACTAAAAATGCAGATATTCATAATCTATGGAGCACTGTACACTTCAGAGTTATTAGCCAACAGACTTTTGTGTATTTTGGAGACTTTTTTTGTCAAATGTTAAACAAATAAAAGAAAAGTTGATGCCCTGACCTAAATATCCGATTTTTCATACAATTAGAACGAAGAAGTGGATATTTATCTCAAGTAACCTACCATGCATAGAAGTTATAGTTAGAGTACTTACCGTGGTGGTGATGTGTGAGAAGAGATGTCTTGGCGCGGCGATGGCCCGCACCTGTTTGAGGTAGAGCGGCCAGGAGAAGGCGGCGGCGGCGTGGGAGTGCGGTGGGCGCAGCGTGCGGCCGTTGCGCTCGCACCAGCCCGCCGGGAACACGTCCGGGCAGTCCGCGTTCACCCAGAAGTCGTGCACTTCCGGGTACTCGTCGAAGTGCAGCCGCATCCGGTAGCCCTGCACCTCGCGCACAGACACCACGCAGAACAGCGACGCGTGCTGAGGATCTATCGCCTCCATCCTCATGCCCACTTTGAAACCGTTCCGGTTGTACGGGAACGGATCTCTGAACAGCTTCACCGGCGCCGCTTTCGCCTTGCAGAAGTCCAAGTAGCGCATCCAGGAGAAGCCGTTCTTGCCGCACATCCACGGGTACTTCTCGTTCTCGATGAGGTCCTCGGTCATCTTGAGCATGGCCTCGGTCATCTCGCCGACGGACTCGGCGGGCTTGCGGTGCGCGTCGGGCGGCGGCGGGGGCGGTGGCGGCGCGTCGTCGGGCGGCGGCTTGCGCATGAGCAGCTTCTTCATCTTGTTGCGGCGGCGCGTGAGGTCGGCGCGTTCGCGGTCGCGCTTCTTCTGCGCGAGCTTGCGCACTTCGGTCTGGCAGGCGAGGCTGCAGAAGTCGGGCGTGATGAAGTCGGCGGCCATGCCGTGGCAGCCGCAGCCCTCGCAGCGGTACAGGTCCTCGGGCGAGGCGGGCTTGGGCTGGCGCGCGCGCTCGAGGCGCTGCTTGAGCGGCGTGTGGTACTTGGCGCGCGGCGCGAGCGGCGGCGGCGAGTCGGGGTCGCTGCCGTCCACGACGTCGATGAGGCCGAACTCGTTGGTCTGGAACTGCAGCTCGCTGCCGAGCAGGCGCGCCACGCCGTTGCTCCAGAACAGGCCGGGTGGGTCCTCGTCCAGCGCGCTGTCCGCGCTGTCCCGCTTGGCGCGGCACGGCGCCTCCTGTTTGCTCGGATTGCTTCTCTTGAAGTATGGCGGGGGCTGCTCGCTTTCAGATTTGCTATCTTTCGTGTCGTCCTTGTAATCCTCGTCGGAGTCTCCCAGTATGACTTTGCAGTCGAGGTCTTTATCCAGCTTTTCGTCGCAAAACAGTGAAGGCACGCGGTGGTCATCGTTTTCCGTATCCTGCGTTTCGACAGTTTTCGGATTCTCGGGAGGCTTTTGTGGACTCGGCTGCCTCGACTTGGAGGTTTTATTGGAAAGATTCTCGTTGCATAACGATATCCGGCGCTTGAGGTTGGCATTAGCATTTTTCCTTTCACCGTTGTCAGAGTTCGACCGCCTCAAAATAGCAGGTGCGGCGACCGCGACGTGGTGGGAGCCGACATCGTTCCTCTCTATCATATTCCTGTTCAATAAACTCTTACCCTTCTCGGGTATAGCCAGGGTGAAGGACTTTTCGCGGCTCTGGCCTCCCTCGTCATCAGCTATTGATACGGTGTAGATGTCATCATTCATGGACGCGTTTGTCTCTGGTATTGAGAGAGTGTACTCCCCTTGCTCCCCTGTGGGCTCTGCTCGGGATCCAGGAATGGATATAGTATAAGTTTCACATTTGTTTGTGCTCTGAGAAACAGGATTGCTGTCTTTGCCATTCACACTGACCATTTTCCCTAATGGTTGCAAAGGCGGCATGTCTGTGGACTCCAATTGGGCGCTGTCTCTCATTACTGTAATGTTTCCTTGAGGATCATTCTGTATTTGTCCATTTGCAATCTGTAGATTGATAATTGGCCCTTTGGACGCCATCGTAGCTGGGAGTGTCACAGGTAAAATAAATTTAGTAGTAGTGTTTTGAATTTTTGGCATGTTCATTGGAGTCAAAAAAAGTTTCTGGTTATTGGAGCTGACATTTGACTGGTTTGAAATTAAGATTGATTGATTGTCAGTTAAGTTTTTGGTATTGGGTTTCTTAACAGAGCTCAAGTAGGCGATGGTTTGCTTGCCCGAATTTCCTGGAGCAATGCTGACTGGAACAATGACCTTTTCATTGGTTTTGGGTTTCTGAATGACAATGGGTGGTGTCGGGGCGGGGGCTAGAATTGATGACTTGCCGTGGCCAGGCAGTTTTGGCGCAATATTTGGCTTATTGTTGACATTTGATATCAGATGTATATTAGCATTACTGGTTACCTGAAAAGAGAACTGATCTTAGAGAGATAACCATTTATGAATCATTGATTTAATTTTTTATCAGTCAGAATAATTTATGATATGTACTATACTATTGTTCAGTTATAATTTATCTACTATAGGTATGACCACTACATAATTTGGACAAACAGTTTTTTAGACTTCCATACAATAAGTATGGATTCTGATGGTTTATTAGGATTTGGTTGTTTTAGAGCGCGCGCAGACAGAGAGCGGTCTGGAGTTCTGAGTTCCGCGTTTGGAGTTCTGCGTTCTTTCGAATGTACTGAGCCCCTTACGATAACGCACACAGCAGGCGGTCAGACCGCGGCGGTCAAAGCGGAACGCCGCGTTCTGAGAGTTCTTTTGCCGCCGAGACAGAGAACGCCGCGTTCACCGCGATGTGTGAAGTTACAAATACAGAAAAACTGACCAAATTGTTTAGAAAAAGGAGATTATTATATGATTTAAGTCATACACTACAAAATCGTGACAAAAAAGCAGAAACTTGGCTTGAAATGACTGCGGCAAGGAATTCTTCTCGAGTTCTGTTAATTAGGTGCACCCAATATTTTCTACTTTTTTAGAAGTTTCTAGGCTCCACAAAATCAATGCTTCTTATTCGAAAGATGAACTTTCTAATGACATGTTGCACATACAAAAACAGGGAATGCAAGAATTTGACCGCCTCTTGTGTGCGTTGGAACTCTAGCGCGGTCAAAACCCAGACCTCTGACCACAGAACTCGGAACTCCAGACCACTCTCTGTCTGTGCAAGTTCTTATCCTCACATGCAACAGACATTTGGAATAAAGCCTGTAAAGTTCATGCAACATCTATACTAAAATAGTTTTGAAATAGGTTTCAGAATCTTATTAGCAATATCTTTTAAGTCAGGGATGGCGAATGAATGGCACGCATGCCAGTTGTGGCATGTGATGAAATAATTTGGGCATGCCACTAATCATGCATCCAAGGAATCACTATGTTTAGTATCTTTGGTGGCATGTTATAGCCAGATTATTGTTTGTTTCATAAAAAAATGGCACATTAATGAATTAAGATTCATCATCCCTGTTCTAAATACGTACTAGATAAGGTTTTTATTACTATCACAAAATCACTAACCGGTCTTCGAACTATAATTTGTGGAGGATTTCCACTAGTGCTGGCTTGACTGATGACATCTGTACTGGTAACAGGCTTTAGGCCTGTTGGAGTCTGGATGTACACCACATGTGGCATGTTCCTGGTGGACCCTCGTAACTGCACAGTTCCCGAGCTCACAGAATTAGGAAGAGTGAGCTGTATAGAGTTACTGGCTGAGTTTGGCATTTGTAGCATTGTAGAATGGTTTGCCACTTGAACTTGAGACACAGAAGTCCCATTATTATGCTGTTGCGAGGAGCTAGTCACAGTCATTTCAGTGCCATCCATATTGTTTGTTCTGGGGTTAGACCCCATATGCACATGTATTATGGAACTCAAGGGCTGGCTAGTATTTTGCAAAATTGGCATGGAGGACAATCCCGGACCCCCAAGTTGAATATTTTGATTTGTGCCAGGAATTTGCAAAGGTACATTAATAGTTTCTCCTGCTGGTAACTGGACAGGCACACTAGTTGTGCCTGAAACTTGGATAGGAAGACTGACTGGAGCAATTTGCAGGGGCATACTGCTGGTGGGTCCAGACAATTGAACAGGGACATTGATGTTGGAGCTAGTCCCAGGGATTTGTACTGGCACATGCACAGTAGACAGCTGCAGAGGGTACGAGGAAGGGTTGGGGTGCAACTTGACGGGCCCTAGCGAGTGCGTCACGAGCCCATGCTGCAGCGGCAGTCCGCCCTGCCCGCTCCCTACCGATGTCACGATCATACTGCTCGAAATTGGCGCCTACAAAACAATTAACAAGTCACAACCACTGTCAAATAAATGAATAATATTATATCAAAAAGAATAAAACAACTCACACGCAAAGTATTCAGCAGAACATTCTGTTGAGAGCCGGTAGGAGCTAGATTGGTGCACACGGGAGCGCTACTCGATTTTAATAATCTTTTTTTCAATATCTCACTTTTCGATTCATCAAAGTTTTGAAGTGAATTACACTGCTGTCTCTCCATTTCTCGGCATCGAGATAGGTTGCGGACGCATTACAAACGTTTGGCTATCTTTTATAGTTCATTGTTGACGACCTGCAATGCATTTGGAAATAAAATATTGAAAGGTGAAAAACAATCTCGACGCACCACCGACTTCAAGTGCTGTGTAAACGTGACGGCAAAGTTATTTGTAAAAATAAAGCAAACAAAAAATATTCGAGTAAAGCAATGATATGTTCAAATTGATACATTTAATTATTCGTCAAATTTTCTTTTGCGAGTATCGCACTCTATCAATTGTGCAGCTACTTTTGCAGATCCACAACCTTCCCCAGAAAAGTTCACTAAATATTATCACGACAGTTTCTTACTTACGATTAAATGAATCAATATGAAGAATAAATACACTATGATTATTCTAACTATTACAACATCATTTTCGTGTTGAAAACAATTTATTATAAATAAATAACGTATAATATAGCGAGGATATTTACCTGCTTGGCACACAACTGGTAATAATTTCTGACAACATAGCCAAAATTGATGTGTCGGTTAAGTTGGTATTAGCAAAATGTTTTGACCAATTACAATCGAGCATTTCCGTGACGAAGCTTTCGCGCCCGAATGTTCCAAAAAAAAGTCAACCCCACAGATCAAACAACAAACAGCACGTACTCTCTCTTGAGCACGTTTTTTACTCTTTTTTTATCAAAAACAATAACCTGTACAAAGTTTAAAATTTTGTCAATTTAATTTACTGTAGACTGTAGTTAATTCACTGTAGAACATTGTGTGTCAAACATTAAAACTAGAAAAAAAAGAAATTAGATTCGCTCCCTGTTAATTTTATTATCATTTCATGTAGCGGACAATTGTAATATTCTAAACTGATTCACAAGCATATGTCACTGCTAAATACAAGTTTTAATTATACAACTTTTAATTTTCAATCAAGACTGGCCTCGATATGTAATAAAAATAATTAATAAGATAATATATGACCGGATGTTACATTTCCATAGTTTTCCTTTTCCCGCTAGACTTGCCAATAACGGCCACCACAAACCAAAGCGCGGGGCGTGCGGGGGGCCGTCGAAGCGTGCCCAGCGCGTTGTGTGACACTGAATCATATACGATAACACAAAGACAGCGCGGCGCGTTTCGCACCACAGTTTCGCACGCTCAGCCCACCGGCGGTGTGTGTCAGTGTACATGATTCAGTATTATACAGCGCGCTGGACCCACTTCGTCGGCGTCACACACACGCCCCCGCTGCGGTCTGTGGTGGTCTTTAGGTTTTGTTTCAAAGTTTTTCTAGGTTTTGAAAACGTTTTTGTTTTTCGTTCTCTTAGACTAAGTTCGTTCTTAGTGAAATACTATTTACTAATTAAAATTTTTGGCTTTAATTTTTAATATCATGCGCATGTTTATTTTAAATATTGATTCTTTATTTGCATTTTTTTTTAATATTTTATTAGTAATGTTTGAGCTACTTTTATTGACGTTTAAAAAGGAAATTAATAGCTATAGAATGGACAAATTTGACATTGACATTTATTAGCTACACTTGGCTACAACACATATTTAGACAGTATCATTCCGAACTAAACCTCAAAAACTTTGATAAACGTGTAATTCTCGTGAATAAACATTAAAATGGTAAGTATAGATTGAATTATCTAGCTATTCATGCTAAGTAAGTCTTGTCAGTGGTATTAGAAAGTAAACTTTGTTGCAGAAACCTCTAATGCTGCAAGGGCACGAGCGTGCTATAACTCAGATCAAATATAATCGCGAAGGAGACTTGCTGTTTTCAGCGGCGAAGGACTCTAAGCCGAACGTTTGGTGGTCGCTAAATGGAGAGCGCTTGGGCACCTTCAATGGCCATGGTGGTGTGGTCTGGTGCCTCGACGTCAATTGGCAAACCATCAATCTCATTACTGGAGGTGGCGACAGTTCTTGCAGGTTTGATTGGTTTGAAATTTTTTATTGCTAGAATGGAGTTTATCATAAATAATCATAATAGTGGTGCCCCAAGGATCCAAAATGAATACTTAAAAATTTAGATAAATTGGTAACAAAATTTTGAGTCTTACTATTACTGTATTTTTTATGATAACACCAGTGGCGTGCCTAGGGTATCAGGCTATGGCAAGCCGAGAGATATGTTTTAGTATTTTTTTTATTATTTAATGTGGATAAATCCATCTTGTTGTTGCTTTACTCTTCAATCTTCAGTTTGGACGAGCTTGCCAAAGCACACTGAAGGCATTCTATTACTAGACAGAATTTTACAGACTCATTCTCACACGCACCGCACTGTACACTAAAACAAGAATACCCATTTATTTTTCGTAACGTAATTGCATCAAATCACGCATTTTACAACGCCATGTATGGCCCACGATTCGATATAAACAATTGTGAAGTTATTCATCTCGCCCGCTCACTCACGTTCCAAACCAAAGGCAACAAACTTCACACTGTAAGCCAGATTCAAAATTGCAAAGAAAGCGCTATATATGCAGCTATACATAGATATTTGCAAAGCTAACGTTTTCCTAAGTATGAAGAGAGCGTTTGGAAGCCCCGTAAAAGCCCACAAGAGCGAGCGAGATGTAATGCTAACATACGCTACTATCGCCGCGTCAAATAGAGTCGACTCGCCGCAGGTCAGCGCCGCCGGCCGCGCAGCGGATTACTTATGCAATTCTTGGTATTTTACGTAAAATAAAGCGCGCTAATATGAAAGTGATTTTATTGAACTTTTTTTCGTTTGGACGATGTTTGGTTTTTATTTTTAATCTTGGTATGAGATTTATAAAGCAAGCCCGCCTTTTGGGCTTCTATGTAAGGATCGCCACTGGATAACACTTTAAAATTCAGTGATTTTGTATCTTACAAAGTATTAAATATAAATGTTATTTTTATTTATAATTCTCTGATTCATCAGGATTCCATACTCTTGTAATTATTAATTTTAATGATCGCATTGTCATGTTGGTTTGCCATGCATTTGCCTAAAGCAATTATCAGGCAACACTATAGCTGTAATAAATGCTATAAATTATTTTTTCGGTCAGTTATTTAAAGTTATATTTTTTTCAACAGACTATGGGACCTGGAGACTGGCAAAAACATTGCTACAGTGAAAACAAACTCCTCTGTGAGAACTTGTAACTTCAGCTTCAGTGCCAACCAAGCTGCCTTTACCACAGATAAAGCCATGGGACACCCTTGTGCAGTAAGTGGAAAAATTAAATTGTTGCCAGCTGATAAAAAACGCTAGTCACAGGCTTTATTGCGAGGCACCAGAAAAGATTACCTTTTATTCTCACTATTAATGTATTCCAGGTATTCATCATTGATACAAGAACAGTTGACGAGTCCATCTCCTCTCAAGCACCAATCCTCAAGTGGGAGATCACCGACTCTAAGGTCACATCCATGGTGTGGGGCACTCTTGACGAGACGATTATCACTGGCCATGAAGCTGGTGACATTATCCAGTGGGACCTCAGGGTATGAACAATAAAAATATTATTATTATTTAGCCTATAATACGCTGTCCCACTGCTGGGCAAAGGCCGTCTTGACTTCCATATCTCCCTAATATAATAAAAATATAAAAGATAAAAAGTGTGCAATCAAATGGATCACTGTGGCTCTTCCTTGTGCATTAGTCTTTTTGTCATAAGGGTCTAGCTGCCAAACAGTGGACCACTACAGTCTTTAGATTTTACAGAATGTGTATTAAAATGGATGCTTTTATTTATATAAATAGCTCAAAATCTACGAAAAACTGGTATCTGTGGGAAGAGTATATCTATTTACCTTTACATTCACTGCTCTATTTGTCAAATGATCAAATTAATGTTAATAATAAATTTTCTTTACAGACTGGCAAGAAAATACATTCAATCAAGGAACATACCCACCAAATTAACGACATGCAGTTATCTCGCGATGGCACCATGTTTATCACTGCTTCCAAAGACCAGACTGCCAAATTATATGATACCAGCTCCTTGGAGCTCTTGAAAGAGTACAAAACTGAGCGGCCCGTCAACTCCGCTGCACTAAGTCCTATCTTAGACCATGTGGTACTTGGAGGTGGCCAAGATGCTATGGATGTCACAACCACATCTACTAGACAGGGAAAATTCGATGCTCGCTTCTTCCATTTAGTATTTGAAGAAGAGTTTGGAAGGGTGAAGGGCCATTTTGGACCCATCAACAGTTTGGCATTCCACCCAGACGGCAAAAGCTACGCGTCAGGAGGCGAGGACGGCTATGTCCGCGTCCAAAGCTTCGATCAATCCTACTTTGATTACACCTTTGACTACAACCGTGATTAGATATTTTTTAATAAATGAACCCACATATTGTTTAATAAAGAAATATATTTTAATAAGTGGGCTCAATGTTTTATTTATTATTATTACTTTACGTAAAATATAGTAGGTATGCAAAAACTTGTTGGTGAAGCCTATGCCGCATTATCTCATGATTCATGAAGTTTGTTTTGATTAAAACCACCATGAGACTCGTACATGATTTATTTATTTGTGATGGAATAATCTGGTCATTCACATTTTATATAATGTGGTCTGGTTAGGGCATTGAACCCTGTTCATAATTTGACCGGCACTGGCCTCTTGTGGTTCTAAGTAGCTGAGCTACTTAGAATAAAACATTGCCACATAGCTCTCCACAATCTATTGAGAGATCCGTTGGTGTATTTCCCATAGTTGATAGTTGTTTCATACGAAAATAATACCATTTAATTAATACACTGATTGATTATCATTAGACTGGCCTAAAATATGTCTGGCAAAACGACTTTATGAACTTAAGCGATCCATTTATTCACCGAAGTCAGTTTTCATTTCATCATTTGATTTTAAACTTGTTAGACCTGTGTAACGTACAAATTGTTGAAATAAATGGGCATTGCTGCATGAGCTTCGTATCCAAGCCATAAATCAATAAATAAAAAAAAGCATTTGAATGTCAGAAATGTCATGATTGTCAAATCAATGTCAAGTCAAAAGTAACAATACTCTTTGAATGCAGTGTTTGCGTTTTCATTCGATACTTATTGTGTTGATTGGAATTAAAAGAAAACAGAGTGTACACACTCGTTAAGTGAAGCAATATTAATGCGTACACTTCATTCAAAAGTGTATAGCAATAATTTAATGTATGGAAATGAAAACTTTCTAATAGCCTCACCAAATACCGTGACATCATTTGTGAGTGCGAATTGTATTTCTACATTGTAAACATCAATTTTTGTAATACTTGTAGGTTTTGTAGTAAGAATTTTCATATCTATGTTGATATAATACATTATAATGGTCATTTCGCATATTAAATTTAACAATTAGCTTATAAGTACACGCTTTGTATACATAACAATTCTCACAACAAAATCGCCTCAAGAAGTTACCGTCGTTATTAAAATTGACTGTTTTTGATTGATTGTTTTTCCTAGATTCTCAAACCCAGATTAACATTACAGCGATTCCAATAATACAGTTTAAAATCATTGTGTAAGAATAAAGTGACCCAATTGTTAATGCTTATGTTCATAAAAACAAATCCATGTTTTTTTAATATACAATAACAGACAATGTAACATAAACCGAACAATCTCCTCATGTGTGACCTCTCTTACGTCAACATTGGCGAAATACGCCTTGCTAAGACAGCAAGGGTGGAAGCCAAAGAAAAATGAAAAACATCTCTAACCCAAGTCCATTTTTTTAATTACAATGTTTTTTGTTACAGCTCTAATAGTTTGCAGTTAGAGATAAAAGATGAGCAGCCAACACCAGTATATGACTGTTAACAACACACCAAGCACTCGGGTTGGAGACATTGAGCATATAAGTAAGACATTATAATAATTATTGTTTTCTTCTTTTTTTTTCTGATTTATCGCTTTGGCAATGGTTTACACATACTTAAATAGATATTAAACATCCAAGACTCAAGAACAAATATTCATAATTTTTGTATGTTATATCTTTGTAGTTAGATTCTCTAACTACTAGGCGAGGCCAGTGTATTTCAATCTTTTTGAATATGCAACCCTTTTACAACTTAAAAGTATTTTAGCAACCCCCTAGGGAGTCTAAGTCAACTTAAAACTGAAAATGATTCCTACTTGCCATTTTTTTACCCGGCACCCCCTGGATAAGATTTTGCAACCCCCTGACGAGTGAAAAACACTGCACTAGGACATCCAGTCACGAAACTTATGATGCAATTGTTGCCAGGCCACCTGTCGGAGCACATAGGCTCGCTCTGCCTCTCCTCTGAGTACTCGGATGTGACTCTGATAGTGGAGGGGCAGCGCATCCCGGCGCACAAGGTCATCCTCGCGGCCAGCAGCGACTACTTCCGCGCGCTGCTCTACGGCGGCATGCGGGAAGCTAACCAGGTACTTGGTTCAACTTACACTTTTTGATTCTGGCTATGGCACTTGGGCGGTAACTCAGCGGGAATTGGTTTGGTGCGAGCCAGACACCATTGGCCAGCCAAAAGGACTTGGTTGATTCACTTATTTAAAACAGATTCCTCAAGGTATTTCAAGGCAAAAAATGGCAAAAATATAGTAAGTCTGGTCAATTTAATTGTTTTGGTTTTAGAGACATTCAATTTTTCTTAAAATTCTGTAGTGTAACATACCCTAATGATATGCAATGTTGCCACTCTTCAATCCTAAAAAGTCTTTTTATGACAGACAGATAACATCACAACAACTTAGAATGCGTTGCCAGTTCGTTTAAGCCATTTTTATCTTGAAGTTCGACATTGAACATAAAATTACCGTGAGACTCACTCATAGTGAAAAAAATTACGGATAACTCACGTCTGTGATCGAGTTTAGCTCATCATGTTTCGGACTAATCCATAGCCCTTCTTTTCGGAGCCACACGTCGCGGCGGCTGCCAAACGCGCACTGCGCTCCACCGCTCTGCTCGCGCGGTTGCTTGACGTAACTGACAGCGAAACAAAACTACCCCCGTTTTCATAGTCATTGTCAAATAGCACACAACACTCACACTTGCTCACACTCACCGTTGATGCAGTACGAATATTCAACATTTATTTCTATTAGAATACTTGAATACAGTTGGTGTATTTATGTATTTTATTAACCATTAAATATTTACTAAATCAATTTTTTTTCAGGCTGAAGTAGAGTTACAAGCTCCTCTTCAAGCTTTCAAAGCACTGCTGCGCTATGTGTACTCAGGTAATTTTTTTGCATATTTTCTTTCTAGTAAATTATGTGACTGCCCCACGAATCTTTCTCGTCAATCTAGATATATCTTTTTGGATTTAGCTAGTTGATCTGCTGGCCGGGTTAGATCCATCCAAAGCTAACCAAGTTCTTGGGTGGGTCTATAATAAAATAATAAATTAAACAAAAAAAATCGTATCGTCGTCAATGGCGTAGACGCCGTGGCCTCTCAAGCAGAGGGTCGTGGTTGTGGCATCGAGCTCGGGCTCAGGGTCGGGTCAGAATTTGCCGGAATTAATGCAATCTTTTTTACATTTGAAATGAGCTTTATGGCGAAAAAAAGTCGTGACTAGTCGTGAAGAAACACACACACACCCGCTAAGAAATTCTGTGGTGTGTGTGAAGTTCCCAATCCGCACTGTGTCCACGCGTGAACTGCGGCCCAAGCCTTCTTATTTTTCGACCTTGTCTTATTTTTTCTCACAAGGGGGTGGGAGGCATAGTTCTTACGTAAGATCACAAAAATGCGCGAAGTTAAGTAAAGATGAATTAGATGAATGATGAAGAAAAACTTCAAAATAAAACTGAACATAATTATTACCGAAAAATAAAAATTATTAGTACCTACAAAACAAACGTTGTTAAAAATTCATAACTAATACTTTTCAGGACTTAAATCACGAACTATTTATTGCTACAATTACCTCGACGTCCCGACGTGGTTTCTGTGAAAAATAAAAATTTAAACAAACCAACCGTGTATTCATTTTTCCTTTAGATTCTTACGTAATAAATATTAAACAGGGGGGGGGGGGGCGTGAGCCGGCCAATTCTTATTTTTTCTTACATGGGAGGGGGGGACTGGCAAAAATTGTCTTAGGTAATAAATGAATGGCGCCAAACGAGGAACGAATCGGAACACTCTATTGATATCGGTATTGTCCAGGGCACATGGGGCTGTCCCTGCTGCGCGAGGACACAGTGCTGGACATGCTGGGGCTGGCGCACCAGTTCAACTTCCAGGAGCTGGAAGCCGCCATCTCCGACTACCTAAGGCAGGTGCTCGCGCTGAGGAACGTCTGCGCTGTGCTCGACGCTGCCAGGTATGTAAAATCGGGGTAAGACAAGGTACGTCACCCCTTTCGAACGCCACACATCGTTTTTGTTACGAACAAAATTGATTCTTATGCGGATGCGGGTAGGTTCATTTGTGTGTTACCGTATGGTCGTAGAAGACGCTGGCGTTAAAAAGGTTAAAGCTGACATTTGCTTGCACCGAAGCAATTGTCAGTCCTTTTCAAACGAATATTATACAGACTATCGCATTGACGTTTCCCATTTTTCTAAAGGTATATTAGAAATATTTAGGTACTTAACTAAATGTAAACAAACATGAACAACCAACAGTTATGGCGTCGGGTTAACCAGCCAAATGCAATATTTGTAATTGACTTTCACGCGTCGCATTATCAACAATAATCAACATACCTACTCTTACTTTAGTCGCTTAATAATTATCAACGTACTCTTTAGTTCAGTCGCATAATAAATTATCATGCGATTAAACTAAAGAGTATGTCGATAAATAGGACGCGTGAAAATAAATTACAAATATTGCATTTGGCTGGTTAACCCTACGCCATAACTGTTGGTTGTTCATGTTTGTTTACCTTTAGTAAGCACCTAAACATTTCTAGTATAAGAGTGTATGTCTTGAAAAAGGGATAAGTTTAATAACTGTCGAAGGTCCTCGTCGTACCCTGACTGTACTATCGCTGTAAACATCGGAGCTTTATAGGCAGCTGCAGGGCAGGGCAGTATTTGAATTACTTGTAATTGAAATACGTAATTGAAATACAAATACGTATTTGGTATTTGTATTTCAATTACTCGCTGAAAATGTAATTTGTAATTTGTATTTCAAATACCTGACGCTAAGGTATTTTGTAGTTAGTATTTCAAATACTTATGACTTCAAAATACATTTTAACAAAATACATTTAGATTTCATTTAGCGATCTTAAGTTGAACATGAAAACGCACCGGTGTAGAAATGACTTTATTCATTCCCCTATGAGAGGCAGATAACACTTAAGTCTGGTGTTTAGGAAAGGAAACTCTGCTTTTAATCAGTAAAAGTACCTAGTTTCCTTTAATGAAAGTAATTTTTAGTAAAATAATACTGATTACAATAATATTGAGTGCACGATTGGCACAGCCGTAGCGTACTCTTCCGAGAGGAAGGGTTACGGATTAGCCCGAAACTGTCGAGTTAAATTCGACTCGTTTTGAAACGTGAGTAATAGTAGGAGAGCTGGCACCAATTTTTTGGTAGGTGTTTGAGGCAAGCTGAAAACTTGTCACATACTTCTCCTATTATACCCCAACACAAGACTACAGACCTGGCTGGTGAGTAGCGGGGCTAAATGAACCTATGAATTTTTAATTTTAATTTTTTTTCGTTCCAAAAATATATTTGAGGCAATATTCAATTTTTATATGTTGTAGTTTAATGTTTAAAGAATAAAAAAAAAATAAGCCAGACGATTTAGTCGGGGCTTTAATATTGCCTGGCGCGTGCAAACATATTTTGATTTTTCAAAAAAATATAAATAATTTATTTGAGGCAACTTGAAATTTTAATAGGGTATTATTTATAACTAAAAAATAAGATTCTCAAAAAGACAGGTCATTTTGGTGGGACTTTCTACCTGCCAGGTGATCTAACAAATGATATATCCGTGCGAGTGAGTATATTTGTTAAATCACCTGGCAGGTAGAAAGTCCCACCAAAATGACCTGTCTTTTTGAGAATCTTATTTTTTAGTTATAAATAATATACTCTATTAAAATTTCAAGTTGCGTCAAATACATTTTTTATATTTTTTTGAAAAATATGTTTGCACGCGCCTGGCAATATTAAAGACCCGACTAAATCATCTGGCTTATTATTTTTTTTATTCTTTAAACATTAAACTACAACATATATAAATTGCATATTGCCTAAATATATTTTTGGAACCAAAAAAATAATTAAAAAGTCATGGTTTCATTTAGCCCCGCTACTCACCAGCCAGGTCTGCAGTTTTGTGTTGGGGTATGATAGGAGAAGTAGTATGTGACAAGTTTTCAGCTTGCCTCAAACACCTACCCAAAAATTGGTGCCAGCTCTCGGACCATAATCTGTATTGTTTCACTATGAGTGAGTCTCACGACCTCACGGTAGTTTCATGTTTAAAGAGAGTAATTTTCTTTTACTCCGCTTGCCCATGCCGGGTTGGATTCGTTTTAATTCTACTTAGTATTTTGTAATTTGTATTTTGTATTTTAAATAAAATACCTGAAATACTGTATTTTGTATTTTATATTTCAAATACTCGACTTAAAAGTATTTTGTATTTCGTATTTTAAATACATGCGAGATAGTATTTTGTAATTTGTATTTTAATTAAAGCAAAGCATGTATTTTGCCCAGCCCTGGGCAGCTGAGTGCTCAAAGCCGTGGTGAACACCACGCTACTACTGGACTAGTAGTTTGATTGATGGCATAGAAGTAATAATAAATATCATGTACGCTTAAAACGCGGCGGCGCATAATTTTGTTACGGGATGTAGAGATATTATCTTTACCATTAAGATCGTGCTGAAAACCAGCGCTGGAAATTATATGCTGAAACCGGTACCCATTGCCCAAGGAAGCTATTACATTTTAAGTTTTATTTCTCCTATTTTTTTCGTAAATGTATAATGACAATATAGTATTTTTTATAATTTTCTCTAATCAACTCTCGATATATCGACGCATCTAACAGCGTCATGCATGATTATGTGCAGACTGACAATGTCAATGAAAGTAATTGCGGTCTACATCTAGTAGCAAATTTGTCTAATTTATTAGTTGCTCTTCTGCAGGCTCTATGGTCTGGACGCTCTGATGGACTATTGCTACAACTTCTTGGACAGGAACGCTACAGAGGTTCTGCAGCATGACTCCTTCTTACAGCTATCAGTTGTAAGTATAACATCTGAAACAATTTCACCGATCATGTTCCATGTATTACTGTGGCCACTATAATAACAATAACAAAAATAAAATAAAGTTAAAAATTAAAGGGGTTGTCATGCAAGAAACGTAATTTTTTAACACAATACAATACAATACAATGACTCTTTATTGTACACCAGGAATAGTAAGCAAAGCAATACAAAAAACAGGTACACAGAGAGAAAGTTACAAGGTAAGCAATAGGCGGCCTTATCGCTTAAGAGCGATCTCTTCCAGGCAACCCCTTAACAGAAAGAAGGAAGGACTAGTTTACAGCAGGTGGTGCATCAACAGTGGATCAGAAAATTAAAACGCAACAAAAATAGTACATCTATCTACTCATGCATATATCGTACATGTAATAGGTACACGTCTAAAACAAATATAAGCAGTGGGATAAACAGCCACATATAAATGAATAAATAAACTATAACAAAGCTAATTATTACAAGATGACAGATAGTACACCTTAAGCATAGATTTAAAGATTGACAGAGATTTTGCCAGTCGTAAGTCAATCGGTAAGGCATTCCACAACCGAATAGCCTGGACAGTATAAGAATAGACATAGAATTTGGAGTTAGAGAGAGGCACGGTAAGGAGAAAGTTCTGAGAGCATCGAATAGAAGTTACATAGCTAAACCGCTCTTTGAGGTAGCGAGGAGTTGCAGGGTTAAAGAGAATGCCGTAAAGAAGGTGGAGAATGTGAGAGTTACGGCGAAGGCGGATTGGGAGCCACTTGAGGTGTGATCGAAAATTAGAGACATGATCGAACTTACGCAGACCAAAAATAAACCGAATGCATAGATTTTGAATTCGCTCAAGTTTATTAAGCTGCTCTTCTAGGAGATTTAACTCGATCTTTATAATTTTTTTACTGAACTATTTTCAAAACATACAATTTTTTTACGGATGTCCTTCATATACGAGTCCGACTCACACTTGACCGGTTTTACTTTTTCTAAGTTAATTTATGTAAATGTTACGTTCGATTTGGCAGGAAGCTTTGCAGGGTCTTTTGGAGCGAGACTCGTTTTTCGCGCCCGAAGTAGACATCTTCAAGGCTGTGTGCAAATGGTTCGAGGCGAACCAGCAGTGGGTCAAGTCCGAGAGTGGGCAGGCGCAGGTGGTGAGTAGTGCTGCTATATTTTATTTTTTATTTTTGCATGTGATTGACGACTCACAGTCTAAACCACTGGAGTCAGAGGCTTAAATTTAGTAGATATCTACACATCCATCCATTCCTACAAATGTTCATATTTTTAATATTAATGGGATTAGTAAGGATGCACGGATGGGATATGATTGGTGGTGGCAAATACTCTATTTCGCCCACAAAATCAGCGTACTTAAAAACTAGATTTTTCCTCTGGGTACGGTCAGCATCAAAAGTAGCTGGTCACTTTCGTACTTTGTCGTAATAACACAATTGTCAATCAAGTATGACGTTTTGCATCTAACTGTAGAGCGACAAGGTACAGTCAACCAATTTGATTCCTAGGCCACTATAGAATCATGCCAAAATGAATCAATTTGTTTATCTTCTACGATAGTGATTATTGCGTGATGTATGTCATGACGACAAACTCGATCTTTGCAAACGTGTATCAACGATTATGAATAGGAAAGGAGTTTGCTTGCGTATTAATTACTTGAATTGTCACTGGCCATCTGTCAAAACTTCTTTTTCCTCTCATGTCATGGAGCGAAAACGTTAAAACTCTTTACGTTTATTGCATGTTGTGCTCGGAAAGTTGATAATGATAATGCTTTGACCCGCACTGACGTTGTAACTGTCTAGTATTTAATACGACAAGGTTCTATAGTGGCACAGAATATATAATAGTACTAACGTACAGAATGGACACGCTCCGCCCCGCACCGATTCGAGTTACCCCACCCCTCAAGGCGCAGATTGCCGGACACCGCCGGAATCCAGAAGAGTGCGCTCGCGATGTATGTAGGCGTACGCGTGTACAGACGTCGTCGTGCTTATGTAGATTCAAGAACGCGTATTTTGTACGTCGTGTCCGCCGTGTGATAGTGGTCTAGGAATCAAATTGGTTGACTGTACAAAAGTGACCAGCTACTTTTGATGATGTGTGAATTGTGTGATTGATGTACAGGAGAAAATCCTCCGCTGCGTCCGGCTGACCCTGATGAGCCTGGAGGAGCTGCTGCGGGTGGTGCGCCCGTTCGCGCCCGTCACGCCCGACATGCTGCTCGACGCCATACACGACAAGACGCGCACGCGCACCACGGACCTGCGCCACCGCGGACTGCTGCGTACGTACACTGATAGCTCTGATACACTCGCTGCCTGCACCCTTAGATTATTTATACACTAGATAGAGCTTCGGCGGCATGAAAACGTCCCGAAAAATATAAGCCAATTGTTGGCTTATATGTCATTTGCCTCCCTTCAGTTTGAATGACGTAACGCGATCGTAATATGAAGCTGTCAAAAGAAATTTGTGGACGTTTTGTATCGCAATGTTTGCTACTGACACTCTATCTATATATATAAAAGAAGAAACTGACTCACTGACTGACTGACTGACTGACTGACTGACATATCAACGCACAGCCCAAACCGCTGGGCCTAGAGATTCCAAATTTGGCACGTAGGTTCCTTATCAGGTCTAGGGGTGCACTAAGAAAGGATTTTTCAAAATTCACACCCTAAGGGGGTGAAACGGGGGTCCAAAGTTTGTATGGGGAAACAAGATTCGTTCGACTATTTTATTCGAAACTTCACAGAAGTACTCCTGACGATAAATGAGTAAACACGTGTTTCAGGTTTTTTGAGAATTCAACCCCTAAAAGGGGGGAAAGGGGTAACAAAGTCTGAAAGTCAACATGGGTGTTGTTTCTATGGTTTATCGGGTCGCTGGTTATGAAAACAACAACGGTTTTAAAATCCGACGTGGCAGACGTAAAATACCATCTCCCTGGATGGGGTGCGATGGGGTTGAAATGTCTAAATAAACTACATGACTGTTGATATATCAACGCATAGCCCAAACCACTGGACCTAGAGACTTGAAATTTTGCACATAGATACCTTATACAATGTAGGCATCCACTAAGGAAGGATTTTTGGGAATTCCCTCGGGAACGGGAAAAAACGGGATTTATATATTCGATTCCGAGTGACCCTATCTCAGTAACTATAATAACTAGACTCTTCAAATTTGATACACAAGTAGGTATTACATTAGTTAAAACATTAATTTCAGGATTTTTCACAATTCCCACGGGATAAGGAAAAAACGGGATTTATATATTCAGTTCAACGGGATCCTATGAACTATAATTACTAGACTCTTCAAATTTGGCATAGAACTAGGTAATTATAATAGTAAAAAAACGGTTTTAAGGATTTTCGGAAATTCCCACGGGATAAGGAAAAAACGGGATTTTTCGTTTTACTGTTCGTAGAAAGCTGAAATTCGGCATGTAGGTTTCTTGGGGAGTGTAGAGCTGGATTGAGAGAGGACTTTCCAAAATTCCCACGGAAACGGGAAAAAACAGGATTTTTCGTTTTACTGGTCGTAGAAAGCTGAAATTCGGCATGTAGGTTGCTTGGGGAGTGTAGAGGAGCATTGAGAGAGGACTTTCCCAAATTCCCACGGGAACGGGAAAAAACGGGATTTTTCGTTTTACTGGTCGTAGAAAGCTGAAATTCGGCATGTAGGTTGTTTGGGGAGTGTAGAGGAGCATTGAGAGAGGACTTTCCAAAATTCCCACGGGAACGGGAAAAACGGGATTTTTCGTTTTACTGGTCATAGAAAGCTGAAATTTGGCAAATGGGTTCCTTGAGGAGTGTAGGGGAGCATTAAGAAAACATTTCCCGAAATTTTCACGGGAACCGGAAGAAACGGGATTTTGCGTTTTACTGGTTGTAGAAAGCTAAAATTTCAAAATTAATAAGTTTATACTGTAAGTAGGCCGCAAAGGGCTCTTTAACCGACTTCTAAAAAAGGAGGAGGTTATGCATTCCACCTTTTTTTTATGTAGGTATGTTCACCGATTTGTCGGTCAATTGTGGACCTGCTTGCTTGCTTGCCTGTATGCTTGCTTGCTTGATATCTTGGTTCTTTGTAATACTCATAGTACACGCGAGCGAAGCCGCGGGCAAAAGCTAGTCTAGTATATAAATAATCAAAGCCTGCACCATAAGCATCAGGCGCTAGGGTCAGCCTGGCTAGTTTATTAATTATCATCCCAGCCGAAGAACGAAAGGGCTTGGGCCGTAGTTCCCACGCGGAATTGGGAACTTCACACACACCATTGAATTTCGTAGCAGGTGTGTGCAGGTTTTCTCACGATAAAAAAACGATGTAAAAGTTTTAATAAACAAATTTTATTATTATTATTATAAAGGTTATGGTAAATTTCAAATGTAATTTCGCATATAAATTCGGAAAAATCCAGAGGGTCATGGGTTCGCACCCTTTACTTGAGAAGCCATATGTCAAACTACTAGGGTATCACGGCAACGTTAGCTTTTAACGGCTGAGTTTATTTATAACGACCTCTTTAGCCTACTTGGTAGTGACCCTGCCTACGAAGTAAGAGGTCCTGGGTTCGAATCCCGGTAAGGGCATTTATTTGTGTGATGAGCACGAATATTTGTTCCCGAGTTATGGATGTTTTCTATGTATTTAAGTATTTATTTATTTATATAAGTATGTTTATCGTCGTCTAGCACCCATAGTACAAGCTTTGCTTAGTTTGGGACTAGGTCGATTTGTGTAAGATTGTCCCCTAATATATTTTTTTTTATTATTTTTATAAGCCGGGTAATTTAATAATGGCGCCATACACGATAAGACGCGCACGCGCATCGCGGATCTACGCCACCGCGGACTGCTGCGTACGTACACTGGTAGCTCTGATAGAACCGCTCCGCTGCCTGCGATACTATACTATAAAAATAAGCTATCAGGAGCTAGGGACAGCGTGAGTCTAATAAGCTATCTTTGTAGCCTGTAAAACTGGACTTTATGCCCTTTGTTCCACCCAGATAACCAAGTTTGACAACTGCTTAACTATATGGAAAATTTCTTCCGTTATGATAACCAGTTGTGTCGGTGGAATTCTAATTCCATATTCATAACCGAGTTGGACTAATATTTCCTTATGAAATAACATTTCTTTTTTTAGCCATCGTTGTCCTCTTTATTCAGGAATTACCTTCTCTAAATATGTTCACTATGCTACAAGCGTGTTTACCAAACCCTGTACCGTAGCTAACGTTTCACGGTTTGGTTTGTTGCTGGTTGAGTTCAAGGATATTTTAGTCCACATTGTTAACCAGTATTTTACTGAGAAGACACTTTCCGCAGGGAAATAGTTATCACACTCTGTTACGAATGCGGAAGGATAATTCCACTCAAATAACTGGTTTTCTTCGCGGAAGAAACGTTCCACCTCTTCGATCAACAATACAACTAGATATCGGGTCAGCGCAACAAAAACGGCCCGGAAAATAAGAGCTCACTTTCAACGTGAGCTCTTATTTGGTTTTAGTTCGGTCCAAGCACAGCCAACATAAACACGTTTCGCGATGCCGCAATGTGTGCTTAAAAATTGCAAAAAAAATGCCCGAAAAATTAATTTATACGTCGGAGTGTCTTACTTTCGATAAGTAAATGTAAAATAAGTATATTTCAAGCTTTAAACTAACAAATAATAAGCAAATTACTGATTTAAACTACGACCTGTGCGCGCGTATTGGCCAGGTTGGCCAAACATTCTTAAATGTTTGGCCAACCTGGCCAGTACGCGCGCCAACATCGTAAAATAGAACAGTAGATGCATGGAGTAGATTTGAAACTTAATTAATTTTAATATTATGTGTGCTGTGGTGGTCTAGTGGTTTGACCTATGGACTCTCGAGCAGAGGGTCGTGGGTTTGAGTCCGGGCTTGCACCTCTGAGTTTTTCGGAATTTATGTGCATTATTACATTTTGTAATTTACCATGAGCCCTACGATGAAGGATTCAATGGTGTGTGAAGTTCCCAATCCGCACTGGGCCCGTGTGTGAACTACGGCCCAAGCCCTCTCATTCTGCGTATCTACTGTGTTAAAAAATTTGTATGTATTGAATACTTTAGATGTATGTAATTTAGTAACATTGTAGATCTGTTAAAAAAAAATCGTGCGTGCAGCTCCTCCGCGCAATATGAACATCAATATGAACCTTATTGCAATAACTTAAAGAACTAAATTTACTTATGCATCTATGTGTTTAAATTACTCACTAGATGACGCTTTTATCAAATCTCATACAAATTTACACAGACAGTATGAGTTCTGCATCGCACTGTCGAAGTTTTAACATCCGTTAGTATACAATCATATATGTATACAATGCGAGATAACTTGCTTCGGCAGTACATATACTAATGCTTTCATACCCCCTCCATGGTAGCGTTAAACGTTTAATGCGACCTTTTTGGAAGTCGCATTAGGAGTTTCACTTCAAAAATCAGGCGGTCACCCATCCAAGTACTGACCGCGCCCGACGTTGCTTAACTTCGGTGATCGGACGAGAACCGGTGTTTTTGTCAAATATCTTGAAAACGGTGCATCCTACGGCAAAATCAATGAAATTTTAATCCCCCCTTCGAAACCTCCGCACCCCCTCCCCGCACTCCCCTGACTGACACAGAGTCACATTTGTATTTATTTTTAACCCCCGACACAAAAAGAGGGGTGTTATAAGTTTGACCGCTATGTGTGTGTGTCTGTCTGTCTGTGTGTCTGTCTGTGGCATCATAGCTCTTAAACGGGTGAACCGATTTTGATGCGGTTTTTTTTAATAGAAAGCAGGTTTTTTGGCGATGGTTCTTAGATATGTTTCATCAAAAATGATGATGATGATGAGTTATAATATGATGCAAAACCTTTTGGCCGGCACCGTCATTACTTACATGTGAAAAGAAACTAGCATATACATTTTTTTTACGGACGTTTATTTTCTATACGACTCTTAGAACATTATTAAATTAAATAAATATATATATATACTAAAAACATCACGCCAACAAAATAAAAAGTGTAACGCGCGGAACCCATCGCCGTGTTAACGGTACACTGTTGCTCGCGATGTTCGCCGCCGTACTGCACGGTCACCCCCACGCACTCTCGCGTATTTGTCGCGTGACTATCATTGACTATCCGCATTATAAAAGTAAGTACTAATAAAATACATAGATACCCAAAAACACTAATCCTACCAAGCAAGTGAATTTCTACACAGGTACCTATTTTAAAATAATTTTATTGTCGTGAGCGACTCCATAGCTCCCGAAGTTAAAATCAAAGTGGAAAAAGTAGACAGGAAACGAAAGAATGTAACTCGCAATGCAGTCAAGCTGAAAAACACTTTATCTGTAGTGCGATAAGGTTGACTTCACAGTAACTGTTATTTGACCTATGATTTTTCATTTCTAAGTGGCAGGTGTTATTTATTGCTTTGCTAGCTGTTTCAAGCGAATTATCGTAAGTAGAAGGTAGAATTGCGACTTTAATGTATGGTGCTATGGTAATAAATGGGTAGATCTTAAAACGGTTTTGAATTTGTTGTGTCTTTTCAGCAGAAAACATAAGTCGCTCTATAGCTACACATTCAAGCGGACACATTTTAGCTTTGATTTTGTACCTGTCCCGAAATCTAGTTGTATGGTTGATCGAAGTTCCACCTAGTTAACCAGTTATCAAACTTGGTTATCTGGGTGAAACAAAGGCTTTATGCATACTTAGTTGAGCGTTTAATGACCCTACATAGTTATTATTATTAACACATTCAGTGCCAGTGATACAAGCAACGTCTGTGATATACCCGTTCACCAGAGTACGTCTCAAGGTGTCGTTGTTAACGTTAAACGCGTCAATATCAAGCTCCTTCGTAATGGTGGCCATACACCATCCTTCCTATCGTCCAATCGGCATGACGCTGCAGGCTTGATCCAATCTGCAGTTCGCCAATATACACCATACACGATCAGTTTAAATTGTCCAATCGGCAGCGACGTTCAGTTGAAGCCATGGCGTCACCGGTGACAGACGACGATGTTTTCGCCGTTTTGGGAATTTTAATCGTGAAAATTAAACAAAAAAAAAGATCGAGCTGAGTGGTGCAAACAGTGGTCAATGAAAAGAAAACAGTTTATTCATACAAATTTATTAAAAGAATTGAGGACTACGCCAAAAGAAACCGAAAGATACGTCTATCACCGATAAAAATCTTGACCTGACTGAACTGACGATCGCCAACCTCCATACACGGTCCAATCGGCATGATCCAATCGCCATGATCAAGCGAAAAGAATCGAAATTCGATTTTGCCGTCAAGTATAACTGTCATTCCAATCCACTCCCACACACGGTCAGTTCTAACTGATCGAATCGGTAGCGTTATGCCGATTGGACGATAGGAAGGATGGTGTATGGCCGCCATAAGGTTGTTCAATTATTGTCTACCTGCATAATATTCCGTTTTAATTTCCGCCTCTGCTCCCCTAGTACCGGAAGAGAACGTGGCGACACTGAAACGGGGCGCGCGCGTGATCGCCGGCGACATGCGGTCGGCGCTGCTGGACGGCGACACCGAGAACTACGACATGGAGCGCGGCTACACGCGCCACACCATCAGCGACGCGCCCGACAACCCTGGCATCCTGGTGCGCCTGCCCGCGCCCACCATACTGAACCATCTAAGGCTGCTGCTGTGGGACCGCGACAACAGGTAGCTGCCACACCATCAGCGACGCGCCACAACCCCGGCGTCCTGGTGCCTGCCCGCGCCCACCATACTGAACCACCTAAGGCTGCTGCTGTGGGACCGCGACAACAGGTAGCTGCCACACCATCAGCGACGCGCCACAACCCCGGCGTCCTGGTGCGCCTGCCCGCGCCCACCATACTGAACCATCTAAGGCTGCTGCTGTGGGACCGCGACAACAGGTAGCTGCCACACCATCAGCGACGCGCCACAACCCCGGCGTCCTGGTGCCTGCCCGCGCCCACCATACTGAACCACCTAAGGCTGCTGCTGTGGGACCGCGACAACAGGTAGCTGCCACACCATCAGCGACGCGCCACAACCCCGGCGTCCTGGTGCGCCTGCCCGCGCCCACCATACTGAACCACCTAAGGCTGCTGCTGTGGGACCGCGATAACAGGTAGCATGCAGCTAGAGCTGCCAGGCCTCCGGGTTCGACCCGGAGTCCACGGGTCTGAATAGTGCTTATCCAGGCTACGGGTTTAACATCGATGTGTCCGGGGGGCGACAAAATGTCAAACATTCTTCGGACAACGTATCAATGGGTTGAGTTGTTTAAAGTCACAAGTTTTACTATTTTTATTCTTCGTGGACTGAGTCGCGGGCAACAGCTAGTCTAATATACAGGGTGTCCCTAAAACCAACGCCAAAATGAAAAGGGGAGATAGGTGGGCAGGTCGTCTACCAAATATCAAAAAATGACCTCAGTAAAAGTCGCACCGTTTTCGAGAAATTTCGATTTTTCTGATTTTTAAAAAAATGTACACCCGTACTATGATTTTGAGTTGTGATATTCGGAATTAATTATTTTTTGCATTTATTTTTTAATGGAAAATAATCTTGAATAGTTGTTTTGTCAGACACAAAAAACAATTTTTAAAAACTATTGCAGTTTTTTATTTATTTTTATTTAAATTTAAATTTTGCCACTTTTCCTAAACTTTGGTCAAGCTTTGATCTATCACAGTGAAAAAAAAATACATGATAACTGTTTTGCTTACTAGCTTAAAAACATGCCCATTTAATGGACATTCAATGTTTGAAAATTGCAGATTAATTGTTTATTTAATTTTACGGTACTTAATAATTTGTATGGAGATATTTTTTTTTTATTGTAAATATTTTTTGATAAGTTTTTTATAATTTTTGAATCTAATCTAATACCTTTAAACGAGCAGTTCTTGTATATATATAATCAGAATCTCAGAAACCGCTCCAACGATTTCGATGAAATTTGGAATGTGGGGGTTTTCGGGGATGAAAAATTGATCTAGCTTGGTCTTATCTCTGGGAAAACGCTTGATACCGAGTTTCAGCCCGAGTGGAGCTCGGTCGCCCAGGTACTGTCCATTAAATAGGCATGTTTTTAAGCTAGTAAGCAAAACAGTTATCATGTAATTTTTTATTTATTTTTATTTAAATTTAAGTTTTGGTCAAGATTTGATCTATCACAGTGAAAAAAAATTATATGACAACTGTTTAAAAACATGTCCGTTTAATGGACATTCAAAAATGATAAGAAACTTACCTATCAAAAAATATTTACAGAAAAAATAATTAATTCCGAATATCACAACTCAAAATCTTAGTGCGGGTGTACATTTTTCAAAAAATCAGAAAAATCGAAATTTCTCGAAAACGGTGCGACTTTTACTGAGGTCATTTTTTGATATTTGGTAGACGACCTGCCCACCTGTCTCCCCTTTTCATTTTGGCGTTGGTTTTAGGGACACCCTGTATAAAAATCGGGTCTATAATGACACCCATAAAATTTTAAGTCATAATGTAACCTTTAGTCATAATCAACGTTAGTCATACAGTGATTTATTTCCGAAACAAATTATTTTTCGGAATTGTTATAAAACAAACCTAACCTAACCTACTGCACTCTATAAGATGGCATTTAAAAAAGTCCTGAAAAAAATACTGTTTCAGAAATAAATCACTGTATGACTTACGTTGATTATGTCTAAAGATCCATTATGACTTAAAATTTTATGGGAGAAAAGGGGCACCGATAAAAATCTCGTGTCACGATGTTTGTTATCGAACTCCTCCGAGACGGCTTGACCGATTTTTATGAAACTTTTTCTCTGTAATCGGTAGGTCTGAGAATAGGTCGTAGGCTATTTTTTATACCTACCCCTATTCTTCGCGGACGGAGGCGCGGGCAACAGCTAGTATACATATAAATATGTGATAAGTCCCGTTTTATCACGTCAGTTTCAGACGAATTATGGCGTATTGTCTGTGCACAACGCTTTTCATGGCTGATTAGCCCGATGCGAGAGCGACATCTCCCGTCCCGTCCCCGTCCCGTTAATAGTGATAGTTAGAAGTGTTGTATCGTCGGCAGGTCGTACGCGTACTACATCGAGGTGTCGGTGGACCAGAAGGACTGGGTGCGCGTGATCGACCACAGCAAGTACTACTGCCGCTCGTGGCAGCGCCTGTACTTCGCGGCGCGCGTCGTGCAGTACATCAGGATCGTCGGCACCAGCAACACCGTCAATAAGGTCGCGACACTCATCTTGCTGTCATTCGTTTCCCGTAATTTTATTTGGCACTAGCTAGCCTCAACCCGCGGCCGCGGACCAGTGATGTATCTAGAGATGGGTGAAAAATAACGTTACGACGAAAATATCACAGTGATCCGCCGTCTAAAAGTATTACCGTGGCACGCGACAGAGGAACAACGTTACAAAATAACGTAGGTCGTTATTTGAGTTCCTATGTTATCTCTGTCACAGCGTTACTCACTGTCACCGGCACACACGCAGACAACGGTAACAGTTTGGTATCGTAATAACGGTGCGCGGCGCGTAGTAGCGAGTTCGGGCGCTCAGCGTCATTCGTATCTATTCGGCAACTCGGCGGTTGTGAGTGAAAGAGCGATAGACTTCTTGCTCGCACATGAAGCGGCGCACAATTGACTGAAGTGATTCGGTACGAAAAAGTATTTTTTTAACATCTAGCGCTGCTCTAGAGTTACGGTGACTAGCTTCTACCAAAACGTATATCGTTATGTGAGTGACCGACGTGACAAAGTCCGATTATATTTCACTGTGATTTTTTGTAACAGAAACGACAGTCACGGTCAGAGGAAATTAACGCTTATAGCCAACTCTAGTATCTAGACACTGGCACTCTAGTATCTGGGGGGGGGGGGGAGGCTGAGATGCCATGGCCGTAGGGGCAAAGCAAAGTCGACACCCCAGTTCTAGGGTAGACAATCGACCATTCTGTGGTGGGCATGTCCTACCAGCCCTGTCCCCCATTCTATAAAACTGGTGTTCGTGGCAGCGCTTGTACCTCGCGGCGCGCGTCATGCAGTACATTAGGATCGTCGGCACCAGCAACACAAGGTCGCAATTGTCTCGCTGCCATTCGTTTCCCATCATTTATTTGGCACTAGTTTTAGTCCGCGGCTTATCGCGTAAACTATTTAAATCTGGCAGTCTAATTGAAATTACGGGTTTTCTCAAAAAATGTCCGTGGAAATTCCCAAAAATTACATCGTGTTCTTCATTGACGTTGCATAAAAACACCCAGCGGCTTTTTTCAATGTGAAATTCTTGTTCCATACTTTTTTTCAATCTCGAATATTTACAATCTATTTGAGAATTTGTTTACGAATTTAAAAAAATATATAAAGGTCAGTCATTTGTTTTGAAATCGAACTGTCAAAGAACAGAAAATAAAGTCAGATACTGACCGTATTTTGTGCTATGAAATATCTGGTGATAAATGAGTAATGACGGAGAGTATTGTATACTGTTGGTTGTTTGTAGGTGTTCCACGCGGTGGCTCTAGAGGCGATGCACACGGCGCGCGTGCCGCCGCTGTCCAATGGGCTGGTGCGGCCTCTGCACAACGTGGCTACCGTCGAGCTGGCCGCCGTCGTCATCGAGGGCATCAGGTACTCTACACGCGGCATATATGTAGACTCGTCGTGATTAGCCGCCTTTATACTGTCGCTTTATCGCGCATTCTCAAGAGCGTACAGGATTGCGTGCCGGAAATCCTGTGCGCGCAATCGGGCGCGATTATGTTTTCTTAGTTTTTTAAACTTAACATTCATTCGCGCGCGATTACAAGTATACGTTTTAGAGAATGGAAAGAGCGAACGTGTAAAGGCTAATCGTGCGCGATAGACCGCGTGGAACTGGCGCGTGTGCAATTTACAGTTTTACGCGTGGTCTATCCCTACCCCTTCCGACATCTTTACACGCGCATTCTTTCGCACACTATTGCTGTTTCACGCGCGATAGAGTCACTGTATAAAGGCGGCTATTCAGTCATCAATAGGAATCCTATTTCCGGGGCCGTTTCACCAACGTGACAATTGTCAGCATTATGTCGAGAAACTATTGTACCACTAGCGGGTTCTTGGCACTAAATGTGTAAATGACTATTATGTTGTGAAACGAGAATGTTTTTGTTGTACTCGACATATTTGTAAGTCTTAGGGGGTGTTACACCACCTTATTGTTAAACTACGGTACGGTACTAACTAATCGTCGGTTTAACAAATAGTCGGAATGGCAACGTCGCATTTCATGACCACGCGTTCCTGTTCGCACACTTTCGTTCGAAGAGTCGCTAATTATTAAAGCAAAAGAAATCGTAAACTGTGTAAATTAAGTGAAATGAAATGTAATTTTTAAATACATCTATTTTTTTGCATAAACAAATGTGTAGCATTATAATTAATCCAAAAACGGTATTTATTTGCGATAATTTGTTAACAATAACAAAGAAAAATAAAATCACGTAAAACGAATCGAAAAGTGGCGCCAAACCATTTGACAGATTAACTTTTTTTTTAATGGCGATGTACAAGTTCAGATAGAACAAACGATTGTGCCTCTGAAAAAAGTCTGTAATTAAAAAATATTACGAAATTCTGGATTTATTTTTACATACTAAATCAATTATATTTTTAATCAAATCTTGATATTTAAATTCTCGTTTGCAATTTAGCATGACTTCTTTCTTTAAAAAATAAAAAATACTTTGATTTATTTTTCTGAAACCGGCTGAAGGGCTCTCCAACCATGGCCACAAAAAAATAAACTAACTAATTAAAAAGTTATGTGACGGATAATAATGCTAAATGCCACCTGGGGCCAATTGCATAACAAAGTACAACTTATATTACAAGCGGAACTCCCTTTCTAGTTAATAGAACTGAAGCGAGAGTTCCGCTTGTAATATTAGTTGTACTTTGTTATGCAATTGGGACCTGATCTGATGGTCAAATTAAGAAATAGTTTGTCCGTCACTTAGCGCTAATCAAGACTGGTGAAACAGAAATTTTTATTCCATCTGACAAATAAGGTTATGATTTAGCTAATCCGAACTTTAAAAAAAGTGGTGAAACAGCCCCTTAAGCAGCTATAGATGTTCTACGATAACATGGCCCGCCCCTCCAAATTACTAATGTCACATCTTTACGAACGAGTTTGTATGTAGTTGTAAACAATCATCGTCAGTAGCAGGCCGGCAGCGGTCTGAGACAGTCAAGTTATTGTTATCACGTCGCGCAGTGACACGAAAGCACTGATTGCAAATAAAGTTGTTTTTTTTTATTATGGTGCCTCTATAATTACTGAAGGTTGGCCACTAATTCCTAATAATTATTTCTTGTCTCACGCGAAGTGAAACAGCTCAGCAGTACTACTTGTGACTGCAGACCATGTTTGTTTTTCAACCAAGACTTTTTTCTTCGGCCAACACCGAGTTTTCCAGCAATTTTGCCCATGATAATAAACTGCAGTAAGTTGTACCTCTTGAGACGGAAAACATGTACGAGGTGGGCAACCTTCCTGTGCTTGATGGTCTGCATGTAGGTAGGTACTCGCGGTCCTTTCCTATCCGCCTTAAGACTGCGGCATTCGTGACTTTCTGAATTTAACTAATTGAAAGCACACGCCAGGAAAAACATATCTCAAAAGGCTCTACATTATTTCCTAAGGTCTTCTTTAATAGTCCAAGCCTCGCGTCCTTATAGAGCAAGGAGCCAAATTCCTCAAGGAAATGTTAATATTGCGATTGCAAATTATTTTTCTCATTTTATTAAAAGTACTACGGGAGATCTAAATACGTGTTTGTATTTCTAAATCGCTATCAACTTGCGTAGTGCGTACCAGTTCTAACCTTTTTCCGGCAGCACTATAAGTTCTAACAAATATAAGTTAATTTATAATGTGTGTCATTTATTTTGATATTTCCTAAACTAAAAAAAAAATGTTAGAAATATATTATAAAGATTTATTTCTTTAGAAAAATAAAGGACGCAAACATTCCAGTAAGTAAATAAAATTATTATTTGAACACAATTTCAAAATTTTTATTTTTTGTGCAATCAGTACTCGTAAAATCTCACTTATTTCCGGATTTGTTGGTCAACTAATCATAACCTGCCCGGCCGCGCGGCAGGAAGGACGTGTGAGTTCCATAGAGTGCGCCACTGCCGCGCCGTACTGCGAGTAATCAACTTACTACTGAGACGACTAGTCGAACAATTAATCCGAGTATCTGCTTTGTTTGACGGCTGTCTCAGCACGCACACATGCGTGGAGAGTTGTGGTGGTGCTTTATAAATATTTTCACAAATACATTGAAGTGTTCTTGAATTGTGGAGGGGCGGGCCATGTTACCGAAGAACATCTATACTATGAAACGTGATCTCTAAAATTAATAAAATGCATTGTTTCATATCCTTCCATTTATTTTAGTAGGTGTTCGAAATGAATACCATTTTTTTTTCAATACAACCGTTTTCCGCCCGGTTTCTTCAGCGTGACGTCATCCGGACCGCTATCGCTTTCCGCAAAACCGGCGGCGCCGCTCCTCTGCCGCTGTCAGTGCGTTCGGAGCTTTAGTTCTTTTTTAATGTTAGAGAGGCCGGACAAACGAACTAGTGGGTCACCTGATGTTAAATGATCACCACTGTCCATAGATACCCGCAGCGCTTTACGCTGCTACTACTACTACTAGTTAAATACAGGGCCGGATCAACAATGTTGGGGCCCGAGGCAATGCAATTTCCGGGCCCCCTTTCAGCCAAATATCAACCGGACTTATCAAGAAGTTCAAAATCGAATCAGCTCAGCAGCAGGATACAAATTTTTCAATTAAAAAAAAAAAATTAAATTTTAATCTGTTTATTGCAAATTAATTACAAAAAAAAAAAATATTCTTAAACTTAGTTACAATCTTTAAATATTTAAGATTATTAACTAAAGAATGCGAACGGGACACCCCTACGTTTGTAAATAATTTTCACTCCGAAACATTTGTGATTTCTGTCTTGCGCGCGCCGGCCCTTTGGCGATGCGGAGCCCCTAGGCAGTTGCCTTACTCTGCCTAATGGTTAATCCGCCCCTAGTTAAATACTTAATTCAAAACATCTAAGGCCCACTTGCACAGTTCATGGTTAAAAAATTAAATCGGTAACCCTGGGTTAAGAATGACAGATCCATACATTTTGACACTTGTTAACCCTGGCTTAACAGTTAACTCGGAGTTAAGTAGCTAACCCAAGTCCGCGCGAGCCCGCCTAAACAGCTGTTGACAGTTTATGGGCCTAAGCACACGGCGTGTTTTGAACGCGCAGACGACGCGCGTTTCAGGAACGCGCGTTGTCTGCGCCGTAGATGCCCCGATTTGCGTTTGTACGCGCTGAACGCACTTAAAACGCGATTCAAACGCGCGTGTAAAGCGCGTTCGAAACTCGTTTGAAGCGCGTATAAACAGGGGAGGGGGGAGCAGAGGTGGGGCGCACCAAACAATCTTCTTTCACTCGTAAATGGGTCTATCCAATTCATTCGCTTATTTTTACGTTTTTTCCTTTTTAAAAGCAGTATTAAAGCCAGCGTAAGCAGTATGTAGTCTCAACTGACGCCATTGTACAACTGACGAGTCTCGGAGTCTCTGATGATCAAAACGCGGAAGGTACGAGCGGCTACAGCGCGTCTGTATCGCTGTATCTGCGCGTATACGCGCAGTAGACGCGCGGTTCACGATCGCTCCGTGTGCTTAGGTTACAAGGCTGCGTTCGAATCTCGCTTGAAGCGCGTATACGCGCGTCATCTGTGCGTCGTCTGCGCGTTAAAAATACGCCGTGTGCTTAGGCCCTATTTCATATTAAATACAAACTGAAATATAGATGCACAGAAAAAACCCTAGAAAAAAGACCAATGCTGGGAATCGGACCCAGGTGGTCCTCAGCATTCTGTGCCGCGTGCCATACCACTACACCACCACTGGTCTAGAGTTTAGACACGAATTTTTCCCATACATCGTACATTTTAATCTGTTAAATAATCACCTTATGCAGTGATACAGCGCGCATCTATGTTATACCCTCATCGAGAGACTTCAACACTCCTTCGGAACTACCCGCTCATCCGGATAAGAGATGGCGCTACTGAGCCAACTTTTAACAACTTCTTTTTAACTTTTTTTTTTGAAGTGAAACTTCTAATGCGACTTCCAACAAACGTTGCCATTGTATATATACTAACGGATGTTAAAAACTTCGTCAGTGCGATCCAGAACAGTTGCGTGGTTTAGTATGAAAACTTGTAAAAATCAAAACTATTTTAATGGTAGATCGTAGAATAAATTATTTTAAACGTATTTATTAAAAAATAGTATTGAATATCTTTGAGAATTACGAAAAATCAAGAAAAATTATTGAAAATAACGTGCGCACGAGGAGAAACGCCATCTAGCGTCGAGTTATGTAACTTGTTTCGCTAGCGCTGTAGTTGGTTGCTTGCTAGCCGCAAATGTATGAGACTTGATAAAAGCGCCATCTAGTGAGTAATTTAAACACAGATGCATAAGTAAATTTAGTTCTTTAAGTTATTGCAATAAGGTTCATATTAAATAAATAAATAAAATAAATATCACGGGACAATTCACACCAATTGACCTAGTCCCAAAGTAAGCTTAGCAAAGCTTGTGTTATGGGTACTAGGCAACGGATAAACATACTTATATAGATAGATACATACTTAAATACATATTAAACACCCAAGATACATACAAATATCTGCCCCGACACGGGAATCGAACCCGGGACCTCAAGCTTCATAGTCAGGGTCTCTAACCACTAGGCCATCTGGTCGTCTATTGATGTATAAGTGCCTTTTTCATTTCCACATTACGAATTTTCACTTCTTCCGCGCGAAGGAACTGCACGCACCCGGTTTTTTAACTTTTAACTTTTCACGGGATGACCGTAAAAGTAATAGAAAATGAAGTTGCAAAAAATAAAACACAAAAAGATACTTCACATCTAACAGCTGTTGTCGGTTGTTCCTAGCCGGTCCCGCAACGCGCTGCTGAACGGCGACACGGAGCACTACGACTGGGAGCAGGGCTACACGTGCCACCAGCTGGGCTCGGGCGCCGTGGTGGTGCAGCTGGCGCAGCCTTACCTGCTGGGCTCGCTGCGGCTGCTGCTGTGGGACTGCGACTACCGCCACTACTCCTACTACGTGGAGACCAGCGTCAACTACTGGGACTGGGAGACGGTGTGCGACCGCACCCGGGACGCCGCCAGGTCAGTACACCACGCTTTAGCTGGGTCCGCACTGAGCGACCTGCCTTGCCTAATAAGCTAGATAATTAAAAAAAACCGGCCAAGAGCGTGTCGGACACGCCCAAGATAGGGTTTCGTAGCCATTACGAAAAAATCAAGTAATATTTTTCTAAGGATTTCGTATGTGTACGGAATCTTCCAAGTTTAGGTATGTTTTATATCTTAGGCTACTATTTACTCTTAAACTACAAATAATTCCCAAGCAATCTTAGCCGCTATAATTTTCCTTGTAAATTTAATATATTTACTACCATTTTGAATTTTTTTAAATTTTTCCACCCAACAGTTTAGATTTTAGAGGGGGGGGGGACGGTCGAGTTTAATGAAAATTTTCACTTTAAAGTTGAATATTTCGCAAACAGATCACTGAATAGAAAAATCATGTTAGCAACCCCCTAATGGTTTTAAAAGACCTATCCAACGATACCCCGCACTATAGGGTTAGTCGAGAAAAAAAAATTCACCCCCACTTTACGTCTATGGGAGGTACCCTAAAAAAAAATTGTTTTTATTTTTTAATTTTACCACTTTGTTGGCGTAACTGATATGTATATTCATGCCAAATTACAGCTTTTTAGTACTAACAGTCTCTGAGATTAGCCGCGGACAGACAGACAGACGGACAGACATGGCGAAACTATAAGGGTTCCTAGTCGACTACGGAACCCTAAAAAACTGTCTAGTCCGTCAGTTAGATTATTAAAAATTATTGAACACGTATTTTTTCTTTTGTGTGACAAACTAAAATGACGAGGATACAGTGCTTAGAAGTTTCGAGTGACGTCACAAGCCCCCACTCCGGAAGTTTGATGATCTATGCCTTTGTCGATTTTTAATAATTTGATAAACCAAAAAATAGGTGTCCCATATTTTTCCATTATCTAACTGACGGACTAAATAGAATTACATATTTATAACCCAGTCGTCATCCCTATTATTAGGCATAATTTTGTACGATACAAGGTTCAGCCGAAAACGGCTGCCTCGCGAGAGACCAGCAGGCTAATTGTCTAAATCCCTCGCAATCGCCATCGCGTTCATTTCATCGCGTTCTTGTCCATACAAGAACGCGATGAAATGAACGCGATCAGCCCATGCTGATAATTGGTGTCGGGAACAGCCAGCAGTCACAGCCATACAAAAACTGTCATTTCAATCCAATGCCGAGTGTCAAAAAAGTTGCACAATTACCCTGTCGGCTTTTCACTTAGAGGTTCACACGGCAATGTTTTTTTATGTATTCGATTCTAACGTATAAGAAACCGAGTTTTTATACCATTGATGTACAATAAAACAACTAGACTCCCAATCACGCTCAAAAATTGTCCGAAGCAAAAGTCTGCACACGCGTCTATTGTGCAGAGTTTTGGTTCAGTTGTGTTTCGACCGCGCGTTGATTACAACGTCACTTCTCGCCCCGTATTCGTATATGTCTCTTTCGTACCGTAATCAAACTCACGAGAAAAAAAGAGACAGACAGCCTATCTTCCGCTTCGCATGACCACTCCACTGCATTCTTTACTCTTTAGGCGGTTTCCAGCGCGTGACGTCATGTCACTACTTCTAACGATCGTATACAATTGACATTAAACATTACTGCTACGAAATAAGGTGTTAATTTGAATGAATGCTGTTAACGTTATCTGTATAAATTGATGTATACGTACACACAACGCCGCTCGGACGTTTTTTGAGGAACTTTTGTTAAGAGATTGGGAGTCTAGTTGTTTTATTGTACGTCAATGTTTTATACGGTAGGTTTTTATTCGTGTAAAAACCGGTTTCACGCCGAATAGCCACAGTTTTTACGCAGTTGTCACAGCGAGCAGACTTCAGTGCTGGATCCACGCTTCATCGTACTAATGTCGGTATCGATGGCAGCAACGGTCTCGCCGCCGACAAAACAGAAGGTTTTAGGTATATCCCATTTATGCGCTGAACTGAGAAGCGATGAAACAAAGTTTTTTAATTAATTTCCGTTGTCTATTAAAAAGTTTTGAAAATTTATTAAATCGACTGGAAAATTCATCATTACCGAAAACAAATATGAATATGCGGAAATGCTTTCGATAAATAACATATAACAACGTGCCGTGTGAATGAAACAGAACTATACTACTCGCCACTGCAGACAGAATACGTTAAAATTCATTCGATTTGCAAAATGCGTGCTAGGATTTTTCAACTAAGCTAACTACATAATAAATTGTATCTAAATACGTCCAGCCATTTTAGCGTGAAGTAGTCGCATACACTCACACACACGCATAAACTTTCACATTTCTAACATTAATAGGATTATCTGTGACGATGGCAACTTGTTTCAGATCATGGCAAGTCATCTACTTCACGCCGCGGCCAGTGTCCATCATCCGTATTGTCGGCACCAACAACTCTGTTAACGAGGTATGACTACAATTACGTGTACAGCCAGCGTTTAATATAGAGAGTGGCTGAGATGATCATTTGATCATGAAACAATAATAAAGACGTGTTGCGATATAGTAAGTATATCGGATATACTGTTTGACGCTCTAACTGTATGTATACAAACAGTGTACTGTGCTAAATTAATTAATTTGGGAAACAGGCTCTTTTGGCGAAATGGATTGCGTAGACACCATATCGTTTAACACACTCAAAATCAAAATCATTTTGACCTCTTCTTTCTATCAAATGGTACACGATGAGAGTAGAAAAATATGGTCAGTGCGATCGTGCGCGATACACAATACGGTCTCAAGTAACAATGATGAGTAGAGCATATTTTAGGCTTATTCCATTATGCTCCCACTCTCATGATCCCAGTGGGTTCATATAAAATTTTTGAGTTCATTAAGCTCCCACTATTTGTGGGATTCAAAAATTCCTCCGGTCTTATCCCATTTTGATCTCTATTTTGTTCACATCACATAATTACTTCCGGGTGTGTGGGATTATAATGGAACAATGAGTGTTTACTGCTCCCTAGTGGGAGCTTAATGAATTCAAAAGTTTTGTATGATCCCAATGGGATCATGAGAGTGGGAGAGTAATGTAATAAGCCTGATCCATCTATGAAGTTGAGCCATCTATCTTTAGGAGAAAGTGAAGATACACTACGTTTCTTATCCTTACTGCCCATCTCAAATGACACCTGTATGCAAACCACTTGTGCAAACGTCTTACTTTGTGACAGGTATTCCATCTGGTGCACTTGGAGTGCCCGTCGCAGGTGGAGGAGCGCGACGACCCGGCCGCCAAGAAGACCCGGCCCTCGCCGCCGCCGCAGGACGCGCGACACAACCCCAGCGGTGCGTACACTCTACCAATGCCGATAGGGTTCTAATGTAAAGGCCAGTATACACCTGCAACAAAAATCTTGCAAGTTGCATTTCATTGCTGTGCTCGATTGACCATTTCAAATTAATTCGCCTTACGACCTCGCAATGTAACTTGCACTATTTTTCTTGCTGGTCTAAACTTGGCTTAATAATAATACTGCTTCGCCTGTAGCTCTTAGTTGGACTTCAGTAATTTACCGCCGGAAACTTATTTATTAGCTATAGGTCGATTCACCAGAGTTGGCACGAATGGAATGAACGAAAGCAATGTCACTTTGACATTTTTATAGGAAAATGACTGATGCATGACATTTTCATATTTGTGTGAAGTGTATTCAAATAGGTAACACATAGATACTTTCATTCACTCATTCGATCCATTCGTGCCAACTCTTGTGAATCGACCTGTACAGGCTGTGGTACAGGCAGGAGACTGGATCACTGCAAATGTCACGCCATTCAATTTCCTCGACTACTCACGCCGGTATAAAATGAGCCGGTTAGATATTAGTGCAAAAATACGGATAACTCACGGCCACGAACAAGTTTAGCTCGTTTATAGACGTGATAGAGTTGTCCGTATTTTTTCACAATGAGTGAGTGTCATGGTAGTTTTATGTTCACAGCGGTTACATATTGTTAATAATTTACCTAAATGAAAACCCCGACGTACTATTTGGGAATTTGACGTAAAAAAAGACCGTGATGCAATTTTTGAGAATTCTAATGGAAATTTAGTAGAAACCCAGAATCTAATTTCAACTGCCGGAAATAATGATTTACGCGAGAGAAGTCGCTGGTAAAGGTTAGTTTTAATGTAAAACACTCGCTGCCATAAATCACTGAATCGGTGTGCTAGGCCAGGTACTTTAATAAATATTTTGTTTATTACCGATTAGCGAGTGCTAACACATTCGCTGCCGGCTGTCAAACTCGAGACTTCGTCAGGTGCCGCAAACGCACGTGTGCGTTCAATGGCCTTCAAAATTATGACAGATGCACTGGGTGAAAGTCAAGTACCTAAACGTATATACGCGTTCCTTATTTATATGATAGGGGCAAACAAGCAGGAGAGTCATCTGATGGAAAGCAATGACCGACGCTTTTGGACACCCACAACACAAATTGAATTACGGATCGTTGTCGGCCCGTTGAGAAAAGAGTAGGCTCGTAGGGGGTAGGGCGTAGGTTGGCTGCATGTGTTAAATTTTCTGTGTGTTCCATAGGAGCGGGGGCAGCGGGAGCGGCGGCGGGCGAGGTGCCTCGCGCCGCGTCCCCGCCGGACGACGCGGCGCCCGACGCGCGCGCCCTGCCGCCCGCCGAGACTGCCACGGAGGCCGAGGAGCGCTACGAGGACTGAACGACTCAGGGCTCCAGTAGATTAGCTTTGAAGTGATTTCAAATTAGGCGGCTCTCCGGTTTACAGCGGTGTTATTCAACGTGCGGGTCATTTCATAATACCCCTTGGGGATCATAAAGCCTCTATAAGCGGTCGCGAGGGGGTCGCAGAACCCTAAATTACCTAACCCGTTTAGTTCCGTTTTTTTGCTCAATCTATGTAATGGAAATTAGGTATACGGTGGGACGGAACCCTTCGCCTGTAAGTCCGGCGCACACTTGCCTGTTTTTTATACGGTCATAATCCCGCCGAGTCGCCTAATGTGAAATAGCTTATTGTGACTACGAACGAAGCATCTTATTCCAACTACTTATCAAACTTGTAAATGTGATGTTTATGCTTCATGTGTGGTATATTTAGCTAAAGAAACAAGGTTTTTGCGTGGCAGCGATAAAATATCTATAATTTCCCCTAAAACTGTTTACTGTAAGTAAAGAATGTCACTACACAACTAAATAACACTACACTTGTATAATTAAGTGATTAAGATGGTTCTATAGATCTTCGTACTTTCCAAATGATCATGGTATTGGCGTGGGAACTACGGCCCAAGCCCTCTCATATAAGGCTGGGATGATGATGATGATGGTATTGGCAAATCTGTATTTAAAATATGCAGCATACAGTGTAAGAATTAAAGTGAAATGACCACAACCTCTGTATAAATTGTGAAAATTATGAAATTGTAAGTTTGGATTTCTCTTTGAACATTTTATTCGAACCCTGTCTCACCCGATGAGAAATGTAGATTAGGCTAGAGGTGTAACTCACTGGTTCACTGACAGCTTATTCACTCTAGCCGTGAAGATACCAAGGTTGTAACTATCCGGAAATACTGACAATTAGAGCGAATTCTATTCGTTAGCAGTTCGCAACGAGACAAAGATTAGCGCGCGATGCACATATTGAGGGGTCACCCATTGTTGTATTTAGTGTAAGAAACCATTAATGGTACCGATTTAAATCATTCTATACCAATAATAATAATTAACTCCTTTGAGCCTTTGTTGCAGCTTCTTAGTTACAAGCGCCCTGTATCACAAAATTACAAATGCTACAAATCAACATAATTGTTAACTTTCTCACACACAAAGTGGCCATTATGTAGAATTGTAGCACTTGTAACGTTTGTGGTATAGGGCCCAGATGGATTCTGATAAGAAATAACTAAGTATAAGAGTTAGTGACTAACACCTACCTTCACAATATCGAAAAACGGCAATTTTATTTATAATGAACTGAAACATCCGTCATAAAAATTTTTAGCAGCCATTTTCTCAAAATGATGTTCGTGTGAGTTGCCATGTTATTGCTTAACAGCATCCAGGGCTTGTATATACAGTCACCATCATATAGATAGTGACAGTCAATGTCTCCAAATATACCGCTACATCCGAAATGTCCATTAATACCGACTCATCCAAAATGATCAAATTGTTCAGGTCATCCACCGTGTTCAAATTCACCGGAGCACACAAAGCGCCAAATACTTGGTAGCTGTCAAGTCGCCGTTAATACCGTAACACCCACAACACCATTGGTATCCTAGCATCCAAAGTATCCAAAAATATGGAACACACTACAATTGTGAACTTTATGTTAAACGTAACAGAGTTCAAGCAGAATGTTTTGATATTAACACAACATAATATTGTTAAATATAAAATTGTGGAAAGAAGTCATTACATGATTATAGAAAGAACTGCTTGATGTTAAAAATGTAGCCAAGATCTAGAGTTTTATTTAAGAAAAAATATAGATATGAAATCTTGCAAAGTCAATAAGTACAGCATATTAATTTATTCAACAGTCTAGAGTTTAGTCTTATTTCGTTTATTAGACGCGAGTTATCCGTATTTTTTTAATATGAGTTTGAATATCACTGCAAATAGGTTACTGTTTTTGGCTGACTAATTTAAAAGGTGACTTCGCTTTGTGCACAACTAGGTATTATATTTTAAACTAATGCATCGCAATAATTTTCAATAAAATGTCCAAGGTATTTGATGAGACCTTGGTACTTAAATAAACCACATTGATGGTTGATAATACTTCAGGGATGAAGTAACTTCTTCTATTCATAAAATCAAATTACCTATTAAGTAAAGCGGTAATTTTCTGCTTCGTCTTGCCGGCAGCACTACCGTGCACGCAGCTATGGTGGAAAAACTAAAACTGTTCTTTTTTCAAAGTGGGTTTTTAGTACTTTCCAATTCAAATGAAAAAGGTTGTTACAAATCATTCTTAAAATAAAAAATAACTTGATTTTGCCGTCAATATACTAACCAACTTATCTGTCAATCAGACCAAGCAATACTACACTTTATGCAGACGGCGTAAATAATACAAAACAAGTATATGTCATTCAGATCATGAAAGGGATAAAATGACTTGACAATTCGGTACTCTTCTCAGTGATTGTCAAAATTCAAACTTCGAGAAGGTATTAGACCTACAAAATATATTATATATTCCCGTATTAACCATTTTTGAGCTCTATAACATTGAAAATAAAGTGCATACTTGTAATGTGTTCCATATTTTTGGATACTTTGGATGCTAGGATACCAATGGTTTTGTGGGTGTTACGGTGCCGACGGCGATTTGACAGCTACCAAGTATTTGGCGCTTTGTGCACTCCGGTGAATTTGAACACGGTGGATGACCTGAACAATTTGATCACTTTGGATGAGTCGGTATTAATGGACATTTCGGATGTAGCGATATATTTGGAGACATTGACTGTCACTATCTATATGATGCTGACTGTACTACGAAATTCGATTTTCGAACTTGGTATCGTGCCGTTCCGTTAACGCTAAGCCATAAGCCATAATAGAGAAATATTTCTCAAGGCAGATGTTATAAACACAAGAGTGAAAGGGACACCACGATAAGAACTTCGAATTTCGTATTTCATAGTAGCCCCCCAGATAATCACATGAAAGAAAAATAAATAGTATTTGTCTTAATTTTACCACCAATGATTTAATTAACAATTTAAGATAAAACCGTTAAATTTAAATTGTAGAAAGTTATCTTCTAGTTGGGCTGTTGGGTTGAGCGTAAGAATAAACATTTCAATTATAATTATTGCCCTTACGCAGTGTGATATGATAACCTGTTGCATATTAGTTATTCCATGTTTTTAGCATAGCACGTTTCGAATAACTTGACCCTGTTTAATATTATAGTTAATTAGTGTTTAAGACGTTTTCTAGTCTAATCTATTTCAGAAGCATGTTGAAATCACATGAACAGAACAACCTGCTGACTGATGATTGCAAAACAAATAAGCTGGTATGAGATGTGAAATTTACAGTGTATTGTGTGTAAGGACAAAAACAGCCAGAAATTGTGATTTAGTAGGGTCAACGTAATAAATAAGTGATCGATCACTTTTGTGCCTTGTCACTTTAACGTCATGTTTGAAAAGCCATACGAAATTATGTAATGACTGAAAACGACAAGGTACAGTCGAAATCAGAAATATGTATACAGTAATCGCGTCAAAATATGTAAACATCAACCTTATGATTAACGACATAGAGCTGTATAGATATTTTTGACAGCTTGTTAACGTATATCGCTCATGTAGAAGAACACTGACACAATTACAAATTATTGTCATTTCAAAACTAAACTTATTTTTCTTTTTACATAAAGTTTAGTTTTGAAATGACAATAATTTGTAATTGTGTCAGTGTTCTTCTACATGAGCGATATATATTTTTGCACTTGAGCGCACTAAAGTGATCACTTAAAATAAATAAATAAATATCACGGGACAATTCACACCAATTGACCTAGTCCCAAAGTAAGCTTAGCAAAGCTTGTGTTATGGGTACTAGGCAACGGATAAACATACTTATATAGATAGATACATACTTAAATACATATTAAACACCCAAGACCCGAGAACAAACATTCGTATTTTTCATACAAATATCTGCCCCGACACGGGAATCGAACCCGGGACCTCAAGCTTCATAGTCAGGGTCTCTAACCACTAGGCCATCTGGTCGTCTAAAATCACTTATTTATGACGTTGACTGTACTTGGGTCAGTGTTGCCATCAATGCTTTACTATGTTTAATTTCAATTTAATGTTCATGTGGTTTGCATTGCACTGCATCTGCAACCATTTAGTGCTTTTACGTTCCTTCAAACATTTCCTTGAATATATTTGTTTTAACATTGTTATGTGAAGCAAAAAGATAGTGGTTGTGTTGGAAAGGTGAAGTTACGTATTTGGATTTAGTTTTAAGCCTTTGTGTCATCATGTTATATTTATTCTTTGTTTGTATGCGAAATATTAATTATTTGACTGCAAATTTGACTCTTCAAAAGTATACAGGGTAATTTTTTAATCAGTGCACAAATTTTGATACGTGATTCAGTATCGTTGATAGATCACGATTATCTCTGTTCAAGATTTTTTTTTACATTTTGAAATTTGGGTTGTTCATAGTAATTCATTCAATAATTGGTCGAGTTACTATGAAAAACAAAAAAAATAAGGATAGATATTATAACGAAAAATACTGATATTTGTTTTTTTTAACGTCACTGAATCACATGTTAAAATTTGTGCACTTATTAAAAAATTACCCTGTATTGTGGTAGGTTATATTGTCTAATTATTATATCAATGTGACGTTATTAAAACCGGTACTAAAACGTTTTAGTACTGGTACCAATTTTAAACCCTGATTCTAGGTGAATATTGGCACAAAACAAAGACATGTGGTAGAGCTTAGGGCCTGTCAGAGCCCTAGCGTTGGTGGCATGGAGTGATGTGTCACAGACGGAAGCCCAACTGACACCGTCTCTTCTGTGATAAATAATGCAACCAGTTTGGTTTTCGCACTGTAGGTTAAGCTGAGAGGGTACAGGTGGTATATTCATAATCCTTATTGTAGATGTAAGGCAGAGATATAAATATTGTAGAGCTTTTAATATGTTTTAATAAAAATTTAGATGTATTATTGGACTTTTATTTGAAAAGATAAGCACTAGTTGGAATTCAGAATAAGATAACCACTAATAAATAAGATAGAGGCGACTTAGCGACCATACGCATTGACTTGGAAATTCAACCTTATTGTCTTAGTAATAAGTTACAATATCCATTGTAATTATTGAAAATACTACTAGTGTAGCGTAACACAAGTCCTCTGCAACTAGTTTTTAAAAATATACTGTCAGGTATGTATTCGATGGCTGCTTTCGATTCTGTGGTAGTATGCTCCAATAAAGGGCCTTATGGGGTATGTGGGTTAAATGCCTGATTCATCATTCTCTGTTAAGTTCCTATCTTAGTGTCATATTTATGATACCATCTCTGTTTATTCATACAAAATAAACAGGCCATAGTGTTTGAAGCAATTATTAAATGCCACATTTTCAAAAGAATCAGGGTAAATTACAATAAAACTATAGTTACTTTTTAAAACTTAATTTTCTTTTTCATTTCATTCTTAAAAATATATAATTAACAGCAACATAGTATCTAAGTGACCTGTGGTCCCTTTTCTGTTATGATTGCTCTATTCTTTTTGAACAAGTCATGTGCATCTAAAATATCTGGGTTATTTTCCTCTGCATACTCATCTAGCCTTTTCCGCAGCAAGAGCTTCAAGTCCTGAATACTATCATCGTTTTTCAAAGCAGATATTCCTACAATATCTTCAAAAACTATGCCTTTCTCTGGCCTTATTTCCTTAGGTATTGAGTCCATTGCTCTTTCTATATTCTTCAGTGAATATTTTACCTCCTGAAAAATGTCTTCAGCACCTTCCAAATCCATTTTGTTAACAGCTAGAATGGCAGGTTTTTCTAATAATTCAGGATCATACAGTTCCAATTCCCTGTTCAGGAGCAGCACAGTTTCTAAACATGATCTCTTTGGGTATTTTGGACTTAGCTGGAAGCCTTGGACATCAGCTATGAATAATAACAGTTTTGTCCTCTCTACATGTTTCAGAAATTTGTGTCCCAGCCCTATATTATTGTGAGCTCCTTCAATCAGACCAGGAAGGTCTGCTATTGAGATCTGCCGCAAATCCTCAAATTGAATTATTCCTTTATTTGGTTTGATGGTTGTAAAGGGATAATTTGCTATTCTAGGCTTGGCTCTAGATATGGCTTTTAAAAGGGAGCTCTTTCCCGCGTTTGGGAATCCAACTAGTCCTATATCAGCAATAAGTTTAAGATCTAATCTTATGTGATATGTTTGGCCAAAATGCCCAAGGAAATTGTTTTGGGGATTTCCTCCAGGGCCACCTCTCGCAACTATTATTGTTTGATCATCTTTATCAATGGATCCTAAAGATTGTCCATCCTCTCTGTAAATGGTAACACCCAGTGGCACTTCAAGTTGAACGTCCTTACCAGGGTTCCCTACAATTTTGGTCTTCCTGCTATCCTCACCGTGGCTGGCGCTTATAGTTTTCATGCGATATTTGTTCGATATACTTAAAAGATTTGATTTCTCTTTGCCGATACAGTAAACACAACCTCCTTGGCCTCCAATGCCGCCGAACTTAGGAAGGCCGGTGCCTCCTGTGCCTCCTTTTACATGAAGTCTTATGGAGTCTAAAAATTTACTGCGGAGATAATTACGCGGTTTTTTAATTTCTTTAGCAGCAAACAATGTCCTTAATAGAAACACCATTTTACAGCAGTTTTATATTTTTAATTTCATGCTGTAAATCGGATTGATTGGTATTTTTTTTTTGGTTATTGTTAGGTTAGAATAGAATCTGCTGTCATTGTCAGAGCAAAGCAATCAGCCAATCACATCACAAGAAAATAAACAAGCTATTAGTGTTATTGTTAAAAACGCCGTAAGATATTAAACATTTTATATATAACACTCATATCAGCTGTTTTTGACAAATGAAGTGATAATAAGTAAGACGAGCAATACCTAATTACTTGTTTTGAATTGAAATACAAAAACTTTGCCGGTTTGAATATAATAATGACTATAATCTAAATATTGCAATGACTGCACTGATAACCAATTCAAAATGAGAACTAGTCTGATTGCATTTATTATTACCTTAGTTGGTTTTCAATATTTTTTTACGGTTCTAGCGAGCGATGGGGATCGCTCACCATTTTATCAAACTTGCGTTAGAAAATGCATGAATACAAATTGCACGAATGGTGAGGACCAATATTTACTTCGAAATTTTTAACTCCTTTGCTTTGCTGTTGCTTTTTAGCTTAGAACCACGAATTCATAACCACAACTTAAGATAACTCATTTAACAGCTACAAATCGGAAAGCAGATGTTATACGTAAGGCCACCATTATTTAGGCCGTGGCTCGTGGACACAGAGGAATTTGAAACCCTGTTTTCCAATAAAATTGGGTTTTCTCCCTATTTGCTTATTCTTACTTTCCAGATAAAATAATTTAATAATAAGGAAGAACGTCTCGATTTGATTTATCAGACTAGAGGCCTGCAACTATAATGCTAAAATACTCACATGCATGAGCTACTTCCATCAACTTTAGGGAATACTTTGTATAATTTTGGGACTAATCTATATCTTACACGCCTAAAAGACCTATTGAACTGCTGGCCTGCTTCTGTTCTCAGATGGAAGTTTTACCGTAGAAGCCTACAAACAGCTAGACTTATCAACGAAGCTGCTGCAGTGGGGCTGCCGGGATGATTGCCGCTACCACTGCATGTGGCAGACAGTGGATGCATTTCAGGAGAGAGGATATGATGTGCCCAAGTTTCATGGCAAAGTTAGTTTCATTATAAAGTTTAGTAGAATTTGGCAAAATAAGGGTACACAAATAAGACAGATTGATTCAGATCAAGAATGTCTCAATCCACATTGCCACCTTTTTACTAGATTCAAAAAGAAAGAGATTCACTACCTCAAAAGTTTTTTATTGCACATTTATTTGCATTTTATTGCCTTTTAGGTGCCATTGAAATTTGAAGAAAAAATACCAACCTTACGGGTGTAAAAGAAGGAGATTTTTTTTATTTTTAATAACATTTCCGAAACAAAAATTAAGTTTATTTAGTTTGGAAATAAATCTGTGTGTTAATTTTCATGTCTTTATGTACAATAAAGAGTTTTACATTCATACATACAAACTGCTAGGCAAAAGTCTCTCCTCTTTTGCTTTACTATCTCTGGCATACCAATAATCTGGTCAAATGAACTTAAGTGTGCATTAAGGTTCAGTTTGGTTTACATAATGATTTGATATACAAGTTTTTTTTGCGAGCTGTTGTCAACAGTACTTATTCGATTATTCTTTTAAATGGTGTTTACAGAAAATAACTATGCTTACGTCTTTGCAGTGGCCATTTGCTAGGTTCCTCGGAGTGCAGGAGCCAGCATCCGCCTTTGCGTCACTGCTGAACCTGGCTGCCCATGTCTACATGCACTACAAGCTGACAACGCAGTTCTCCGTCAAGAACACGCCACTACTGATATTCTGGCATGCATTTACTGTTGTAAGACATTTTAAATAATCTATCATCATCATCATAAATCTAACGAGAGGGCTTGGGCCGCAGTTTTCACGTGGGTCCATTGCGGATTGGAAACTTCACACACACCAATGAATTGCAGGAGTGCCCAGGTTTCCGCACGATGATTTCCTTCACTGTAAAGCTCATGGTAAATTTCTAATGTAATTTCGCATGTAAATTTGGAAAACGCAGAAGTCTTAAATAATACTTACTAATATTATAAATGCGAAAATAAGTATTGTCTGATTGTTACTTCTACACGCTTAAACCGCTGAAGAGATTTAGATGAAATTCAGAATGGCGGTAATTTGAGTTGAGACCCTGGAAAGGACATACATTAGTTTTCCCGGAAAATTACATAGTTCCCGCGGGATTGCGATGAACGAATTCTTCAGAGTCGCGGGCGACAGCTAGTTATTTGTAAGTTATACAGTTAGTATAGTGTATATTAAACTATTTTTGTGTATAATAGTGAGTTCAATCAGCATCACATCGAAATTAATCCTCCTGCAATGGAATTAAAAATCAAGTTGATTTGTCGCTGGTTTTTCTGTGGCGTACACAGGGCTGGGCAAAATACATGCTTTGCTTTAATTAAAATACAAATTACAAAATACTATCTCGCATGTATTTAAAATACGAAATACAAAATACTTTTAAGTCGAGTATTTGAAATATAAAATACAAAATACAGTATTTCAGGTATTTTTATTTAAAATACAAAATACAAATTACAAAATACTAAGTAGAATTAAAACGAATCCAACCCGGCATGGGCAAGCGGAGTAAAAGAAAATTACTCTCTTTAAACATGAAACTACCGTGAGGTCGTGAGACTCGCTCATAGTGAAACAATACAGATTATGGTCCGAGAGCTGGCACCAATTTTTGGGTAGGTGTTTGAGGCAAGCTGAAAACTTGTCACATACTTCTCCTACTATACTCCAACACAAAACTGCAGACCTGGCTGGTGAGTAGCGGGGCTAAATGAAACCATGACTTTTTAATTATTTTTTTGGTTCCAAAAATATATATATTTTTTTTTTTTTTTTATGTTAGAAAGGCCAGACAAACGAACTAGTGGGTCACCTGATGTTAAATGATCACCACTGTCCATAGACACCTGCAGCGCTTTACGCGATGCCAGTGCGTTGTCGGCCCTTAAGGAGAGGGAATAGGGGAAGGGGGAGAGGGAGGGGGAGAGGGAAGGGGTGAGGTATTGGGCCCCCGGCACTCTCACTGACCGTACGAAACGCAAGCAGGATTACTGCTGCTTCACGCCGGTTTTCTGTGAGAGGGTGGTACTGCCCCGGACGAGCCGGCCCATTCGTGATGCAGCGGCTAGCTACAACATGGCTCTACCACTACTAAAAATTTAGGCAATATGCAATTTATATATGTTGTAGTTATATGTTTAAAGAATAAAAAAAATAATAAGCCAGATGATTTAGTCGGGGCTTTAATATTGCCAGGCGCGTGCAAACATATTTTTCAAAAAAATATAAAAAATGTTTTTGATGCAACTTGAAATTTTAATAGATTTATAACTAAAAAATAAGATTCTCAAAAAGACAGGTCATTTTGGTGGGACTTTCTACCTGCCAGGTGATTTAACAAATATACTCACTCGCACGGATATATCATTTGTTAGATCACCTGGCAGGTAGAAAGTCCCACCAAAATGACCTGTCTTTTTGAGAATCTTATTTTTTAGTTATAAATAATACCCTATTAAAATTTCAAGTTGCCTCAAATAATTTTTTTATATTTTTTTGAAAAATCAAAATATGTTTGCACGCGCCAGGCAATATTAAAGCCCCGACTAAATCGTCTGTCTTATTTTTTTTTTATTCTTTAAACATTAAACTACAACATATAAAAATTGCATATTGCCTCAAATATATTTTTGGAACCAAAAAAAATTAAAATTAAAAATTCATAGGTTCATTTAGCCCCGCTACTCACCAACCAGGTCTGTAGTCTTGTGTTGGGGTATAATGGGAGAAGTTTGTGACAAGTTTTCAGCTTGCCTCAAACACCTACCCAAAAATTGGTGCCAGCTCTCCTACTATTACTCACGTTTCAAAACGAGTCGAGTTTAACTCGACAGTTTCGGGCTAATCCGTAACCCTTCCTCTCGGAAGAGTACGCTACGGCTGTGCCAAACGTGCACTCAAGTACGCTACGGCCTGAAATACCTATGTCGACTTAAACTAGTTTTGAGACGTGGGTAATCAGTATTATTTTACTAAAAATTACTCTCATCAAAGGAAACTAGGTACTTTTACTGATTAAAAGCAGAGTTTCCATTCCTAAACACCAGACTTAAGTGTTATCTGCCTCTCATAGGGGAATGAATAAAGTCATGTCTACACCGGTGCGTTTTCATGTTCAACTTAAGATCGCTAAATGAAATCTAAATGTATTTTGTTAAAATGTATTTTGAAGTCATAAGTATTTGAAATACTAACTACAAAATACCTTAGCGTCAGGTATTTGAAATACGAATTACAAATTACATTTTCAGCGAGTAATTGAAATACAAATACCAAATACGTATTTGTATTTCAATTACGTATTTCAATTACAAGTAATTCAAATACTGCCCAGCCCTGGGCGTACAGAGCACGTCACTTCGTTTGTTTTGTGGCGGTGAAGAAGTTAAATATGAGAAAATGTTTTATTCCATTCAGGTCTGCGAGAATGCTTGGGTGTGGTCAATCATATTCCACAGCAGAGACACGGAGTTCACGGAGTTTATGGACTATGCGTGTGCGCTGTCTATGGTCATGGCGCTGCTGGCCGCCGCCATTGTTAGGTCAGTATCTTAAGGCCAACACAAACGGGAGCGCGGGGCGTCGAAAAATTAAAAAAAATGATCATTAAAATAGATGCGTTATATTTAATGAACAGTAACTTACCCTGCCTTTTCTGAGTCTAGGCGATTTCGTAAAGGTTCGTAAATTAAACAATTATTCACTAAGTCAAAGTTAAAAATACCTAGCATATGCTCTGCACGCGCCGCCGCTAAATCGTTCCTGTACCGACTTGTTAAACATCCGCGTCCGCATAAGCCCCACATTGGTTTTATGCGGATGCGGATGCTGAATTTAATGCGGATAATCCGCTGTTCCTGATGCAAAATCAAAAGTTTATTTCTGTAAGTAGACCGTCAAGGGCTCTTTTACATCTTTTTTTAAATTACAGAATACATTTCATGCATTACACAAAGAAAATACTTACGTTATACAAAAAAGATGCGGATGCGAATATCTGCAACACCCCTGGTTTTTACGAATGGCCCTTAACCTTTCGTATGCCAGCGCCAGATTTACGACTATCTTTTTGTATTTTTATTGTAATCTACAATATTGGTACTGTTTGAAACAAACGAAACTAGAATGCAGGTTTTTTTTGCTTTCGACATATGGGAGGTTAAGCCTTGCATAGGTGGTTGTGCCCAAGCGTACAAACCTCGCTGCTGCTTGCTGCAGGATATTCCACGGACGCCGCAAGCAGTTCCCGCTGGCGTTGCTGGCGTTCATGCTGTGCTACTACGCGACGCACGTGCGCTACCTCTACTCCGGACGGATCGACTACTCGTTCAACATGACGGTCAACGTTGTTTGTGGTGAGATACTAGACATCTATCAAAATAATGGGAAGTTGAGTTCTGTTGACACTTGGCTTGCTTACCTAATACAGTTCAATGTTTTTAAACGGTCTTATCTAGTTCGACCTGTTTATTTACTTGGGTCTAATTTATTACAAGCTTTTATTTAACTTGCCTTATTGTTTATTTCGAATCTTGGGCGTTGAATTTAATCCACGTTCAGAGGTCGGATTGAATTGAAATTTAGTGTACTTATGTAGGTTGGATGACAATGTAAGTACAGTCAACAAAAAGTACAATCAGCAGCTTGCATCTAAAATAACGTTTTTAACAAAAACTTATTAGGTTCATTAATTAACGTGAGTCACTTGATCGTACGTCAGCAACACTACTTACAATATAGATTAGACACCCGTAACACTAGACTACTAGAAAGAGGAGTGTAGATACGTTGCCAGGTTGGCTCAGTAGTAATTTCACTGGCTGTTCTATTCTCCCCGCTGCACGCTGGCGGCTGCTCCTGCTTGGAAACAGTATGATGTTGGTAGATAGGTAGACTAGGTAGATCTATCGAAAACTTGGCCAAGTGTTGGGGATTCAGCAAAGCGTTTGTATGTGTAGGTGTGGCGGGCGGTACGCTGTGGGCGCTGTGGGCGGGGTCGCAGCTGGCGCGCGGGCGGCGGCACGCGGCGCGGCTGCTGGCGTTCGCGGGCTGGGCGGCGGCGGCGCTGGCGCTGGAGCTGCTGGACTGCGCGCCGCGCGCCGGCTGGGACGCGCACGCGCTGTGGCACCTGGCCACCGCGCCGCTGCCGCTGCTGCTGCTCGGGTGAGTGCGGGGTCGCAGCTGGCGCGCGGGCGGCGGCACGCGGCGCGGCTGCTGGCGTTCGCGGGCTGGGCGGCGGCGGCGCTGGCGCTGGAGCTGCTGGACTGCGCGCCGCGCGCCGGCTGGGACGCGCACGCGCTGTGGCACCTGGCCACCGCGCCGCTGCCGCTGCTGCTGCTCGGGTGAGTGCGGGGTCGCAGCTGGCGCGCGGGCGGCGGCACGCGGCGCGGCTGCTGGCGTTCGCGGGCTGGGCGGCGGCGGCGCTGGCGCTGGAGCTGCTGGACTGCGCGCCGCGCGCCGGCTGGGACGCGCACGCGCTGTGGCACCTGGCCACCGCGCCGCTGCCGCTGCTGCTGCTCGGGTGAGTGCGGGGTCGCAGCTGGCGCGCGGGCGGCGGCACGCGGCGCGGCTGCTGGCGTTCGCGGGCTGGGCGGCGGCGGCGCTGGCGCTGGAGCTGCTGGACTGCGCGCCGCGCGCCGGCTGGGACGCGCACGCGCTGTGGCACCTGGCCACCGCGCCGCTGCCGCTGCTGCTGCTCGGGTGAGTGCGCGCCCATAGTTTCATTTGCACCATTGACTAGCACTATTACGGTACTGCTATGTATCGTAAGGTGCTAGTAAATGGTGCAAATTAAATTACGGCGCGGCCTCAGGACTTGCATGCATGCCATAGGGAGACTTCTCGAGTCATCTCACAAACAGGGTTAGCTGCTCAATAGGTGACACGTTGTATGCAATATTTATTTACGTAAATACCTGTACCATATCGTTTATCTTTACTTGCCAGAATTTCACCTGCCATAACAACGTTTTCCATAAAATCAAGGATGATATAGACTGGATTGGCAGTCGCCATAGTACGGATCGGCCGCGGTTTTTGTAGTTCGATTATTAAATCTAGATGGCGCTGAAATATAGCCAGAGGCTTTGAAGGCAAAACAATAAGACTACAGATATTTCATATCACTGCATATGCAATATTTTTGAAAAATAATACATTTGTAGTAATATGAAACATATGTAGTCTTATTGTTTTGTCTTCGAAGCCTCTGGCTATATTTCAGCGCCATCTAGATTTAATAATCGAACTACAAAAACCGTGGCCGATCCGTACTATGGCGACTGCCAATCCAGTCTATATCATCCTTGATAAAATATACAACGTGCCCACCAGGCCCTATACTACGAAGCGCGAAATTCGAACTTCGTTTCATGCCGTTCCGCTCACGCTAATGGTATTTATTACGAGAGTGAGAGGGACCGCACGATCCGAACTTCGAACTTCGAATTTCGTAGTAACCCCCCTGGTTTCCGCGAGAGTCTAACCACGCATTCCTGAGGCTATATGGAGTGCTTTTTAACTTTTTTATTTTTTCATACATAATAAATACGCAATCCCAGCACCTCCACCACTTTCATATTAAAATTTAAACATAAAAAACCGGCCAAGAGCGTGTCGGACACGCCCAAGGTAGAGTTCCGTAGCCATTACGAAAAATCAAGTAATATTTTTCTAAGGATTTCGTATGTGTACGGAATCATCCAAGTTTAGGTATGTTTTATACCTTAGGCTACTATTTACTCTTAAACTACAAATAATTTCCAAGCAACCTTAGCCGCTATAATTTTCCTAGTAAATTTGATATATTTACTACCATTACCATTTTAACGACAGATTTAGCCTAGTTGGTAGTGACCCTGCCTACGAAGCAAGAGGTCCTGGGTTTGAATCCCGGTAAGGGCATTTATTTGTGTGATGAGCACGAATATTTGTTCCTGAGTTATGGATGTTTTCTATGTATTTAAGTATTTATTTATCTATGTAAGTATGTTTATCGTCGTCTAGTACCCATAGTACAAGCTTTGCTTAGTTTGGGACTAGGTCGATTTGCGTAAGATTGACCCCTAATATTTATTTATTTATTCACTTTAAAGTTGAATATTTCGCAAACAGATCACTGAATAGAAAAATCATGTTAGCAATCCCGCAATGGTTTTGAAATACCTATCCAAAGATACCCCACACTTTAGGATTAGTCGAGAAAAAAAATCTCCCCCCTTTAAGTCTATGGGAGGTACCCTAAAAAAAATTATTTTTTATTTTTTATTTTACCACTTTGATGGCGTGACTGATATGTATATTCATGCCAAATTACAGCTTTCTAGTACTAACGATCTCTGAGCTTAGCCGCGGACGGACAGACAGACAGACAGACATGGCGAAACTATAAGGGTTCCTAGTTGACTACGGAACCCTAAAAATGGAAATATCTCAAAAACTAAGCATATTTCGACCTAGGTTCAGATAACATTTATTACTTCATATGGCCTCAGGAATGCGTGGTTCGAGGAAACCTGGTGGGCTGGGCACGTTGTATAGAAGCGGGCATTTTTCAGGTTTTATGAAATGTCATGTCAGATTTTTTTTATAACAATTCTGAAGAAAATACTGTTTCAGAAATAAATTAAATTATGTGAAATGAAAATTATGGAAAAAAATAAGTTCTAATTCTGTTACCAGAAGTTATTACTTTTACGTTGAGAAGTTATTGCTTTTCGAATAGAATAATTAATAATTACTTTTCAAAGTGTGCCAGAATGTGCATTTGAGCGTTTTTACCATACTGATTTTGATTCAAAACGGGATACATAGTTTGTTTTTTTTTTCTATTCTTTGATTTTGAGTTCCTAAAATGATAATTATGCTCCACAACTCCGTGACCTTAATCCTTAGACCACTTGACAACCCTGACAGGAACTTCGATTTTGCACCGTAAATGTTGCTGATTTGAATTGGCTATGATTTCTGCTTGACGGCAAATATATTGCCGGTATCGATTAGAGTTAATTTAATATTTAATAATATTGTGTGTGTATATTGTGAATACGTACGCTTATACCGTTGAACCGATTTAGATGAAAATTTCATTAGAGGTAGTTTGTCACCCTGGTTAGGACATAGGATAGTTGGATGCTGATAAGCAATAAGGTGTCAACCTATGAAAAGGCCGTAGCAGGATAAGGGAAGAAAAAATGCCCTTTTATGATTAAGAGCTGTTTTTTTTTTCTATAGTTAACCACATCTAGTAGTACAATTGTGCAAAGTTTTGTTTAAAAATTCCCATTGGTTCAGCCGGAAAAAAATAAAATCCGAATTCATGAAATATGACTTTTCTCAAAAAGTATTAAACTTTATAGTACCACCTTTTTTCATTTTGGTTAACTAAATAGTATATATGTCCTGAAAGAAAATTGAGTCTCCATCTTTAACATTTCTGTAAAAAACACGTAAGATAAAACTTCAAAAAAAATTTTTATTAATTTCTGAATTAGTGACCACTCTAAGTGACATTTCTAAAAAAGCCTTATTTAATGATCTGTCAGTCATATTAGTTTGACGGTTAAAATCAAAAAGCAACAATGTCAAAATTTAAAAAAATATGTTGGTTGGATTTTGTTACATTTTATTCTTATACCATTCCAACACCGCCAAATAACTTAAAAATAAAGGTTTTTGTTTTATAAGTTTAATTTAAAAGGCGACAAATGTCATAAATAAACTTTCAAGCCAATATTAATGTAAATGCCAAAAATTGTTTTTATTGTTATTTTTTTACAAAGAGGATTTATTTTAAGTTATTTGGCGGTGTTGGAATGGTATAAGAATAAAATGTAACAAAACCTAACCAACATATTTTTCAAATTTTGACACTGTTGCTTTTCGATTTTAACCGTCAAACTAATATGACTGACAGATCATTAAATAAGGCTTTTTTAGAAATGTCACTTAGAGTGGTCACTAATTCAGAAATTAATAAAAATTTTTTTTGAAGTTTTATCTTACGTGTTTTTTACAGAAATGTTAAAGATGGAGACTCAATTTTCTTTCAGGACATATATACTATTTAGTTAACCAAAATGAAAAAAGGTGGTACTATAAAGTTTAATACTTTTTGAGAAAAGTCATATTTCATGAATTCGGATTTTATTTTTTTCCGGCTGAACCAATGGGAATTTTTAAACAAAACTTTGCACAATTGTACTACTAGATGTGGGTAACTATAGAAAAATAAAACAGCTCTTAATTATAAAAGGGCATTTTTTCTTCCCTTTTCCTGCTACGGCCTTTATGAAATTGTAGCTTTTCCTCTCTACATTTCGTAAAAACAAGATAAGTATGTGACTTTATACATTCACAAGATCGAAAAACGGTAAGAATAGTCGACATAAATGCGTTAGTTCATCTATCTTCTATCTTCTTCTTCTATCTATCTACAGGGTGTTTGGTAGCTACGTACAAAGCTTTAAGGGGGTGATAGCCGAGGTATTTTTGAACATTTTTAGCCATATATGTCTTAGCCGAAATTTGATATTTTTTTTTAAATTGAAGACTTAGGAATTTTAGGAAAATACCCAGAATTTGATAGTCACGAGTCAATATTGCCCCAATGAGCGTTAATTTGGAAACCAAATCTTTTATTTCGGATAGTTTAATGTATATTGGACCAAATGAAATAATTTTTAAGTGTCTTTCTTGCCACAAAAACAAAATGGAGGCATTCGAAATTACTAAAAATGTCTTAGGTTGGAACAGTCATTTTTCTGTGCCATAAAAAAATTAAAAAAAAATCCTTGAAATGTTCAAACATTTTTAGAAAAATGCCTGTTTATTGTTCTTTCTTTTGAGGTATCACTCATTGACATTGCTTGCTAAATCTGAGATAAAAAGTAAAAACCAAACTCAGGGAGCACTCGCTAAGAATGTCTTGAAATTTAACTAGTAAATAGCATGTGAAAAGGACAAGTCTGCGTCATTTTTCTGTGCCATATTTAAAATTTCCAAATTAACGCTCATTGGGGCAATATTGACTCGTGACTATCAAATTCTGGGTATTTTCCTAAAATTTCCAAGTCTTCAATTTAAAAAAAAAAACAAATTTCGGCTATGACATATATGGCTAAAAATGTTCAAAAATACCTCGGCTATCACCCCCTTAAAGCTTTGCACGTAGCTACCAAACACCCTGTATATCTATACTTATAATAAATCTGTAACAAGTCGGTGTCTGTACATTGAAGATATTTGAGAAAAACTGCCACTAGGGCTATTTACTAGCGCAATAGAACCCAAAACAATGTTTTTTAGAATTATTGTCTGTTTGTCTGTGCGTTTGTGCGCGCTAATCTCAGAAACGGCTTAACCTAGAAGGATGCGGTTTTCACTGATATGTTGGTATTTTCTTGGATTAACATTTAGTGTTTGTTTCATTTGAATCGGTTCCCAAATAAGAAAGATACGTCTATTTTAAGAATTTATAGAACAGTTTTTAGAAGTAGTGACTTGGGAGTAGGTACGGTGGTGAATGTGAACGCGGGTGTGTGGGGGGGGGGGGGGGGGGGGTGCGGGGAGGGTAATTTTTTTTATATCGAGGAACTAAGGAGAGCCATAATTGATGAAAAAGCAAATTGGATATAATTGCCCAAATTACTAATTACTCCACGCGGACGGAGTCGTGAGCAAAAGCTAGTCCGTAATAAAAAGTTTTAATTATTGCTTATCAGCATCCAGTTTTTATCCTGGAAAATTAGACAGTTCGCAGACAGTCGGGCAACAGCAGTACCTGAGTAATAAAATTATAAAAACGCTAATGTTCTTGCTTACAGGTTTGTGATAGACGACCTGCGCTATTTGCGGAGCGAAAAGGAAGACACAAAGACAGATCTCAAGTTATCATAAGTATTAATTAAAAACCACCATGTTACTTAGCGATAAATTGTTATCTGATTAAACGCATTTATGAGAAAACTCAAAATTTTATTAGGCAAGTTAATTTAACGAATAAAATTTGAATTCAATATAGTGTTAAAGCTGCTGTCACACATGCAGAGGACACGGTTTATTTACATGGAAAACCTAACAATGCATATTTACAAGAAATCGGTTATGAAAAGGACCACATTGTTTACAAAAGTATAAACATTTTTATAAAACTTACCGGTGCGGCGGTTGAAATATGACCTGTATTTGTTGACCCTGAAGGAGCATTATTGAATGCTCGACCTGATAATTCAAACTCATGTGATTGGCATAAGGGTTTATTCAGGGTCGACAAATATGGGGTTGTATACTAACCCTAACCGCACCAGAACTTACAAACATAATACTTCCTTTGAAAATATACGTAAAAGATAAGTTTTTTTTTTTATAAACCTATTATATTTGCTGCAGCGCCACTGGTGGCTTACAGCGTTGAAACATATCAACGAATCTATGAAATGATACAAATATAATGCAAAAAACTGCATCAAAATCAGTTCCTTCAGTAGTTACCGAAGGGCCAGACTCGTGGTCACACCAGGTTGTCACACCACTATAGATATCCTTATAATATATCCTTTCGCTTTCGTCGGAAATTCGTCAGCAATTTATTTTTATTCTGCAAAAGTAGGTAGGTTAGATTCGTTAGGAATATATAGATGCCCGAAGGGCAGATAAGCTAAAAATAGGAGCCCTCAGGGCTCCGTCGAATAGCAATGGTGTGACAACCTGGTATGACAACGAGTCTAGCCTCCTTGGCCTGGTAATGGATGTTGGGTTTGAAACTGTTTGAAACTATGAGGTTTCTTTTATCTTGAGACGAGTTATCATATTAGAATACCGTTTTGTTAGAAATACACAAACAGGCAATATTACATTCACTGTGACATATCTTTATATTATCACTTTTTTGAAAGAGGTTACAGGACATCCACCCTTTCTTTTTCTATGCGGCACGATTGTGATAGTGTTTGAGTAGGAGTAATGTAATGTAAGTACGAGTTCAAAATGATATGGATACAATTTTACTGTGGTAAAGCACATGTTTATCCATAATGATGAATGATGAGATGAGTTGATCTAAAAAAAATAGATATTAGGGCGTCGCCCGCAGCAAGTGTGACTGCAGCTTATTCGCATTCTGGGAAAACAACGTTCACAAGACGAGCACAATCAGCTCTCCGCCAGTTCCTTCCTCGCCGGCCCGCGCTTAAACTCTGTCTTCTTCCATTTCGCTTGCTTGCTCAACTTTATTCCAACATTTCTCGTCGTAGGAAGGGACCCTGTATCCCTTCCTTCGCTGTGGGCACTCATGTAATCCTGACCCTGCTGGGCGTATTCTGGTCGAGATGAATCAAATAAAGTGGGTCTCATCTCGAAATTCTGGAAATAAATGCCGGGTGGTCGCACGCGCCGCGTGGCAGCGTGAGCCTGGTCTGTATCTTGATGGCATTGCTGGTGACGGCCCCCAAACAGCGTTTTTTTGTGGTGGTCGTCGTACTTTGAGGTCTCCTTTTGAGTCGGTGCGTACCGGACGTGTTTGGATCGCTTCTCCGCCGGCTCGCTGTAGACGGTTTGGTAGTCGTCGGAGTCACTGGTCTCGGTATCGTCCGCGGAGATACTCGGGGCGTACTCTTCTTTCTCTTTCTTTCGCCTCTTCTTGAACACTGACCCGAACATCTTGCTCAAGAGACCTTTTTTTCCGGGTTCCTGCAATGATAATAAAACGAGACGTTTTAATCGCTACCCTGTAATTTTTATCATTTTACTTTTGCGAACAAATATGCCTGTCGATACGTATAGGTACACTATTTCTACTGAATTACTGTAATATTAACCTTATTTGATTTCGGTGCGGGTGCGATGGTCTCGTCACTCGCTTCTTCGCTCTCGGAGGCTGATTCGTCGTCATCTTCGCCTTCTTCTTCAGTTAAAGTTTCTTCTATGATACAAGACTTCAGCGTGTGCCCTTGGCTGGTGGTGGCAGCATCAGACTCGTGCACGTCAGTCAGGTCAGACTCGTGCGTTTTACGATTACGCAAGCTCGAGAGGTCGAAGTGCCTCGCCGGACGCTGGTCGGCCGAGGGCTTGGACACCGCAGACCCCGAACTCGACGTCGCCATGCTTGGGTTCGCGGTGCTCACCGGCGTAGGCTTTGTGTGAACTTTTTGTTCACTCGATCCCACTTGACGGCTCAGTGTCACCAGATTCGATACCACAGGCTCACCTGACTCATTTATAGCGCCGTCCTTTGGTGGCGCCGGTTTGGAACCATCGTATTCGCTGCGGGACGTCTCATTTGTGGTGGCGTTTATGCTAAGCGCCACCGATTTGTATATTTCTTTGATCAGGCTTTCAGTTTCTTTGCTTCGGAGATCTGCTCGTGGCAACTCGCTGGTAGAGGTTTGCTTCGGCTGTGCTGATTTATTTCTTGGGGCAGTTGGGTGGCAGCAGCTCGAGCAGGGCGGGTGCTTCGCCGGAGTGCGATGGATGAATAATGGATAGTTCTGGATATGTGACATAGGCAAACTTGTGCTTTGCGGTGGCATGCTCAGGGACTGGTGCATCATAGGCACAGGGCACGGCCCCGGCGGTTTGGCCGGTGAACAAGCAGCCATATAGGGATTTATTGCGAAGGGGCTGTACGTAAAGCTATTCAGGATACGCGAGAGGTCTTGACTGCTATCTAGTGCCTCATTTTGTACATTTGCATCTTTTGTATTTCTGTCTTCAGGCTGGTTCTTAACCAGATTGTTAGTTTTCACTTGTGTCAAAACGGACTGGAGGATGTTTTTGATTTGGTTTAGGGTTACTTCAGTTTTATTTTCTACAGGCGCTTCAGGCTCAGTAACTTCAGGTTGTTGAATACTCTTAGAGGATTCTGTCTGACATTCCGAATCGTTCACATTGAGGGTGGTGCACTCTGCATTTTTCAATAAAATAGTTTTGGGTCGGCGCTTTTCCTTCACAGGTTGCTTTATGTACGTGTCCCCACATTCGACTAAGGTATTTTTAGAGAAGTCGTTTTTACACCATGTTCGTGGCATAGGGCGGTATCTCCGTCTTGGATATTTAATGTGCGGTTCTCTCATGTAACGAGAAGAAGGAGGCGGTAAAATACAGTTCATAATCAATGGGTTACGGCCCGGGTGGGGCCTGTAGTTTTTCGACCAATACGTAGAGTCTAACTGGACTTTCGCTTCCCGTCTCGTAGCTCTTTCGCATTCTTTTTTTATTTTGTTAGGTTTTTCTCTCACAGGAATCATGTCATAGAAACTGGAGTCGTAATAGACGCTGTGGTCGACTGGTTGCGGCATAGTATGAACGGAAGTCGGGCTCAAGAGGTGATAAGACTCCATGTCCTGGTCGAGGTCGAGGAAGCGGCCGTGGCAGCAGGAGCAGACGTCGGAGACGCGCGCGGCGGGCGGCGAGGCGCCCGCGTCGCGGCACACCGGCGCTGACACCTGGCTGCCGCCCGCCGCCTTCTCCAGGTACCTCTCGGCCTTGTACTGCTTGCGGACAATGTCGGTGCTGACGAACGGCCGATTCAAACTGGTATCAGTGTTTTGCGTTTCTTGTTTGACGGATAGTCTTTCGTAGTTAGAGAACGGGTTAGTCGTCGTCTGGGCGTAGTAGCAGACAACTTGCGAATTTTTTTTCGGTTTCTTCTTGAAAAGCTTCCGTTTCGTGGCCGAACAGCACCCAGGCTCGGGTTCGCAGGTGCTGCAGAACTGGGTGTCCGGGTCCGGGCAGGCGAAGGAGACGGTGGACTTCTTGGTGGCGGGGCACGTGTCGTCGGCGCCGTTCGAGTCGTGGCAGGCGGGTGGCGTGTACCCGCACGTGGCGTGATGCACGCACATTACTTGCTTCTTGGGACCCGTTGCCACCTCCAACTGCCTCTCCAGATGGATGATTTTCTGTTGCAGATCCGTCACGTCGATAGGTATGCATGATATGATTTTGACTTCAGTTTGGGATGGGGAATTCCCTGCACAAAAATACACTTCTGTTTGTTATTTAAATTTTTATTCCATATTTATATTTTCAGTCTAGGTTTTCGTATTAAGATCAGAATTTCCTTTCGTGGTTTATTGTAGACATTTTGATAGTTAAAGTGAATCATTACCTAAGTTGTAGGCTACTTTGCGGAGAAAATTCTCAATTCCTTTGAAGCGCTGTTTGCACTTCGCCCCAGCATCATCTTCCGCCATGCCGACCCCACCTGCCGTCGGGCAACCGAGCAGTCTTATAATTATGGTTTAAAGTAAATACTTAATGTAATGCAAGATCGTATAGGCTCAGCGTATAGGTAACCAATAATACAACTCACCTCAAAACTGTTGATTTTGCTATCCAAAAGTGACAAGTACAATTTTTCTATGAACAAATAATTTCATTTTGCTCCATCGAAATATAGGGAATTATATTATTATTCTAAAACTTTATACATGTGAGGTCACATTGGATTTTATGGTTTAACCAGCATTGCGAATTATAATGTCTGTCAATTTGTCACTTTCTGTTCTGAAATAAATTGACGTGAGATTGCGTGATGGATTTGGGCATTTTGGGCCAGTGTCCCAGTCTTATATTTTTTCTCCGTATCTTTGTATCTACCTTTTTGATTCGTTTTTTTGATCATTTTTATGAATCCCATATGAATCCGTATTTGGAAACCGTACGTGTGTGACAGCGTAAGGGCCTGTTTACCACCTGAGGCCGTACCTACTGTTTCTTTACTGTCTAACGCCCGGACGCTTGCCTTCGCTTTCACCATCTCTTTCTGTCATCATCTTAGACCGTTTAACAGAAAGAAATAGTGATTGCGAAAGCAAGCGTCAGCGCGTTAGACAATAAGTCTGCAGATAAATGATAAATTTCAGTTATTTTGTGGCATAAATAGGGTGACTTTCGACTGGTCATGTGCTATGCTATCTTCATTGATATCCAGCAATCATATTCATTGGTCCACATAGCTACACTGATGGAAACGAGTTCAACTAAGCTAGGTATGAAAAAATGAAAAAAAAATGAAAAACGTTTATTAAACCAATAGAATTTTATAATATTACAGGTTATACAATACAAAATAAAGCACAACCCAGCATCACATACTTAACTCAATTTATAAACCCACACTCACCCACAAAAGCACACCTACACACACACACACACACACACACACACACACATACATATACACAAACACACACACACACACACACAAACACGGTGTACACACATGCACGCACGCATGCTCATTTGCATGAGTTTGCATGTTAGTATGTAAATGTATATGCTACTTTTGATTTGTTTATAGCTTGTTGACCTCCTATAAACCTCATAATACGAGTACCTATGTTATTAAATTGAAAATTGTACCTACTGAAATTGTCAGCACTTATCGGTGAGTTTCCGGGATGGGGGCCTGGAGATCTGTAATACAGGTTTTACCTAGTTCAGACTCCAGTCCCTCGCAAAAGTTACTAGTCTAACTAAACTACCATAATGTTGTATTATTTATAACTATTGCTGTTACTTTTGTGAGGATAAAATATACGATTATTATTATTATTATTATTGGTTTAAACAAACAGTTTTAACAAAATAGGGTTGGGATCTCCTTAAGCAAAAACAATGCTTGTGCCAACAATGGCTTTATATTTATTTATTTAATTTATTGTACTAATACAAAAATTAATTAAATTACACTGTACAGTCAGCAGCAGAAGTGCATGAGCGGTTGTGGCATTCAAAATGATCTACACACCCCCTTATTACCTTGAAAGTAAAGTCGTGTGTAGATTATTGTGAGCGCTGCACCTACTTTATATATGAAAAGATGCGTGCTCTGGCTGGATGCGGACTCTGGAGCCTGTGGATGCGGGCTTTGTATCTTCATCGAACGACTACATAGCTTAGCATTAGTGGAAACGGTCGCATAGTTTCGTAGCGTAGCGTAGTAGTAGTCTATTCCCACTAGTTCATTTGTCCAGTTCAGTTGACTGAACTAGTGAGATTTTTTTTCTCTGTAGTTCAGTCGGCTGAACTAGTGGATATGTATGTTAGGTTAGTTAGGTATCTGCAGTTGCCCGAAGGGCAAAATACTCCGAGAAAGGAGCTCCGTCAAAAACCAGGTAGACAAACTGTAGGTTGACCACGGGTCTGTCCTCGTGAGAAAGAGAATTTTTATCATTCTTTCATTCCCTTTAGTTCAGTTGACTGAACTAACGAGAAAAAAATGTAATCGAACTAGTGGGAATAGAGGGTAGCTTTGACGTCCACGCAGTTTAAAACTGCATAGCACATCTCGGTATCCTAATATCTCGCCTCATTCGTTTTTCGTTTAATTCTTATTTTTTCTCATTATATATTCGTCACTCATTCTTTATTCGTCTTGTTCGCTATCCGTCATTATCTTATTTGGTCAAATTCTGTAACTTGTCTATCTCTTAATACGTCTTATTCGTTTTTCGTCACGGTCTTCCTTGGACTCATTCGTCGTTCTTCCCTTTCGTTTTTGTCTCATTTAATTATTCGCCAAAATTATTCTGATACGTTCGGTGCTGGTAAATAAATGTTCGTAAGTAAAAGAGACAAAAAACGAAAGGGAAGAACGACGAATGAGTCCAAGGAAGACCGTGACGAAAAACGAATAAGACGTATTAAGAGATAGACAAGTTGCAGAATTTGACCAAAAAGATAGTGACGGATAGCGAACAAGACGAAGACGAATACAGAATGAGACGAAATACGAATTAAAACGAAAAACGAATGAGGCGAGATAATATGATACCCACATCTCTTAGTGCAAAAGTATCCTAACACGTCGTGAATTCCGAAGCCACACAGGGAATTTAAAGTTATGACCGTCTTCTAACCCCTTTATTATCCGGCTTAAAAAAAGGAGACTTATGTTCGTTACCTCAGAACTGATGGTGAAGCACCAAGATAACTCCTCAACAATTAAAGTCCTTGAATCGGGAAAAGCAATATCTTGTAAAAGACGACGAGCAGTTGACATTAAAGTATTCTAATTTAGATTAGTTACACTAAAAAGCAAGAAATAAAGAATTTGTAAAATAAAAATTAGACAGACTCCAAAAAACAACTAATTTTCTTCCGATCTGTTTGAAGTTGTCAGCACAAGCCAGCAGGAATGGTAGAAGCCCAACAGATAGTATATGGTTAAGGTAGATGACTAAACCTACTCCTGCTGGCTCGTGCTGAGGCACCGACTTCAAACACATCAGAAGAAAATGATTTTTGTCGTTTTTTGGAGTTGTTCCATTTTTTTATTATTATTTAATCACGACGAAACGGAGAGCGGATTATGCGTTTGAGGTAAGAGTTTGTGTTTGTATGTCTGTCTGTAACAATTTTTTTACACTGACAAAGATTCGCGATGGTTATTATAAATACTGATCAGTAAACACTGATCGTGACCAACTATGACCGAGGAATAGTAAAATAAATAAGGATCCAATATTTTTTTTTAAGTATGCATTTATGAACAGTCTGTAAACGTTTTCAAAAAAAGACAATGCACAATATAATTTCACATCCACATTTGAATTTGCACATCACGTTTTACGACAGTACTTAGTACACAGGTCACATGAACATCTTGGGCCCGCGCAGGTTCCCGTTCTTCTTGACGGCGCCCGGCACGGTCCAGCCGGGCGACTCCTTGCCTCCCAATAGGGAGCGCACGAGCATATTCTTCTGAGAGAATGGATTCTTCCTTTTCAATAATTTACTGAGTAACGCGTCACGCAATTTAATATCACCTTCTGCAAGTTTTTTCTGAGTTTTTAAAGAGTATTCGATTGGTTCAAGGTCAGGATACGCGACTTTGCTAGCTTTCGCTTGCAGCTGCTTCCAACTAAACAACGTATTTTTTGGCTTATTTTGGGTTCCCTGTGGGGCGACGTTCTTTTGCTCCTCTTGCATCAACACGGTAGCAGGCTGCTTCTTTTTTTGGGAAAACTTTTTGAAAAAGGGCATTTTCCTTTCACTTTGTGTTCCCGTGCTTCTTACTTCGATTTCCTTGAGACAAAGAGGAACTTGCGACTGGAGATTATGGGCGCAAGGAGGTTCATAGGAGCTGGAGTAGGGAGGTGCTGACGCTTGTGGGTGCATGCCAGGGTAGTACGGAGGCGACTCATGGTGGCGGTCGCGGTATGGATCATACATGTCATTCATCCCTGTATTGGAAAAGGCTGCCATTCGAGGACCGTACGGAGGGTATCGGTAATCATAACGGGGGGAATGAGCTCTCGGGTGGCGGTGCGGGCCGAGGGGCGGTACGGGAGGCGGCTGGTAATATTCTTGCCCGTACATCATATAGTTGGAAATCTCCTGCCTAAAAGGTGGACCGCCGTGCCTGGGCAGCACGTCCACTTCAATTGTTTTATCGCTTTCGCTAAGTTCTGTTATGACTTCTTTGTTCTTGCGTTTTTTAAGCAATCCGAAAGTGCGCATTACATTAGCAAATCGGCTTGCTTTTTTCTGTAAGAAAAAATATGTATTAAAGATCAAAAATTGTAAGAGTTCACCACGAAACAGAAAAAAACAAGAGGAAATGTCAAGGAAGCGCGGCATGCTCGTCAAGGAAATGCATTGCTTCTTTTAAGTGAATGATTGAAATTGGTGGCAGTCTGATTGCGGCCCCGCGCCACCGCATTTGTCCTACAATATGTTAAATTTCATTAAATCCGTGTGTTATTGTATTGAGCTATTTTGGAGCAGTCAAGTCAAAGTCAGTATCTTATAATATGAAGTGATTCCTAGCATTAATGTCTGTGATTATATATTTTTTAACGTAAAATCGAAATTTCATAAAAATTAAACTAAAAGTTAACTGTCTAAAAGCCCTTTAAAACAAGTTTGATACCTACGTAGGTATAGCTTCAAGCTATACTAGCTTGTCTATTTTAAAATGACGCGCCCCACCACTGCACTCACGCACAGGATTTGAAATTCAATTCAAGCTACAATAGACTATTAATAACATAATAGTATAACTATGTATAATTGAAATAAATAATAATAAAAAAGAACTAACTCCCACTATAATATATGTATCTATTTATTTGTTTACACTTTTTATACAGAATTTGTGTGCTGATTCCGGTCCAACAAGTTTTGATGCACGGATATGAAGGGTTTGACTGAAAATCAGCGCTGTAGCAGGCATCTACTGCAGCTTATGCTGAGTCAAATTCCTTTTCGACATCTATAATTATGTTTTTTGTTTTTATTGTTATTATTGTTCTTTTTATTTTTCTCAGTGTATTAGTCAGTGTATTTTCTTTTTTGATGTCGAATAAAGTTATGTCTATGTCTATGTCTATTGTAGCTCAAATTGAGCTCCAAATCTCGTGCGCAAACGCGGTGGTGGGGCGCGTCATTGCAAACTAGACAAGCTCTATTATTTTAGACTGCCCGGTGTTTGTTAAAATTATGTTTGTCAAAAGTTTGATGTCGTCAGGTCACAAAATTTTCTTAGATTTTATTAACTACATCTGTAGTCGAGTAGACAAAATGAGACAAATTTATATCATTCATTATATTCACTCCAGCTATCTATTAAGTCCAGCTGCCGAACGTGAGGTGGTGTGTAATCTCATGCTCCAATTTTACTTTAGGTGATATGGTGTAATCGCAATCTTGAAATTATATTAACAGTTCACAATTTACGTTTTTAAATTTGAAGATATACCCCAACAATCGGCAAAATTCCTTACTGTGTATCAAAATGGCTGTAGGAACTTCCAGCGATAGCTGAATTGGTAGTAATTGGGCTTTGGGCTTAACATCACTAAATTTCATAATACCTTATTCACTAATACCCCTAATTTTCAAATTACCATGGGCACATAATACCTAAAAATACCTAAAATTTCAAATTGTCTCATCTTAAAATTTAAAATTTTAGGTATTTTTAGGTATTATGAGCCCATGGTAATTTGAAAATTAGGGGTATTAGTGAATAAGGTATTATGAAATTTAGTTGTTTTAAGCCCAAAGCGTAATTGGGACATACGGCACTATACCTACTTGTTTTTTTTTTACTCGTAGAGCTGACATTGTCAATACTAACAAATTTCAATGATTACACTACTTGAGTTACCTTTTCCTCTACGTGGGGTTCGCTGGCTTCAGAGGGTGTTTTAGACCGAGAAGTGATCTCTATGCTCATTTTCTCAAGTATCGTGTCGGAGAAACTGGCGTTGGTCCGCGAATAGTAGTTTTCAGACAGGCGCGGGCCGAGCGCCTCGCAGCTCTTGGAGTAGCATTTCAGCGGCGGCGTGCCGACATTCGCGTCCAGTTTGGAAGCATTCGAACTCTTGCCGGCGCTCCGGGACGTCAGTATCTTAAAATCTGCTTGCCCATTTTCCCTCGGAGAGTAGGCTTTACTGGTTCCGGAGGACTCTTTTTTCCCAGAACTAGGAATTTGAGCGACGTACTTGTATATTTCTCTTATAAGATTTTCAGTTTCGCTCTGTTTCTTTGAAGTATCATCCTCGAAAGTATTGTTTTCTTTTGCGCAGGCACAGTTAGGTTCTTTTTGGCTCGTGCAGTTCTGACAGGTGAAGCTAGTGCTGGGCATGACGAAACCACTCTGCACGCAGTTGACAGGGCAGACCGGCATCAGCGGGTAGCAGCACGGGTTGGTGAAGCCGGGCAGGTACGACATGCTGCACTGCCCGGCCCCGGCGTTGTTGAAGCCGTTGTGCATGCTGCCCGGGTTGGGGCTCGTAGTGACCTTCGCAGCGTCCTGTTGACAGTCTTCTTGCGGTTTTTCATTTGCTTTATCACCCAAATCACAATGGGAACCGGCGGTATCTCTCTTTATTTCTTGAAGAAAATTTTGAAGGATGTCTTTTATTTCGCACAAAGCTTTGTCGGTTTTATCATTGTTCAAATCGATTTCTTGTGTTTTTTTCAACGCATCGTTCAGGTTAGCGTTCATTTTTGCATGCGTGCCGTAACGACAATTGCTCATCTTCTCCATGTCCTCCTGCACTTGAACATTTTTAGTATTGATTGGTAATTTCGGGTAAATTGCGTTGATTTCGTTCAGAATGGTTTCGTCTGATGAGTCATCGCTGAATTCTTCGTCGCGTCGTCTCCGTTGCTGATACGGCGATCGCTTCCTCCGAATCTTGTGCTCAGTAATATCCTCGTAGTCATTGTATTTCTGCGCTCGAAGGTTGAAGCGAGGTCTTTGTGATTTCGGCGACGGAGGAACTTCTCTGTAGTGTTCGTAATGCGTCATGTCTTCGACAAATTTTCTCCTGGACTTCGGACTGGATCTTTCTTTGACCGGGACGATGTCATAGAGTCTGGAGTCATTGTAGGGGTCCACGTAGTGCCGGCTGTGCTTGGAGCGCGCGCGGCGGCGCGAGCTGTAGGCGCGCGCGTCGCACAGGCTGCGCAGGTCGCGCACCTCGCTGCGGCAGGCGCGCCGGCAGCGCGGGCCCCGCTCGCAGCACGAGCATGGCTCGTGCGCGTCCACCACGTTCTCTGGTACCCCATACGTGTCCTGGTCACGGCAAACAGGTGTAGACATTTGACTGAATTCTGATTCTCTTCGGCCGAACATAGTCATAGGTTTGTACTGCCGTTTTATTATATCGGCAATATAATCTTGATCTAACTCGAGGCAGACCGATTTATTCCGTTTGCTTTTTCCGTGTTTGCTCTCTCGAGCTCTGGGGGGGCTCTTTGATTTATTGCGCGGGGGCCTGTCCTTATGTCTTGCGCCCGGTTCTTCATCCCGCTCCCGAATAGGGGATCGACCAGGAAATTGGTCTTCCAGCCAGGATTCCTTTCTGCCACGGATCGGGTAGTCCGACGGCGTGAGTTGGTTTTCAGTCCTGGGCGTGTCAACCGAATTGCAACTGCTGGCATAAAAACCCTGCGAGTTCTTGACTTCCGGTTGGATCCTATTCTTGCGTAAGTTCGGACTGCCTTCACCGAAATCTTCATAGTGTATATCACGTTTATTCTTCTTCGTCCTGACTTTCGAAATTTGACTCGCGTACACCTCGAAATTCATGCTATCCCCTGAACGTCGGTCTCTTTCGCAACATTCATTGTATAACTTGGGTGGGGTGTCGTTACCATCTAGTTGTTCAAATTGACTTCCTGAAGTTTTATACAGTACTCTGGCTTCATTGTCGACTGAATTTCTGATAGATGGGGCTCTTTCAATTTGGGCAGTGCTGGCTCTATTATCCTCAGTTGGTATCGAATTTTCCGTTGTGACTCTAGAAATATTGTCGATGCTGGCTAACTCGCGGCAATGCTTACTGACTTCATCGAGCTGATGTTCTATTCCTACTATCTTGTGTTTTAAATGAGTCACGTTGACAGCTATACTGGAATTTATATTGATGTCCGGCTGCGATGCGACGCTGCCTGAAAATGAATGGCAGCGTGACTGCGTGTCGACAGGGGACCTAAGTTACTTGATTAATTGAAAATGGAAACGATGTGTCGAATTAAGATCTCGTAATAAAATTGTATCTACATGGTGACGTTGGTTAAGTAGAGGCCACATAACCGCGCCAAATGGTCGTGTGGGTACCTAAAGTAGCGGCGGTTGTATGAACATTGCAGTAGATATGGAATTATTTAGTTCTCACCGAGCGTTTTCCGAAAGAAGTTCCGGATCGCCCGATACCGTCTGACGGTGCGCGGCGAGATGCGGCGGCGCGGGGTGCGCAGGGGCATGCCACTGGCTCGGCCCGGCGGCGCCTGCCAATAATTGACGATCACACACAACCCTAACGCACGCAGCGTAATTCTGCAATTCCTTATTATAATATAACAATAACGTCAACTACACTAATGTACCTTAGATGTTTAAAAATATTAAAATCTATCGATAGCGGGCGTCATTGTGCAAAATTATTTCCATTTTGCCCTCGAAATTGCCTGAAAAAATGTCAAAATGATTGCGCTTAAACTTAATTTTATTTTATGTTTAAAAATGCGTTTGACTTTTGAATTTCATTTATGAATCAATATTTAATCGGGTTATTTCGTCATTTTCATCGCTTCAACCTGCCAGTAAGAAAATGAGTATTTCTATCCCAGTTATAGTATAGAAATTAAACATAATTAATATGAAAACATTAAAAAAATATTAGTAGTTAGTAGTTATTATTAGTAGTTGCTTAATATTTTTCACTGATTATAAAATTTATAAATATTAAATACACTCAAAAATAATCCCTCCTTTTTTTTCTACAGTTAAATATCTCAAAAAATTACCATTAACGCAATAAAAAAGAAAATAAAAACCATTCAAAAGACGAACCTGCCAAAGTTGACATTACTATGTCGTAACAAACCCAAACCTTTTAAATTACAACATTTACATCCTTTTACCTGTAGAATAGGTATGTTTTCTAAGTTCGCCCGACCTCTGAAGTATGTGACGCCGCGTCTGGTGACGCGGGCGCCGCAGGGGCTGCGAATTGCAGGGAAGGGGCTCCAGGGACAGACTGTTCGCTGCTACTCGGACTTTATCCCACCGGACCAGTACGACGTCCCATTCCCCAACAAACTGAAGCTAGGTTACACGGTGCGCGTGTACTGGGAGACTATCCCGCTTTTCGTTTGCACCGGCATTACATTAGGCTTGGTGGTTGCTTGGTTTTTATGGGCTTCAGTGCATAAGGTTAGTTTTCTTTCTTTAATAAGTGGTGTGCGTGCGTGCGTGTTTGTTTGCTACTCTTTCACGCTAAAAACTAACTAGGGTAATTCGCCAATAACTGGCCACCCTTCAATAACTGGCCCCTCATACTGAAAATGAACTCTGTTCCCCTACAAACAGAATTGAATTTAGTATAACGTGGCCAATTATTGAAGGGTGGCCAGTAATTAATACCTTATACTAAAAATTAATTCTATTATGGGTGAATAGCTGTGGTGAATAGAGTTAATTTTTTTAAGGGTTCCGTACCCAAAGGGTAAAAACGGGACCCTATTACTGAGACTTCGCTGTCCGTCTGTCACCAGGCTGTATCTCACGAACCGTGAACCGTAATAGCTAGACACAGTTGAAATTTTCACAGATGATGTATTTCGGTTGCCGCTATAACAACAAATACTTAAAAGCAGAATAAAATAATAGTACATTGTTGTAGAGGCTAGAAAGTAAGCAATAGACGGACGAGTTAGTTTGAGGGCCGACGCGTAGCGGAGGACCTCGAAAGTTCGAGTCCACCTGTTGCACTTTTGGCCGAGACTAAACATTGTGCTTTTCACGACTAATGCGAAGAAATAACAATTAAACAATCGAAACACTGCGTTGCTCCCGCCGATTTTACTTTTTCTTTTGTGACATAATTATTTTTTTAAACGAGCGAGGCCATTCTTAGTGGCCAGTACCCAAAACCACAATTAAAAAATAAAAACCTCATCCTCCTCATGTCCGACCTGCGGCAGCAAGTCGGGCATGACGAGGATGTATACTCGCACACTGAGCAGTCTGGCTGCAGCAGCACGATGAACATGACAAGCCTGGCTGTTCAGCCAGTGCAGTGCAGTGTGCAGCAGGCTTAAAAAGTTATTGCTGTGGCGTTTTTTCATACTTAAAAAAATTAAAGCATTTTGTGCATATTATGCGTTTAAGGAAAAAAAACTTCTCATTAAAGTCATGAATGACGCATTCTCATTGGTCAATTTAATTTCACATGCAGCAGACCAAGAATATTAAAAAAAATGGATTCTGCATGACGTTCATTCCTTTGAAGCCAGAAAAAATGACCTTGAATTACGTCACGCCGATCTTGCATCTCTTTCTTTAGGGTGTCCATAATTAAGCATACATTAGGAATATCCCGCGGAATTTGACATACTTTTATACAACAGATTGATTTTGTAATTTATTAAATTCAACCAATTTCAATTCAATTCACTTTTTAGGGTTCCGTACCTCAAAAAGAAAAAACGGAACCCTTATAGGATCACTTTGTTGTCCGTTCGTCCGTCTGTCAAGACCCTTTTTCTCAGGAACGCGTGGAGGCGTCAAGCTGAAATTTAAATCAAATACTCAAGTCTACTGTACTGTCCCTTGGAGCTGTGAAAAATCAAACTTCTAACCCAACGCAATCAAAAGATATCTACAGCCATTTGCCGCAAATTTTCGACACTCGCACGCAAGGGATATTTCCCGTGAACTTAGAATCTTGACATTTGGTACGAAGCAAGGTCTTATAGCACAGATAAAGGAAAAATTGCAAGCATAAATTGCAAGCAGAAAGCATAATTTTTTTTGTCTGTCTGTCTATATCAGTAACCAATCTACAATGATCCCACACTGCGCACATTTTGCTTAGGAACAGGGGTCTGCTAAGACTGGATGTTAATAGATACATATAAATTTGTACGGAACCCTCGGTGCGCAAGTCCGACTCGCACTTGGCCGGTTTTGTTATTAAATTTTTATCCAACCGTTTTATCATGAAAGTGAACATCCATCCTCACAAACTCAAGTAAAAGTTACCTACCAATTTTTTTGTCAGTCGTCAATATAAGGTCCATTTCTGGTTGCATTTCTATGCCACTCTGCAGTTACTCGGCCTTACTGATATCCGGCAAAAGGTTACCTTTTACCTGAGAACGCTACAAATACTTACTGCAAAACATAAGGGAAGTATTTGTCAATGGAAAAAAATAATAAAATACTAGGACATTATAACAGTTTCTTTATTTTCTACACATGTGAGAATAATATTGTTTTGTACTGAGTAGGCGTCCCGGCCTTTCTGGGTCATAGTCATTATCTTCAGGCTTAAAATGCAAGCTGCAAATTGTCAAACGGTCTACACCTTTCCCTTTATCGGTACAATCGACAGCCAATTTTGCCTCCTTCTTTCATCTTTTGGAAAACTGCAATGTAAAATATTATTCATGTAAATTGTAAAGACACAAACAATAAACATGTTATTATATACTGTGATATGAATTATGAAGATTGAAACCGTACCAAGTTGATAGATTTAGCTCCATTCAATACGAATAAATACCATGCATGAAAAAGGATTGGTCACCCTAGTAGTAAAACCACACATTCTTCAATTTTTCATTTAAGGTCATGTTTAAATCCTAATAAACAAAATATATTCTAACTTAACATTATAAACCTAATCGTGGGGTTTTTGAATAAAAACTAACAAAGCTTAGAAGCAAAATATAGGAAAATTGATTGCCACTAAGATTTATGAACATTTTCGTAAAATAAGTACTCACCTGTGAAGTTTTATGTCGGATTTCGGCCTCCAATTAATCCTACAATGCTTTACTATGCAATACATAGCGCATAACCCAAGTAAATCGACGAAAAACGTTTATTTAACGTAAAAATCCTCTGAAATGAGTGAATGACTTCTGACAATTCTGACGTGATTCTGACATATCGGCCATTTAGTGTTGCCATAGTACGCAGGAGGTGCATACCGGTGAAATGAGGATTTTGACTGGGTTCTTTTTTTTGTATAATACAAAGAAAACTAAGTAAATTTTATTGCAGAAAGTTTTATAACAAAAATATAAATTTCTGAACTAAAACAATTACTTTGCTCACCCGCGACCTTACAATAGTTACGTTTATGCAAGAAATGTGTGCTCATGCAGTTCCTCCACCTCCACACTGTACGAACACACACAAATCACATAAACCCAACCATCACCACCACCAAGCTACACTGACGCGTTTCGAACTCAACCAGAGCTCATCTTCGGAGTTAAAACAACCGTATGCTATGCTACCAAATGTTAAACTAACAAACCAAAACAAATGTTTTAACTTGTTACTGTAACTTCACAAGTACCCACTTTATTTTTCTTACTCTCAAACTACCCCACAAAAATTAACTTTTATTGACATATTATAAAACTACCTTGAAGTTTTGTTTATTTATATAAGACATTTTTTTATTAATACTAACTGTTCAAAATAGACCCAAGCCGCAGTAAAGGAGAAGAAACTAAATTTACCTGTTCATTAATAGTAGACCCCATAGTGTTGTACCTAATTATTTCCATGCATTCCAGAGCATCCAGACGCAACCCCTTGCCGCAATAATGTAACACTTCATAAGAATCTGAATCTGACAATGAATGATTTGATTCCAACAAATGTTTTGCAAAATTCGATCTATCTGGATGCTCATTCCTATATGCCGAAACATGCTTCGGCTAATAATAATAAGTAAATAAGTAATAGCATACGGTTGTTTTAACTCCGAAGATGAGCTCTGGTTGAGTTCGAAACGCGTCAGTGTAGCTTGGTGGTGGTGATGGTTGGGTTTATGTGATTTGTGTGTGTTCGTACAGTGTGGAGGTGGAGGAACTGCATGAGCACACATTTCTTGCATAAACGTAACTATTGTAAGGTCGCGGGTGAGCAAAGTAATTGTTTTAGTTCATTAATATGGACCTCCGCAAAGTAACGCCTGATTCAATAAATTATATAAATTTCTGTTGAAATTAGCTTAAAGTAAATTAATTAGGTGATGCCAGATAATTCGTATTTCTAAAAAAAATAAGGTTTTTTTATAAATAACCTGGCAATATATCACAGTGTTGAAAAGAGATAGAACATAGGAGCAAAGGTGAATGATCCTGGCTTCAACTCATAGTTCGGCTGGCAACATCCAGTTTTTTTTTAATATCCTTGCAGCAGACGATTACTTTTGATTGGTCCAATTGTCGTTTCAGCACGCCGGGAATGAAATTCAGAAATTATCTTTCAAATAGTCTTATCGTATTATGAAATATATATATTGATACGTCCTGTTTTCGTAATGTGTTAAGTACATTGTTGTCGTATTTTGCGCGCCATAAATGAGTCAGCTGTTAAATGTACATATACATATAGGCAGTTTTGGGTACTGGATTTAGGTTATCTATGGCCACATTTTCGAAAATATTTAAGGGGCTCCCATACAACAAACGTGATTTTTTTTCTCGTTTTTGCTCGATATTGATAACGGCAACAGGTAGACGCTTGAAATATTCACAAAATATTTATTTATATATTCACTTTAAAAATAAATAATTGAATTAAAATGAAACAAATATTTAAGGGGGGCTCCTATACAACAAACGTGTTTTTTTGCCGTTTTTATTGAAAATGGCACGATACCCTTCGTGCGCGAGTCCGACTCTCACTTGGCCGGTTTTTAGGGTTTTTTAGTATAAGGTGGCTAGTTATTGGCGATTTACTCTAACCAGTGTTCTAAAGGTCTCGAGCTTTTTAATCCCCGACACAAAAAGAAGATTGTTATAAGTTTGACCGCTATGTGTGTGTGTGTGTGTGTGTGTGTGTGTGTGTCTGTCTTTCTGTCTGTCTGTTGCATCATAGCTCTTAAACGAGTGATCCGATTCGGAAACGGTTTTTTTTATTTGATAGCGGGTTTCTTGGCGATGTTTCTTAGACATGCTTCATCAAGTGGTTTAGCCGTTTCAAAGTTATCAGCTCTTTCGTTGCCTGCGGAAGGGATCTTAGACGCAGAATGGGCACTTACTTTATTTTCAAAATATGTGTGACCAAATTGCGTCGGGGGTTTTTAAAATTTTCAATTTATAGTTATTTCCTCTTGTATGTAATATATGTACTTGTTGTGTAAGAATATTGGAAGGTTAAATTTTACAAATCTATAAAAGCTATTTGAGTCTCATCTTTCTTTAAAACGACTTTACGCCTTTCAATAAATTAGCCTAATGGGTTTTTAACACCTTCCCTGCCTGTCCGGGTGCCCCATATGTGGGGTCTGAAGCTTTTTCTCAGGAGTCCATGCTTCCACTGTGGATTCACATCTTCAAAGTGGAAGCACATTTGGACGTGTGACTTTGTTAAATCATTCTGTATGGGGACAGTGAACGTGTTAAGTAAGTCGAGGCTATGAAATACAACTGTTTAGACTTTTGGCTTTGTAGGCTTCAAGGAGCGAGACTAGCCTTTATAAAAAAGGCTAAAAGGCCCGAGTTATTCGAAATGCTAAACCCAATCTGAAATATTCCCGATTAATTTTAAAATAATGGTAATTATTATTATTATTTATTTATCAAACAATTACATGGCTTTACAGTTAAAAACTAAAGCACTATGAATTACAACAACAACACAAACAACAAATGTAAATTTTAACAGTAAAAACTGAAAAGATATAAACTTAGTACACTACAGACGAAGCCCGGATATCCATCCTCTCGCAAAACATCATTCATTCCAGGCACACAATTACCCAACTGCTTGCAAATACATCCCAGTCAGATGCAGACACGAGAAGCACATTTAGACAGTGCAAAGCTCGTACCAATAAGGTATTAGCTCGTAATGTTGGAAGGAAGAGTCCAAGAAGGATATTCCATGATCAGATTGGGAATGTCTTGAACAAAGGAAACAATAGTCTCTGCCTACCCTTCTGCTGGGAAGGAGTGCGAGATTGTATATAATTTTAAAAAGCTTGTTAATACGTGCAGGTAGACGTGGTGTTCACGACTCACAACCTGGACAGTATCTCTCGCACGATGGATCTGCGCAATCCGAAGGCGCATAAGGTGATCATCATCAACCAGAGATACGAGCCGTGGCCTGAACTACAGGCTGTGCTCGACAAGATGACGGCGGCGGAGAAGCGCGCGCTACAACGTCTGCAGAATTGCTCACACGGCAACCCCGTCTGAACGATTGTCACGATCCTGGATACATAAATATAAAATAGTATACGTTGTTTCATTTTAGTGTTACTAGGGGGCATTTTTTTTGAGTTAAACCCTCGCGCACTAGACGGCCAAGACCACGACCTGAGGGCGTATTGTCTAACGCCCGGACGCTTGCCTTCGCTTTCACCATCTTTTTCTGTCACCGTCTTATACCGTTTGACAGAAAGAAATAGTGATTGCGATAGCAAGCGTCTGCGTGTTAGGCAATACCGCTTGTGCCTAAAATACGTTCCCAAAATACCACATTTAAAAAAATACTAGGTAATATCAAGGATGATATAGACGACCAGATGGTCTAGTGGTTAGAGAACCTGACTATGAAGCTTGAGGTTCCGGGTTCGATTCCCGTGTCTGGGCAGGTATTTGTATGAAAAATACGAATGTATCTATTTAAGTATGTATCTATCTATATAAGTATGTTTATCCGTTGCCTAGTACCCATAACACAAGCTTTGCTAAGCTTACTTTGGGACTAGGTCAATTGGTGTGAATTGTCCCGTGATATTTATTTTATTAATTTATATAGACTGGATTGGCAGTCGCCATACTTAATAGTACGGATCGGCCGCGATTTTTGTAGTTCGATTATTAAATCTAGATGGCGCTGAAATATAGCCAGAGGCTTTGAAGGCAAAACAATAAGACTACAGATGTTTCATATTTCATATTACTACAAAATCTGTAGTCTTACCTATTGTTTTGCTTTCAAAGCCTAAATTAAATAATCGAACTATTTTTCTGCGAACGATCTGTAGGTACTATGGCGATTGCTAATCCAGTCTATATCATCCTTGCTTGAACGCACTATATTAGGTACTGCATTTATTTTGTCGCAGGAGCACCTTAAAAAAAATCACTTAGGACACCTTTTACATGTGAAAGACGTCCGACCTTAATGCTATTACAAAGTATTGACTATGCAATACTATCGATAGGCCGGTCAATATCATCGATACCTAATATCGATAATAGTGATGATTTATAATTAACTAGCGGACCCGACAGACGTTGTCCTGCATGAACCTGCATACCGACTGCAGCGCCATCTGCCGGGCTGATTTGTGAATATAAACCACCCAAACGCATACAAAAAAATTCATTCAAATTGGTCCAGCCGTTTAGGAGGAGTTCAGTGACAAACACACGTACAGTGGAATTATATATATATATATATATAAAGATACTATCGTTACCTAGTATTTACCTAGTTTGTGAAAGTTCAATAGCATTATGGTCGGTCATCTCCATTTGTCATGTAAAAAAAGGTGTCCTAAGCGATTTGATTTTCAAAATGCTAGTCTACTAGTCTGCTTCTTCACCGTCCCAGTCGTCTTGTTATGACCATGACATGACAGCCAATGGAATGCCTCACTGCTAACGTCATCTATATACATGTCGAATATTTCAACTCGAAATAAACCCTTCTTCAATGAATTTTAAGTAGAAAATCGGTTGTTATGTAACGTGGTGTGGCGTACAGAGCACGTCACTTCGTTTGTTTTGTGGTGGTGAGGTGGTTAAGAATCTCTGAGCTAAGCCGCGGACAAACAGACGGACAAACAGACTAATAGCGAAACTATAAAGGTTCCTTCTTTTCCATTATGTCACGGGAACCCTAGAAATTGACGGCTCAACTCATGATTATAAGACGCAAAAGATCAGACTACTTTCAATTACCTTTGAATTTTATTATACGGTATCGAAAATGCAAACTTACAACCCATCTTTCCTACCGTGTGTTAAAACATTGCGAAGCGTTCCTTTGCAACTAAATCTTAAACTAAAACTAGCAAACTGGCACAGCGAGCGAGGGGGGCAATACCGGCTCAATCGAGGTGTCGGATGGCGGTATGTTTGCCCTCCCTGCACCCGAACACTCGCCGTCGCCGTATGATTGCCCCCTGTAATGGATTTTTCCGAAGAGTTCTCAGTCCTTTGACGCCCGCAGTTTTGCATTTTCAATTTTATTTAACTACTTACGCTTTTTGAGCTGGAGATTGTAGCGACACTGGGTTGCTTAGCTCGCATTACGCGCTAGCTATATAGGTACAGTACAGTACATAGTAGTCTCTCGCCCGCCACGGCCGCCACTGCAAGCTGACATCCGTAACTGTAAGAAATAAATGAAGACATACCTACCTACCAAAACAAAATTTATTATTTGACACAACCTTGAAGAATCCAGGAAAGACTTCCTAAAAGATTAGTGCAGACCTTAGGTATAGTCAAGGAAAATGAATCGCGTACCAGGGTGGAACCTTTTCACAACCAACTTCACGATTTCTTTTTCGGCAGATGTATGGAATGTCAACATGATATTTGCTATGAAAGCGGTTCATCCTGATACGTGATTCAGTTTCTTCGACTGTACTTGTTTACGAGATATTCATCATCATTTCAGCCGAAAGACATCCACTGCTAAACATTGGGCTCCCCAAGGTTCGCCAAAGAGACTTGTCCTGCGCCACGCCATCCACATCTAATGCGTTCCCGCAACCTTTAATAGTAAAGTTATATTTTTCTGTTGTTATCTTTATGCTCTCACCTCAGTAGGTACAAATCGCTCCCGGTTTGTTTTGGGCTTAAAGCTCGTTCGAGTTATCTAAGCGTAACAGATACGCCGTGTGGGTAGGTTTGTAGCTACTTCTAGCGCCATCTAATCATCAAATGAGGAACAACTACTGCATCCTACATCGCGCTATCGAAGTTTCTAAACTCAGCTACATAAACACAACTTTCATCCATCGGACCTGGTTAACATCTGCCTGGAGCTCTCTATGTTGCAACCCACCCCCAAATTGGTGACCCCGACTACGACTAAGTTGCACCAACCCCAGACCACAGAATAAGTAATATGTAACCAGTAATTCAACTTCATACTTGAGCGCCCGAATCGACGCACGCACACAGCCAAGCGTCTTATACGGCGCGCGGCGTGGGAACTGCATTGTTTTAATAATATAATAATAATAATAATAATGATAATTTATTTCAGAAAACATGTCCATAGTTGTTAGTAACAAGGTTGCTTAAGACTACAGTTAGTAAAATAGGACATTAGATTACATTACATTAACAATGTCACAAATAAAATAAAATAGAATTAAAATTCAAAACTATAAAATAAAATAAATTAAAATAAACTTGAAAATTGAAATTTAAATAATCATAATCAAGAATTAAAATTAATAATTAAACAATTGCAATAGTAGAGAATTTAAAATAAATAAATAAAACAATAAAAAACAAAATACTATTAATGCAGGCAAGGCACTATGTCCTTATTGAGCAATGTAAATTGTTCCAGTGCTCCTGGAACCGACCCTGGCAGCTGTCAGCAACGGTGCTCAATAGACTGTTTGGGCTGCCCCGAATACTTCGCATGAGGGATGCCACTCTTTTGTGCAGAATGGCGGCAAAACCGTCAATACGCGCCTCTGCAAACATCCCTGATGCGCTACAGAATCGCGGCAGCCCCAACAGTATCCTGAGACCATTGTTGTACTGGACTCGTAGGGCGCTGAGAGCCTTTTGCGTATAACTAACCCACAAGCTGCAGGTGTAGAAAGACTGACAGTAGGCTTTAAAAAGCGTCCATTTTACGTTAACTGAGCACCTTGCGAACCTGCGGGCCACCATATTGCATCTGACTGCCAGCGCCCTACGCTCTCTCTCTATGTCCAAGTCATCACTCAAGGTCTCAGAGACCCAATGTCCAAGATACTTAAAGCGCGAGACCTGCTTCAGAGGAGCGCCATTCAGCTAAACCTGTGGAACTGTATAGGTTTTGCTACCGGCTTTAAAAACGAGCAGCTCGCTCTTGGCGACATTGTACCATAAACCATGAGCCTCCGCATACCTTTCACAAATGCGTAGCAGTTTTACGAGAGCGCTGATGGATGGGGTCAGCAAGACCATGTCGTCTGCGTAGCTTATATTGTTGACAAATATTCCACCTATCGAGCATCCGACCATAGCATTGCTGAGCTCATCCAACAGACCATTCATGTAAAGGTTGAAAAGACTGGGTGAGCTCAACCCGTCCCTGCCTCACTCCACATTCCAACCTGTACATGTCTGAGAGCGAGCCGGCCCATCTAACGCAATTGCTTTGGTGTTCATACCAGAACCTAAACACACTAATGAGTTCCTCAGGAACACTAGTTTAAGCCTCCAACTTTTTCCACAATTTTTGTCTGGCGAAGATTGGTTAGCGGCCGTGTAAGACGCTTGACTGTGTGCGTGCGTCGATTCGGGCGCTCTAGTATGAAGTTGGATTACTGGTAACATATTACTTATTCTGTGCCCAGACGTTTATTAATATATTTTTAGACGGAAAAGTTGAAGATGTCGTCGTGTCCACTTGATCTTGTAGGGTGCAATTGACTCTTGCAGCAAGAAGGGGGAGAGAAACCTTCAACCGTGAAACGCGAATGAGCACTCGTCTGCGAGACCAGTCTGTAAGAATATTTAAGAGCTCTTAATTTACTGATGTCAAACTAATGCTGGAAATTTAATCTCCAAAATATTCAGATTTAGCTAACTAAATATTTTTCATTAGAATTAAGGCCCATTTACATTATACAACTTTTTTGCGCTTTCCATACAATAAAATTGAGGCAATAAAACATTACTCAGTCTAAACCTAACGTGATATTCTTGAATATTGAATGCAACTTAAATACAATAAACGGAGACCAATAGTTAATTGCATGCTAGAATTGCCGTGCAATTTATTATTTCAAAGATGGATTCCGTGCGTGAAGGGTACATCCAGGCCTTATACCACGAAATTCGGTTTTCGGACTTCATAACGTCCCGTTCCGTATACGCGAATAGTAGGTATATACAGAAGAGTGAAAGGAACTATACGATACGGACTTCGATTTTCGTAGTAGCCCTCCAACCCCAGTCCTGACCCATACGATACTTGGGCATCCTAAACTACAAATCATATCATCTAAGTTCCATCGTCAGCATCTCGATCAATGGCAGTCTACCACTGTACGTTTTCTTCGGCACTACCTGTCACGTACGGTGAAGCTGTGGCACCAGCTTCCGGCAGCAGTGTTTCCAGACAACTATGACATATCGGGGCTTTCAAGAAAAGGGTCCATACTTCCTTGAAAGGCCGGCAACATATTGGTGACTCTCTTTGAGTTGTTTACGGGTGGTGGTGATTATTTTCCACCAGATGACCCGCTTGCTCGTTTGCTTCCGCTCATATAAAAAAAAATATTGGGTATCTACATTGTTCGCTTTGTTCAGGTACTGGTATAGCAATCAAAGAAATAGTGTGAGGTGGGCTGGCGCCTTCTCTGATTCTTATGTATTGCAATGTGGGGTTAGGCAGGGGCCCGCCTAAACTGTTCAACGTTTACGTGAACGGCCTGATCGAGGAGCTCAGCAGTTCTCATGTCGGATGTCACATAGACGGGTTGTCTGTAAACAATTTAAGCTACGCAGACGACATGGTGCTGTTGAGCCCCTCGATGGGGGTTTAATAAAAATGTTACGCATTTGTGAGGCATCATCTGAGGTCCACGGGCTCAGGTAACAATGCATCTAAAAGTGAACTGATGCAATTCAAAGCTGGTAACAAAACCTACCGAATGGAACCAGTTTCACTTTGTGGTTCCCCTAAGAGAGTCGATAAGTTTAAGTACCTGGGCCACTGGGTGACCGAAACGATGTCGGACGTCGGGGACATCGAGCGCGAGCGCCGCGCGCTGTGCGTTCGCTGTAATATGTTGGCCCGCAGATTCGCACGCTGTAGTAAGGAAGTCAAATTAACTTTATTTAAGGCTTTTTGCCAAACATTCTACACGTGCAGTCTGTGGACTAACTTTACTCAGCGGGCTTACAGCGCGTTGCGCGTTCAATATAATAACGCGTTCAGAATGTTGTTCGGGCTGCCACGGTATTGCAGTGCGTCGACAATGTTAGCGGAGTCGCATACGGACTGTTTTTTTTTACCATCATGAGGAAACGATGTGCGTCTCTCCTTAACCGCAGTCTTGGCAGCTCGAATAGCACCCTGAGCACGCTAGCCCACCGCTGGGACTCGCCGCTGCTACAGCGTTACGTGCAGCTGCACGCGCCTGTAATGCTAGTGCCCAGGCGTCTTTAGTTTTTATTTAAGTTTAAGTTTAGTATACCTAATTATAAAATACTAACCATAGCAATAAGATTGTAATTTGTAACTACTATACTAACACTACTAATACTATGGACTCAAAGTCCGAAATAAATTATTTGAATTTGAATTAAGGAAATGAAAGCCATAGATTCGTTTCCAATATTTTTATTTTAAATTATTGGCAGTGAAGTTTTCACGGATACTTACGTCGTTTTAATACAAACACAAACTGGAACTGCCTTGGGCGTTGTATCCGGGTATAAAAATAAGTGTCGGACAGCGCGAGCCGCGGGGCCCTGCCCGGGCGCAGACGAGACAGACTAGCCCGGCTCGCGGGCGCCGGCGCAGCCAGCACCAGAGACTATAATATTGTACGGTCGGCCAAGAAAGTGGTCTAGCAGTTTTGACAAAAGTTTCTGTGAGATCTAAATATCGCTAGGGTTGGTAGACTATATTTCTGGCCGATGGTACTACAAAATTCGATCTTCAAACTACGTATGGTGTCGTTCCGTTCACACTAATAGTATTAAATACAAGATTGAAAGGGACGGCACGATACGATCTTCGAATTTCGTAGTAGTGCGGGTGCCGCGTACGCAGTGTGGTTAGCCCTTTTCAGAAACTCGCTCGCCAGATTCGGCCCCTTCTGGGTGTTAACATGTCAGTTCAGTTATGCCTTGATCACACGCACCGAGTACTCGGCCGAGAGCACTGTCTCGCCCGTTTACTCGGTACGTGTGATCAAGGCATATCTCTGGTACGGGCTTCACCAGCCATCGCTATTTTACAGGATTACAGCGCTTGAAGTCTCTGCGTGCTTTTACCAATATAAAACTTACATCAACGTCGTTAATCTGCGTTAATATACCGTGAATCTGAGCTAGAGCATATCCTGAATCTCCAATACCCAGAGACTTCAACTTGAATCGACTTACATTGGAAAGTAATTAAATAATACATCATAATATTGACGTAACAGGGGTTGATGGCTTCGGTACAGTTCTGAGGGCAGTGTGGAATTGCCACGCTGGCGTACCTAATTGGCACTTGAATAAACAACTTTAGGTACACACTGTTTGCTATGTATTCTGCAAACAGTCGATTGACGGAGAACTTAAAGGGATTTACACGTACGAGCTTAAATTATATGTAGGTATACTAAAAATCATAAAATAATACGTTACTTTTGATATAAATATTTAGTAACCTTTTCCTGCGTCATGTATCGGCTGTACCTACACATAAAGATAATTATTTTCTATTAATAATTTTACTGATCATTTATTACACATTTTTGCGGTTTTAAATGATCTAGAAAATGAAAGGGCTAGCGTAATACATAGCAAACTGCTCACAAAGACATTTTATAAAAAATGGATTTTGGCACGTGGGTTTGACAATATTTATTTCCCCTAACTGCTACACGGCCTATTGGTTACATGGTCATTATGTGCTAACATTCAATATTTTACGTATTCGTATTTGTCCACGGGTTGGCGGCGCCGGCGCCGCTCCGGCGAGGAACGGAACGCGACGTCACTAAATGACCCGTCTATAAAAACGGTGTCGGAAAACGGAAAGTCTTTTACGAAAATCTGTATCGTTATCGTTACATTAGGTATCATTATTTCTAAACGTTATGTATATTCGAATAACGTGTACTTACGTACGAGTAACGGTTTATTTATTACAATAGGCTGCCCAGTTCACATGTAACGTGTTACTCGACCGGCCGACGGATAGCTCGACTGTAACCCCCGCGCTCCGCGTTCAACAGTTGACGGTGATTGCTTAATTATAATTTCAGTCAAAATATCGACGAGTGATTTAACTAAGGCTAGGGCGCGGGCGACGCTCGGCGCGCGAGCGGCGTCCCGCCGCCGCCCGCCCCGCGCCGCGACCGAGAAATTAACCCGCGGCCGGCGCGGCACTCAACACGGCTCGTACCACACGCACACTCACCTTATCTTAAGGCTTTACAAAAAGTCAATAAACTTGTTGCGCGATCGGTATCAACCGAAATTTGATTTCATTCTTAGTCTGCAATAAACCGGCTGTCTCGGTGCACTCAATATTCTCACACGGTTGCATGCTTTTATCATCCAACGTTCACATAATTAAATATTTGAAATTTAATTTCTCAGTCGCTTTTAAATTCGCCGCAAATGTGAAACGCGAGCGGCTATAAACCATTTACAATATCATTATTACTCCTATACACATAAAAAATATTTAAAACGGAATGTTTTAACTAGCTATTAATATAATGTGCGTAACGGACCGTAACACCATAGATTCGCCATTAGCTGTACAAACGAACCACGACTAGCCTTTTCAATGCCAACGAATGGATATATGCGTCACAAAATACAAAGTCAAAGCGTTCTTCACGCAACGACATAAGGTTCAAAGTAGTTTTACGTTATCGCTAAGCGTGGCGTTGAAAAGGCTAAACATTCAAATTGAAAGAGGAATAACGCATGATCGCAAACTTCACCGCACCTATGCTAACGGCGGCCGGCGCGCGCCCGCGCGGTACGCGCAACTGTTCGTCGCACAGATCGCGGCGCGCGCGCTCGTTCGCCGCCCTTATATTATACTGGAGCATTCATGCCACGATAATAAAAGCTATCGACGTAAAAGGAAGGAGGTCAGAGGTAGAGCAATTGTAAGTAAAGTTGCAGCGAATAATAAACTCTGCACGGAATGTATGCTATAAATACAAATACAAAATAAGTTGATCTGGTTAATATTAGAATCGGAAACGATAGACAAACACAGCAGACATATGTGCAGGTATTGACACTGAACGTTTTTTCGGTTTGGCTGGTGGAGCACCATCAAATATTTTAGAGTAGATAATGATTTTAAAAATCACAAGCTCCCTAATGCCTTTTCCTACATATTACTCTCTGCATACCTGATGATGACTACATGAAATTGAACACAGTCAAATCAAATAATAACTATTGTCATACTTAATCGTGCATTACAATGGCATTTCAGGGCATTTCAGATCAAAAATAAAGCTTTAATTATTTGAGCGTTATCATCACGTCCCATATAAAATACGAGCAGGCCTTATAATACGAAACTCGATTTTCGAACTCCGTATCCTGCTGTGCCGTTCACGCTAATAGTATCTAACAGAAGAGTGATAGGGATGGCACGATACAAACGTCGAATTTCGTGGTAGCCCCCCAGGCGCTTACTGCAAAGCGCGGGTTAGGTGCAACAGAAAAGACTTTTGAATTATTAAAATTACATATTATTTATAGCGAAAAAGTACGGATAACTCACGCCTATGATCGAGATTAGACAAACAGACAGAAAGAAACACTCACACAAACAGACAGACAGATAGAGCGGTGACGGGAGACGGAGTGTGGCTCCAAGAAGAAGGGCTACGGATTAGCCCAGAACATGTCGAGCTAACCTCGATCATAGACGTGAGTTATCTTTACTTTTTCGCTATGAGTGAGTCTCACGGTAGTAATTATGTTAAACATATTATTTTTTCTTGTCTTAACTGATACGAAACACTGAATTTTAAATTAATTCAAGACATATCATTTCTTATATCAAATCAAACTTTTCTATGAATTCACCCAAAAAAGGGATAACCAACCAAGAAATTGCATGGCATCTAGTCTACGTTAATCTACACGTTTTAGACATTAAATACTTTGTTTTGATAACAAGATCGACGTCATTTAACTTGCAAACAACAAAATTGGTGATAATTTAACATATTCGAATAGACTTCTGAAGTTTAATCAGCTTTCAAAAGAATTTTAACCAAACGGCGCGTACGCACACAAACAAGTAATATTGCACGATCACTCAGCGGTCACTCATCACCGTCACCCGCACCCATCATCGCCACGGAACAGTCAGCTGAACTTTGCTTTGCTTCATCACATAAAGTGCAGGTTCTCGCGTACGTTAAATAATCATAATAGTTAATAATAACAGTAATTGTAAACGTTACATCTTAAGTAGCTATACAAGTTACGAGCCCACGCGGGCGTGAATCTTATTGAACCTCATTTATACCAATATCATGTACATAAGTGAGTGAACTATTCACGTTTCAGTACTATACAAAAATTAAAAACATTATACAATAAGACTACGGTACAATAGAGCTAATAAGTACAAGAATCAACTTACGACTACCAATACCCCTTTGGCACGATGAAGAGATGCTGACGGTATATTCGTATCTTTAGTTACAACCTTTTAAACATCTTTAGTTTATTAATTATAATTTTATATATCTATTGTATAAAGTGTTATGTTATGTGCTCTCTCTGAAACTCGTCTAGCTCGTCCCGGCTAACGCCCCGGAGCTCGGGCGTCGACGCGCGGGCGGTGGCGAGGCCGCGGCGCGGACAGGCGCGGTCGCACACGCATAGGTGCACGTACCGAGTGAAATTATACCCCGCTATGTGTCGTAGGGTGCAACGCTCGCGCCTGTAGGCGCCCTGGTCAAGCGCACCGAGCCCGCTGGTGCCAGCGCCCGGCTCCGTCTGACCGCAGTGCCTCAAGACATTCACCGCACGCACGCATCCAATTGATTCTCCTTCGTAAAATACATTACACAAGTTTACTTTCAGAAAATTTTTAATCCCTGCTAAGTTCATTTTTAACATCACGAGCACTGGTCGCCCGTAAACGTTGCATTTTACCATCATAGTGGAAAAACTATCTGCGATCGATAGTAGTTAATCATTATATTAGGGTAATTTCTTATTTGCAGCTGAACCATTTCGTACTTTACGACACATCTTGGTGAGTAATAAAATAATTAAGTATTATTTAGTATGATAATTTTCAGACAGTACAGATGGAAATATAAAAATCGTCAACCATAAACGTACACGAACACTCTGAACTTATTTCCCATTAGGCCAAGTAGTTGAACAGAGCGCCGCGTCGGAGACGAGCGTAGGGCGACGCCGGAACGGACGTCGGAAACTGAACCTTCGCTAACACGTGTATAATTTGTTATTTACCTACGAATATCTCTGACATTTGGATAACGAATATTTGTGCTGCTGTGGCGTCGGAGCCGTCCGCGACTCCGGCGACCGGTGATGCCGGTCGCCACATAAGTAATCAGTAATCACCTTAGAAATCGATAGGAAGTCAGTTTTACTTACAATATGTAATTCCGCTATTATTAATTAGTGCTCAGCGTGCCTGGCCTCGCCTCGAGGCAGGGCTGCGACAATATTTCATAATATAGTCTCTAAACATTCACAGCGCGACGTGCGCTTCGTTCTGAGCTCCTCGCAAGTCGAATCTCCACCGGCTGCCGACGCGCACTGCTCGCGCCGACCGGCCGGCCGGCCGGCTCCTCTCCTCGGGTCCTCTCATAGCTCGCGTCACTCTCAGATGTGTTCTCGAGCAGTGCGATTTCCCTGTTCGGTTCCATTCATTCTGCAAACGTACCAAGGTATCATATCATAACCGCGACGATCACAGTCCGTGGGTGTAATCGAGGCCTTCGGGCGATCCGTCTGTAGGACGGAAGGCGGGCGATGTGCGGCGCGCGTGCCGGTGTGCCGGTCAGCGCGCGGCGATGCGGCAGAGCGCGAGGCGCACGGCGGCGGCGGCGGCGGGCACGGCGGCGCCGCACAGGCCGGATCAGAGCCGGTCCTCCTCCTCCTCCTCCTCGGCCTCGTCGCCGGCCTCCTCGTTCTCGTCCCGGTAGCCGGGGTGCTCACTGATCGCGTAGTAGTTGCCGTTGTAGATGACGCCGAGCTCACGCAGCGCGTCGCCGCGGATGGTGGCCTTGATGGTCCAGTTGTAGCAGTCGTCCGACTCGGACTCGCGGTCCAGCCGCTCCACGTCGAGGATCTTGGAGCTGAGCCGCTCCAGGATGATGCCGATGTCCTTGATGGTGAGGTGCCGCTTCTGGTCGACGCTGAGCTGGTCTATGAGCAGCAGGAACTTCTCGGAGGTGACGGCCTCGTCCTCGACGAGCGTGTTCTCGGTCTCGCTCTCGGAGGAGTCGCGGTCGCCGCGGCGCGCGGACTCGGCGTCCAGGAAGCGCACGTGGCCCTTCGGGCGGCCCTGCGGCGAGGCGCGCGGCTGCGCGTCCTGGATGGGCGAGGTGGCGACGCTCTTGTGCACGGCTATGCGCCGGCCCTCCTCGTGCAGCGCGCAGCAGTGGAAGTCGCACTCGTCGGGCGGCGGGCGCGGCGCGTGGTGCGCGTGCGCGGCGTGCGACAGCGGCGCGGGCTGCGAGCACTCGGAGGTGTGGATGTGCACGGTGCCGGGCGGCGCGTGCTCGAGCGAGCCGGAGGAGCGCGCGAGGCGGCCGCGCGCGCCGGCCGCGGGCGCGCCGGGCTCGTCGTGGTTGACGACGGTGATGTGCGGCGGCGGCGGCTGCGGCCGCTCGACCGAGGTCTGGATCACGAGCGAGGGTCGGCGGTCGGGCTTGGCCTGGCGCGAGGGCGAGCGCGCGGCCGGCGACGCCTGCGGCCGCTGGTCCCAGTGCAGCACCACCGTGACGCGCCCCTTGTTGTCCATGATCTTCCATGAAGGCGTCTCATCGTGGAGCTCGAGGGCGTGGATCGTCTCGCATACTATCTTTGGGATCGCTGATATCGCTGAAAAAATTTAAAAACGATTCAATACAAAGATCACTCTTCTACTAGGATATCTTTAAAAAGTTATTATGCAGAAGTCTGATTGGGTGTGCTTATTCTTATAACTAACATATCATTAATCATGTTTTTGATAGATATGCCTACTATGCATACCTACCCATGCCTTATAAAAAAACTTTATTCATCCTGATTAAATAATTGTTTTATGAGATTCTTTTAATATCACATTCCGCAAATTCTAATTCACTTGGCGTTCTCCCTCGATCTCATGGAAATATCGCGATAAAAAGTAGCCTGCAGATGTGTTATTCTATAGACCCAGGTAGCTAAATATCAAATTTAATTTTTATACAATATACAAGATAGGCTTACGTAATCACGCCTGATGGAAAGCGAAGATAATTATGGTCTACGATGGAGCACGCATGCCTACTAAATGCTGATTCACCTTTGACTTGAAAACGGCCAGATTGTTGTGTTCAGGGAACACAGACACGGTAGGGAAATACACTCTTTAGCTGTACGGTTGATGGAGGAAGAGCGAAAACGCTTTATGCGGATTTTGGGAACACTGAGAACATAAGCGTGGAGATTCCACTTACTTCTGGTCGATTTGTGAAAGAAAGAAATAGGTGGTGGTGGCACCGGTGCATTAGTACGATAGTGGTATTGAAACACGAAACAGACTTGATAACGCCAAAGTCATTAGGGTAATAAAGCTCGCCGGGCCTCGCTCTGATGCCGACACCGACAACTTCTAATATTAGTATTGTAGCACTGACCAGCCTTGATGATGTCGACGCCGGTGAGGTACCAGCACTCGCGGGGCCATCCAAAAGCGTGCCATACCTCTACCACCACCCGCACTGTTTATGCTGATACCGAGAACTTCTAATATGAGAATTGAAGCACTGACCAACCTTGACGTCGACGTGGCTAAGATACCGTGTTGGCCGTGCCATCCACCTGCGTGCCGTTGCTCTACCACCACCCGCACTGTGATGCTGACACCGACCACTTCTAATATTAGAATTGAAAGCACGGACCAGCCTTGACGTCGACGTGGCTAAGATACCAGTGTTCACCGTGCCATCCAAACGCGTACCGTCACTCTACCACCACCCGCACTGTTTATGCTGATACCGAGAACTTCTAATATTAGAATTTGAGCACTGACCAACCTTGACGTCGACGTAGCTAAGATACCAGTGCTCTCCGTGCCATTCAACCGCGTGCAGTTGCTCTACCACCACCCGCACTGTGATGCTGATACCGACAACTTCTAATATTAGAATTTGAGCACTGACCAACCTTGACGTCGACGTAGCTAAGATACCGTGTTCGCCGTGCCATCCAAATGCGTGCCGTCACTCTACCACCAGCTGCACTCTGATGCTGATACCGAAAACTTCTAATATTAGAATTGGAGCACTGACCAGCCTTGAAGTCGACGTGGCTAAGATACCAGTGCTCGCTGTGCCATCAAACCGCGTGCCGTCGCTCTAGCACCAGCCGCACTCTGATGCTGACACCTACCACTTCTAATATTAGAATTTGAGCACTGACCAACCTTGACGTCGACGTGGCTAAGATACCGTGTTCGCCGTGCCATCCAAATGCGTGCCGTCACTCTACCACCAGCTGCACTCTGATGCTGATACCGAAAACTTCTAATATTAGAATTGGAGCACTGACCAACCTTGACGTCGACGAAGCTAGGATACCAGTGCTCGCCGTGGCATCCGACCGCGTGCCGTCGCTCTACCACCAGCCGCACACTGATGCTAACTCTGACAACTTCTAATTTTAGTATTGCAGCACTGACCAGCCTTGATGACGTCGACGCCGGTAGGGTACCACCTCTCGCCGGGCCGCAGCAGCAGCAAGACAGTGTTGGGTGGTAGCGTGCGCCAATAGTCGCCGTCTTCCACCTGCGTGCCGTCAGTCTCGAGGACCAGCCGCACTGGCTCCGACGCCGACACTGACAACTTCTCTTTACCTGCACAAACACTTTTTAATTAGATTTTTTTATATATAATATACGTCTGTGAAGAATACCTCTAGCGCTATCCCGCGTGATCTATGCCATTTTCCGGAATAAAACGTGTCCTATAAATTAATCCCGGTAATAATCTACCTGTGCCAAATTCCATCAGAATCCGTCAAATCGTTTTAGCGTGAAAGAGTAACGAGCATCCACACAGCCATACATACAAACTTAATCAATCCTCACTCTCCTTACTCATTGATTCACTCTAAGGGGCAGTTGGACAGTCCAGGGTTAAAAAATTAAATCGGTAACCCTGGGTTAAGAATGACAGTTCCATAACTTTTGACACTTCTTAACCCTAGGTTAGCATTTAACTCGGAGTTAAGTAGCTAACCCAGCCACCTTATTGTATTAATTCATCATGTGCTTTAATGTGAAGGAAAAAATTGTAAGGAAACCTGCCTGCCTGCTACACAATGAGGCGTATATAGGCCAAAATGATGATAACATTACTTTGACTGACCTGTAAGCTGTGTTTGCACTTTGTGACATTATTTCACCAGAAGCCTGTTATTTTCTAACACGTTTAGCTCCCTCGAAACGTCAGAGTACACTGGCCTGCCTCACCTCGGAAGCAGGTCACAGGCACTAATCGTATCGACACGGCTAGCATAGCGGTCGCGACCCATCACGCCTAGCACGGACACGCTTCACGGCTAATTAGACAATTGTGCTAGGCATGCTAAGTGGGCTGGAGTACGTGCGGTGATTGGAGGGCGAAGGTTATTTGCGGACTCGAAATTTTTGGTAATTATTTAAATTGTTGTATAATCGACCAATATTCTTCTACTACCCTAAGGTTAAAATTTGCATAGCTTAAAACATTAAAGGTTATTTTCACTTAAAAGTCAACGTGACAATCAGCCTCATTGTTTTTATTATAGTGTAGGTAGAAGGTGTCATAAAAATGGCAAAGCAGCTTACTTATTCGTCTATACTTAAATAGATGAAAGTCCTTGTCTGAGGTAAACTAGGTCAAATAGGACTTTTGCTTTTTTAACCGTTTAGTTAAGTGAAAAAGTCGTGGTTGCCTAGTGGTACCTCTGACCTCTCAAGCAGTAGGTAGTAGGTTCGAGCCAGGGCTCGCACATCTGAGTTTTTCGGAATTTATTTGCGGAATTACATTTGAAATTTACCATGAGTTAAACGGTGAAGGAAAATATCGTGAGCAAACCTACACACACCAATTCTCAGAGGGCTCGTGTGGGAATTACGGCCCAAGACCTTTCAGTCTGAGAGGAGGCCTGTGCCCATTAGTGGGACGTATATACTCCGAGATGATGATGACGGGGATGGGATACGAATTCACGCGTTCAAAGCAACAAGGAATGAAAACGTGTCTCATTTTTTACAGATTTTTATGTTCGGTATCCGACGCGACGTTATGATAGCTCTTTTAAGATATCGGTTCATAAATGTACATTTAAGTAGTTGACACGCCAAAGATACTTTAGATAAATAAAAACCGTTAATATAATTTATTACCTCAATTCCGTCAAATATTCAAGAGTTTTTATGTTTATGGCCTTGATTCAAATGTTGTGAATAAATTGCCACCCCACTTCCGAGGTTGGATTGACTTGATATTTTGTAAATGTTTATTTGTAGATTTTGAAAGCACAGCCTAAATTTAGCTAACATTTTCACGGACACAGAACCAGATAGATGGGACAGACTGGGACATGAACAAAGAAATTATGGAAGTTTGTTTTTAATATTTAGTAAACTTATATTTTTCTTTAATCATAAAATATACATATGAGGTCAATAGTCTATCTGATTCGGGGATCTCCGAAACGATTGTAACGATATCGAGGAAATTTGCTGAGATTTCAGCGGCGAAAAATCTATTTATACTACTTCGTTTTTTCAAATTGTGAATTATTTTTCAAAAGTGTTTTTCATTAAATTTACACGTCACCTTACGCTTACCTTCTTTCTAATGCTAAAAAACCGGCCAAGAGCGTGTCGGACACGCCCAAGATAGGGTTCCGTAGCCATTACGAAAAAATCAAGTAATATTTTTCTAAGGATTTCGTGTGTGTACAGGATCTTCAAAGTTAGGTATCGTCAATACTTAATATATTTACTACCATTTTGAATTTTTTTAAATTTTTCCACCCAACAGTTTAGATTTTAGAGAGGGGGGGACGGTCGATTTTAATGAAAATTTTCACTTTAAAGTTGAATATTTCGCAAACAAATCACTGAATACAAAAATCATGTCAGCAACCCCTCAATGGTTTTAAAAGACCTATCCAACGATACCCCGCACTATTATAGGGTTAGTCGAGAAAAAAAAATCACCCCCACTTTACGTCTATGGGAAAAAAATTTTTTTTAGTTTTTTTTATTTAACCACTTTATCGGCTTGACTAATATACACAGGGTTATTTGTAATTCACTGACATCCTCTTAACCCTGAATTCCTATCACTCAAACAAATGTTTTTTGTTTTACGACTTTTTAAAATGAAGTACTTTTTTTCCCATACAAATACAAAGAGTATCGTAAAAATAAGAGGAAATCTCAAATTTTCAAAACGTTATTACACCAAAAATATTAAGTTATGACAAAAGCCGTAAAACAAAAAAACGTTTGTTTAAGTGGTTGGAGTTTAGGGTTAAAAGGATGCTAGTGAATTACAAATAACCCTGTATATTCATGCCAAATTACAGTTTTCTAGTACTAACAGTCTCTGAGCTTAGCCGCGGACAGCCAGACAGACAGACAGACAGACGGACAGACATGGCGAAACTATAAGGGTTCCTAGTTGACTACGGAACCCTAAAAACGAAGTATAGCTTGATCTTATCTTCGATAGAACCCCAGTTTTTGTTGTTTTCCAGTTTTATCTCAGGCTAAGCTCGGTTGCCCAGTTTATAACTTAATCAAAGTTCTATTGTTATAATGGCCACATTCATACGAGGGAGTGCGAGAGATCACGACTGAATAACTGACCGAAAAAAGTAAGTTTCATCTTTAATGGCTACGCTTCCATTGAGGCTGCGGTTGCCATTATTCCGGGCTTGTCTTACATTTAGTTTTTCGTCCAGATTTATCCGGCATTGTGTACCGAATTAAGTATACTTAGGGCCAATTTTTCTGTCAGTTAAAGGTATTCAATTTCCTTATCTCAAGTCATAGGAAAAAAAAGGACAGAGCTTAAATTTATCTGACAGACACTGTTAACTGAACATTGAAAGACCAGTCGTTACCAAAAAAAAGTTAATATTTTGGCGCGCAAAAATTTGCTAAGTTGACAGCCAGTACAACCGTTCACTCACACACAACCCCGCTTCTTCTCTACGCAAAAATCCACGTGTAATGCAGAATATACAGACTTTTCAAATGAAATGGTTTCTTAAATTGAGGCGGTGGATAGCCAATTCTTGCAGGATCGACTAAAAACATCAGATTGCAGATGGGTCTAGAGCTGCATTTTAACTAGGTAGGTTTCTTCACGTCTCCATTTCAATAGAATCGTAGTTTACTTCGAGAAGCCGTGATAGCCTGATGGTTTGACCTAATGGCCTCATAAGAAAAAGGGTCATGAGTTCTAGCCCGGGCTCGCACTTCTACGTTTTTCGGAATTTTTATGCGGAATTACATTTGAAACTTAGTATGAGCATTACAGTGAAGGAAAACATCGATAAGTATCTTGCACAATCTCGTGAAGAAATTCAATGGAATGTGTGAAGTTTTACATCCACATTCTCTTCCTGACAGGAAGCCTGCGCCCTGCAATGGACGTATATAAGCTGGGATGTATGTATATGTGTGTTATCTTGGATAGTCCTCACCTCTGTGTATGAGCTCCTCGAAGCTAGTGACGACGAGCCCCTTCCTCACGTTCCTCGAGCTGTCCCATATCTTGAAAGGCCTCTTTCCTCTAACTTCCTGCACACAAACATACACCGTTAGCGCACACTCACACAAGCAAAAGGTTATAAGTATACTAGCGTCAACAGTCACGGATCGTCACTATCCATTTTCAATACTTCATCGGTTTTATTAGCTTTGTTTAATTCCAAAATGAATAGAAAACTAAATAAAAGAATGTAACAGCTGTAACTAAATGAACGAGATGATTAAGTGATGGAAACAACCGCAGTGTGCAAATCTGTCTTCATTATTGTCCTGCACCCTGTTTAGTTGTGCTCATAGCTTATAATTAAAACTATACGAGATGCTTTAAAAGGAATACAGACTTTCAGTTGGTTTAGTTAGGATGTCTGAATAATATTGTAAAGGTTTTAAGATGCATCTTTGATTCAAGGTGATGCTGTATCAGCCAAAAATATGGTCTACCACCCTACGGTAGAAGTTCATTTGCGTGGCATGATACAACAAGGTCGATTTTCCCTTGCGATAATATGATGACAGTGACTAAAGTAAAGACTTCAATCAGTTAGAAAAGTCAACCTTAGCGATATTTAGGTCAGAGAAACTTTTTCAAAACTGGTAGACCACTTTCTTGGCCGACCGTACTCGTTCAATCGAATCAACTGAATCGTTACCCACTGGAACTGTTTCACAGAAAATGTCATAGTGACATCGCATTGCTTGACAAGGAAAATCATTATGGCGCTTACTGTGAAAACGTTACGTTGGGTCAGAAATCAAATGGTTCGACTGTACACTTTGAACACCAACCAATGTGTCCATATAATTAAATCACAGTAAAAAAAATCCTGAATTTTGTTTACTAGGGTGCTAAGTCAAAGTAATGAAATCATCTGAAATATCGCATTCATTTTAAAACACTTCGACTCAGTATAGATAAAGTGTTCATTTAGCAGGTGTAAAAGCTATTCCGTATAGTAGTGCGTATCGCTGCACCGACTGCAGTTGCAGCCCCGCCCCGCCGCGCCTCGCCCCCTCACGCACCGTGCGTTGACCCACTGACACCGCACCACGAGCTCTAACCTAAATCAATCCGCACTAAAAATCGCGCTCATTTGTTAACGCGTAGGTGATATACCTCTTGGATTTCGACTATCATTTTCGTGTTGGATTTACGTGTTGGCGGCGGGCTGTCCGCCCCGGCGGAGCGCCGCGGCCGCACTGGGCGCTCGTGACCGGGTCGCGGCACCCCCCAGCCCGCGACCCCCGACCCCCGACCCCCGACCCCGCGCAGCCCCCGCGGCCCCGCACTGCAGCGCGCTCGTAATCTCTTGATGCCGTAAGTTCTTGATACTAGCGATCCGATGATGCACTTTTCGTGGACGACGTTCGATGGGCGCGGGGTTGAAGTATAATTAGCGATGGCAATAAGATTTATAGCTTTCAAAGGGTTATTTATCGCTTTTATTGCGCCAATCAAAGCAAAGCAAAGCATGGAAAAAATTGGCAGAGACCTATACTCAACAGTGGGGAGAAAAAGGTTGAAAAAGAGAGAAAAGTGAGAGAGATGGCGCCAATTTAATTTGGTCACAGTAAAAGTTTAAATAAGATGATTAATGCAGGTTTTTTTTAGTAACGAAGGATTTTGATACAAATCTCTAACTGTACAATATTTTAAAATGTTTTACTGTCAAATTATGGAACGGTCAATAAGTATGGGAAGTATTGCATAAATGTAAACATGGTTTAACGATCAAAAGACAAAATAAATGGTAATGTCGGTATAAGTGCCAGAATCCAGACGCAATCTCTTTTCGCAACATGTAAGATTTCTTATGAATTGGAATCTAGCGAAGAATGATTTGTCTGGGATAAATATTTTCTCTAATGTATTAAGGTGGAACGGCACGCTCTAGGCGCGAAATTTAAAATTTTTACAGGTTTTAATTTATTGTGGGTAAACGGCGTAACTGTTTAACTTCATGTGGTACTTGCGCTTGTAAAACAGTGTTCTTTATATTATTGTGTAAAGCTTTTTAAGAATAAAATTTTTAGCTTGATATAAAAGTTGTCAAACATAGAAATTCGGACTTTCAACGTTTTGACAACTTTTATTTCAAGCTAATAGTGTTATTCTTAAAAAACTTTACACAATAATATAAAGAACACTGTTTTACAAGCGCAAGTACCATATGAAGTTAAACAGTTACACCGTTTACCCATAATAAATTAAAAACTGTAAAAAGTTTGAATTTCGCGCCTAGAGCTTGCGCTTCCACCTTAAGAATAACTTCTTAAGAACAGGGCAGTTCAGGGTTTCTTTAAATGTTTACTGGTTAGTCAGTCATTTTGTTCGGGGAAACAGTTGTGTGCTCGCTTTACGCTTTAGCTTGGAAGATGAACTACTCTGCAGTTTGAAACGCGTTAGCGTTTCGTGTGGCGTTTATAATAATTGAATATATGTGACGTATTATTGATTTATATGGAAATTGACGAGAGCGCATTTTCTGCATGAAACATAGATGTGTCGTACAGACATAGCAGTCTAGTACCTATGTATGTTAAAAGTTCTAGTTCAGAGACAAAAAAAATGTTCTTTTGAATAATATTCAATCAAGAAATTCCTTTAACACTTTTTTACCACCTTAAGGTTCAAAGTCAGCTTTAAACATTAAATACTATTTTCATTTCAAATCAATCTGACCTTAATGTGACAATCAGCCTTATTGTTTTTCTTTTTTGATAAAAAAGCTGTTCCGATAATGGTTAAGCATTTACTTGGTCGAGTATACCTATTATTTAAATTCTCGTAAGGCACGATTTACAATAACCGAAAATTCCATAACAGTGCCTCATTCTGTCAAATTTTATTGCATTAGTACAGTCAACTGCAATAACATGGATGAGTTCGAACTTTCATAATATTACTTTTATACAAAAGTGTAAAGTTTATCGCTAAAACGGTATATTTTATCGACAGATACGAGTAAATGTGGCATCTTTTCAATATTGGCTGTGACATGTTTTCAATATTGCATGTATTGCACTCTCGGATCATGTCGTGAACTTGCTTCGTGTCTCAAGAAGGTGATATTGCCTTTCCTCAATTCCCTTCGCTACAGTTTCGTAGTATATTATACGAAGTTCGTAGCTTACGAGTGCTTTGTGCTACGAGGCCTACGTTTGTCTTGGCGCGGCATGCTACGATACGTATGTAGCAGCGTGCTACGTGTGATGCGGCGTGCTACATGCTTCATACTGTGCTACAAGTGTCGCGGAGTGCTACGAGACTCATACTGTGCTATAATAATAATAATATTTATTTTCAGACTTTTCAATCCATTTTGTTATTAAAAATATAATCGATCATTAACCAATCTAGGTGGTAGTTGACACAAATATAAAAAAAAACATACTGTGCTACGAATGTCGCGATATGCTACGATTGTTGCGGAGCGCTAGGGGCTTCTTCCTTTGGTACTTGTGTTGCGGAGAACTACGAGTTTCATAGTGTGCTACGAATGTTGCGAAGTGCTAAGACTTTCATATTGTGCTACGAATGTCACAGGGTGTTACGAGTTTGATAGTAACTGTGCTACGGGTATCACGGAGTGCTACGACTTTCATACTGTGCTACGAGGGGGAGTACTAAGGGTTTCATACAACAACATATTTAATATTACTAACCATTTATGGGCATGTATTTGAAATAAATGAATTATTATTATTATTACACTGTGCTACGAGTGTCGCGGAGCGCTACGAGTTTCTCACTGTGTGCTCAGCTACGAGCGTCGCGAAGTGCTACGACTTTATTTCTGTGCTACGAGTGTCGCGGAGCGCTACGGGTTTCTCACTGTGCTCAGCTACGAGCTCCACAAAGTGCTACGACTTTCATTTTGTGCTACGAGTGTCGCAGAGTATCCTCAAAAAAAGTATCATCATTTCAGCCGAAAGACGTCCACTGCTGAACATAGGCCTCCCCCAAGGCTCTCCAAACAGATCGGCCCTGTGCCATCCGCATCCAATGCGTTCCCGCTACCTTCACCAGGTCGTCGCTCCATCTTGTTGGAGGCCTACCTACACTGCGTCTTCCGGTCCGCGGACGCCACTCGAGAACCTTTCGGCCCCATCGGCCGTCAGTTCTACGGGCGAAAAAGTATCCTCTGTGCAAAATTTTAGTTTTTGCTATATCCAAGGGGACATTGACGAGTCAATCAGATTTTTTAGAGTTTCATAGTAGAACCATGAAGAAGCTTCGCCATGTGTGTCTGTTTGTCCGTGCCTAAGCTCATACTTAATACTAGAAAGCTCTGTTTTTCAAACTAACGTAAATATAGCGTTTTGTGTGTTCTGCCTATCCCCTTTAAAGGATACAGGCGCAATGTGTGTATGTACGTACAGTCAGTATCAAAAGTAGCTGGTCACTTTTCGTCGCTTAACTAACAATACCGCACAAGTCAGAGATTGGCCATGTGAAGTTTTACACAATATTCTTATCAGATAGGGTATAAAGTGTCACATAGTCCGTTTCTGACATATGCGGTATTGTTAGCTAAGCGACGTTTTGTACCTTGTCGCTCTACAGTTAGTTGCAAAACGTCATACTTGATTGACAATTGTGTTATTACACTTATTACGACAAAGTACAAAAGTGACCAGCTACTTTTGATGCTGACCGTACTACATAGTTCATAATCACGCCGCAAAGGAGAGTTTTTTGACAGACGGAATGTCGTTAGATGTGACTAGCTACTGCCCGCGACTCCGTCTGCAAAGAATTCGTTTATCGCTATCCCGTGGGAACTATGTAATTTTCTGGGATAAAAAGTATTCTATATGTCAATCCAGGTTATAAACTGTCTGTGTGCCAAATTTCATCAGAAACCGAAGAACCGATTTAGCGTGAAAGAGTAACATACATCTAAACAATAGGTATTCCGAACTAACCCTACCGGTCATTTGACATCACAGCTCTCAACCTTGACACTAGCAAAATTGTCCCATTGGACAGACGCCATTTAAAAAAAAACATCCAAACATCCATCCATACAACTTTCGCGTTTATAATAATGTAAGAAGTAAGATAAGATGAGGTTCGTTTAAAGTTACAGTACAGTCTTGACAAAAATCGTACAAGTTACACTAAACTTAGCGGCGCTCGTTTGGCCACTTCAAACTCGTTCGCTTTACGGCCTCGCAATGTAAAGCAACCCAACACAAAACACTAGCGACTCAGCCATATTTGTGGCGTACGAAGCCGCCGAAAGGAGCAAAGCCTCGTACGGCATCCCCGCCCCCTCTGCAGGAGGCCAGAAGATACCAAGTAGAACTAATGTCAAATTGTCAAACAGGCCTCACAATACCAGCGCTGACTAGCCCGTCATAGAAACCTTCGTTGATAAGATAATTTTTTTTTGTTTTTAGGGTAAGTAAAGTGACGACCTGGTTAAGGTTGCGGGAACGCGCTGGATGCGGGTGGTGGAGGACCGATCTGTTTGGCGAACCTCGGGGAAGGCCCGATTGCATAAAAATATTTTCCTATTTACCCTCAAAATTGGCCCCATGTTTAAATCAAATTCGATTCATTAATTTGCATCACATGTCCGTCTTTTTGTCACCGACTTAAGGTGGAAGCGCACGCTCTAGGCGCAAAATTCAAACTTTTTACAGTTTTTAATTTATTGTGGGTAAGCGGTGTAACTGTTTAACTTCATATGGTATTTGCGCTTGTAAAACAGTGTTCTTTATATTATTGTGTAAAGTTTTTTAAGAATAAAACTATTAGCTTGAAATAAAAGTTGTCAAAACAATGAAAGTCCGAATTTCTATGTTTGACAACTTTTATATCAAGCTAACAGTTTTATTCTTAAAAAGCATTACACAATAATATAAAGAACACTGTTTTAAAATCGCAAGTACCATATGAAGTTAAACAATTACACCGTTTACCCACAATAAATTAAAACCTGTAAAAATTTTGAATTTCGTGCCTAGAGCGTGCCGTTCCACCTTAAGATAGTATGAGTACTAAATTTCAACTCAAATTCAATAGAAAGTTTTGAAACCGTAGTAAGTATAAGTAGTATTTGAAATCCGTGTTTCCTGTGTGATTCCCGTTCCCGCGAGAATTCTGGCAAAATATATCTTCTAATATATAAAAATCTCGTTTGTTATCGAACTCCTCCGAAACGGCTTGACCGATTTTTATGAAACATTTTTCTCTGTATTCGGTAGGTCTGAGCTTGTAGGCTATTTTTGTATACCTACCCCTATTCTTCGCAGACGGAGTCGCGGGTAACAACTATGACGAATCTAAAGAAATTACAATTTACACCTCACCGCTTAAAAACCATCGAGCTGTTTAGGGTGCAGAGAATGCCAAAAAAATGATACTACCATACCCTTTGACCATACCTGCAGACAAAAGATACGTATATACGCTCGAAAAACATAACCTTTCTTCGCCAGTCGGGTAAAAATAGTGAATATTAGAGCAATTAATAGACATTTTAACTTGTCTAAATAGGTTTTGGTTCCGGATCCTGATTTTGCCGAAACTTGTCAATAGATTACGTATTTTGGGAATGCTTCGGATGTACAGTCAGGCGACCGCATTCGCAGTTCGGGCAGCAAAATTAAATATTAACGACGAATAATGCATTCTATTCCTGAACAAACAGAACCGAATTAGATGGTGCTTCTTATTTACCAATATTATTTGCTGTAGGTATGGTTTTTTAAAACAAATTACGGTTAAGTTGAAACTGCTCTTGTTTATTTGATGAATGATGCTTTATGACATGACTGACGTCTATAACCTCCTCTCAGACCACTCTCTGATGAAATTCCTGTTAAGTATCTTAAGGTGGAACGGCACGCTCTAGGCGCGAAATTCAAAATTTTTACAGGTTTTAATTTATTTTGGGTAAACGGTGTAACTGTTTAACTTCATATGGTACTTGCGGTTGTAAAATAGTGTTCTTTATATTATTGTGTAAAGCTTTTTAAGAATAAAACTGTTAGCTTGATATAAAAGTTGTCAAACATAGAAATTCGGACTTTCAACGTATTGACAACTTGTATTTCAAGCTAATACCTTAATTCTTAAAAAACTTTACACAATAATATAAAGAACACTGTTTTACAAGCGCAAATGTCATATGAAGTTAAACAGTCACGCCGTTTACCCACAATAAATTAAAAACTGTAAAAAGCTTGAATTTCGCGCCTAGAGCGTGCGCTTCCACCTTAAGTATGTAATAGATTATCCAGGTACGATGGCGTTTTGTGAATTTTTTCGACTCAAGAAAGACAGCATTATAGGGGTCATAAAATACAGCCTAAGAAAGAGTGAAACAGGTCTTGAGAATAGAAAGGGGAGACCGAGGACAGTTGTGAAAGAGGAGAGTAGTGAAAACGTCGATTTTTTAGAACTTTTATTAACTGCTAGCGAGCTCGCAATAGCGCGCGTTCTTTAGTTCAAGACTCGACTCTAGCTATCAAACACGCGTTGATGCGAGCTTGCTAACAGTAAATAAGTTCCCTTAAAATCGACGATGTCACAACTCTCATCTGTCACAACTCTCCTCGGTCTCCCCTAAGCCATGAATATAAGCGCTGGAACTACAACCTTTAAGTCAAAGGATGAAGCCAACTTATTACGAAATAACGCAGTGGGCGGCGAGACCAGCTGTACTTAACACCCACGTGGTTATTACTATGTACTAATAGAAATTAATTCAAATATACATTTTCCTTCATTATTGTAACGATAATCACGTCAAAGTTGGAGAAGTTGACGAGTATGTTTCAGCTTTCTACTGATGGAACATTAGAAAATCTACGCAAAGTTGGAAAAGTTTAAAAAAAAAAAACAACCAGCTGGTTTCATGCTAAACATATTAAGGACAGCAAATATTCAATATTAAGTTTTAATCGAGTATTACTCGTTAACTTGTATAGCCTAGTGAGCTGAGGTGTGATGTGAAATATGATAGTTAGCTGTAATACACTGACGAGCAAAAATACAGAAATGAAGATAACTACAAAACCCGCTGTGATAGCTTTTTCGAGTAAAATGAGTTTAGTAAAGAGTTTTATTCTTAACAAGAAAAATTTTAATTGAGAATAAAACTTTTTACTTAACTCATTTTACTCGAAGAAGCTATCACAGCGGATTTGTAGTTATCGTCATTTTTGTAACCGACCCTTTATTTTTGCTCGTCAGTGTAGTTGAGTGAGATATAATAGTTTTTTTCGATTTTTCATGTTAACGGTTTACCTAGTAGATAAGGGAAGGAAACACTCCCTCCCGAGTGTACTTACTTTGTGTAAAAAAAATTATCTCCGGGAATTCAAATTTAATTTCAAGAAATAATTAAATTATTATTTATTTTTAATTTTGGCTTCATGTCCATGGCGAGTAATGACACCCATTTGTCCGATCTCTGGGTATAGCACATAGGCTACTTTTACGCGTACGTATAGGTGAGAAACTTAAGTAAAGGCCTATTGTATGTATGTGTGTAGTAGTGCACAGAATTGATATGGAGCTTACGTCATTTTTCGGATTCGGAATGTCAATTTGTTTAGGTAAACACATACAGTACCTGGCGATATAGAATGCACATCGGCCTTTGATCAATTATAACTGAAGATACACATTGCCGAACAAAATCCCCTACAAGGAATGTCCGAACTTTTTTATTTGTTTGCATAATAATTAAAAACATCACCTACACAGAAATTTGAACCTAGCCTTTACTTCATTACAGTCGAATTTCAGTTGACACTTGACAGCTAAACTTGACAATTTCACGCAACGTACTGAGAAAAAGAAGGCCACTTTTATCAAAGTGGCGCTCATTTGGCTCGGACAGTTTCGGGCGCGCGACTGTGGATCTACAGTTATAATTGATCAAAGACATCGGCCTTTAGCAAGAGACAATTGGCAGTTTACGATGATTTCCGAACACTGGCGATCGTCCATCAATCGCCGTATTTATTAAGTGACCTTTGATATCAAATAAATACTGCACTCCATGGACGTGGATGGATTACGTCAAATTAATGACATGTAAAGTTTTGATATCTATAAAGGGTTGTTGCAACTACTAGAAAAATCAAAAGGAAGATTAGAGTATATTAAAAGACACCTATTTTTTCGTCAATTTAAATTTTCAAAAAATCTCAATTCCTTCCATTTCACTATCTGTGCTCTCAATTTGGTCAATATCACTGTCACTATCAGCCGTATTTATTATTAGTCTATCAGTGTAATACATCATACAATTGGCTAAGTAAAGTTTTTTTAAGAGGTGCTAATTATATTTTTTTTCGACAGTCGGCGTTCTGAAGATCGAGAAACTGCAGCTGTTTTATTTTTATCTCCTATTGTTTACTGGAAATATTTTTTTAAGTGTTCGAGTTGACATTTGTGAGATTTAATGGCTGACAAGCGGTTCGTGTTCAGTACTTAGTAGAAACAGAAAAAAAACTAAGTCATCTGTCACTTTTGTCCATGTCAAACCGTTTGCGTTTCGTTTGCTTTGCGTTTTGGTGTGATTTTTGGACTATTTTTAACAACCTCCGCACAAAATCCGGATTTACAATTTTACCGCATTTCTACACGACTTATGCACGATAATTGAATCACGACTTATGCAAAGTAAACGAAACGCAAACGGTTAGATTTCATTTGACATTTACAATTGACTTCGTTTTTTTTTCTATTTGTGCTAAGTACTGAGCACGAACCGCTTGTCAGCCATTAAATCTCACAAATGTCATTTCGAACACTTAAAAAAATATTTCCAGTAAACAATAGGAGATAAAAATAAAACAGCTGCAGTTTCTCGGTCTAGAAGAAGACTACTGTCGAAAAAAAAATATATTTAGCACCTCTTCAAAAAACTTTACTTAGCCAATTTAAAGTTGAAGGTTTATATATTTATTATATATTTGTATTATATATTTTCACCGGAACGCGTCCGTACCCTACGGCACCTGAACAACGACTGACAAACGTCACATAAGTAGTGTGTGACAACGCTATACGAAGCCGACATTTGCCGAGTCTTTTTCCAAAGACCGATGTGCATTCTTTATGGCCGGGTACTGTACATACTACATTTTCACCTAGATACATGATTTCTGGTTTATTCTCTACTAGCCCATACCGGCTTCGTTCACGTTAACCATTAGATTAAACTAACAAGTTTAATTGAAACTCTGGGATTTTACTAGCTTCCCAAGGGATTTGCCACAATTACATTGTGGTCTTTATTTACGAAGTATGTCAAGCAAGCCTCAAGCCTCTGAGTTTTTCGGATATTATATGTGCGAAATTAAATTACATTTGAAATTACCATGAACTTTACGGTGAAGGAAAACATCGTGAGGAAACCTGCACACTTGCGGAGAAACTCAATGGTGTATGTGAAGTTCCCAATCTGCAGTGGCCCCGCGTGGGAACTATAGCCCAAGCCCTTTCATTCCGAGAGGAACCCTGTGCCCTGCAGTGGGTATATAGGGTGGGATGATGAAAGAGCACAGCTGTGCCCGCCCACTTGGCGATCAACGAATACTAATTTCAATTAATTTTACAACTGTGAGAGTAAAAGCGCCCACGCATTAATATGTTGCCACTATTTATAATGGTAACGTATGGTGCTATTTACCTACGTAAGTTGAACTTGGACGTTATCCATTATTACTAATGAATTACAGAATTATAGTACCTCTAGGTAATATTACTCGAGAATCTTTTTTCGCGTCCACGGACCGGATGGCGCAATGTACAGGGTGATTCAGAAGTCATGAGCAGGAGTGATAGGGGTGTTGGGGAGATTTACGTGGAACAGCTTACTCAAAAACTCAAAAATATCTTATGCCAAGTGATTTACTACGTATAGGTATAGGTATGTGTAGAACCCGTTATCTAACACTCAGATTGGGGGCAAGCTAAGGCTGCGTATCCACCGGAGCTGTGCGAGGATGCGTTGCGAGGGATGTGTCTGTCATGAACCAATAGAAACACTTCATTTAAAAGGACCTGTGAATGAAATGTTTCTATTGGTTCATGACAGACACATCCCTCGCAACGCATCCTCGCACATCTCTGGTGGAAACGCAGCCTGAAATAGTGATGTTGCTTCACATAATTATTTGATTCACATTTACAAGTAAATAGTTATTTGTCAAAATAAAATTCTTCTTTTGTGAATGCTCTTCTCATTCATTGCATCTATTTGATCGGATAGGAGGGCGACAATTATTAAATAGTACAGATACGACCTAGGAGCCTAATTTTCATTTTTTATCGATTCAGATTATCGAAACTGCCCCATCACTTGCCCCCAAACTGAGCATTAGATAACGGGGTCTAATTACCACTAGCGCGTCTGAGAAAACTACATATACGGCAGGTTATTAAAAGGCTGAATCCTACGTAGATAAATAAAACATTTTGTGATATTATTCATCTAAGAACAAACTTAATGCGTTTTTAACATATACTGCTTTTTAATAAAAAAAAACTGACTTCAAAAAGGCAAAGGCACAACGCGATCTCAGTCGAGTCCGCGTCCCACCGAACACCCCCGTAATTAGACGAACCTGCCCCAATTATGTCGGGCAGGGGGGGAGGGTAAACTGCAACAGTTTATGTCTTTTTGCGCCCGCGGGGGGAGGGGGGGCGCCGAGACAAATGAGAGCCGGAGGTGTGAACATAAAGCTCAAGTGTGGCACGTTTGTTCTTGCGAGAAGCCGTTATTGGAGATGCCTCGGACTAAATTCCCCTTTGGTCCCGCGCTCGCTCCTGCTAGCTGACGGGACCAAATGAAAGAAGCGTCACGAACGCACCCACTCGACCGTGTAAAAGTGGAATTAAATTTAATTACAGATTTGACGTGGGGTGACAAGCTTAACGTGATGAACGCAAGCGTCGAATTACGTATGAGAAATTGGTAAATTATATGTACCTACTTACTTAAGTTTGGAGTTGACCGTACGAGTATTTTTGTAATCCGTGACGGGGTTACGTTCGTCGTAAATTAAAATTGATTGCAGAAAGTTTTTTAAAATCAAATTGCTACCTATATCGCACTACACGTGTTAATTCTTTCTGGAAAACATTACTTTATTTCAGATTTGCCCCTAAGTTAGTTTTGAAGTATCTAGCTTTTTTATCGTTTTTGAAGATTGTTTTATAAATGGTCTAAGAGCCGGTGAAGATCGACCTTCACCGATCTGATCTGGGGGGTGGGGGGGGGGGGTTGGGGGAGGGTGCGGGTGAGTAATTTTTTTTATATCGAGGAACTAAGGAGAGCCATAATTGATGAAAAAGCAAATTGGATAAAAAAATAAGCTGCCCAAATTACTAATTCCACGCGGACGGAGTCGCGGGCAAAAGCTAGTACATCATATAAATACATACATACACACAAAAAAACATAACCCTCCTTCGACAGTCGTGTGAAAACAGATTACAATCTACCCGTATCTCACAAACGCATGTTTCCCACGTTACAAGGAAAAACTTAAACCGAATCTCAATGACTTTAGTTCCACGTCGCAAACTACGCGTCTGATTGGGACGCCATTGATTTACAATAACTCTGGCGTCTAGAAAAATCCTTGGGGGAGGGTTTATGAGCATCTTTATGGTCGGATTAATCGTGAAGCGGAGGAATTAAAACGGATGCCGATCCGCCCGGGTCGATACCGTTGCCAATCAAGACGTGTTCGGTGGCGAAAATCAGTGCAGTGCAAGTCCGTTTGATGCTGCGTGTGACTCGTTAGCGAATGGCGGATTTTTAAAGCGACAACGGATAAATCACTCAATTCTTTAGTTTTTTAAAGAAAAAATTAAATTAAATTAAATATAAATATCACGGGACAATTCACACCAATTGACCTAGTCCCAAACTCAGCAAAGCTTTTATTATGGGTTCTAGACAACGGATAAACTTACTTATATAGATAAATTAAATAAATACTTAATTAATACATATTAAACACCCAAAACTCGAGCACAACCATTCGTATTTTTCACACAAATAATATAATAATAATGAAAAATGTTTTTTTCACAATTTAAATCATTCTATCAGACTCCAAACTAGGCTGAGCCTGTATCTTGGAAGTCCGCGAGTGCGATTTACATATAAATATGGCGTGCAGTTAAAAGGATAGGTAGATTTGTTTTATAAATATCTGCCCCGACCGGGCATCGAACCCAGGACCTTAAGCCGTCGTAGTCAGGTTCTCTAACAACTGGGCTATCCCGTCGTCGGATGAAGTATGTTTACTTTCTTTAAACATAAAATACAACCAGATCAGATTGCCACATACCACGCAGAACAGATGGCCGTTGGAGCCGAAAAATTCTCCAATGGAGACCACGGTCTGGCAAGCGCGGTGTGAAGGCGGGACGTCCACCCAAGAGATGGACGGACGATTTGGTAAAGGCCGCAGGTTCAAGGTGGATGCAAGCTGCTTCCAACCGTAATCATTAGCTGTCAATAAGGGAGGCTTATATCCAGCAGTGGACATCTTACGGCTGAAATGATGGTGATTACTGATTAGATCAGATTGGGGATGCCTTAAAGGAAGGTCAGGTCAAGAGTCCGTGAAACCGGCGTGCATGTTTGAAAATATTAACGAGTACTTTAAACATGAAACTACCGTGAAACTCACTCATAGTGTGGCGCGTTTGGCAGCCGCCGTGACGTGCGACTCCGAGGAGAAGGGCTACGGATTAGCCCGAAACATCTCGAGTTAAACTCGTTTTAAGACGTGAGTGATCCGTTTATTTTCTCTATGAGATTAACGAGTGTTGTGGAAGTGAAAGATGTATTTCAGGATCGTAGCAGGTGGAAACAAATAGTGTTGCAGACTTATCTTGGTCTGACTCTAAATAAATGAATTTTACTAAGCGTATCACACCATATTGACGCTATAGAGTCAAAGTGAGGGCGTACGAATAGTGTTGTAAAAGTTCCCAATTCCCGCTCCGTGATCAAATAAAACCTATGCAACGTGAAAAGCATCGCGTGAAAAAAATAACAAAATATAGGGGTCTAGGCTCCGAATATGATTTTGTCCCATTCGGTGTCGAGACCCTTGGTCCGTGGGGTCCTAGCGCCATAAGGCTTTTTAAGGAAATTACAAAAAGGTTAGTCGACATCACAGGAGACCGAAGAGCTGGCAGCTACCTCGGACAAAGAATTAGTCTAGCTGTTCAAAGGGGGAACGCTGCCAGTATCTTCGGAACCTTGCCTAAAGGGACTCCTTTTAATAATGTATTTTAGTTATTTACTATATTATATTTTTTAAGGTTTTTAGTTTTAGGTTAATTGTTCTAATATATATAATTTTTTTTTTATTTCTGTATAATTAGTTAATTACTTTAATGTTATGTCTTATATAGATACAAAATAAATACAGCAAAAAAAGCATCAATTTGTGAGCGTGAAATATTGCCGTTTGGAAAATAGCCGATAGATAGAGTATTACAGGAGCCGTGATAAGGGAAATTAAATTTTTCCCCTCGTTTTTGTCCCGTTATCTGTGGCCGCGAGAAATTGAATTCGGGAGACTTATTGCAATCGATACCGGCCGAATTTATTTTGTGACGCGGAATTATTAGAATAAATTGTTGAAAGATATTTGGAGTAACTGCAGACATGTTAACAGAGCACTGGGTGGCATAGAAATGTATTTATGTAGTGATGTAATAGGAAAATGTTTGTGTTCTTACCAGATGTATTTGGTTCAATGAATCCTTTACCAGTATAAGGTTTATACTTACTTAATCGTATTGGATAAATCTTTTTTTGTTGTGTTAGTAATTGTCAGGACAAGGGTTTTATGAAAAAAAAACTTCAGCGGGGCGAAACCACGAGCATCAGCTTGTTAAAATGAAAAAGTTTGTAAAGATGTTTGGATGTTAGTGGACAATCAAGCAACAACGTCTGAACGTATGTAGATGAAACTTGATGAGGCCTACGATGGGGCACGCTTGCCTAGTAAATGCTCATTCACCCTAGACTTGAAAAGGGCCAAATTGTAGTGTTCAGGGAACATAGTAGCAGGCAGGGAATTCCACTCCTTAGCTGTACGGTTGATGAAGGAAGAGCGAAAACGCTTTGTGCGGATTTTGGGATAACGTAAAGGTGGAGACCCCGCCTACTTCTGGTCGAACTGTGGATGAAAGAAGCAGGTGGAATAAGGTCGTGCAGTTCCGAAGCACATTCACCGAAATGTCGCCTGTAGAATATCGATAGGCAAGCTACTCTTCTGCGATGACGAAGGCTCTGGCAACCAAAATCTGGGTAACAGACGACGCCGATGAGCCTCTTCGCTCGCCGATCCATCGAATCCAAAGCCGTTTATTAGATATACTTATTTGGTTTTTATATGAGCCGAAGTTGCCATTCATTAGGTCAAAGCACTCCTCTTTTACGGTACTCGCCACCATAGGGTTATGTATGAGGCAAGACACAGGAAAGAAAAACGAAAAGGAAAATCGTTGATTTTCGACCGCAAAAATTTGTTATTTTTTTTCATACAAGTAAAATGCTTTTATCAACCGTTTAAATTTAATGTTACTTTTATTACAGTTGTGAGTTACAGTGGTGGGTTTTTCGACGTTAAAGAAATTGAATAAAGAAGGATGATTAATGAGTTCTTTATTAATTAAGATATTCTAAGTACTTAAGTGTTTTTACTAAAGATTCACACATCAGGAATGGCGTAATATGTAGTTCTTATTTAAGTTTTGGAATATCTTTTCTACCATATTACTGTGAATAAACTATTTTGAATTTGAAGATACTTTGACTTTGGCTAAAATTTTTGCGCGTAAGGGTGCGCTTAAATGGCAGCTGAGCGGAGCAGGAGCTACAAATTAAACGCACCCTAACCTACGTTTTATGTACCAAGTGTAAGTATTAGATTTTTGTGTGGATGCTATGCAAAAGGCAGAATTTTTCAACAATCCAGCTTGTTTCAACGGATCCAATTAAGAGCAATCGCTGCAGCTGACGCGGATTTTGGTTCGGGGCAAAAAACGTAGGTATATCTGGGGCCACACCAACCACCTACTACTGGCCTAAGCCCAATTTTTTAAGCTTTTGTTTTACTTACAATGGTCAAATGTACAATGTTGCTCATTTCATGTACTATTTATTAAATACAGGACATAATATCTTTAAATAAATTAACACTAAAGATAAAAATAAAAACAAAACTAATAAAAAAATAGAACTAACTAAACTACAAAAGGTTCCCCACGTGACATGGACCCAAAGACATTGACAGCATTACCTCGCTGTATAAAATAAAATAAATAATAAATATTAGGGGACAAATGGTTACGTTACATTATTGTATAAGCTGTCTTCAGAACTTGCAAACCATTTTTTATTGCTTGTAGTGATTGAGTTGACTTGACATTGCAATACAAGAACAGTCAACAAAAAAAATCTGATTTAAAAATTATATTCTTAACGAAAATATGTTATAGTGTTGTCACAATATTTGTGATAGGTATAATAACGAAACGCATATTTTATTTTAATAGTAAACAAAAGATAATATAAATTGAGAAAATAATAATTATGATATAATCAATGGTTAGTAAAGCCTGTACTCTTACCTAAAACTGGACTGATAGTTTGGGTGATAAATAAGTATCAACCGTAAAATGAAATAATTTTAACTTGCCTGTTTAATAAAAATATTGTTTTGCACTAAGGAAAATCTAACAAATACATATTTTAACGTAAACTTTAAGCATTTTTCTTGCAAAGTAATACTAAGTACGCCGGCTTTCTAATACTCGTTGTTCATTTTCAAATATTCGCTACTGAACTTTTAATAGATAGCATGTTTCTATTAGTGGAATGAAGAAAGTTACAGTGTACAATTAAGTGAAAATACTTTTGTAAAGGCCAAAAAAGATCGCTTTAGATTATATTATCAACCGTAAAACTGGTAGCAGCAAGATAGTTCGGTTGGTTTGGACCCATCTAATAGCAAATAGGTGTTCAGTAGAGATACCTAATTATAATAAAATAATGAATGCGTTTATCTTAACTTTCTGCATCGTGGAAAACTTTTGTGCTAGAATTTTCTTAAGAACTTTGAATCTTGATAGATTAGGTTTTAATTAAGACTAAAGAGGTCAAGAAAATAATTCAGCTTTCGTGTCTATTTCGAGAGCTGTGGCGACTGGTGGCGCTTATCATAAAGTGTTAAGAGTTATTTCAGAATGGCTAGATAATTTCTGTATTTTCGCTTTTTTAATTTACAGAGTGCATAGTTTTTTGTAGTATAAAAACGTTCATTTTCTTAAAGGACACTTGTCAACTAGTAATTAATTAAAGTAGTAAATGATTGCTGCGTAATGTAAATTTCTAAAGTAAAAAGTAATTGTGTCGGACAGTGGTGCATTAGGCATTCAAATAAAAAGCTAGATCTTACCAGGCAGGTCGTCGGCTGCCCCGGGTCCGGAGACCTGGGCGTGATCCCGGCCAACCGTTCGCGGGAGATATTTTACTCCCAAACTAATTCAGGCATCTAATATAAAGTAATGTTACCGATTCACTAACCTGGGACACCACGGTGGGCTTGCCACCTACCATTTTCGACAGTCGAATATCCCATTCACTGCGACGAAATAGAGTCGGTATCCGATTTCAGCTGGTATTTTTGGAACATAATGTTGTACTATTCAATATAATCATTTTATCAAAACAGATGTAGACCAAATGATTAAATTTTAATAGTTTTTAGACTTAAATGTTCACTCGTAAAATTTTCGTTATACGGGTTGAGCACAATTTTCAACTGTAAAAAACGGCACTGTTTTAAACTTAGACAGAACGTTCTGTTAGCCATGGTCCGAATAAACGACAGGTTAGGCTAGTGCCGGGGCGGCGGATACGCGAGCGACACGTAGCTATGTATGCGAACGGTGGCACGATGCGGCAGACTCGCGGGGTGCCACTCGAGCTACGCTACGAGGTGCTACGAGGTGCTACGAGGGCGGCTACGGGCTACGCCGCTCGCTACGCATGTGCTACAGCACCAACCTCCACATTCACGTTTCGTGCCCGTCACGGCTATAATAGCTAATCCAAACAGCCCTATTCTCTACGGCAACGGCTCTAACGCTTATTTGGCCACATATCGATCGCGGAGCCTGGGCAAACGCTACTCCCACGAAACTGAGGCTCGCCGATACCACATGAGTCCCGAACTGATCGATACTCAGGATCGCCCGCGAACTAGACCCCAAATACGGGCAGGACGGCACGAATTTTGAATAATGCAGGCTGCATGTGCAGCGGGGTACGGCAGAGAGCGGGACGCGGCGAGCGCGGCGGCGCGCGCGCGAGCGGGACGGCACATGCGGCACCGCACACTGGTTCCATCACCACTATCACCGAAGCACTCGACAGGGTCCGTGAGGGTCGGGAGACGAGAGCGCGGCGGGCACGCGGGCGCTGGCGCGCGGTGGACGCCGGACGGCGGTCGCGGCTGCGGGCGTGTCAGCGTTACGCAAGAGGGCGGCCGGCGGGCGGCGGCGGCCGGGCTTGGGCGCGCGCGGTTACCTCTCTGGCCATCGCGGCATGTCCGCCGGAGGCCGCAGCGGCGCGCGCTCACGCCGCCATGCCGAGCACCGAGCCCGGGAGTCCGTGGCGCTCCGCTCTGCTCGCAGCGCCGCGGCCGCGTGGGCGGGGATCGATGGCCGCGCCGCGCGCGCGCGCCCGAGCGCTCCCGACCGCGCCCGACCGCCCCCGACCGGCCCCGATCGGCCCCGAGCGGCCCCGAGCGCGCTGCCGCTGCACTCACTGCTGACCCACTTCCCATGCACACTGACCTCCTTACGACGCGCCGAGCTGCGAACTTAGCGGAGGATGCGGCATGCCGCATGCTTGCCCAGGGCTGCCGACTACGCCTCGGAAATACACTCCCTATTGCAACTTACCTTTCTAATTACCACATTACTTGAACTTCAGCGTACTGTTGTTAAATACAGCACTTGTATTGTATACGACGCTTTCTTAGGCGGGTAGGTAATCGTTGTGACTGAAAGAACGAAACAATTTTTGTGAAAACCATTTTGGTAATCGGTTAGCCAATTACTGTAGCCTTGTTCGGCTTTGTAAAGCCTGAGTATGAGATGTAGTTTTCACAATATTAATTAAAATATAATTATATTCTACATTGGACAGCCCTATTACGTTAGGTTAGGTACCCTTGCATAGCAGCCAAGTTTTCACGCCAAAGATTTGCACTTAAGTCAAGAAAATAATCAGCATTTTTCTCTCGATAGACAACAAGATACTGTAATACCTATTTATTCCTAATCTACTAAAATCAAATCGGACCATGCTGTATAGGTAAAGGTACCTTTTCACCGAATCTTCTAACCCAGCCTTTGTGTTCGCTGAGCATTTGGTGGCATTTCATCTCGTTTTTTGCTTTCGCGTATTACTGAGAGTGAAACGACAGAGATATAAAAACTGAAACTGGAAATCAACGTGTTTTTTTTGGCGCTGTGGTGTGGACGTTATATGAGACGCCATACGTAAAATGAAGGGTCACCAAAGTTCAAAATATATTAATAGAGCCAGAACACTTTATACATCATTACCATCGCCCTATTTACGTCTTACCAAGCGCAGGTCTCCTCTCAGAATGAGAGTACATGGGCTTAAGTTCATACGCAAGCGAAATTTACACGTGTAAGAAAAATAGTGGCATTATTAGTATGATATTGCGGGGCCGTGCGACAAACGGCTTGAAACCGATCGATCGAGCGTCGCAATGTACCCAATGTAACTCGCAATTTTTCTGGCATGTGTGAACTAGGATTTAAGGCCTTTTAATTGGATTCAGTGGGAATCGTTGTACTTGAACATATTGACAGATTTTTCAAAAAAGGGAATTTCAACGTAACCATTAAATACTCTTTTCACTTCCCATGCTCGTAAAGTTTTTCTTTATTTCGAGAGAATGCTGCATAAAGAGGGTTTTTATGCTCTAGTGCATAAAGTAAAATATTCGTCTTAAGACCAAGGCAATCAAGCGCAAACAGCCACAAACGGTAGAAATTTATGAAATATAATTTTACTGTCTTTTTTATTGAACTGGCTGGCTCGGGTGGCTATATGAATGTCTTGGGTAAAAAAGCTTGTTTTATGCTCTTGTTGTACAATCTACTATTAATGTATTGGTTGTAAGTTGAAACAAAATTTTATTGATTTCAAGAGGACTACCAATATGTCTACAAAATGTCGCGTTCCTTTAAAATAATAAGCCTGCTGTAGCTAAATGAGCTATAAAGAGGTCTCTGTACCATTCTTTTTGTATGTTACTTTGACCTCTGCTTAACACAATAGCGTCATCTGTATTTAGCTTCTTCATTGAGTTCATAGATGGCGCTAGTGTTAAGCACTGTCTCGGCCGAGAAAATTTTATTGTCTCGTCCATTTGCTCGGTAGTACGTGTGGTCAAGGCGTACCTAAGGGAAACAAATGACCTCGATGACGCATGATTCGGTGCCTATTTCGGTTCGACAGATAATCGCATTTGTTCTAAACCTATTTAGGGAAGCCTTACCATACCTTAGTAAAATAGAAGGTATTTTGTTTATCAAATTATCTAGACAAGACAGACGGTAAAAGTGCCGCATTGTTACTATTTTAAGACTTAGCTAATTTAAGTAACTTATTACTATGTGGTTGCTGTTACTATTAGTATAAGTACATAATATGTTGAAGCTGTACCTGCCTACCCACTTTTTAAGATCTTCATCCATCACAACATTTAATGCAATAAAGAGTTTTAATTAAATGTAAAGGTAAGATTTTCAATTTTCTGATTTGATTTTAAAATCTGACTGTGCAGGAAGAACAGTGAGAAAACTTTGCTACTTTGGGTGGCCCTTTCTGATTAGTGTAGTGGAATATAGACGCAACGAAGTATCAAAGTATGTTCCTATTTTCTCACATTAATTCTGAAAAACTCAGAGGTGCGAAAAGTTCAGAGTCCAGGTTATGAACCCACGATCATCCGCACTATGCTACTACGGCCAAAATTGAACGCCTGAAGTTATTAAACATCTTGATAGGTAGTTGCTTGGATGAGAGACATGCCCTGAAAAACATTATTATGAAAGTTTTTATGTAGATGCCTAAACATACTTTTAATTAACCATTTTTACGGCCGGCAACGCATCCGTAATCCTCACATCCTGCTTGTGTTATTGCGTGGGAGTATTTATTAGATTGGACATCCTGGAGCATTACTTACTGGGACGTACATTAACCATACCTCAGTCAGCTTCAAAAAGATGTACAGGTACATTTTTTCGCCTTATTCCAACACATTTTTTTTAATTTCATTATATTAAGTTAATTTTACCATTATAAGTATCATTTCCGTCAGAGTTCATCTCGCATGTATCTTGCGATACGGCAAAAATGGTCGATAAATAAAAAAACGTGAAATGGAATAGCGTTAGGTTAGAGTGTGGTATGCGTAGAACGGAGCGCGTGTAAAATTTGACGTACCTGCTGTCAAACACCTACAGCTGCCCGAGAAGACGTCTCAAGCCTGCGGAACAAACGGAACTGTGTCCAGCGACTGTATCGGTGCAGTTTCCCAATTTAATTAAATACCGTACAAAACGAACACATAAAATAACACCTAGTTTTATTTGTTAAAATTATGTGAGTGCGAAACGTTTTCCATGAAAAGTGCCCATCTACTGCTGAACAAACAACATCGGTACGGATGGAATGCCCCTGGTTTGTTCAAAGTGAGTATAATCACACGAAACTGCTGTGTTATTAACTTTTTGCTTCGTTGACGCCCTCTTGTAAACATAGCGAGAGTTTGCGCGGAACGTAATGATTCCGTGGTTTGTTTCAAAACATCGCGTTGTCGTTCCGCCTACGCAAAAATGCTAGCAAGGGCTTGTGGATCGTCCTGAAGCTATTATTAGCAGCTGATTTATTCAGATTGCTCGACGATAACTATTCAGAGCGATTCCTTCATTCAAAGTAAGCACATCTCTTTTTCATACATTTAGTTATATTCTGATGTTTGTTTTATTCATACAGTTCCAAAAGTTTTTATTACTCAGAATCTTCACTTGAGAGTCGAGATAATCTGTTACACATCAAATCAGCTTGCTTGAACATACTATATGTATGCTAATTTATTCATGTTTACTTTAAATTTATTAGCATTTTGCTGTGACGCATGAACTGTTACTCAAGCAAGGCAGTTTTAATCATTCATTTTTATAATTTTCTGACACAAGTTTTAATATTATAAGATACCAGGTAGGATTTAAAACACTGTATGAAACAGCATCCAAATTTCATGCTTATAATTATCTAGCAATATTATTGTTAAGTAATTAAACTTAATACAATGTGCATTACTATATTTAATCATTCATTATTTACCATGTTACCTCCATACCTAGTTTCCATACTGCTAAGCAACCAAAGGACATGGGTACATCATACAATTTCTTAATTAGTATTTTTAACTATTCTTACCCCCTGTTTCACCATCCATTGATCAAATTTATTTGACGGATAAATGTGATGCCATCTCTGTTTGTTTTGTTCGAATAGACTGAGATGGCATCACATTTATCCATCAGTTAAAATTAATCAATGGGTGATGAAACAGCCCCTTAATAATTTATTTACCATATTCCTAAAAGACAACTATATCATCAACATTGCTTATCCTTTTTTTAATCATATTAAAACTAGAACACAGAAAACCAGAAAAGCTTAGCCAGCCTCTGGAAATTGAACTAAATTCCACATCCTTCTGTGGAATATGCTTCACCATATACAGTAACACAAACAATTAGCATGCATAGTGAAACAGTTATATGGGCCAATCAACTTTTAAACCGACACTTTGGGCGTCTCCTGCGTTACCAAAATTGTCTCTGGCGTTACCAAAAAATCGTACTTCCAACAAGATATTTCACGGTTTAATAGGTTGAACTTACGTAGGATGGCATGTATTCATGTACACCATCTATTAAATTGCAGAAAAAACATGTTTACTTACAAAAATCTGCAATTGTTTGAAAAAAGTCGCAGACAGATTAGCGTCGGTATAAAAGTTGATTGGCCCATATTCAAATTACCTTGAGGATTATTTGTTGTATGATATGGAACTACACACCTATAAAACATAAAAATACTAATCACCAAGGACAGATATGGTGAAAATAAAACTAAAAAGAGACTGTTAATTATTACTTATATTTGCTGACCGGATAGCAGAGTGGTTACCTGACTACCTACTAAGGTAGAGGTCCCGGGTTTTGATCCCCATTTTGGGCAGATATTTGTATGACAAATACAAAACTTTGTTTTCAGGTATTGGGTGTTTGATATGTATTTTTAAATAATATGTTTATCCATTGCCTAATACCCTTAGCAAAGGCTTTGCTTACTAAGGAACTTGGTCAATTGGTGTTAATTTTCCAGTGATATTTACGAAATTCAATGGTGTGTGTGAAGTTCCCAATCCGCACTGGGCCCGCGTGGGAACTACGGCCCATCCTCTCTCTATATAGGCTGGGTTGATTTATTTATTTGCAAAATCCTGGTCAAATATAATGATACATTCAAACAACTAATGATTAAACATTATACAAACAATTTAATTCAAGAAAGCTGAGTTGGCTGGCACACTGGCATTGCAAAAACGCAGTGCAAACTGATTCTAATTTTAAATCAGCCACCGCATTATACAGATTTTACTTTCAATCTAATCTCTCCCGCGGAACATGCCATGTTGAGCCGCAATTAACAGATTTGCTTATCAGTCTGGCCTAGTTTTAACTCAGCTAATTGCTCTAATTATTTCTAATTGGCTAGCAGAGTCAGTGTGTAACATGGAATATTATCAATTAGATCTCTTGGTGTTAAATATTGGCAGTAGTGCTTTTTGAATTTACGTTTTTAGGTTTAGGTTAGTATTTATGAATCTTAATTTGGTGTTAATGTTTTTACATTAGATCACTGTTTCTCAACCTGTTGTCCTGTCTCAGGGGAACCGCAGACAAGACCAAAATTAAAAATTGAAATAGATTTGAATATATATTAAAAGTAATAGTTAGGGGTCCGCGGATAATGGTGAGGAAGCGGGAGTTTCTAGGGGGCTTGCCCTAGAAAAAGGTTAGGAAACGCTGCATTAGATGATGTATTTTTAAATAAAAAAAAACTAAAAACATTTGTGACGCAAGACCCCTCCCTACAGACGCGAGGCTATCGGCGGTCGCAAGGTTTGAGTTGCGTAGGTGGGGTAGCCAGCAACATTAAATATTTAAGCTCAGTGACAAACAAATACAAATATCAACTTTTTTAACTTTGTTAAAATAGAATATGGTGAAAAGGTGTAGTGAATTTGAAAATTCTTAACAATTATTGCAAAATATAACGAAATTGACAAACCTGATAAAACTAATGTACCTTACACATAGAACAATGCAGAATGATGCATTTTAAGCATCAAAATGTTGTATCAAATTGGGTGTCACCGGGTTAAGTAATTGTGAGTACTTCAATTGGTGCAAATTGCCACTACCAATTATTCAATCTTGTGTGAAGTCTAATTTTTACGAGGAAAACGGAACTCCAAGCTCAGTCATAGCTGAAACTGTCAGCGGGACTGTACCACCTGCCTATACTGTGGATTTGCATCTGTGAGTTTTTTATTTTTTTTTTCTTTGTATGCAGGTTTCCTCACGATGTTTTCCTTCGCCGTAAACCTCATGGTAAATTATAAATGTAATTTCGCTAATAAATTGCGAAAAGCTCAAGAGGTGCGAGCCGGGATTTGAACCCACGACCTTCTGCTTGAGAGACCATAGGACCACTGGGCCACCACGGTTTTTTGCACGGTATCTTTTCATTATGGAGTGCCTTTAACCACCTTCCAGTACCATCATCAGATTTGCTCCATGTCATAAAAATATAGCATTGTCACCCGATTTAAATGTGCATGCAAAATTTTCAGCTCAATCTGTAATTGCGACACACAGACAACGGGACAGGTGAAGGTACCTACATATATGTATACCTATATAAAAGCTTATAAAAAGAAAAAGGGCAATATGATATTAGCACGGCATTTTTAATTTAAGTGTTACAACTCTTTTTGTAAGTTTCGGTTTTGGCCGAAACTGGAATCAGAGGTCGTATTGTCTAACGCGTGGGCGTGGGGTATTCACCACCTCCTTCTACAGTCCCATTTCGCCGCCTTCTTAAATCGTCCTTATTGTCATATGGTCTACTGTTCTGATTCGCCAACATTCCTATATCGTCACTTTCCTATCTTGTCTGCATTCCTACGTGGGCCACAGTACTAACTCGACAACATTTCTATTTCGACCAGCGCCAACTAGTCAACAGTCTTAAATAAATAAGTGGACGAGTTAGGATAGGAAGGTGACGATTTAGGAATTATAGGCTGACGACAGGACACTGGGGACGACTTAAGAAGGTGAAATAGGACTGTGGACGAAGTCATCCTGAGCTACTTCTACACTCATTCTACAGGATGCTCATTAGGAACTAGATATCACGAAAACAATGGAACTCAACCTGTGAGTCCATTTTAGGGACGAGCCTAAGGTGCCTTGTCAGTGGATAAAAGTTTGTCCATTATTTGCTGGGCACCTTGTATACTATGTGACAGAAAGAACTGGCAAAACGATTGTGATGTACGTTAGACAATAAAGGCCACAACAAACCAGGAGCGCGGGGCGCCGAAGGAGCGTGCCCAGCGCGGTCAATAACACTGAATCAAACACGGTGTGCCGCCCTGCCGGTGTGTGTCACCGACGTCACCGTATATTTGGTTCAGTGTTTAGAGCGCGCTGGGCACGCTCCGTCGGCGCCCCGCGCTCCCGGTTTGTGGTGGCTCTAAGGCCAAGAAATTCGGTTTCGGTTTCTGCAGATCCTAAACCGCGGTAAGTGCAAAAAAGCGATTAGACCGTCCGCATTCGCATCCGCTCGGGTGTCGCCCGCTGCAACTACTGCATGCACAAGTGGGGCCTTATGGACTCGCCAGCGTGTGACTGCGGCGCTCCGCAGCAAACAGCCCACCACATCGTGGAAGAGTGCCCCAACCGACGCTTTGCTGGCGGCTTCAGGGGGCTTAACAGATGCTCTGGGGAGGCTATAGACTGGCTTAATAATTTAGATTTAGTTTTATAGGAAACGCAGGAATTTTATCCTTAAAGGCCGTACGATAATAATAATAATTATTATGTACCTTACGCTGTGCTAGTTATAGTTCAATATTCAACAATTTGTGTGGCAGGGCGCGGGTATGATGGCGGTGCGCGTGAACCTGCGCGTGGCGTTGTGCGCGCTGTGCGCCGCCGTGCTCGCGCTCACGCTGTTCTGGGCGCGCTGCGGGGAGCTCAGCCGCCCGCCAGGTAAGCACCCTGTGGTCCCCTGTGTTATGAGCCCTTCACACGCTTGCCGTGCTTTTTATTAAAAAGGAAGGCTAGTATTAAACCGGCCTTAAACTCCATCCATTCGTCCATCGGCGCCACATTGACCGCCGCACATATCGAGAACGAGATAATGGCATGCACTAGGTATGCAGGGCTGGTCTTAGGGCACGCCGGGTCCCGTGGGCACCAAAAATTTATTTATTTCATTTACCTATGTCATGCTTATTACATTAGGTGATATATTATGCAGTAGCAGTGATTAGATTACAGAACCCCATTGAGAAAGTAAGTATTGAAGTAAAAAACTAATTGACTTAAAAACTCATTATTTTCGTGTATGCGAATGTATTTGACTCAAGCCCGTATGCCGTAAGGCTAACTTATCCCTTTAGGGGATCTCTACCTTTGAGTTTGTATTTATTTATTTATTTAGACATGCCAACAGTACACAACAGTACACAATCAGAACAATCCAAATCCTAAAATTACATGTTAGGTACGGCATTATTGTGCAATCGCCATCATAAATATCGGAGCTGTCTATGCCAGTGTTGCCAGAAGGTTACTTTTCCGTTTTCCGTTTTTAGGTTTCTTTCCTTCAAGGAGTTAAAAATCACCTAAAAGGTTACAAAAGAAACCTTCTGGCAACGCTGCGGCAACGTTGCGGCAACAACCGATCTAAGATACTCGATAAACAAGCGCTCTTAAGTTTTTCAACGCCAACGACACATATAGGTGTCATAAAGTACAGTGTCAAAGTGACCTTGACACAATGACATAAGATTCAAAGCAGATTTACGTTTTGTCGAGGCGCGGCGGTAAAAGGGTTAAAGTAACCTTCTGGCAACGCTGCTATGCTCATAAATATCTGACCTTATTGTCAAACGCGTGCTTGTCAGATATTTTGAGTGCGTAGACAGCTCCGATGTTAGTGATGGCAACACCGCCGACACGTCCGCAGTGGGCTCAATGCTTTCCAACGCGCTGACGGAGCGAAGCGCGCGCGCTGAGATCGAGTGTTCCATCAACGGCGAGTACTCGATCGCGTGCCGCCGCGACCGGGACGACGTCTATGTGCCGTTCAACTTCATACGCAAGTACTTCGAGGTACGTACTACAATATACCTAAAGACCTTTTTCCACACGGGGTGACGGCAATACAGGTGAAACTGGTCGGCAATGCGTGTTATCTATCAGACTGAGGTGCAATTTATACTCTCACAGTGCGCTAGAGCCTGTCTAATTTAAAATGACGCGCCCCACCACCGCATTTACGCACAGGATTTGATAGTAGAAAATGACGCTAAATACAGCTTCAATAGGTTCAAAATCCTGTGCGTAAATGCGGTGGTGGGGTGCGTCATTTTAAATTAGACAAGCTCTACTCACCTATACCTAAATTTCAGTTATTTTCATGATACACGATAATTAGCGTTATTTTTAATAGAGATAATTAGAGAACGGGACTGATAAAGCGACTTGTAGTGTGTCGCGCTTCGCCGTTGAAAACTAACGTTCGGCAAGTTGCTTCGTGTGGAATCCGCCTTAGATATGTATGTGCTAATGCGATTCAGATGGCTTTAAGAATCTGTATGCAATGGCTGTTTTTGGCAAGCTTGCAGCTCTGTATACGAGTATGTATGTGTAAAAATGGTATCCTAGGATATGTTTCAAGCAACCAAAAAATCACAGTAGTCGTTTCAAATATCTACCGTGTAACTTTTTTTAAATTTAAAATGCCGTTCAAAACCCGTTCAAAGCTCAGGTTTTGCTTTCAGTGTAACTCTGCAAATTATCTAGTATAGAAATGCTTGCTTGTTTATAGATCTACGGCAAAATATCATCAGTAGACGGTGTCGAGAAATTCGAATGGTCGCACAGCTACAGCAAAGTGTACCATCCGAAGAAAAAGTACGACCCTCGCGGCACCTTCACCACTTTCGAGAACTACAACGTGGAGGTGAGGGACCGCGTCAAGTGCGTCAGCGGGATAGAGGGGGTACCGGTCTCCACCCAGTGGGAACCGAGGGGGTTCTATTACCCGACCCAAATAGCGCAGTTCGGGCTATCGCATTATAGTAAGAACCTAACAGAGCCCGAACCAAGAACACGGTACATCGAAGACAGCGACAAACATCTAGAGAACTGGATCGTTAGCAAAGACGCTACGATGTCTAGAGAGTTCGATGTGAAAGTGCAATCCAAAGTGTTGAAGTTCTCGACGAGCGATCAGGCTTCAAGCCAGGTGTGGTTGAAGGTCAACATCAGCCAGGACTTCGTGCTGGGCGTGGATTTGCTGCTGAAGCCTAATTCCTCGCTTACCGTGGTGCTGCAGAACAAGGAGAGAAAAGAGACTGCCTATTTGCATTATGTTACTAATACACAGTTGATTTATGCTCAGGTGAGTGACCATTGCGTACATTACGAACAACACAACAATACACACACACAATTTACAATTACAAGTTCGTTTAAGCGGGGAAATGTACTGCAACTTACAGAATTTCTCTTACTAGTGCAAATGGTGGCTTACGTATACATCTAATAGCCTCTCCAAATTCGCGCGCGATTCACGGCGTGAAGTGTGAATAACAAAACTGCCATACAAAACCTTGCCTCGAGAAGAAGAAAAAAAAACAGCGAAGAATCTGCTAATCGGATCCACACTCATGGATGCGTCGTGCGCCAGTGTAAGAGATGCTGTCGTGACCTCTAGCGCCATCTAGTCATCAATTAAAAAACCCGATACATTCTACATCGCACTATCGAAGTTTCTCAACTATGATGCTATATACAACTTACAAACCTCTTCCTTCGGACTTCTAGATCTTTCTATTGTGACATTTCCCCACAAGGCTATAATTAGTAGCAGAGATCGGAATTTTCACGGCAAAACATAAGACTGTCGCAATCAAGCTAGTGTTAGAACCATTTTTTTATCGATATCGAGTATTATTTATTTATAGTATAAAAATGTCATGCCGATATATTTAGATACATTATTTTATAATCATCCGCACAGTTAATTTATAATATGCAAAAGTGGCGGTAAGTTACGGGATTGTTTTATACTTATTTGTTATTCCATCTAAACCTTAACTATACTTTATCATATTAAATAATTAATAACTCTTCCTTTTGGCTTTGCCGTAGTCGGGCAACAAAGAGGTAAAACTTTTAATGAAGGGAAATAAAATTCTGTATTAACTATGTTATTTTATTTAGTGGACAACTATCGATATCGATAAAGAATTGGTTCTAACACTACTAGATTGCGACAGTCTTATATTTTGCCGTGAAAATTCCGATCTCTGATTATTAGGTCTGTGGGCGATCTTTCAGGAAGAGCACGTGTACCACGGCGTGGGCGCGGAGGCGGCGTGGCGGCGGCTCACGCGCGACCTCGTCGTCGACCTGCAGAAAGGCTGGGCGCTCCTCGACAGGCCCAAGCGGAAGTCGCCGAGGAACAAGTTCAAGGTCAGACGATCGCGTCACGAGAACTAAGGGCTATATCTCACCGGGACACCACGGCGGCGCAACCAGTCTCTGCCACCAACAAAATGTATACAGCTCTATGGAGGGTATCTCACCTGGCGTCCACTTGGTTGCGCAACAGATTTGGCGGCGCAACCAGCATAGACGCGTGCATGCAACATTACTGGCCGCGCCGCCACGTTGGTTGCGCCACCACTAATTAGTATGCCGCTGTATTCTATCTCACTCACTCGGCTGCCAGTCGCGCCACCAGCGACGCTCCCTCAGCATCAGCATAACTATCTCATCGACGTCCATTTTGAGACTGCGGCGAATCTGGTGTCTCTGTTGGTGGCTCGGTTTGGAAGCTAGTTTGGTAGCTAGAAACCACGGCTGCGCGACTGGTTGCGCCGCCGTGGTGTCCCGGTGAGATATAGCCTTAAGGCCCAGCTTAGACTAGCAAGAAAAATCGCGCAAGTTGCTTTACATTGCAGCGTTCGATTGCCAACTTTAATAGTTTTCTTTGCAGCCGCGCAATGTAATTCAACTTGCGCGATTTTTCTTGCAGGTCTAAACTTGGCTTTACGCTCGAGTCTTGGGTATCTTTAACATTTGCAGACATAGGTTTGGCCATTTGTTACTTAGTGATTACCATTTAATGCGATGAGGAAGATAAACATGGGATTTATATAATCAATTCAATGGCACCCTATTTCTATAACCATTCTTTTAGGATCATAGGAGGTGCAGTAAAGATGTATTTTTGGTTTTTCCCGCGGGATACAGATTTGGAGTTGATGGTAAATTTTATTTGTGCGTGGACGATGTCGCGGGCAAAAGCTAGATGGGTCAATTTTTATTTTGTGGTCCGTTTTGACTTTTTTTAATTTGGAAAATTTCATGTGATTTCTACTCAGAAACAGGAGCTCTTTAAATCCTACTAGGAGAAAAAAAATGTCCCATGATATCTATATAATTTTCGGTTCTTTCATTTAGTTACGACAATCTTATAAAGTCTGTGAAAAATGGTACTCAACGGAAAAAAACTTCGGACACTTGTGTTCTCCTAGTAGGATCGAAAAGCTCGTGATCGTGATTCTGAGCAGAAATCACATAAAATTTTGCAAATTAAAAAAAGCCAAAACGGACAACAAAATAAAAATTGGCCCAGTCGGTCATGGGCCAATCCTTTCGAGGTTGATATTGGTCGTTGACAATTTTTATATCGACACAGATATCTAGTATAATCCTGAGCGGCGCCGGAGCGCTAGACAACCTGACCGTGAGCACGAGCGCGCACATGGAGCAGTTCTACGCGGCGGCGCAGTGGCTGACGCGGCGGCAGCGCGGCCGCTCGGGCGGCTGGCCCATCCCCGTGCGCCGGCGCATCGCGCCCGGGGTCGCCGACCTCAAGCCCGGCTGGTGAGTGCCGCGCCAGCGTCTACTGTGACGTATCCTACAAGCGGCGAAATACATACATAATTTCAGCCGTAGGACGTCCACTACTGGACATAGGCCTCCCTCATTGATGCCCAATCATTAAATGAAATGAAATGAAAACAGTTTATTTCGCACACAAAAAATAACAAACAATTATTACTATTAAAACAATACAATTTAAAAAAATAAAAAACAAAAATTAAATAAAAAAACAAGCAAACAAAAAAATTAAATAAAATAAAAAATAGTATATTAAAAAGTGTGTGAAAAAGGGTCCACCTCAGCATAAGCGCGGACTCCTGGGGTGGAGCCAGCGCTGGTCTTCCGGCGAGACGGTTGGACGTTTACGGTTGGAGGCGACTTGCATCCACCCTGAACCTGCAGCCTTCACCAAATCGTCCGTCCATCTCGTTGGTGGACGTCCCATGCTGCGCTTGCCAGTCCGTGGTATCCATTCGAGAACTTTTGGGCCCCAGCGGCCATCTGTTCTGCGTGCTAATTTGCGGCGAAATTGGTGTGAGGTAATTTATGGATGGCCCCTAACGCGGTGCTTTCACTTCCAACAATGTCTATCAATTTCCGTCAATTTGCACTAGATGGCGATATTATTTATTAACACGTGTCAATTCCAATCTCGGAGCCCTATCTTATGAGCATAGTTCTCACAACAGACCGCTATCTGCTGCCCCACTTAAATCAGTTGAGGGGTCGACACGTGAATGATGTATCTAGTTCACTACCAGTTAAGACCATTTACTTGCTCGCTTGTAGCAATTAGTCCGTTTTTAGGGTTCCGTAGTCAACTAGGAACCCTTTATAGTTTCGCCATGTCTGTCCGTCTGTCTGTCTGTCTGTCTGTCCGTCCGCGGCTAAGCTCAGAGACTGTTAGTACTGAAAAGCTGTAATTTGGCATGAATATACATGTCAGTTACGCCAACAAAGTGGTAAAATAAAAAAATTAAAATTTTTTTTTTTAGGGTATTTCCCATAGACGTAAAGTGGGGGTGATTTTTTTTTCTCGACTAACCCTATAGTGTGGGGTATTGTTGGATAGGTCTTTTAAAACCATTAGGGGGTTGCTAACATGATTTTTCTATTCAGTGATCTGTTTGCGAAATATTCAACTTTAGAGCCCCCGCGCATTAGGCGGCCAGGCCGCGCGGCCAGGTCGCTGCGGCCAACTAATTCTTCCGTGACATATGGAAGCGCGCGCACTGGGCGACCAGCGGCCAGCGACCACGTATTGGCCGCGCGGCCAGCGGAAACATCGCGACTCGACACGCGGCCAGTTGGCCGCCGCGACCAACGAGATCCACCAATTTCGTTCAATTTGATCAGTGTGCGCGCACTGGTCGCAGCGGCCACACGCGTTTTGTGCATACAGGATGATGTTTTGATTCATTATCGAAATTCAAAACAGAGAAGCTCTATGGAATCAGTCGTCGGATGATTATTCGAATAAAAGTTTATAAAGGCAATTATGGTTGGAGCTGACTGATATATTTGATAACTTGATGCACTCCCGAAATGGGCTGAATCCAGTAATACCCTCGGACCAAGAATCATACTGGACAGAGCATTAAGACGTTGCCGCTCTTATATCTGTGTAAAGCACTGGTGGTCATGTATCTTTGTCTATCCCTCGAATCCTAGCTACGAGTAAAAGAGATAATTGATGTATGTTTGGCAACACTGCGCTGTCGGTGTAAGTTGTGTCAGTTTACGACCTACTAGGAGGCCAAAACATTGCGTGACAGTGCATTTAAATCAAGAGATTACTGTGTTTTACGAGGAATTAAACCAAAAACATTTTGCAAACGTGAAAATATGTCGTGTTCCGCTGTGAATTGTTCATCAAGAACCACCAAAGGAGGCGTAAAAGACCCGGATTTATCATTTCATAGGTAAGTAGTTGTCAAAATTGTCCGTCATATTACATGGTTGTTTGGAGGTTTATTACCAGAAAAACTGTAGTAATAACATTTTAACAATCTAGGTCATACATTCCTATGTAATTATTCTCAAAATAACGTCTACAACAATAAATATTTAACCGAGAAAATATTAGTATGTCAGCTAGTGATGAACTTACCATGGTATTTAGTTTTATCGATAATATTTTATTTTCCAGTTTTTAATTTAACAAGTATTTTCAGGTTTCCGAAAAGCCCGGAAATAAGAAGTGAGTGGATAAAAGCTGTAAGGCGTGAAAACAGGGAACTCCAAATTCAAAGCTGCAGAAGGAAATTGTATACCTTTAGAAGACATACCAATTTTAAATCTCACGAAAAAATCTAACTATGTGGATAATATAAATTAATCCCTTGCTAAACATAGGTTGATAGAAGACTTGGACGAAATAACTCAAAAGGAATCTTTAAATAATGATGACCACTGTTACCTCAACGACCCAAGTCGCCTTATAGAATATGTTGCCGAGGTAATTTATTATATATCGGGATTCGTAGTAAAGAAAATAAAAAAAACTTTGGTTTGCGAGGATTGTTTGTCTGCCCTAGAAGGTCCTATAAGAAATTCGCTGACTTCTATCAAAGACAAAGGAGGGTTAATATACCCTAGCGCCGACGTTCATTACATTTGTAAAATATGCGAAAAGGTTTTACGCAAATGTTTGATAGCCACTCACCACAGCAAAATCAGCGTCAAAAATGTACATACAATGATCAGAGACGTGATTGTGCAGATTATGGATTCGTCAAATCAACAAAATATATTCCGATGCTTGAATGAACATGTGTTAGATTTTAACTTTTTGGAAAATCATAAACTACTTTTAATAAAATCTATATGTGAGAAGTATTTACAGCTCCGTATACATTTTGTAATGAAGAATGCTGTCACTGAAAGCAGCGTCAGAAATAAATATACGAAATTAATATTATTTAAGGGCCATTAGGCCATTAGGCTATTGTAGGTAGGCCTCCAACAAGATGGAGCGACGACCTGGCGAAGGTAGCGGGAACGCATTGGATGCGGATGGCACAGGGCCGATCTGTTTGGAGAGCCTTGGGGGAGGCCTATGTTCAGCAGTGGACGTCTTTCGGCTGAAATGATGAAGGGCCATTAACTTAATAGCCCTTAAAAAATAAAGCTTGTACTATAGGTGCCAGACAGCTGATATACTAATTAAATACATATTTTTTTGTAAATACATACATATTATACATGTATAAACACCCAGACTTAACACAAATCTTTGAAAATCAGATTCACAAAGATTTGTATTTGGTGGGGATCGAACCCAGGATCACTACCAACTGAGCTTTCGGGCCAGTCAGTATAAAGTTGTATCACTCTGTATTTGATTGTAAAAAAATGTATTAAAAGTTAATTACCAATTCAAACGCGTTTTATTCATTCAGCCATAAGGGTCGGGGTCTCGGGGCAGACAGAACTACTAAATGCTCGCACATGCAACTCATTTCTAGACTCATATATACAGTTCAATAGAAATTGTATTAAAAATAACATGCAAGATTATTGCCTCCGCGGTTATTATGGTCGCTTTTACCTGCGTGCCATTTTGAACACAATTTCTATCGGAGTAGGGTATAGATATAATGATATAATGAGTTGCTTGCGTCTACATTTTGTAGTTTCTGTCTCCTCCGCCTATATAATTCTATCGATATACTCAATAGTTAAGTTACATCACTAGTCACACACACTAATACAAATCTGCAACTCCACACTAACAAAAAACGGCCATGCTCAAAACTGGAAGGCTCTGTCCAGTATGATTCTTGGTCCGAGGTAATACCTATGTGGTTTTAGTATATTCAAAATCTCGTAAACAGTTTTTTTAGACGTTCTCAATATTATAGTTAAATTATCTTCATATTGCAATACGTCTGGAAAGTATGTATGATTATATTCCTTTTGTAAGCCTATTCCGTAATAATGGGAGAATCCAAAATTATTATTTTTTTCTTTTTTTCTTTCACTTTTGTAAAAATAAAATCAGCGCAACAATAATTCATTCTTCGACGTCCATTTTGGAACACGATGTGAACTCGCTGACAAAATGTGGTCGCTACGTGGTCGCAGATGAGGCCTCCCGCGCATTAGGCGACCAGGTCGCGCGCGGCCAGGTCGCGCGACTGGCCGCGGTAGCTGCGATTCATCTGCGACCACGTAGCGACCACAGTTTGTCAGCGAGTTCACATCGTGTTCCAAAATGGACGTCGAAGAATGAATTATTGTTGCGCTGATTTTATTATTACAAAAGTGAAAGAAAAAAAGAAAAAAATAATAATTTTGGATTCACCCATTGTTACGGAATAGGGTTACAAAAGGAATATAATCATACATACTTTCCAGACGTATTGCATTATGAAGATAATTTTTTTAACTATAATATTGAGAACGTCTAAAAAAATTGTTTACGAGATTTTGAATATACTAAAACCACATATTACTGGATTCAGCCCATTTCGGGAGTGCATCAAGTTATCAAATATATCAGTCAGCTCCAACCATAATTGCCTTTATAAACTTTTATTCGAATAATCATCCGACGACTGATTCCATAGAGCTTCTCTGTTTTGAATTTCGATAATGAATCAAAACATCATCCTGTATGCACAAAACGCGTGTGGCCGCTGCGACCAGTGCGCGCACACTGATCAAATTGAACGAAATTGGTGGATCTCGTTGGTCGCGGCGGTCAACTGGCCGCGTGTCGAGTCGCGATGTTTCCGCTGGCCGCGCGGCCAATACGTGGTCGCTGGCCGCTGGTCGCCCAGTGCGCGCGCTTCCATATGTCACGGAAGAATTAGTTGGCCGCAGCGACCTGGCCGCGCGACCTGGCCGCCTAATGCGCGGGGGCTCTGAATCGCAGCTACCGCGGCCAGTCGCGCGACCTGGCCGCGCGCGACCTGGTCGCCTAATGCGCGGGAGGCCATAAAGTGAAAATTTTCATTAAAATCGACCGCCCCCCCCCTCTAAAATCTAAACTGTTGGGTGGAAAAATTTGAAAAAATTCAGAATGGTAGTAAATATATTAAATTTACAAGGAAAATTATAGCGGCTAAGATTGCTTGGGAATTATTTGTAGTTTAAGAGTAAATAGTAGCCTAAGGTATAAAACATACCTAAACTTGGAAGGTTCCGTACACATAAGAAATTCTTAGAAAAATATTACTTGATTTTTTCGTAATGGCTACGGAACTATCTTGGGCGTGTCCGACACGCTCTTGGCCGGTTTTATTACACCAATGATGAATGCAACAGAGTAGAAAAATACGTTTACTAAGATTTATGAGCTGCTCGCGTCACTTAGAAGTTATTTATAACAATCATTATGAAATGAGGAATGTTCGTGATTGCTGTAGTAAGCGTTTCTCTTTAATGTATGTAGTTTATTACTTTTTGACACTAGCACGATATGGGCTGTTATAACATTCAACAGACGATTAAAATATCATTAAATTTGTATTATGCCTAAAGTGTCTTGATAGCGTTACGTTGGTCAGCAATCTAACCCAAGACATAATTTAATCAGTTCAAATAAAGCTATGAAATCGTTTCTTGGTATTAAAATAAACTATAGGGCGTAGCCGTGGTGGCCTAACGGTTTGACTTATAGCATCTCAAGCAGAAGGTCGTGGGTTCAAATCCCGGTTCGCACGCTTTGAGTTTTTCGGAATTTATGTGCGAAATTACATTTGTAATTTGTGGTTTACGGTGAAGGAAAACATCGTGAGGGAACCGCCATACACCGGTAAAGAAATTCAATGGTGCGTGTGAAGTTCCCAGTCCGCACTGGGTCCGCGTGAGAACTTCGGCCCAACCCCTCTCATTCTGAGAGGAGGCCTGTGCCCTGCAGTGGGACGTATATAGGCTGGGATGATGATGAAAGGACATTGGAGTTTATGTGTTAAAATAAAACTACATTTTCAATGTTTGTACTCCTAGGTAATTTTTAGGGTTCCGTAGTCAACTAGGAACCCTTATAGTTTCGCCATGTCTGTCTGTCCGTCCGCGGCTAAGCTCAGAGACTGTTAGTACTGAAAAGCTGTAATTTGGCATGAATATACATATCAGTCATGCCAACAAAGTGGTAAAATGTTTAGCATGTTTAGTTTTTAGTATTATGTTGTTTTGTGTGTGGCCTTCCGTGAGTTTACTGCGCTGTGGCCCGGCGGAAGACCAGCGCTGGTTTTAACTAGCAACATGCTGAGTCGGGTCCCTTTTGTGACAGCATTAATATGTACATAGCTCTATCTATCTATCTGTCTATGTTTATTGTATTCTTATTTTTGCCTGTGTACGTGTTATTGTTGTTATAAATAAATGTTTTTCTTTCTTTTCTTTCTTTCTAAAATAAAAAAAATAAAATTTTTTTGTTACCTCCCATAGACGTAAAGTGGGGGTGATTTTTTTTTTCTCGACTAACCCTATAGTGTGGGATATCGTTGGATAGGTCTTTTGAAACCATTGGGGGGTTGCTAACATGATTTTTGTATTCAGTGATCTGTTTGCGAAATATTCGACTTTAAAGTGAAAAATTTCATTAAAATCGACCGTCCCCCCCCCCTCTAAAATCTAAACTGATGGGAGGAAATATTTGAAAAAAATCAGAATGGTAGTAAATATATTAAATTTACAAGGAAAATTATAGCGGCTATAGTCCGACCAGCTCGTGCGCGACCCTCCGCGGAACCCTGTCGCAGGGAGTATTTGCCGCACTTATTAAAAACAATCTTGTTAAGGACAGCAGAGGCTCCCTGCGACAGGGTTCCGCTTGTCAAGGTATAAGATTGCTTGGGAATTATTTGTAGTTTAAGGGTAAATAGTAGCCTAAGGTATAAAACATACCGTCACTACTTTGAAAAAGCTCGTATCTCAAATCAGCATGTAAACAAAACTGAACCTTGATACGCGAGTATAAAGTTCACTTAGCCAGATTATCGATTGTGAAATAAGAGCTTTTTTCAAAGTATTGTCGATACCTAAACTTGGAAGATTCCGTACACATACGAAATCCTTCGAAAAATATTACTTGATTGACACGCGCTTGGCCGGTTTTTTTTATTTTACTTTTATTTAGAAAGTCAATTTCTTCATGTGTGTAATAAATCTCTCTAACTCTCTCGATCTGTCAAAAAAAAAGGTCTTCCCGAACGGATAATGAAGCGGGTGGGTATAAAGGTTCCTTTGTGATACTGCGGTATTTAAAAAAACCCAAATGTATTCTTCCGTAGGCACTCTGCAATGAGCCAGGGACACGGCATATCGCTCCTGGCGCGTGCCTTTCATCGTAGCGGCGACGCCTCGTATCTTCGAGCAGCCAAGAAGGCGCTTTACATACTCGATGTGCCGAGCCACGCCGGCGGCGTCAAAGCGCTTTGGATGGACAAATACGTATGGTAAGTATACTATCATCATTTATTTATTTATTTATTGTTTTGGGAAACATACAGCATAATATAATACAATTCAAATTAATTTTTCTAAATAATACATTAGCCAAAACAGCTTCCACTAATGGCTTATACATTCTTTTGCTCTTAGGATTAAAGGTAGATCTTTAAAATAATTTAAAAAAAAAATAAACATTAAACATACAATCTTCAGAAAAAAATGTTTAAAAAGAATTTTGAAAAAACGCTCCACGAATAGGCTGAAACATCGTCGAACATAGGTACCTACACAAAAACAATTATAATTGAAAAATACATGCAAATTATATATACAAGCAACGTGCCATTCAACAAGTTAGAAAACTTAAAAAACTTCTCACATTTGCATATTACTAAGTACAGTCGAAGTATACCTAACAGAAATATATCTGTTTTAAGTACTTTTCAAAGCAGAAATAAATTTGCTGTAGTTTGCGTATAGTTGAAACAAATCAATATGTTGGTATTTTTTGTTATACATGTTACATGCTCTCACAAGTATCCCATTTTTTACATATTTTTTGCGAATTATAGGAACTGAAAACAAGATCAATTCATCATCATCATCCCAGCCTATATAAGTCCACTGCAGGGCACAGGCCTCCTCTCAGAATGAGAGGGCTTAAGGAGGGTTTTGAGGGTGGGGGAAGTGTACTATAATATTGGTGAATATGCCATTTTTTATGAAGACAATACATATAAACTGGTTACGACAGAAACGAAATAGAGAAAACAAGAGTTAATATTAGTTATTTCTTTTTTCGTATAGTAGCTGCGTCTAATAATCGCCATGATTTTTAAGTGTGTATGTATGCACATGTGAGAATTTCCGGCGATTCTAGTTTCGGTACAAACCAGACTTAAGACAATTCCTCTTGTTTGTTTGTTTGTTTCTTTTCTTTTCTTTCTTGTCTTTTAATTTAGTACATATATGCGATAATTAGTAATGAATCATATTGTTGCGTACCATTTATTCGCCATCTCCATTATGGTGCATTGTAGACGTTTTGGAACGGCGACAAGGTAAGTATTCAACGCACTGGTCAGGAGGTGATAGGAACTTGTGCAAAAACCCGTTCAGATCGCTACTACCATTTTACTCAATAATCCTGTCTGCAAAAGCAACCTCGCGACGCTGTATGACCCTATCCACGTGTAACCTTTTTTTTTTTAGTTTAGATAGTGCAGATTTTTATGGCGAGATCTTATGGCAAATCTTAAGACAAACATAGGAGTGGTCTATTAAAGACATGAAAATTAAAACAGATGTATAGCTTGTCTAATTCAAAATGACGCGCCCCATCACCGCATTTGACATACAGGATTTTAAATCCTGTATGACAAATGCAGTGGTGGTGCTCGTCATTTTAAATTAGAAAAGCTCTAACACTGTTCATTATTAATCCGTGCTGGTCTCGCAGCTCCTAAATCGACTCACTTTGTATTATCCGTCCACCGGCCTAACGTATGTAAAAACTATCACTCTTTTTTATACGTTCCAGGTACGAAGAATACCCGACAAGACCGCCCCTGTTCGTCCTCAACGGCTTCATCTACACGCTCCTCGGCCTCTACGACCTCCACGCGATAGAGGGGGAGAACTCCATCTCGCTCGCCAAGAAAATGTTCGACGACGGCATGACGTCACTCAAGACGCTCCTTCCGCTCTTCGACACAGGTAGCGGTAGCTTCTACGACCTCCGACATTTCACACTAGGTGCCAGCCCCAACATTGCCCGGTGGGACTACCATGCTACACACGTCAACCAACTTTACCTGCTCGCGGGTCTAGACGACGACCCTATACTAATCAACACTGCTAAAAGGTGGGAGGGCTACATGCAAGGGAAAAGGGCTGCACACAATTGAACGACTGAGCCATTTTTTTGCGCCCAAGGAACGTTGGTAAAAAAAAGTCTGATTGTCACTTTCGAGTGATGGCTTGTGATCGGGTGTCGAGTTTGCCATTTCAAACTCGCTGGAGACGGAAATGATTTAGATTTAGAAAGATTTATGGCAAAAAAACATGTTTTTCTGATATACGTTACAAGACATACGATGAAGCTTCGCGTATGGAGCGCTAACAATAATGACCCATAGTTTCATTACTAGTTTACTAATACCGAATGAATGCGAAAGATTAGATACCATAGGCGGTACAATTATTTGTATATTTAGATTATTTCAAACTCTTCCTCCTTTCATAAATTATTCTAACTCGGTACTAAAACTTATGAATAGCATATTGTAGGAATAAAGATGCCAAAAGACTTAAATTGGGATGTCGCTATGCATTAAGTAGCTATTCGATGAACTGCTTGGTTGTTTGTTGCATAGCGCCATTTACTGGCGGATGGAATCACTAACGTACCTTTTTAGTAAACAAATTTTAGCTTTAGAAACGTAGGTGTTTTGTTTATATTGGTACTTAATTTAAGCATTTGTTATTTTTGATGTAGGACATAGTCCGTCATACGAACGCTGCTATTCAAACATTTACTAGAAATAAAAGTTAATCTTGTAACTATAACAGAATAAATATTATTCAAATGACATATCTGTTACATGCAATTAAATATTGTTGTGAGGCATTCCTAGAGAAATATCGTCGCTGCAAACTGTTTAAGTTTTACAAAGGACACTTCTATCGTCTGTCGCTTTTGTTAGTTATAGTAAGGATAAATAACTCATATCATTTTAACCCAGTAAAATGACCAATCATACGCTGTCCCTAACTGTTATACTCAATGACCAGAAAAAGACATACCTAGATGTATTTTGAGCAGTAAAAAAATGGCACCATGCATTTTCTGCTCGCCTGCAATAGCTAGAGTACAAACTAATAAAGCCTGCAATTTACCCACAGCTGGGTAATAGCCTGTCCTTTTTTAGCTACTTGGCTCTACCAAAACCCTTAAACCATTTGATAACCTTGTCAAGACATTCGATTTTGGACCGTAAATGTTGATAATTTGAATCGACTTTTATTTCTGTTTGACGACTAATATATTGCCGGCATCGATTTAAGGGTGCCTTTCCCTTCTCCACTGTCTAATCCGCTTGTTCTGCCCATCTCCACTTTAGTTAATCTTCTTTTGTCATCCGCAACTTTAGTCCGTTTCCCAATTTCTAGGGACATGGCTCGCTTTGTGGCTCTTTGTGCAACTTGTATTTGGTGCATATCTTGTATGCCTTCGTAAGGGTCCAAGGTACTGCAAGTAAACTAACCCTTTAACTTTTTCAAGGCCAACGGATATATGCGTCACAAAGTACAACGTCAAATTGATCTTCACGCAATTATGTAAGGTTCAAAGTAGCTTTACATTTGGCCAAGCTTGGTGTGGTGGTTTATCATACAAATAAAACCTTTGTGGGTGTTGGAGGCTGTTTTTGAGTGAATTTGTTTCAAGGGTTCCTTCCAGATGTTTTACTGAACCCACAGATCAGGGATTCCTAATCTTTTTTATACTGCGACTCTTTTTACATGTGATTTTTTTGCGACACCCTTATAAAAGAAAATACCTGCGTGTAGCTCTAGATACGTATGCAGGCGACGGATGTGTAGTTGTGTACCGTTTCGCGACGTCCCTAAGACAGTGCCGTGACGCCCCGGGGCGTCGCGACGCACAGTGTAGGAACCCCTGCCACAGAATAAGTAATATGTAACCAGTAACCAACTTCATACTAAAGCGCCCGAATCGACGCACGCACACAGCCAAGCGTCTTAGACGGTGCGAGCGTGGGAACTGCATTGTTTTGTCTAGCGAAGATTGGTTAGCGGCCGTGTAAGACGCTAGGCTGTGTGCGTGCGTCGATCGGGCGCTCTAGTATGAAGTTGGATTACTGGTTACATATTACTTATTCTGTGCCCCTGCCGTAGACTATGAAAACATTTGGTGAGATGGATTTTCGTAGTATCATTGACGTCATCTGTAACAAAACGCACATGATTATATACCTCTGAAACGTTGTGAACAGTCCTTTCTATTGTTTAGTTTTCTATACTATGGCTTAGCGCTGATATCAATTTTAAATATTTATACCATCAAAGACTGATGCTTGAAATGTAATCAAAAATATGTGTGAATGAATTTGATGGACGTTTGCGAATTTCGAATGTGTTTTTGGTTGATGAACCCATTGTTATGTTACAAAATTGAATAATCATAGCTACTTAATTTTAGTACTAATCTAGTTGATGAATTTAAAATGTACTTAATTATCGTAATTAATGACAGGTCCTGGTTTTCTTATTAATAACGATACTTGTAAAGAAGTCGAGCATATCAAGTTAATTAATCTACTATTATTTATTTCTACTTAATATTAAATTGTCTTAAAGTTATGGAAAAAAGCAGTTCCCTCGTTTGCCAGGATTGCCAGGATCGCGGCTGGTGTGAACAGCGGAAAATATTCCTAATTAAAATACGTCATATCTTATTCTTGCCCATTTTATATATTGTAAAAAATATAATATATTATAAATTGACGAGTGGAATAACTAATGTTACGTTTTTCATGATTTGAATTATTTATGGTCCTTGTAATACAAATTAATATACCTAGGTAGATAAATTATACCTAAACAAGCTTAGTGGCAGCTGGGCTGTTCTAAAAATTATTAGAACTAGTAATTATTTCCAATGAGCCTCCAAATATTTCAAAAATGTCTTATATTAATGACAAATAACTAATGTAATCATATCAATCCAAGATAAGCTTATTTAATGTGTAAAGTAGGTAACGAGAAGTAATTAAAATAACTATTAAGAAAAATCGGGTGTACCTGAAATAAGCTGTTTTCTCATACTAGGATGACATGGATTGGTTATTTGTTTTGTGGAAAAAAGGGTAGAGTCAGAGTCCTCTATACTCGATAACAGAACAAGTACTTAATTTATGTTTACCGCTTTGACTGTTGTCTTGATTCAATACTAATCAGGCAGTCTCTTATAACATAAACCTTTTCCAGGCCCCGTCTATTTAGATAAAACTAAAAAATTAAGCATTGTGTTATAATGTTTACCAATGCAGGATTAATTTAAAAGCAAAGCATATTTTCTTTGATCAATTATAACTGAAGATACACATTGCCGAACAAAATCCCCTTCAAAAAATGTCCGAACTTTTTAATTTGTTTGCATAACAATTAAAATCATCACCTACACAGAAATTTGAACCTAGTCTTTACTTCATTACAGTCGAATTTCGGTTGACACTTGACAGCTAAACTTGACAATTTCACGCAACGTACTGAGAAAAAAGAAGGCCACTTTTATCAAAGTGGCGCTCATTTAGCTCGGACATTTTCGGGCGCGCGACTGTGGATCTACAGTTATAATTGATCAAAGCATATTTTAAACAAATTCAATTGATATTCTACCATATTGTAAAGGTAGCAAGGTCGAATCTTTGCGTAGATTTGTGTGGTCGCTATTTGCACTATGCCTGGAAAAGGGTTAAGAGGCCATTCATAAAGTGCCTACGTCACGCTAACTTTGATCCCTCTCCTCCCTTGTCGCACTTATTAGTGTGAAAATGACTATTATTATGGTTCCTTACCCGAAGGGTAATACAGAGAACCTTCTTAATGTCGCTACGCTGTCAGTTGGTCCATCACAAGGCTGTATTTCAGGAACCGTAATAGATTGGCAGCTGAAATTTATATGTAATGTGTATTTCTATTGCTGTTACGACAATCTACATATCTTTATAAATAACTTCCGATTGACTGCAACTGATGTCGAATTCTTTTTTTTTAATTTTTTTTATTTGTAATCCAAGCATTTGCTATGGCACGTATACACTTCTTCTTCTGTTGTGTTAGTAACTATTCAGAGGTGTGTATGAAAGATTTTTTTTTTAATTTGTTGTACACCCGTGCGAAGCCGGGGCTGGCAGCTAGTAAATAATAAAAATTAAATTAAAAATGAAGAGCGCTTCCAACCCATATAAAATGACCCGACACTGCGTAAATTTTGCTTTGAAGCAGGGCTCTACTAACACTGGACTTTTATAGATACAGCCGTTTGTAACTATATTTTGTTTTAACATACTTCCAATGTACGGAAACCTCGGTGCGCGAGTCCGACTCGCACTTGGCCAGTTTTTGAATCCCCCTCCTCCCCTCGTCGTGCTCGTGAGGCTCGTCAGGGTTTCTATGAAAATAACATTTTTTTTGTGCGTCACCCCAGCCCTCCCTCCCCCCCCTTAATGTGTGACGTAGCTCATGGATGGCCCCTTTTTTTTGCGGTGGGAAAATGCATTACGCACTATCCCCGCGCCGTTGGGGGACGGCGCAGGGGGTGTATGGGACTCTCCCCCCACCCTCCTTCCTTCCATATCTGGGAAGGAAGGAAGGGTGGAGGCCTACCCATTAAAAACCCACCGGTATTCCCTCACCAGCCAATTGTGCGGATTTCGTGGGAGCGAATTGTGTCACCACAACATCCGCTGTGTCACCACAACATCCGCTGTCATGGATGGCCCCTAAGACATTTCGATGGAGTTTATATTACGCAATAACTCTGTTTATCGCCATCATATCACCATGGTAAACATTCGCTACGATAACATTCTGAAATTTGAACAGTGATATAACTCTTTATCTGTCAGATAATTTATCAGGTAATTTTGTCTATCTGATGACTCTGCGTATATTTATAATCTTATATAATAATAGCTGGGACTAAGCATTGATACTATTAAATAATTATGACATTTAATGAATATGCACGGAGATGTAAGTTAGAGATAAAATGATAATATGTAATATAAAACGGTATCTTCGCGTTGCTTTGCTATCTTGCTGTTTCGTTGTAATAATGACTATGTTACTGATTTAAATCAATTCCCCGTAATTTTAAGTGTTATGAAGTTTTTGATCGGAAAAAGATAAGGTTCTTGCCAAATAAATTTTATTTTACGAATTGTTGCCACTGTAGTAGGAAAACAAAAGTATCATCTTTTTTTAATGATGGCCTCGTTGAAAGAATTGAAACAATATTTAGACTAAAGGTTGTTATTTTTCGTAAATTGTGTTGCCTATTTTAAAACATGCCAAAATCTTGCATTAATTTACAACACATTTTTTGTAACGTTACATGAGATCATTTTTCGAAGTTAATAGAAATATATAGTCGACCAAGTAAGTGCTTCGCCGTTTTTTATGTTCTGACAGTTCTCACATCAGATTTTAAACAATAAGGCTGATTGTCGTTTAGGTCTCATTTTACCTTGATTTCGTTATACCCTATTACCAACATATCTAGATCTCAAAATAACTTGGTGTCAAAATGGCTGAAGCCCAAAATACCTATATTTTTTTCTCAAAACACCGGATTTTTAATACGACTGAATTTTTAAATGTCATTGTCTCATAATAACTAAACATCACAACACCTTCATCGCAAAACAACCAAATCCCAAAATACCTAAATATTAACAGTTATCTATCATGCATGACAGTTAAACTAGATAAAAGCTTGTAAAAAAAATTAGGTATTTTGAGACTGTGACATTTTGCTCTTCCGGTGTTTGAAGGAAATGTACATATCAATATTTAGTAATTTCGGGAATTGGACGTTTTCGGTCAAAGTCATTATGACTTTCGTTCATTTTAATAATGCGTCAATTTGATATTTAGGCATTATGGGATCATGGCCATTTGAAATTTAGTCAAATTAGTTAGGTTAATTAGGGTTTTAATGAACCCTAAACTGATTGTCACATTGACTTGTAAGTGAAAATAGCTTTTGACTTTTTAAGCCGTACAACTGGCATTGAACCTTAAGCTGTCTATCGACTTTGCGCTGCCGCCGCGCGTGCATTGTCCGACCGCGGCAAACCAGTGTTTTGGCACGTTCAACCGTCAGAGTTCGAGTTGCCTCGCGCGGCTCGGTATCCATAGTGCGCGGCTGCCGCGCGAGACCAGGGCCGGATTTAGAGGTCTGGAGGCCTCGGGGCGTAAAAGGAGTGGAGGCCCCATGGCCACAAATTATTTTCTAAATAAAATTATCATTTTTTTCAGTCGAGATTTCATTAAACAATTTTTCGAAGTCTTTATTGCCCTCTTTTTAGCCCTCTATTGTGGAGGCCCCGGGGCAGTGGCCCCGGATGCCCTGCCCTAAATCCGGCCCTGCGTGAAACAATGTTCGATGGTTTGTCGCGCGAAGTCGATACACAGCTTTAGGGTGAAGGAATTTCTTGGTCGTCCATATGTACATAGCAATAAGACGTTTGGCTTTCTTTAATATTCCATATTTATTATTGGAACGAGATTAATATCCATTACAGTTAATCGACGTCTCTGAGGGCAACAGATATGTATATACTAAGAATCATGTGACATTTCTGAATATGATAATAAGTAGTACTTCGTAGGTTGTCGGTCGGCTGTGATCGCAAATAACAAATATACACTCACAAAAACATTTTGGATGTCAATTTAAAACAAATCAAAATTATTCAGGAAAGTATTTGTAATACAATTGTTTTAGTAACTCTTGCACGTAGCCAGTCATTCAAACGAAACTTATGTAATTTCTTATTGAAATGTATACAAATATAAAAATACATAAAGAGTAGTTGCTCCAGTAGATTTTTTCCGCAACTAAAATGTCACATTGTCACTGATATAAAATATACATAGGTTAATCTGTTTTTAATAATTTATGTTTAACTTAACGTGAAATAGGTCTAACCATTTTGCAGGTATTATTTTAAGCGAAAACCTCAATGATTTCAGTCAATCTTTTTTTACTCTGCATAAGGAAATCAGCTGCTTAAATTATTTTTAAGGTAACGTTATATGTGTTGAATCGATCGTAAAATTACATTGACTTCATTCTATTTATATATTTATTTACATTTTTGTATGCAGGTACCATCAGCCAAAAATATGGTCTACCCCCCTACGGTTGAAGTTCATTTGCACATCATAATACAACGAGGTCGATTTTCGCTTGAAATAATTGGGTGACAGTGACTAAAGACTTCACTCAGTTTGAAAAGTCAACCTTAATGATTTTTAGATGTCACAGAAACTTTTGTCAAAACTGGTAGACCACTTTCTTGGCCGACCGTACATGCAACTTATAGCCACTATTAACAATAACTTAAAAACTACTTAGGATATAATTATACAACATGCAGACTAATTTGCATATTTTTGAGTTGCATGTATATTTTTACAATTGACTGTACTTTCTTACACAAACTTAAATGATTTATTTTATCATGTTTTAGTGAACTTTTGTCTAGTTTTAATTGTAACAGCACAGTATAAGCAGCAACCAATCTTTGAAGAGCTTGGATTTGCAAGTGCAGCCTTGATGGACGCATGGGAGAAATATTGCGTCCTGCGAATTGGACAAAATTTTGTTCGTGGATTGGTTACTTAGTTTATACTGTGGCATCAATACACTAATGATTTAAACTCCAAACGCACAGACAGCGGAGGTGGCGGTGACGGTTGTAATATTCTAACTTGTATGAACGAGTTCGCGGTACGGTACCGCACAACCGTTCATACAAGTTAGAATATTACAACCGCCAATAACGCTGGCTGTGCGTTTAGAGCTGTAAGCCCTAAGCCTGTAAATGCACAAGACAAGTCGCAAATTTCGCTACTTTTTATAGAAACATTCCAATGTAAAAAGAGCTTATTGTAATCGTAGTAACTGTAAATAGTATCTGTTATTCGTTTTTGTTGAATTTGTTTGTTTTAGCTGTAGAATACGGTAAAGCGTAATTTTGTTGTATGATTCTGTCACGCGAAAATGGTGTTTAACTCTGTATGTTTACGAGTCAGACTTGGACCATAGTCTTGAGTGGTTGCCTCACCTGCGGGGTCTAACTTGGTGTTAGATGTTCGTGAATCAAACCAAAAGAATGTATTACAAATGTCAATCTTATATTGCCATATTATACCTACTACTTTTCTGCAGGCGGTTTCAAATGAGTAGAGTTCAGAAATTTGGTATTTAACACATTTTATAACTTCGTATCTATCGGTACAGGGCCCGGCGGTATAGCGATAAATGGGCCGAGAGAGGTGCGGGCGGCGAGTGGCGTTAGTATCGTGGGCTCTGGCTTTGCAGTCTTGCTTGCAATTGGCTCCTTTTGTTACTTATAAACCAATCCCAAACGTGACACTAATGTAAAGTTGTCAAACGGATCTCAAGACACTAGCGCCAACTAGCCTGTCGCAAACCTTCCTTGCCCTAGGCACCTGGCGCTTGTCACTATTATGTAAAGGCCACCACAAACCGGGAGCGCGGGGCGCCGACGGAGCGTGCCCAGCGCGGCCAATAACACTGAATCAAATACGGTGTGCCGCGCTGCCGACGTGTGTCATCGTATATTTGATTCTGTATCATAGGTCGCGCTGGGCACACCGTCAGCACCCCGCGCTCCCAGTTTGTGTTGGCGTTCATGCTATGGTCTCCTATTTTATGCTATACGCGGCGTATGACGTCAGCGTCAACGCTCCGATCGACGTCTAAACGCAACGCACAGCGTCAGCGGTCATTACGTCGTCGTTGAAATAATACCGCGTACGGCGTCAAGACGCCAACGTCGACGTGTGAAGGAGACCACAACAGTACATTTCTATAGTTAGCATTGTGACGCTGTACGCGGCCGATGGCGTTTATAGGATACCATAGCCTAATAGGTGCCAGCTCTATCTAACCACATAGGAAAGACATTTGTTTTATACATACCTAAGCCCAAGTTATTTTGTGTAATTATATTTCAAACCAGATTATTTTATACCAATGCATGATGACATGATTTTTTTGTAGATGTCATGAAAGACTAGATATTGTTACTCGTGAAGTAGAACTAATTACGATTAATATGCACATTGTAATTGGTTTTGCTTGATAGACAGAAGTAACGTTTAATACAATAAATAATTTACGTTTTCTGAATTTATTATTTGTATTTAATTAATTATTATAAATATTTGGTAATGGATGTATGTATTGTATCTATAGAAGATGTACCATGTCTGTACCTATATCTCTGCAGTAGACAATAGAGTGGTAGTGATTGCACTTGTGAATGACAATAAAGCGTCTCAAATATCGTTTCGTCTTTTAATATTTTCCTTGAATTTTATGAAATATCAACCAAGACTATAAAACGGGTAAAACCGGCATTAAGTAAACCTGCATTTTATTATATTATGGCCTTTTTATTTCTTATTATAACCAGACTCTGCTATGAAGACTATCATAGTACCTACAATAAAAAGGCAAAATATTATTGAGAGGATATTTTTGAGGAAATATGTAGGATACGACAAAACCGGTAAAAAAAAAGAACTAAATTAAATTTTCATATACGAAACTGTTGCCATGTCCAATCAATTTGCGTAAAACGGCACAGTTACAAAGAAAGCACCTTCACGTACGCTCCCTTGGTCAAAGGGACAAAAGCAGGTAAACAAAGAATTATATTATCCTTTAGTTGCAGTAGTTCGATCCCGGACAAATCAACCGAACTATTGCATGCAACTAATAAAGGCATTCGATAGACATGGCTGTATGGATGGTATTTCTTTTGTTTACGCCTACAAGGATGATAAAAAAAAATCATTCCGGGGTGACCATTTGTGGCCGATTTTGCCATTAGAGCGAATTTGGCCCTTAAATTTTTTACTCTGGCAGAATAAGCTGACGATTTGAAAAATGGCAGATTTGGCAGATTTCAAGGAAATCCTTAGTATTAGATTTCTATGTCTTTTGAGTTAATTTTTTTATGACTTATTTGGTAAGGGATTATTTTATTTACTGAAAAATATAATTTACTCAAAAAATTATATTTCACACGCCTACAAGACCTTCATAAAAATTATAGAAAGTCGCAATGCTGGGCAGCTTGACCAGCTTCAACCACCCGAGCAAGCTGGCTTTCGACCCGGATTTTCAACCACAGATCATCTTCACACTCTTAATCAACTCATAGAGAAATGCAATGAATTTAATAAATCGCTCTACCTGGCATTCATAGATTACTCAGCATTTGACAGTATCAAACATTCTGCAATAGAAACAGCACTTCATAATCAAAACCCAACGAACATAAATCTATTGATGTCAATTTACAATAGCAGCACAGCCAATATAAAACTCAACCATTTATCAGGTCAGACATTTAAAATAGAAAAAGGGGTAAAACAGGGCGACCCGCTATCTCCCAAATTGTTTACAAGCTCACTAGAAGAGATATGCAAGAGCCTGGCGGAAGCATGAAGGGAGAAGGGCATTGTGGTCGACGGCAGAAGACTAACAAAAGTTATGACCAATAGCACGAAACGTAGGGTCGAGGTTGATGGGCACGTCATACATTATGTCGATGAGTATATTTACTTGGGCCAGATAGATTCTTTTAACAACAGGAAAGACAAAGAGATTGAAAGACGAATTGATAACGTCTGGCAGAGCTTCTGGTCCATGAAAAAGCTGTTGAAGGGTAACCTTCCATTGTCACTTAAGCGAAAACTCGTCGACACATGTATACTGCCCATCCTAACCTACGGTACTCAAACGTAGTCCCTGACTGAGATTCAGAAGTCCAAATTGAAGTTCTGCCAAAGAGCTATGGAGTGCAGTATTTTAGATGTAAAAAGAACCGATCGAGTCCGGAACACTGTCTGGGCTGGCCATGTCTGCCGCATGCGGGCGCAAGTTACAACTCAATGGGTGCCCCAGGAACAGGATGGTTATCGGCGCCGCGGCAGGCCAAGGTGAAGATGGTGGGTGGGATGACCTAGACACGTTTTCGAGCGACTGGTCAAACACAAGTGCAGACAGGGCGAGTTGGAAGTCCAGGGGAGAGGCCTTTGCCCAGCAGTGGGACACTGAAACAAGCTATTAATAAAAAAAAACTGAAAAAAACGAACATAGTATAGCTAAAGGTGTCACAGGTGCGTTGCTGGTACAGCTCGCGCGATAAGAGTTTGGCTTTGACCTTCGGGTGGAGGGGATTACTGCGCATACCCCGCACCCCCGTTGATACCCAATGCGCAGTAACGGTCAAAGCCAAACTCTTATCGCGCGAGCTGTAGTACTAGTAGTAAGTGAAAAAAATATTTTGAATTGAATAAAAAATCCTTTTTCTTCTTTTATTCATTGATTTCCGTTCCCATGGAGGCAATAATTAGATGACATATTATTGGTATTTTCTGGAGTAAAACAAATTCGCAAATTTTGGCCAAATTTTGGCCAGCGGCAGTTTCGCTATTTTTGAGATGGTCACCCTGATTCATTCGTTGTCACTGTCACTGTCAGTGTGTGAAAAAAATATTTTAGAATTAAATTCTTCTATTTCTACAACGTATGACTAATGAATGTGTTGTCTTGGATTTGAGGAAAACAATATTACTTTCAATAATTATTTTCTAGCTAGAGTGGGTGTCATATTAAGGCGAGATGACGGAGGACGATTTGACCGTTTTGCCGTTGTCCTATCTCTCAAACGAAGCTCGCACAGCGATATGTCGTTTGAACATAAGAAAGTTGTTCCCGAGCGACGGCCCCGGAAACCTGCCCAGGTAAGTGTATTTCACAAGCAGTTTCTAACCAATTAAAAGTCCTATTAATTTTGATTTGCCAGGAATTTCCATGAAAAACAACATAATGTTAGTAAACAAGATCTTGATAAACCGATCTTTTGATAATTAAACAGATAATTGACTTGTTATTGGTACTCGTTTTTACTTTAATTGTGCATGTTGAGCTGAATCAACGCATGAAACCTGTAGTACTTTAAACTTTTGAAAAATTTACCTTGTGATCTCTGATGTGCTAGGATTTCCTTATGACCATGACCCATGAATCAACAAAGGTTCTTTGATTTGTCTTGCCACTTGATGTTTTTTTTCATTCTCAAATATTCTTTTTGGTTACATTATACTTTGTTTCACTTTATCTACACTAATATTATAAAGAGGAAAGATTTGTATTTTTTATGTAATGAATAAACTTAAAAACTACGGAACCAAATTCAAAAATTCTTTTGCCGTTAGAAAGCTACATTATCACTGAGTGACATAGGCTACTTTTTACCGCGGGAAAATACCACTACGGGAAAATTAATTTTTCGCAGGCAAAGCTGCTGATAGAAGGCTAGTCTTAAATAGATAAAAAAATCTAAATGTTTATTCTGTAAGTAGGCTGTAAAGGGCTGTTTTACATGTCTGTTCTTTTATGCTCTCACTGCTTTTGGAAAGATCATCATTTCCAAAAATATTTTTTAACAAGAATACTGGCAGAAAGTCATTTTCCCTAAACATAAATTATGTTTCATGTTTGGCAAAAAAGGTTCACCAGAGCAAGTCACAGACGTCTGACAAAATAAAATGCTCCAAACGATGTTTTTGTTCCACATTCTTAATTATAATCATAATCATATCCAAATTTGCAGAGACTACAGAGGTCTGGCCTTCTGTATTAATGTAACCTCGCAAGACATTGACAACATCCATCAGAACAAGACGGAGTGGCTCTTACAGACCTGGATCCGTCGCAACGATGGCACGGCCAATGCCCACACCCTCCTTCTCTACTTGGAGCAAATTGATAGACATGACATAAAGGATGATCTTCTGGCACTCCGCAGGAAACAGCAGCTTGTTAATAGGGGTAATTATCTCACCAAAATAAGTAATTTCCGCATATTTTAGTGAATCAAGTTTTTAGTGCCACCCATTGCTATGGTTACACAAATTTTTGGACAACCTAAGCATTTCTCTATGAAACAGTATAAAGTGTCACTTGGACAACCGGGGAAGTAAACAACGCAAAAGTAGACTAACCCATTTAAGTACCTTTTTGCAAGACTTATTTAACCTTGGCAAAAAATTTGGTCCAAATTAGAAAGTTGCATTTTATAGTCTATAACCAATAGTTTTCGATAGTCTTATGCTTATAAGTATGTTTAGCATGGGATAAACATTAAATTATTGAGACTGAAGGAATTTAAAAATAAGGTTTTAAGGAAATGAGGAAAATCAAGGGGGAAAAATGCAACTTTCTAATTTGGGCCAATTTTATTGCCAGTATTTTGAAACTGACACACTTAAGGAAAATATTTTCATATGTATAGGGACAAAAGTGTATAAAGATTAAAAAAATAAAATAAAAAATAAAAATAGCCTTTATTCACTGATAAAGTGTTGTTTTATAAAATTAATTGACAATTAGTTAATTGACATTGTATAAAGATTATTAAGTGATAAATTAGTGATGGCACCAATCATGGACATGTTAAGCACAGTAGTACCCAGTAATGGACAGCAGAGGTTCAATGCCTCATAGCCCACCATTCATAACCATCAGTTATCTGAGCATAGTGTTGATGGCTAAAAATTTTGTGTGGCCGTTTCTTAAAATTGGTTTTTGTCCATTAATGGTGCTGCCACCTATATTTTACATACATTGATTACATGTTATAGAAGGAGCATGGGTCAGAGAAACCGTAACAGATCAGAGAATGGCCTTACGAGAAGAGGACAACCTGGTTACTTTAGAGGACATGGATGAAGGAACACTGGTCATATATGATGCTCTCATACTCTACGCGGAGGCTGACCAAGATTTTGTTGATGAAATGAAATTGAGAATGAGCAGAGACTTTGGTTACAAGGTATGGCTTACCTAAATTATTCACCGTTTTTTAAATGTAATGACCACAAGAAACTTGATAATGAACATACATCGTTATCGCGGGAGCAAGAACAAATCAGTTAAAGAACATATATAACAGAATGTCTGTTTAGTATACAGATATATTCTGCCTACAAGTTCTAAGCATCTAAGAAGTTTTAGTAACACTAAAGTTTTCGCTGGAAAAGGTCAATCAAATTATACTTACTGTTTAAACGTTTACATACATAGAAGTCAATGTGTCTACTTGAATAATAAGCCAGCAATGTGTGTTATTTTTATTAACGTATATTTACTCGGATTTTATTTGGATTTCGTAATAGATCACAAATAATTATGTTGTAAACACAGATATTATTACGAATAATTAATAAATGACAAATGTCAAGCAAGAAAAGTGGCTGAAGAGTTTGACGCTGCGATTGCTTAATTAATATTTTTTATGTATGTATTAGTAATCAAGTCAAGTATGGAGTTCTGATATTAGTAATATAGGTGATAAATTTTGAACTCTTGGTCATAAACGTTGCTCGATATCAGTGTTGCTTCTGTTATTGCTAATTTTCATAATCTTTCAGTACTGTCAAATCGTTTTTGCCCCCGCGATAACGATGTATGATAATGAATGGCACATAATATCAAAGTATAGTTTATATATGAATGAATAGTTTATATATGAGTGATGCATTAATTTACATGACACATGACGTCATGTTTACAACATTAGTTATTTACTTACATATGTATTTATGGGTTTAAATTCATGGCAAAACAGAGTATTAAATGCTCAGCTGTAGTATCAAATTCTCGCTATCTTTGAGGCCATAATATTTGGGGTAAGTGCTGCATACAGTCCATCCTGTCACATTGCATTAAGCAGACGAAAGTGAAAAGCAGCAGGTTGAGCATTTTTTTTATTATTATTTTTGTGATACATTGCATGTTAGTACTGTGCAATGAATAGAATTAGTCTGGCACACTGCCATTGTGGCTGAGCTGTAACTCTGTCACATCACAGCATAAGTTTCTGTCATCATTCTCTTTAGTATTGTTGATGCTTATACATACATCACTGTCCTACCTCAGATGGTTGCAAGTTCAATTTACTTTACAAAAAGCTTTTAAAGTCTGGTTTATGGTTTGCATAAACAATATTTATTATTTGTTTTTATTAAACATTCTGCTAATGAAATCAAATAACACTAGAAAAATTTAAGTTGTACATAATTTTCAATGCAATTTGGAACATAGAAGTCGTGATTTATAATAGTTGCAATAGATGGCACCACAGGTCGCTATTGATGTATGCAAGCAATCAATGTTTTCGTTTGATTGGTGGTGCAGTTGGTAGCTTACTAAAAGGCGACTTCGTATTCCTTCCGGACAGACTGAAAAACATTTACAGTTTCAAAAAAAATCTTAAACAATCATCATTATCATCCCAGCCTGTAGAAAGAAAAAAAAGGAAAAAAGAAAACATTTATTTGTGACAACATAGACAATAACAATAAAAATAAATCAATACCTAATGAGTTAACATGCGCGTGTCACAAAATAGTTGTGGGGTAGTTCCTACGCGGGCCCAGTGCTGATTGGGAACATCACACATACCATTGAATTTCTTCTCAGGTGTATGGAGGTTTATTCACGATGTTTTCCTTCACCGTAATTTTTTTTTCTCTTTTTTCCGAGGCTTAAGTGCACCTGTGTGACTATGCCAGCCTCATTGGGAGACTCGATGGCCAAATTCATCAAACACTGCTCCTGCTACGTCCAGATTCTCTGGCTGCAAAAGAATGCTTGATGAACTTTTATATTTGTACTGCATCTTGCGACACCGTACAACTCAAAATAACATTCACTGCCCCATTGAAAAGGTCTACATCATTTAAATAAGTCTCACGGTTATCCTTGGTCCGTATAAATAATAATAAAGCCTTTATTTCCCGAAATATTTACATTAAAAAGTAAAACTTTTAAAATTAGATATACAATTTAAAACAAAATAAAATAAAAGAAGGAACATTAAAATCTACACTAAAATAATCATAATATATCCCTAATTTCGGTATGCCTTCTGGCAAAGGCCTCCTCCAACTCCTTCCACTGCTTCCTGTCTGCCGCTATCCTTGTCCATTGGGGTCCTATGGTCAACCTCAATTCATCCTCCCATCTTACAGTTGTGCGACCTCGGCTTCTATAGCCATCCCTAGGGTACCAAACTGTCACCTGCTTGCTCCATTTCTCCTTTTTACAGCGGAGCGTATGTCCAGTCCACCTCCATTTAAGTTGGTCTATACGCGATAGGATGTCTGTTAGTTTCGTCTTATGCCTGATGTCTACACTTTTAACTTTGTCCAAAAGTTTCAATCCTAGCGTATACTCCTTTCCATTCCTCTCTGACATCTTGCTAGTCTGTCCCTGTGGTGTTTTGTCAAAGCCCAGGTTTCGCAGCCATATGTGACGCATGGTAGGATACAAGTATCAAAAGTCTTCTTTTTGATCTTAATACCCAGTTCTCTGCTTTTCATAATTTCTTTTATGAAAAGCAGAGAAATTATGAATTACTAGCTTTTGCCCGCGGCTTTGCTCGCGAGTACCATGAGTATTCCAAAGAACCAAGATATCAAGCAAGCAAGCATACAGGCAAGCAAGCAAGCATGCAAGCATGCAAGCAAGCATGCATGCACACAAGCAAGCAAGCGTGCAAGAAAGCGTGCAATTAAGCGAGCAAGCAAGCCCGACTAAACTTCAGGTAGATACGGTCCTTTACAGTATTTCTTTTATATACAATGTTTTTCACTATTCGAAAGCGGGCACTAAAATAACCAGGTTTGTTAATAATATAAAACCTATTATTAATTTCCCCTGTCCTGCATTAGGTATAATTCAATGTTTTCTTACCTTGTACGGAAACCTATCTACTTAGCATTGATATTATACATATTATTATTTTGTTAAGGTGTTGTGTGACCTAACCGTTAAGGAGTTATACCTTCCATCATCAGCTTATCTGAATAACCAGAAAGAATACAACTAAAGGTCTATACGTGCATATGATATTTAAAGAAACTTCCTATAACTCCTAACCGTTAAGGAGTTTAACCTTCCATCATCAGCTCATCTACATGAGATGATGTCTACCAGACGCAAACACTTAAATAGCTTGAGAAAATATATGAAAAACTTAAAGCGTGCCTACAAAATTTGAGGGTTGCCCTCAATTTCCCTAAGATCCCGTCATCAGATCCTGATTGAGTGACAATGGAACCATCTCAGGAGTATATTGTATTCTTTCGAATAAAAAAATAATTTTTATAATCGGTCAACAATTGACCAAGAAATCGGCGAACATACCTACATAAAAAAATACATAAAGTGGAATGCATAATCTCCTCCTTTTTTTGAATTCGGTTAAAGAAAGGGCTCTATTTACAGTGTGAATTTATGAATTTTGAAATTTTAGCTTTCTACAACCAGTAAAACGCAAAATCCCGTTTTTTCCCTTTCCCGTAAGAATTTCGGGAAATGCTTGCTTAGTGCTCCTCTACACTCCCCAAGGAACCCACTTGTCAAATTTCGTCTTTCTACGACCAGTAAAACGAAAAATCCCGTTTTTTCCCGTTCCCGTAGGAATTTTGAAAAATCCTCTCTCAATGCTCCTCTACACTCCCTAAACCCCCCCCCCTCCCCCCTCTCCCTCATCTCCTCGGGGGGATGGGCCTCGTTAGCATTGGTCTGCAATCCATCTAGGAGACGGTAAACTCCGAAATCAAGCCTGGGGGGATAGGCCTCACAAGCACTGATCTGCAACCTATCTAGGAGATGAGAAACTCTGAATATTTATTCTCAGCATTAAAATAGAATGCGGGCGCTGTTGGTAGGCAACGGTTTCCGGTATCTGTGGCGATGCAAAAAGGTGATGTGATGCGCCTTAAAGGGCGTTTTGCCATCAACGTCTTGTTGGCTTACGGTCAATCCACTGCATCCTTTCTACCGCCGGTTGTACCAGGTCCCTGGCCCATCGGATCCCGGTAGTATGGGACGAGAGAGTGAGTTTGCATCAGCGCAACCGCTTCCTCACTTTAAAAATATTCTCGCGCAGATGAACCTTGGCTTTTGTTGTTATGGATTCAGAGTAAAAGTCCTGTGGTGATGGGGCGATAGTGGTGGGAATTCGGATCGTGGTGACTCCGGTTCTTAGCTGTTTCCCTGCACATAGGCGGTCAGATGAGAGTGGTCGCTCCTGGGCTCGATTGGGGCGGGAGTACGGGTTCGGCAGCACATCTGATGACTAAGCAGCCCTATTCTGCAGCGCTCTGCTTACCCCTGCATAGGGGAGGGGCCTAGAAAAGGTGGCCTAAAAATAGTCCGCTTCACTTCTCACCCGGATGGCAAGCCGCGGTCATCGGGCACCAACCCTTTCGCGGTCGAAAAACAAATAAAGAATTTAAATCTACACCTAAATTATTCAACTTTGCCACCTGGAATGTTCGAACACTTTTGGACAATCCAACTAATTTATGCCCTGAGCGAAAAACTGCTCTTATTGCCAGGGAACTGCAAAAATACAACATTGACATAGCTGCCTTAAGTGAAACCCACCTATTTGATTGTGGTGAGCTATGTGAAGACCGTGGTGGGTACACTTATTACTGGATAGGCAAACCGTCACATGAAAGGGCGGGCAGTGGTGTTGGCTTTGCTATCAAGAACGAAATAGTAAAGACACTCGTCGAAACACCTAGAGGAATTAATGACAGGCTTATGACTCTCCGGCTACATCTTAGTTCTAACAAATTCCTCCACTTGATAAGTTGCTACGCCCCTACTATGTCTTACAGTGACGAAGACAAGCTAAAGTTCTATGATGACTTGAGAGCTGTCTTGAAAGGGATTCCTACCAGTGATAAAATTGTCCTTTTAGGTGATTTTAATGCTCGTGTTGGCTCAGAGCATCACGTCTGGAAGAGGGTTCTTGGTCGGCACGGAGTTGGGAAGTGTAACTCAAATGGAGAACTGCTACTATCACTGTGTGCAGAATTTAATCTGTCTGTTACAAACACGTTCTTCCGTATGGCCGATAAGTACAAGACATCCTGGATGCACCCGCGCTCCAAGCACTGGCATCTTATTGATTATGTCATTGTGCGGAGATCTGACTTGAAAGACGTGCTCATCACGAGAGCAATGCGGGGTGCTGAGGGCTGGACTGATCATCGGTTAATGAGGTCCAAGATCCGCCTCAGCTATAAGCCGCCTCGACGAGCAAAACATAAAATTCCAACTCGACTGGCCTTTGCAAGATTAGTAAACTCAGTGGAACTTCAAGAGGATTTTAATGCAGAGTTCAGCGAAACCGTTTTGAGGGAAACGGGCTCGGTGGATGATCATTGGCAATCGATGGCGCAGTCCATTCATAAAGTAGCCCAGCGTGTGGTTGGTAAGCCGGATAAGAAGAACCAGGACTGGTTTGATGACTCTGATGGTGAGATCATGTCGCTCATCAAGGAGGCAAGGGCTCTCCTGAAGAACTCACCGAACGACGCTCGTCGTAAAACCATTACCAAACTACTCAAGTCCAAGATACGGAACTTGAAGGATTGCTGGTGGACAGGGAAAGCACTGGAGTTGGAACACCTTGCTAACATCAAGCAAAGTGGACTTTTCTTTCAGTCTCTTAGAGCTATTTTTGGCCCGCGGCGCAAAAAAACTTCTCCCATATTCACCCGTGACAAATCTAAGAGGCTTACTGACCACAATGAAGTACTTGACCGCTGGGCCGAACATTTCCACGATGTTCTTAACCCAGTGGGCCATGATGCTGATCTTTTGTACATCAGTTCTCTTCCCTCCCATCCCTTAACTCCGGAGTTCGACAACCACCCATCTTTTGAGGAGTTTACTTTGGCGGTTAATCACCTTAAAAATGGCAAAGCAACGGGATCAGATGGTATTCCCGCTGAGCTCTACAAGTACGGAGGAGTTAGAGTTCGTAACGAGCTATATAATTTAGTTTTGCGTGCTTGGGACAGTGGCGAAATACCCCAAGCCTGGAAAGATGCCACTATTTGCAAACTCTACAAGGGAAAGGGTGATGCCTCCGATTGTGGATCACATAGAGGTATCGCTCTACTGAGTGCGGCTGGCAAGATATTTGCCCATATCATAAATCGCCGGCTTGGTGAGCTCGCTCGGCGTGTTTTGCCGGAGAGCCAGTATGGGTTCCGTCCGGGTAGAGGTACAGTCGATGCTATTTTCATTGTCAAACAGCTGCAGGAAAAGTCCCTTGAACAACACAGGCCCCTGAATATGTGCTTCGTTGACTTGGAGAAAGCTTTCGATCGCGTGCCAAGATCTGCTCTCTGGATAGTACTTGCGAAAGCTGGCTGTCCTGCAAAGTTTGTCGATTTAGTGCGCCAATTCCATGATGGCATGATGGCCAGAGTGCAGCACGAAAACAACTTTACAGACGAATTCCCGGTAACTAGTGGCGTCAAACAGGGCTGTGTAATGGCTCCAACTCTCTTTGCCATCTATTTCGCTGCTGTGCTGAGGGACTCATATTGTGACGCCGATGGACAGATCTGTTTAAGTGTCAGGACAGATAAGAGCGTTTTTGATTTAGGCCGTTTCAGAGCAAGGAAATCGGTAAAAGAGATTTCTATTGTAGATGCGCTGTACGCTGACGACGTCTGTCTAATGGCCGATGATGTCACCCGCATGCAAATTTTCTTAGACCATCTCCGGGAGTCGTGTCAAAGGTTTGGTCTAACCATAAGTACCTCAAAGACCCAAGTGCTTAAACAAGCCGCACGTGGTACCACACCAGACCCGACTTCTATATTTTTAGATGGGAAACCGCTAGAGGAGGTAACATCATTTCGGTATCTTGGCAGCTTTGTCCGTGACGACAATCGCCTCGAAACTGAAATTTCCTCACGGATTGCGAGAGCGGCGGCGTCTTTTGGATTGCTTCGTAGGAGAGTTTGGGACTCGCATGACCTATGCTTAAACACAAAAATATCTGTGTATAAAGCAATAATTCTGCCGATCTTGCTATATGCCTCAGAAACTTGGTGCCTTTATAGAAGCGACATAAAGCGCCTCGATTCCTTTCACATGAAGTGCCTGAGATCTATACTTCGCATCAAGTGGCAGGACCGAGTCCCAAACACAGAAATCCTCAGGCGAACCAATCTCAATGGCATTGAGTCATTATTAATTAAAGGACAACTTAGGTGGTGCGGACACATTGTGCGTATGGATGATGGTAGACTCCCTAAGGCCGTTTTCTACTCCCAATTAAAGGAGGGAAAGCGGACTCCTGGAGGCCAGTTCTTGCGTTACAAGGACGTCCTCAAGCGCCACCTCACCGCATGTAATATCCCATGTGAGAGTTGGGAAGATCTTGCGAAACAGAGACCAGAGTGGCGCAGCTCTGTAAATAAGGCTATTATGGATTTTGAAACGCATCGCTTAGAGCACCTGGATGCCAAGCGCCTTATTAAAAAGACCCGTCCGAGACCTACCTACACTTACACATACAATGATAGTGGTCAACTACATTGCGCACTTTGTAATAGAACTTTCAAAACAAAGTTTGGCTTTGCCAGCCATATTCGGGCACACAAGTAACAAATGAGCTTAAAGGTTCGCCTTTGTCGGACACGACATGGAGGACATCATCATCACACTCCCTAAGCAACCTACATGCCGAATTTCAGCTTTCTATGACCAGTAAAACGAAAAATTCTGTTTTTCCCGTTCCCGTGAGAATTTTGGAAAGTCCTCTCTCAATGCTCTTCTACACTCCCCAAACTACCTGCATGCCGAATTTCAGCTTTCTACGACCAGTAAAACGAAAAATCCCGATTTTTCCCGTTCGTGTGGGAATTTTGGAAAGTCCTCTCACAATGCTCCTCCACACTCCCCAAGCAACCTACATGCCGAATTCAGCTTTCTACAACCAGTAAAACGAAAAATCCCGTTTCTTCCCGTTCCCGTGGGATTTTTGGAAAATCCTCTCTCAATGCTCCTTAACACTCCCTAAGCAACCTACATGCCGAATTTCAGCTTTCTACGACCAGTAAAACGAAAAATCCCGTTTTTTCCCGTTTCCGTGGGAATTTTGAAAAGTTCTCTCACAATGCTCCGCTACACTCTCCAAGCAACCTACATGCCGAATTTTAGCTTTCTACGATCACAAAAACGAAAAATCCCGTTTTTTCCCGTTCCCGTGGGAATTTTGTAAAGTCCTCTCTCAATCCTCCTCTACACTCCCCAAGCAACCTACATGCCGAATTTCAGCTTTCTATGACCAGTAAAACGAAAAATCCCGTGTTTTCCTTATGACGTGAGAATTTCCGAAAATCCTTAAAACAGTTTTTTATTATTATAATTACCTACTTCTATGTCAAACTTGAAGAGTCTGGTAATTATAGTTCATTGGATCCGGTTGAATTGAATATATAAAACCCGTTTTTTCCTTATCCCGTGGGAATTTTGAAAAATCCTGAAATTGATGTTTTAACTAATATAATACCTACTTGTGTATCAAATTTGAAGAGTCTAGTTATTATAGTTACTGAGATGGGGTCACTCGGAATCGAATTTATAAATCCCGTTTTTTCCCGTTCCCGTGGGAATTCCCAAAAATCCTTCCTGAGTGGATGCCTACATTGTATAAGGTATCTATGTGCAAAATTTCAAGTCTCTAGATCCAGTGGTTTGGGCTGTGCGTTGATATATCAACAGTCATTTAGTTTATTTAGACATTTCAACCCCATCGCACCCCATCCAGGGAGATGGTATTTTACGTCCGCCACGTCGGATTTTAAAACCGTTGTTGTTTTCATAACCAGCGACCCGATAAACCATAGAAACAACACCCATGTTGATTTTCAGATTTTGTTACCCCTTTTCCCCCTTTTAGGGGTTGAATTCTCAAAAAACCTGAAACACGTGTTTACTCATTTATCATCAGGAGTACTTCTGTGAAGTTTCGAATAAAATAGTCGAACGCATCTTGTTTCCCCATACAAACTTTGGACCCCCGTTTCACCCCCTTAGGGAGTGAATTTTGAAAAATCCTTTCTTAGTGCACCCCTAGACCTTATAAGGAACCTACATGCCAAATTTGGAATCTCTAGGCCCAGTGGTTTGGGCTGTGCGTTGATATGTCAGTCAGTCAGTCAGTCAGTCAGTCAGTCAGTTTCTTCTTTTATATATATAGATTAGAAATTATGGTCCGTATACACTCCACCAAAAAATGTATCAAGTACTCAATCGTATCACCGTAAAGCTCATGGTAAATAACACATGTAAAATTGAACAATAATTAGTGTTCGACTCTGGTTCCCAGCTGTGCACCAAGAACAGCCTACGGCCGGGCATGGCTCCCTTTCGCTCGATAGCCGAGCTGGTGCAGACGCGCTGCCGCTTCGTGGTGCTGGTGTACTCGCCCGACTTCTTCGAGAGTCCCGACGAGCGGTTCTTCATGGATTACGTGCATGCGTGGAATATTGGTCAGTTGTAGTTGTATTTGAGTGGGCTGTAGTTGATGGTGACCAAGGATGATATAGACTGGATTGGCAGTCGCCATAGTACGGATCGGCCGCGGTTTTTGTAGTTCGATTATTAAATCTAGATGGCGCTGAAATATAGCCAGAGGCTTTGAAGGCAAAACAATAAGACTGCATGCAATATTTTTGAAAAATAATACATTTGTAGTAATATGAAACATCTGTAGTCTTATTGTTTTCCCTTCAAAGCCTCTGGCTATATTTCAGCGCCATCTAGATTTAATAATCGAACTACAAAAACCGTGGCCGATCCGTACTATGACGACTGCCAATCCAGTCTATATCATCCTTGATGGTGACTAACTTAAAACTTGGCGTGGTAGATCAAAATCAAATCAAAACGTTTATTCTGCAAGTAGGCCGCAAATGGCTATCATTGCCGAAAAGAATGCGCCGCAAAAAACTTTGCAGAAAGTCATCCTTTCAAGGGAGTATAAAATTTATTACTTGAAAATATATAAATTACGATTTAAAGTTAAACAGAAATTATTTTAAAAAACATATTGACGACAAACTAGCGAAAATGAGTTATGAATCGTAGTAGAGTTTGTCTAATTTAAAATGACGCGCGCCCAACCACCGCATTTACGCACATCTGCCAAGAGAAATATTTCTCTATTGTAGCTTAAATTGAGTTTCAAATCCTGTGCGTAAATGCGGTAGTGGGGCGCATCATTTTAAATTAGACAAGCTCTACGAATTACTGCAATTCATAACTCATTTTCGCTATTTTGTTCCTTACGCCAATTTAGATTACAGTCGTCGATATACATAATATGTATAGGTCCCTTAGTTAAGAAACTGAAACAAAAAATTTGTACATTCAGTGGAAGTGTAGACTGCTTCCACTGTTAAAAAATAAAAAAGAAAAAAATTATTAGAGATAGTCTTCCAATGTCAATAAATGTCTACTCCATGATACTATATGACTTTGACTTTGCTCATGTCCAGGCTCGAACCAGCGGCGGCTGCTGCCGTGCATGTACCGGTACTGCGAATTACCACCCCACTACAGCTTCTACCACAACCTGCACTTCAACTCTACAGCCTACAACTTCTGGGACCACCTCGGACGCTTCCTCAACCCCCAGCCGGTGCCCAGGTAAACCCTCGACCATCTAAACAAGAGACTGTGAGGGCCAGACCTTCGTTAACCCTTTCAACGCCAACGACACTTATAGGTGTTACAAAGTACAGTATCAAAGTGATCTTGACACAATGACATAAGATTCAAAGCAGGTTTACGTCAGTGGCGATCCTTACATAGAAGCCCAAAAGCCGGGCTTGCCTTATAAATCTCAAATCAAGATTAAAAATAAAAACCAAACCTCGTCCAAACGAAAAAAGTTCTAATAAAATCACTTTCATAATAACGCGCTTTATTTTACGTAAAATACCAAGAATTGCATAACAAATCCGCTGCGCGGCCCAGCGGCGCTGTACGGCGGCCGACGCGGCGATAGGCGATAGTAGCGACGTTATAAATAGCATGACATCTCGCTCGCTCTTGTGGGCTTTTACGGGGCTTCCAAACGCTCTCTTCATACTTAGGAAAACGCATATACTGCGCTTTCTTTGCAATTTTGAATCTGGCTTACGGTGTGAAGTTTGCTGCGTTTGGTTTAGAACGCGAGTGCGCGGGCGAGATGAATAACTTCACGATTGTTTATATCGAATCGTGGGCCATGCCATGCAAGGCGTTGTAAAATGCGTGAATTTTTGTAATTACAAAATAAATAGGTATTCTTGTTTTAGTGCGTTGCGTGTGAGAATGAGTCTGTTAAATTTAAAATTCTGTCTAGTAATAGAATGAAGTGTGCTTTGGTAAGCTTGCCCAAACTGAGTAAAGCGGCAACAAGATGGATTTACCTACATTAAATTATAAAAAAATACTAAAACCTATCTCTCGGCTTGCCATAGCCTGATACCCTAGGCACGCCACTGGTTTACGTTTTGTCGAGGCGTGGCGGTGAAAGGGTTTAAGCCAAGGACGATTAACCCAAGAGTATAAGCCTGCTCTAGCCAGTTTCGCTGTAGAATTCTCTGTATCTGAGTTCAAGGCCTGGTTTCAGAGCTTAGAACAGGAACAGGCGAGACGGCACGACTATGATTTAGCTTCAGCTTCATTGGCAGGCCCTCGGGTCGTATCGTATGCCAAAAATGCGTGCCGTTCTCGGAACGGACTTCATGGTCACACCCCTCTCAGACAGACGCTGCTTCAATCATCTCATCTGTCAAGATGTAAGAGGCCACAGTATTACCACTTATATAAGTTACGCCGATGTACCTGCGCAGAAAACTTATTTTGATGTGGAGCGAGAAATTTTCAGCCAATCATAGCACACCACGCGTACGTGCGTCACGTAACTGTCCACTATTGGTTGTTTCTCTGTCATGTATTGTTTTCTAGTGGTTAGCAACCAAGCTTGTTTATGCTGCCATGTCATAACAAAGATTGAGTAAATTCGGTAAAGATTCCATTGATATTTTATTGTGCTATTTTATACAATAAATTCGATGCCTCACGTTAGAAAAACCTCACATGTACAGCATGAGTCCGTGTTGTTCTTGTATTTGAAGCCATAAATAAGGTAAAATAATAAGGTGTTAATGTCATTGGTATGATCACGTTCGGTTTCAGTCGGTGTTAGGTTGCACTATTCTGCGTAAACAATTATTGCCGATGTGACTTATATAAGTGGTAATACTGCACATGTGAGTACAGAGTAAAATCTGCGGAGGAGTAAGCGCGAGGTGATGACTGTATAAGATTTCTTAAAATTAATACATCATCATCATCATCATTTCAGCCTAAAGACATCCACTGCTAAACATGGGCTTTCTCCAAGGCTCGCCAAACAGATCGGCCCTGCGCCATCCGTATCCAATGCGTTTCCGCCACCTTAACCAGGTCGTCGCTCGCATCTTGTTGGAGGCGTACGATCGGCCCAAGCGCCGGCTTACCAGTTTCAAAACAAATTTGCTTGCAGCCGTTGAAGTTCATTGGTATGGACTGGTATGGACAGATGACTAGCCACTGCACGCAAACTGGGCCTTTAAGGTGTCAAGCTGGCGTCTGGGCCGATTGTACCTACACTGCAAAATTAATACGAAAATACTTTTTTCTGCTGAAGGTACTTTTGTTGAGTAGTCAGCAAACGTATTCCAGATGTGGACATTAAGCCGAAATCGGGTGATAGGACAAGTCAGTGTGCAAAATGTAATAATAATTCTAAGTAAAAAAGAAAGGTAAAGATTTGTAGCAAAGCAAAGTATTTTTCTAAATGCGTATAGTTTTTAAAATACGTAATTTAGATTTCTTAATTCAAACCAAATTTCAAGTCAATCCGACTACTATAACGTGGGTGAAAATTAACTTCCAAGATTTGAACTAAAAAAAAATACGCTACCACTGAAGATCCGAGCTTAGTGGCATGCTATGGGACAGACTGACGATGATGATGTTACATATCCACATATGTGCATACAAATGCAAAATATTGGTCAGATCAGCCCTCATTCCAGCCATTGTTGATAACCTTTTGCATGGAAATTCTCGCAGACTCTTATTCCACCACAACTCTAAACCTAGAGTCTCTATCAACAGGGTACCAGCGCTCAAGTTGCCGTCGTCAACGCTCAAAATACAAGAATTGTCAAACGACAGCCGGAGCAATGGAAGGTGGAAGGTAGCGAACGGGCGGCAAATCGCATACGAGACCCAGGAGCCGAGCTCACGCAGCATCACGTTTCCCAGCGTCCCTTCCGCCAGCAACATCGATCTCAGCATCTCTGCTTCCACAGACTCCCTCGACTCCCGCCCCGTAGAAACCGGCTCGATCGGCGGACCCAGCGGACCCATTACCAAGAAGAAGAACGGCATCACTAGTTTATTCAGGAAACCCTTTAAAATATTCAGCAAGAACAAAAATAGCAAGAAAATGCTTATTTCGAATTGACTGAGCGTTTCGTCTCGATGGATCTAGATTGGCGCCATAGTGCGTTCAACAATGGCTTATGGATTGTAATAAATTAAGCATGCTAACGGCTCGGCCACGACTTCGAGTTTAGCGGCGCGGCGAGCGTTTTATCAGTTCATTGCGTGTGCCGCCAGGTAACCACTGTACGGCGAGCGTCTCGGCCGCGCAATGAACACAGAAAACGCTCGCCGCGTCGCTAAACGCGCGAAGGCGTGGCCGAGCCGTAAGCAACATGTTTGGGGTTTGAACCTAATTTATGCATAAGAGGCAGCCAAGGTAGTTTATTTACGCGTCTCGCCCTAAGGTTGGGAACAGGCCTCCCCTGTTTTTCTTTTCTTTTTGGCCTTGGCATGCCTTCGCCGTTCTTGCCGCAGGAGCTCTAATCGATTGGTGTGGTAGGTTTGGGGTCGATAAACGATTGATCGATGCTACTGTCCGACGTCGATCGATTGGTGTGGTAGGTTTGGCTGAGTCGTAGGTGCAGAAATTGTTGATAGACGTCGACCAACCCACCCCACCATCTACCGACGATCGAATGATTGCTGCGGTAACGCCTTAATTATCCTGCCATCTCCTTTGTGTGCCTGTTCTCAGGTGCATATCGCATGGAGCCAAGTTTTTGGTGCTTGTTGCCCAGCGATTCAAATTCTAAGCGGTCATGTCTTGGAATGTCTGCAATGAGTTGTAGAGCAGATCTGTCATTTTGATTCCACCAGGCCTCTGAATAGGAAACTTTTTTAAAGATAGCCTGCCTATGCTGCAGTGCGATAGCATAAGCTTCACAGACAATAAGAACAAATGTTACTATTACTATATTAACAAAAAACCTTATAGACTAAACATATCTCGGTGACTATTGAGTCATTCAAAAATTGGCAAAAATTTTTACTGTAAACGTCCTAACCAGGCTAAGAGATATGTCACCCACATGCATTTATTTCAAACTAAACTTATTTAATGTGATCTGTAATAGTCACCAACCAGAGACCTTATTGTGTAACGCACTTGGAATCAAAATCGGTTTCACCATTTATTTCTGTCAAACGAAATAGGATGAAGGTAGAAAGAGATGATTATACACGCGTTGCACAATAACTCCTCGGGTAAGACGTGAACAAAATTATCTATGTGCAATGTAGAAGTATCTGTTTTAAATGTTACATCACGAAGGATGTTCGAAACGGGAGGTGATAGAATTGTGATAATTTTTTACATATTTTTTGCCGCCAATTTCGTTTACAAAGTCATGGTTGCCTAAAACTGCTACATCCCGCGAAAACTTTCTACTTTCCTGGGATGTAAGTAGCCTATGTTAATCAGGGATAACGTAGCTGAATCAATGAAGGGATTTTTTATCCACGACTTACAGAGTCATTATTATATTACTAGCTGATGCCTGTGGCTTCGCCTCAGCCGAAGTAGATTAAACGTATTTTCCCGTGGGAATGAGATATTTTCCAGTGGTAAAAAGTAGCCTATGTCACTCTCTAGCCCTTCAACTATGTCCATACAAAAAATCGCGGCAATCCGTCGCTCAATTTTGACGTGAAAGAAGAACAAACAAACAAACACACTTTCACATTTATAATATTAGTATGGATATACAGCTAGGAGTATAAAACACGCTTTGGTAAATCTGCTTCGAAGTTAACTTCTAGAATTTTTCTGGTGTACAGTCCAGGACTTTATTTTGAGACCAATTTAAGGATGAAATGTACATTTTTGTACGATAGTTGAAAGATTTTATTTAAATTGGTTTAAAATTAAATTAGTTAGTCGTTGTTGCCCAGGGTGTACCAGAACCAGGTGTTACATTTCCTCAAGAGGCCTTACGCCTCAGATACGTTGTTTCCGACGTCGCACCCCACCTTATGTGTACCTAAGCGACCAATGTTAACTTCTGTGAGACATATTTTAGGCGAATCAAGTACCTTTAAAGAAGAAAGGCGCGTAGAATTCGATCAAGCTTGTCAATTTTTATTTACACACTAGCTATTGCTTGCAACGTCATCTGTCTCGTGGGAAACGTACACGTTTCCAGGGAAAATAATTATAGTCTATGTTACTCGCTGATAATGTAACCTTTTAGGGGAAAGAATTAAAAAAATAGGTTAAACAATTTTCGAGTTTATCCATTATGAAATTTATGAACAAATATACACACAATCAATTTTATTTTCTTATAGTACGTATTAGTTTAGGTTAGATGAAACAATGAATCCTTAAAAGAATTACTTTATGCTTTGATCAATTATAACTGTAGATCCACAGTCGCGCGCCCGAAAATGTCCGAAGTGGCCTTCTTTTTTCTCAGTACGTTGCGTGAAATTGTCAAGTTTAGCTGTCAAGTGTCAACCGAAATTCGACTGTAATGAAGTAAAGATTGGGTTCAAATTTCTGTGTAGGTGATGATTTTAATTGTTATGCAAACAAATAAAAAAGTTCGGACATTTTTTGAAGGGGATTTTGTTCGGCAATGTGTATCTTCAGTTATAATTGATCAAAGACTTTATGTATAAACTAAAAATCATTTGCATATCAATTGCAAAGGATTGTGAAACTGACGGTGCTAAAGCTTGTATAGTTCCGCATTTTATTGCAATTTATTTAGATTAAGTATAAATATTTTTACATCACATGCTGCCTGCAATATGTAAATACCTCATTTATAAAATACCTACCTACATAAATAAGCTAAGTGACATTTGAAGATTTTTATTTTCTTTTTTCGCGCATTTTCAAATTTCTTCCAGTTTGATCTGAGTAATACAATCTTATTCAAATATTAATTATTAACTACCCCCTTGTCAATGTGAGTTTTATATGTATACATTTAAAATTTCTGAAAATAATAAATAATGTTTTGTCTAACACATTTCAGTAGTTGTGTTTTGAACTTTATTAATAGTGAATAGGGTATTGGACACCATCAATTTACATCTTTTTTAAGCATTGTCAAAACTCTATTCCTGTAAGCTGTGATGTCTCTTATTTGCCAACTTATTTGAATAACAAATTATTCGCTTCAAAAGAAGTAATTTTTTTAATTTTGCCTTTGATCAATTATAACTGTAGATCCACAGTCGCGCGCCGGAAAATGTCCGAGCCAAATGAGCGCCACTTTGATAAAAGTGGCCTTCTTTTTTCTCAGAACGTTGCGTGAAATTGTCAAGTTTAGCTGTCAAGTGGAGTTTTGCCACCACCGAAATTCGACTGTATTGAAGTAAAGACTAGGTTCAAATTTCTGTGTAGGTGATGATTTTATTTGTTACGCAACCAAATAAAAAAGTTCGGACATTCTTTGAAGGGGATTTTGTTTGGCAATGTGTATCTTCAGTTATAATTGATCAAAGAATTTTGCAATCAATTGAAGTGTTTTTTATTGGAATTATTGTTTGACGCATTCACTGCGGAGAACAGGTATAATGCGTTTTTGTGACTCTCCTAGTGACGCTGTCATAGTTTGGCACTCATTTGAACGTACATGTGCGTTTGTGGCACCTAAAGAAGACTCGAGTCTGGCAGCCGGGAGCGAATGCGTTAATACTGTCAACTTATTTGTGTGCGAATGTGAGTTATCCTAATACAGACCGAAAAAATGTTTTATATCGACTGAAATGTGCCAGTGTTCTATTCGATAATTTTCACGCTCGGTTCTCATACATTTCAACGTCATCCATATCTTTGCAAATCCTAGACTATGCCGTGCCTGTAACGTAAGCGTTCGTTCTATTGATAATCTGTACGTAACTTGTCATAATAATGTTTAGTGTTCATTTATTTTCTCAATTACTTAGTTATAAAGATTCCATTCTAGTGGATGTTGCATGTTTGCTCTGTTTCCAAATGCCTGGCATACCGCGCGTATTTTCATCAGCAATTAAGTTTTTGAATGCGATCGATTAATGAGTGATTAAGCTCCAAATGCACATACAGAGGAGGCGTGGCGTGCGGTGGCGCTGACGGTTGTAATATTCTAACTTGTATGAACGAGTTCGCGGTACGGTACCGCACAGCCTTTCATAGAAGTTAGAATCACAGATATATATACACATAGATAACGCAAATGCATCTACTTCGCGTTCCGAACCCCGAAAGGCGTCGGGTTAGCCGCCGCTACTGACAGTTCGCGTGCGTCAGTTGTTGCAGCCGGACGTCCGCGAAAACTAAGAAAATGCCTCGTTGCGTTGTAATTAAGTGTAATTATGTATGTGGTTTGAATTTCCCATCACTAAATTTCGGCTGTGACGTCACAGCAGTGTTAAAAATTCGACACGCTTGGTTTCAATACAAATCGTGAGCATTGCGTTATCTATGTGTCCATCTATATCTGTGGTTAGAATATTACAACCGTCACCGCCACCCCTCCGCTGTCTGTGTGCGTTTGAAGCTTAATTGATTTGAATTGGCGCCGCCCTTTGGGTCACTTTACTTCTTGGTATGGCTACGTTTCGACATACGTAATTTACAATTTACATTTTATGTCTTAGATATTTTTACTCATTTAATTTTACATTAGGGGCGGTAAAGCTAGATTTACATGTAACCTTCCATTAACCTTTTTCCAGGCCCCGTCTATTTAAATACGCTACAGCAAAATTAATCACAGTGTTGTATTGTTTACCTATTTATGCAGGATTAATTTAAAAGTGTATATCACACTTTAAACAATTTCAATTTTCTACCATATTGTAAAGGTAGCAAGGTCGAATCTTTGTGTAGATTTATGTGGTCGCTATATGCACTATGCCTGGAAAAGGGTTAAACTGCTGAAATAAGGACTCATCACAACTGTAAAATATTGCGTCAATACAAAGAGTTTATAATTGTATACATTTTTAAGAGAAATTTTAATCATAGTTTTGTATATCAAGCCTTAAATTTATAAGGGGATGCAATGTCCACTATAGTCAATGTGTAACGTTCGTGGCACGCAGGGCTATAAGATGTAGGAACAAGTTGCGCATGATACCGGAAATCTCAAATGGCGTAAAGGACAAAAATGCAAAATGCGAAAGTGAGTCTTAAATGCCATCGTATACAGCTTTTTTTTCCCTATCGCATTTTTGTCCTTTACGCCATTTGAGATTTCCGGTATCGATATTGCACGTTCCCTTTCAATTACGGGCCTTATGAATGGGCACAGGAATAAATAAACGGAACAGAATAAAAGCTTCCGAACAGAGCTCGAAATTCTTACCTATTATCATAGGGTTGTCACTCGGTAAAAAAATAAATAATTTAAAATCAAAATATTTTATTCAAACAAGTACTTAAGTATGTAATATCTGTATATCTACAACACTACAACAGGTAGGCATCTTTAAAAACAACCGAACACCCGAACTATGTAGCTAAATGCTAAACGGTCGCGTCGTCGCTGGCGGCACACCTGAACTTTGTCTACTCACTGAGCTAGTTCAAACCGGTTTGTCTCCGAGCGGGCGCCGCTGCACGCCCCCCCCCGTCCTGTCTGTGACAGGTCACGCACACATATATTGTGCGTGTAGTAGTGTAATGCGTGCGCGGCGTTGTTTGTATCTTTTATTCTGTTACGTATCTATGTTACTTTTATAAGTATATATGTATCTTTTATAAGTGCAAGGGAGTACGCAATACCCGACCCGACCTCACTCGTAAAGCTCCAAACGCACACACAGCGGAGGCGTGGCGGTGACGGTTGTAATTATTCTAACTTGTATGAACGGTTGTGCGGTACCGTACCGCGAACTTGTTCATACAATCTAGAATATTACAACCGCCACGCCTCCGCTGGCTGTGCGTTTGGAGCTTTATAACCCCGCGTGCCACGAACTTTCTGTTGAGCTATACTTTTTATTCGTCTAGCATTTATTCGTAAGCTGTTGTAAGGTGTTAATAGTCCAGTGGTTAAAACGTAAAATGCTCCGCATAACTTGATACTAATAACGCCATTTTGAAAGCAGCATAATTTTTACAATGCTGACTATAGTGTATGTTTTACTATGACTGAGCAGCCAGGCCTTATATTACGAAATTCGATTTTAGAACTTCGTATCTTGTCGTCCCGTCCACGTTCAGTAACAGACGAATGAAAGGGATGGAATGATAAGAACTTCGAATTTCGTAGTTCCCCCAGGCTCAAATATTTTGTGCGTAAGTAAATGAAATTTATAAGGGCAGTTAAATTGTCCCTAGTGCCTTCTGTTACCGTACGCATGCCAATGTAGTTATACTCTGCATATAGGGTAATTTGACCATTTTAATGAACGTTTTACAATAAATATTTTATTTTAAACGCTATTTTATTTGTTCATCGATAGGTTGGATAATGTTCGAGGTAAGTTTGGTCCCCTTGCCCTTTATTGGCCCCCTGTTCCGCTTTCACGTAAATCTTCATGAAGGGAGTCTTTGTATGAAGGCACAGTCATGTCTATCTTGCACGTTTGTTGGGGGAAATGCAAGGTACAGTATTACCACTTATATAAGTTACGCCGATGTACCTGCGCAGTAAACTTATTTTGATGTGGAGCGAAAAATTTTCAGCTAATCATAGCACACCACGCGTACGTGCGTCACGTGACTGTTCGCTATTGGTTGTTTCCCTGTCATCTATGGTTTTCTAGTGGTTAGCAACCAAGCTTGTTTATGCCGCCATGTCATAACAAAGATTGAGTAAATTCGGTAAAGATTCCATTGATATTTTATTGTGCTATTTTATGCAATAAATTCGATGCCTCACGTTAGAAAAACCTCACATGTACAGCATGAGTCCGTGTTGTTCTTGTATTTGAAGCCATGAGGTAAAATAATAAGGTGTTAATGTCATTGGTATGATCACGTTCGGTTTCAGTCGGTGTTAGGTTGCACTATTCTGCGCAAACGATTATTGCCGATGTAACTTATATAAGTGGTAATACTGTAATAGGTTGTAATTCAACGATATGGACCTCCTCTCATTTAAACTCTTGGTCGGTTCCTCACTAAATGCTCCTCTCATCCACTCAATGTTAAACAATGTTAACCCCTCGTAGGTTTAACACACGGATCAGTGCCAAATTTAACCTTTTCAACGCTCTGTCAAATACAACAGCTCTCGCTCATACGCAGTGACATCGAAATGTCAAACGCGAAGTTGAACCCTACAGAAATATTAGTCCCTATATTAGTCGTTGGCGTAGAACCTGCGGTGCTGATATATGTGTCGTTGGCATCGAAAAGGTTAAGGTATTATTTTTCCATTTTTATTAGTACCATAAAATTGGCTTCATATCAAACAGTTGAGACTATAGAATGCACGTTTTTTTTTCACTTCCCGCTTACGAGGGGTTACCCCCCTTTACCTTTGTGTTTGTATCGTTATTTTTTACGATAAAGGGTTTTTATACATACAAACAAGAGAACAATGATCTAAATCCTATTTATATTTTTTATTTAACTTGCCATGTTTGTTAAGGTCAAACTTAGGCAGCCGAATTTCACCAACTTTAGCAATAGGATTGACTTTAAATTCGCTACGGATACAGTTAGCAAAAAAGTTTGTACAAATAATGTTCTTTTTTTAAGCTGTGTAATGTTATTAAGTAAAACAAAAACTAACGTTTATAAATATGTATTTTCTATCAAGATATATACACGCTGTAGATCCGTACCAGGTGGTCTGCGCCTGCGCTGGCCAGCAGCATCTCTCTGTCCTCGTCTTTCGGCTTGAAGCTTAACTTACGAACGGTCATATGATGCGCGGCACTGCAATCACAATAATTGCTAAATTATTACCTATACCTATTACTAATTAGCTTTTGTCCGCACCTTCATCCGTGCAAATAGTAGATTGTACAACATAAGCATAAAACGAGTCATAGGTAACGCCACCAGAGTTGAGGCCATGCACACAACCACATCTCATGTAATGACAGCGGGATTTTGACGTTGTGTTGTCGTTAAACGTCAACACAACGTCAAAATCCCGCTGTCATTACATGAGATGTGGTTGTGTGCGTGGCCTCAACTCTGGTGGCGTTACCTCTATCACCCGAGACGTTCATTGTAGCCACCCGAGCCGGTACGCGAGGGTGGATAGACACGTCGAGGGAAAATGGGATTGAAGCTAGAGTTTTACACTCCTTTTCACTTCGATTGCAAGAAAACAGCAACATTGAAAATAAATGTTCATTTACTAGCTTTTATTTTTAATGCATAGCAATTTCTATATAGTGAAAGTAGATTTGCCTAGTTTTATTAATTTCGTAATATATTATTACGTATTATTATTATTAAAACACACCGGTTATAAGAAAAACGAGAAACTTATCTAATATATAAAAATCTCGTGTTCGTGTTTGTTATCGAACTCCTCCGAAACGGCTCAACCGATTATTATGATTTTTTTTTCTATGTATTAGGTAGGTAGGTCTGAGAATTGGTCGTAGGCTATTTTTTATACCTACCCCCATTCTTCGCGGACGGAGTCGCGGGCAACAGCGAGTATTTTATAAATTTCTATTTGTTCGTGGCTGTTTGCGCCTGGTTGCTTTGGTCTTAGACGAGGATTATACTTTATGCACTACAGCACAAAAAGTAATTTTATGCAGCTCACGTCCAGCATAAATACGAACTTTACGAGCTTGTGAAGTGATAAAATTAATTAAAATTGATCTCACTCCTTATCTCCAAAACTATTGCACTAAGTAGACGTTATCTCAATACAGTCTTGGCACATTTTTTACAGATACATGATGATTATTACACACACGTGATGTGCCCCATTGTTTCAACCTCTTCGCCAAATTCTGCAATCTTTCTTGTCCATTTTAGTAAATCTATTGCTACCTACCTGTAATCCAACTCCTTAAGGAGCGTCCATTGTTGAACATCAAACGAGTAGAAGCCGATCTTTCCCGAGTCCAACCCGACCGCGACCACGTTGGGGCTCAGTGGTGCGAAGGCAAGCGCCGTTATTGAATCCTTCGGGAGCTCCAGTGGCGTCCCTAGGAGGGCGTAGTCGCCGAGAGACGTGGAGGAAGGCTCAGCTTTAGACCATACGCAGACCTGGAATAAATGATTATTTATATTTATGTACGCAGTGTAGGTAGGCCTCCAATAAGATGGAGCGACGACCTGGGCCCAATTGCATAACAAAGTACAACTATTACAAGCGGAACTCTCACTTCAGTTATATTAACTAGAAAGGGAGTTCCGCTTGTAAAATAAGTTGTACTTTGTTATGCAATTGGGCCCTGGTCAAGGTTACTGGAACGCGTTGGATGCGGATGGCGCAGGTCCGATCTGTTTAGCGAGCTTTAGCCTATGTTCAGCAGTGGACGTCTTTCGGCTGAAATTATGATGACGATGATGATTTATTTATGTCATGCGCGAAATTACATTTGAAATCTACCATGAGCTTTACGGCGAAGGAATAGAAAGTGAGGAAGCCTGTGCGCATCAGAGAAGGAGTCCAATTCAAGGTGTGTGAAGTTCCCAATCCGCAGTGGACCCGCGTGGGATCTAAGCCCTCTCATTCTGAGTAGGTTTTGTGGGACGTAAGCTGGCATGCTGACGATGACGAATGCAGTTTGGGATCTTATTGTTGATTTAACTCACCTTGCCTTCCCTAGAGCCGGTCCCAAACACACTAGAATCGCTTGCCCACGCGCAGCACCAAATAATCCTCGTGTGAACCCCATTAGTCTTGTCCGTGTTCGCGGCCAGTTGGAACTGGTTTCTACCGGTTCTGGTGTGGAGGTACCAGGTGCGGTCCCGCGATACAGAGAGGAGGTGCCGGCTGTCCGGGCTGAAGGCGAGCTGGGTGATAGTCAGCTGGTGGCAAGGTAGCTTCTGGATCTGGTGCCAGGTCGACGTTTCCCTGGAATTTTTGGATCTGTTAAAAGCGTGTAGAAACATACCCCGGCTACTAATGCACTCGGCGTCAAAAAAAAAATCAAATATACGGTGACACACACCGGCAGAGCGGCACACCGTATTTGATTCAGTGTTATAGAGCGCGCTGGGCACGCTCCGTCGGCGCCCCGCGCTCTCGGTTTGTTGTGGCCACGGAACAGAAAAAACTAGTGGAAGTGCCATGAGTCCCGTTTTGTATCGAAACCAGGTGTGGCAAAACTCACACATACACACTTGCAATGCAATACATTGAAATCTTAGCAATCATTGGTCGTAGCTTCTATTCAAAAAAGTCATAACTTCTGAATCCGGTAACACAATTTAAACTTTACTACCACGGTATAACGTTGAGAGTAAATTACAAGGGCATGTAAGTAAAATTGCATACAAAGTGCTGCTGTCTTTCATCGAGTAGCTGAATTAAAATGACAGGTGTCAAAGCAAAGTTCTGCTACACGCCGTTAGAGGTCGTTAAAATATTCCATTGAATAATGAACTCTATGAGATAGGGTTTTGGGTTCATCACGACTGAAAAATAATATTCGTCAAGGATCGTAAATCATCGTAAATACTAGTGGTGGGCAGAGTACATTTTATGAGAATATCGATGTAATTCATAGGTCAATAATCTCTATCTAATATATAAAAATCTCGTGTCACGGTGTTTGTTACCGAACTCTTCCGAAATGACTTGACCGATCTTTATGAAACTTTTTTCTCTGTATTCGGTAGGTCTGAGAATAGGTCGTAGGCTATTTTTAGGGTTCCGTACCCAAAGGGTAAAACCGGGAACCGTATTACTGAGGCTCCGCTGTCCGTCCGTCTGTCTGACTGTCTGTCTGTCTGTCACCAGGCTGTATCTCGGGAACCGTGATAGCTAGAGAATTGAAATTTTCACAGATGATGTATTTCGGTTGCCGCTATAACAACAAATACTAAAAAATGGAATAAAATAAATATTTAAGGGGGCTCCCATACAACAAACGTGATTTTTATAGATAATTGTACGGAACCCTTCTTGCGCGAGTCCGACTCGCACTTGGCCGGTTTTTTTCTAAGACACAAGAAAACACCGTGTAGATTAGTTTTAATTTTTATGCCCGACAACTAGGAAACGGAATGAAAATTCAACTTTAAAGGCCACCACAAACCGGGAATAAAATATACGGTGACACACACTGGCAGCGCGGAACACTGTATTTGATTCACTGTTATTAACCGCGCTGTTGCGTCAGCGCCCTGCGCCCCCGCTTTGTTATGGCCTTAACACTGAATACTCAGAAATAAACATCGATAATTTTATCGACAACACCTCCGCTCTTTGCGAGTAGCGGAATGTTCCGGTCTCACAAATTTCCGTGACACAGACAAAAATCGACGTTATCGTATTAGAATAAAGTCTATTTTTATATTACGCATTTCTAAAAAATGTCTTACGGAATAGAAAAAATATAAATTAAAATGAAATACTACTTTCCGATGATACGAAATACCACAATGGGTGACGTTTTTGGTGCGGCTATCATTTTTACACTCTAAAACTGAACAATAAGGCATATTTCCTCAACTTTTCTCTATAATTGTCGTTTTGATTGCACAATCGCCCGACACAAGCCTCTGCGCGCAACTGAGCCGGTTGCGCGCAAGTTATGCGGAACTCCGCATAATTGTGCCACACTCGACATGACTGCATAACACTTCTATAGTTTTTTCTGTTCTGTGGTTGTGGCCTTAAGATGGCACACCATGTACACGTATCTAGTGCGCCATGTTCCTTACAGTTTCATTTATTACAACTGGTGCGCCGGCCTTAACTCTGTGATAAAAAGCCTTCTTAACTTTGATCAATTATAACTGAAGATAGACATTGCCGAACAAAATCCCCTTCAAAGAAAGTCCGAACTTTTTTATTTGTTTGCATAACAATTAAAATCATCACCTACACAGAAATTTGAACCTAGTCTTTACTTCGTTACAGTCGAATTTCGGTTGACACTTGACAGCTAAACTTGACAATTTCACGCAACGTACTGAGAAAAAAGAAGGCCACAATTATCAAAGTGGCGCTCATTTGGATCGGACATTTTCGGGCGCGCGACTGTGGATCTACAGTTATAATTGATCAAAGCTTCTTAAGGAACTTTTATAAAAAGGTGTATGGATACCACCCTTATCTATACCCCTCTAAATTCCTTCTTGGCACTTTGGGTTTCAATTCCTTGAAGGTCAGGCGCAATTATAGTCTAAGGAGACAAATTAAGGAATTTGCGTGTCGAGTTCTGCGAGGGGATGCAAATTGTCTCGAGCTTGTAGAGCAATTGGTGAGATTATTGATCCCAGAAGTACCCAAGATAACTTTGAGAGCACGTATGCGCTCCCTGCTGGCGGTACCGGCGTCGCGCACCGTGTCGCGCAGAAGCTCGTCGCAGCCGGAGTGTGATGTATTTGCGGGGCGTTGGGCTACCGTGTGTCGCCAATGCCTGGCGTTTTGTGAGATGATGGATGACAGGCAAACCAGTGTTCCTACTTGATTCCTTTTCTTTTTTTTTTGCTTTTTGTGTTTTTTTATTTTGTTTGATTTAATGTTTTATGTAGTTTCACAGTGTATTAGTGTAATTACTGTAATGCTGTGTAAATAAATTTATGTGTAATAAATTAAATAACTTACCACAGAAGGATCGCGGCGTGTTCCCTCGTCGTGGCCTTGCAGGCCGAGGCGAGGAGCGAGCCGTCGGCCGCCGCCGCCAGGGCGAACACTTCATACCCGTGCCCGTAGAGTTTCTGCTGCTCCGGCCATAGCGTGTGCTGCATCAACGTCTCTTCTGTCGGAGGCTCTGGAATAGAGTACTAGCTCATGCCTGCGGCTTTACCATGGGCAACTAAATAAAAAGCCTACTTCATGCCGCAGGAATTCGCAAAAATCCTTTCTTTGTGAACATCTATTTATCCTCAAGAATTCTACCAATCAAGTCTAGCTGCAGTGGTTGCTATGCGTTGTCTGTCCGCCAGTCAGTCATGTTCATGGAATAGAATAAACAAGAGGAAATGTCATAATCATAAGTCCTGGTTTGTACCGAAACCTGTGTCGCTGGAAATGCTCATATGCGCATTTGAAACCTAAATGATTATTAGTCGTAGCTCCTATTCGTAGCGTATATCGTTGAGTCTATTGTACAGGTATGTATGTATAATATGCTGCCATCTAGTGTGGAATAACGGGAAAATAATTGCAGCAATTTATAAAAATATTACTTTCCACCCGATAGATGTCTCTAAATTCATCATCGTCATCATTTCAGCCGAAAGACGTCCACTGCTGAACATAGGCCTCCCCCAAGGCTCGCCAAACAGATCGGCCCTGCGCCATCCGCATCCAATGCGTTCCCGCTACCTTCACCAGGTCGTCGCTCCATCTTGTTGGAGGCCTACCTACACTGCGTCTTCCGGTCCGCGGACGCCACTCGAGAACATTTCGGCCCCATCGGCCGTCAGTTCTACGGGCGATGTGCCCTGCCCACTGCCACTTAAGTCTAGCGATTCTTCGAGCTATGTCCGTGACTTTAGTTCTTGCCTGTCTGTTTAGTTCTTGTGTCTCTAAATTGCACTGTGGAATTTACTCTATACGAAAGTATTTAGATTCAGCATGGCTATACATGGCTACTGAACGGTTGTTACTCAAATTATGAAATTCAAATTTGATACTGAAATTGACACGCTACTCCTTCATAGATAACCTAACCTAACCTAACGTGTCAATTTCGTCAAATATTTATCAATTGTAAAGTATGTACATCTGCAATCGTACAATGCCAAATTTCATTAAAAATCTTGCAAATTTTGCTCGATTATTTATTATTTTCTTTCTTTTTTTTCTTAACGCGCTTTATTTACCTGTCAAGTTGACAGGCACGAAGTATCCGTCGTTGTCGTCATCGTCGGCAAACACAGCTTTGTTGGACAGCCCCAGCGACGGCACTGACGCGCCTTCCGCTCCTGTAACGAAGAAAAAAAATATACGTGATTTTCTGACTAACTTCGATAAGCCAAAGACAAGAGACACAGGAAAGCCTCAAGTTTCATCTTACATACAGGCTAAAACCAAAAAGTCGTTTCTGGGAAATCGCATACGTTTTTATAACAAAACTAGCTGTTGCCCGCGACTCCGTCTGCGAAGAATAGGGGTATAAAAAATAGCCTACGACCTTTTCTCAGACCCATCGAATATAGACAAAAAAAATCAGAAAAACCGGTCAAGCCGTTTCGGAGGAGTTCGATAACAAACATTGTGACACAATATGTTTATTAGAAATAAAATTTACGATCAACTCCCGATCTCTATCACGCGGGAAATTCCAAAATTCCTCTTTACTGCACTTCTAAATATGATCCTAAAGAAATATTTGCCGAGATCAATTTTCCCGTGACTGGTGCAAGCAAAATTAACACGTAATTGTTAGTTTTTATGGCCGTCTGTTTTTTGATTGTGTATGTTATTTAAAGATAAATGAACCTTATCAGTAACCCTTTCGAACTGCATCATAAAATACGCCATTTTATTTTTGTCGCACTTGACCGGGTTCGAGTCCCGCCCGACTAAGACAAGCTATTTTTCAAAAATACATAAATGCAGTATTTTTTTGTTTCATAAAATAAAGGAAAGTTTCCTTTCCATAGAATGTGATATCTATACTAATATTATAAATGTGAAAGTGTGCTTGTTTGACCTTCTTTCACGTCGAAACTGAGTGTGAGCACTGAGTTATATAATCTAGAGTGACAAACTTCATACTACCGCCTCAACAAAACGCGTGCCAGTTTTGAAATTTGACAACGTAGCTTTGAAATCAACAAAATAATAAATGAGACATATGTTTGTCTCTCTTCCACTAGTATGCTCGCATTGCGCCGTTTATGAATGTGATAAAGATGACGATATTTAAGGCTTGGTGTTGCTTACCTTACGCAAATTTCCCCCTAAATAATAAATTACACGAAGAAATTTTTTATTAGTTCATAATGTTAACTGGGTGGACAAAACCATAATTAATTGGGTTTCAAATACTACTACTACTACTGCACCTACTAGCAGCTGTTGCCAGTGCCATTTTATAATATTAGTGCGAATTAAGTATATCTATCTATTGAAAGGCGTAAAATAAAACGAAAGTTTTTTTCATAACACAAATATAATATAATAAAACCACAATATAGAAAACACAACGACCATTAAAATAGATATATGTAAGTATTTTTGTCTCGGACGTTTTAATTTTTTTTGTTATTATTTTTTTCTGGGTACAATTTATTTTAATCATTTATTTATTATACCTATACTCAAACCCGAGGTAGCCTAGTGGTTCGACCTATGGCGTCTCAACCAGAGGTTCGTTGGTTTCGAATCCAAGCTCGCACTTTCGAGTTCGCTTCACGTTCACTTATGCATGAGTGAGCGTAACCACCATCTGTTGTTGTTTTTTTTTATGTTGCTCAAGAAAATGTTTCGAGCAAATTTTTGTTGATTTTGTAGGTAGCCAGTCGGTTTCCTGTCTTAGTAATCTGATTTTTTCTATCCAGATCCGACGGCGCACTTCATCTTTCGGTACCCTACAAAGTAAACATGCAACATAAATTTAATAGCACAGGTTAAATAGAGATTCCAATACAATATGCGAAATTCCCCCTAAAGGTTGGGAAAACCAAACTATGATTATACTGGCCACACTGAACTTACAGTTCGATATTAGATATTTTTATTAGTATATGGTCACATACAGAATATTATGAGTAACTGAAAACTGAACTTACGCATGAAAAGTAATGCCACTTGCTTTATTGTGTGTGTTGATAGCGGACTCGCAAGATTTTACCGTGTATTTCCCCATTTTTCGCCCGGTATGTAACGGTCGGTGTCACAACGACGACTGATTAGCTGTCAGTTGAGTTCGAGACTGCAGTCTACATCTGAGGTTCCTCATGTTTGCGATCTGTCTACAAATCTAGTTTGTATTACATCAATGAGTGTGAGTGAGTTTTTTGTATGGACATAGTTGAAGGTCTGGAGAGTGACATAGGCTACTTTTTACCACAAGAAACTATCTCATTCCCACGGGAAAACACGTTTTAATCTACTTCAGAGGGGCCGAAGGTGCGGGCATCAGCTCAGCTAGTTTCCTGTATTTAAGGTTACCCTCCATGTGGCGTATGTTTTTTTTACACGCTTTATATTAGCTTCACCTGTATGTTTGTATGTTTGTAACCGACTCCTTATTTACACGCTTTATATTAGCTTCACCTCTGTTTGTATGTTTGTAACCGACTCCTTAGGGCGCGATTTTGACCCACTTCCCGGTTTCCGATTGAGCTGAAATTTTGCACATATGTGTAAATTGGATGACAATGCAATATTATTGTAACATGGAGCTGATCTGATGATGGAGCTGGATGGTGGCCATAGGAACTATGTAATAAAACAACACAATCCCGTCGAGTTTGGGCTCGTTTGATTCGTCTTGACGAGCACTTTGATCTCAGATGGTAACCAGGGTCTGATGATGGAGCTGGAAGATGGCCAAAGGCACTCCACAATAAAACGACACGAGCCCGTCGAGTTTGGGCTCGTTTGATTTGTCTTGACGAGCACTTTGATCCTAGATGGTAACCAGGGTCTGATGATGGAGCTGGAAGATGGCCAAAGGCACTCCACAATAAAACGAAACAACCCCATCGAGTTTGGGCTCGTTTGATTCGTTTTGACGAGTACTTTGGTCCTAGATGGTAACAAGGGTCTGATGATGGAGCTGGAAGGGGGGTAGGTGGCGGGGTGGGGGGGGAATAGGGTGGGGTTGTTGGGGGGTTCGGGGGTTAGGGATTTTGGGGGGTTGTGGGAAATGGGGAGGGGGTAAGGGGGGTTGGGGGTTGGGGTTTTAGGGGGTTGGGGTTGGGGGGTAAGGGGGGGGTTGGGGTTAGGGGTTTGGGGAAAGTTTGAGGAAATGGGGTGGGTGTCCGGGGTTAGGGGGGTTGGGTTTAGGTGGTTGGGGGTTTGGAAAATTAGGAGGGGGGTAAGAGGGTTTAGAGGGTTGGGGGTAAGGTTGTGGGGGTTGGGGTTAGGTGTTTGGGGGGGGTTGGGGAAATGGGTTGGGGGATGTTCGGGGGTTGGGTTTAGGTTTGGTTGTAGGTGAGAGGGGTAAAGTTAGAAAGAAAGAGGTTTACGTTTAGTAGAGTAGAGCAGTGCGCGCGCACCAAAGACCAAGTATAAGATAGACTGATTCTATTTAAGAAGAGCAAAAAACCGTTTTGTGTCTCTTTTTAGCACATGGAAACTCTCACTGTGAAAAAAATGCAACTAAAAATAGAAAATAAATAATAGTTTAAAAAAACTAAAAAACACGCTTTAAAAAATTAAAATAAAAAATAAAAATTAATAAATTTCAATTCACTATTCTTATAGTGCAGTAAAAAATCTTAATAAGCAATTATTATATTGTTCTATCCAGATCAAAATTTGTAAACGGCGAGCGGCGGCGATTTGTGGACGGCGAGTTACGCTTTGAGAGCCATATAGCTCAGTTAGTTAGCAGCTGCTTCTATCGCCTTCGGATTCTTTACAATATTCGTGATTACCTCAGTGTGGATTTGCGTGTCCGACTGTGTGAATCGCTCGTATTGTCTAGATTAAACTATTGTGACGTCGTTTATGATGGTTGCTTACTAGGTCGTTCTGGGAGAATGCTCCAACGAGTTCAGAACGCATGTGCTCGTTTTTGCTTCAAAGTCCCCCCTCGGTCCCATGTCACTCCGTACTTGAACGCTGCTGATCTGCTTAAGATGCACAATCGCAGGCGCTTGCATCTTGCGTCTCTTTTGTTCGGTGTAGTGCGATACAAAACGCCTTCGTACCTTTTTGAAAAAATCTCATGGTTGAAAAGTGTGCGCAGACTTAAGGCTATTGTGCCGCCGCACCGGACAGCGGCGTTTCGAGGCAGTTTTAGGTTTGCGGCGTCTAAGTGCTGGAATGACATCCCCCCTCCCATCTTAGGTGTGACTAGCAGGTATGCCTTTGGGCGAAAGTTTAAAGGCTATTTGTTGTCATTACAAAAACCTTAATTTCCTCTCCTTTCCAGCACTAAGTATTTCACAAAACTTCTTTGATTTTTTTTTTTTTTATTGTCTCGGTGATTTCATTTTTCATTATTCAATTAAGTCCGCGCAGGGTTGTATACTTGGCAGGTGAGGTATAGTATTTACATATGTTTGAGTGATTATTCTTTGCTTTTTTATATTCTACAAATTATTTATTTACGCATGTAGTCTTATGTAGCTATTAGTGTGCAGTTTATTTATTTATTTATCTATCTATACTTACAGCGATCCGGGTGTCATCAACGGTGCTGGCTGAAAATCAGCGCTGGGGTGCTATAAACGCCTCAGCATTATGCTGAGCCAGTGTCCGATTTGCAACCGCAATGACACATTCTATCTTTAGCTTTCGTGTTGTCTTTTGTTTTGTAAAATATTGATGATGTGTCTTGTGTTGTTGTAAATAAATGTATTTCTTTCTTTCTTTCTTTCTAAACAATTCTAAATATTGATAAAATAAATAATAATAGTTTAAAATATTTTATTGTAAAAAAAGCGTGGGATGCTTTTTAAGATGTTATCAAAATGATAATCCTTGACAATTGACACCATACACCCCACGCTTTTTTTACAATAAAATATTTTAAACTATTATTATTTATTTTATCAATATTTAGAATTGTTTACAAATTTTGATCTGGATATAACAATATAAAAATTGCTTATTAAGATTTTTTACTGCACTATAAGAATAGTGAATTGAAATTTATTAATTTTTATTTTTTATTTTAATTTTTTTAAACCGTATTTTTTAGTTTTTTTTTTTCAATCCTGTTTATATTTATTTGTACCGATTCAAGTTCTACTCGCACCCATACATTATCCACCGCCTTCCTTACTATATAATAGTCCGGTCGTTATCATTTGAGCTCTGGGGCCATAAACTAATTAGTGAACAAGGATGGGCAATGCTACGCGAGTTGCGATATATCGATATCGATTGCATATCGATTGGCTAATATTTATTTGTAAAAAATTATTTAGTTTATACCTACATATTTGGATTTATTTCATTTAATGTAATTATTATGTTTGTATTGCGTTCTATACCTGTAAATAAACAAGGAGAGAATCATATACGTAACATTTTTATTATTATCCTAGGTGACATCGATGAAACATTTACTAAGTAATGCACATCACTAAAGTCGCTGCAAAGCGCGAGCGAGAGATCTGCTAACCTCCCAAGAGCGAGCGAGATGTGCGAAAAAGGATTTTTATGGCCCCAAAGCTCAGATGATAACGACCGGACTATACCTTACAATACGTTTACTTTTAGTTTACCACTGACAGATGGCTTGCCTTCATTTCATTTCCAACTTTAACACCATACAAATAAAGTAGCTATTACAAATCTGCAAACGTGGGTAACGGTATTCTAAAATTGACTTTATTTGTAGGTCGTTAAAGTTGAATATGAAATGAGGGCCAACCATCTGTCAGTGGTAAACTTTATGTAATTTTACTGTACCTTCGCTCCGGCCAGGCAGCGGCGCCCCGACGATGCTGGCGTAGTTGGCATCGAAGTTGGCGGGCGCGGCGAACACGCGTATAACCTTCTCCTCCGCGGCCGCCGCCAGCAGCCGCGCCGACACCAGCGCCACCGCCGCCATGTCGTAGCCGTGCACTTGCGGACGCGCCAGCTCGTGCCATTCTGTGCTACCTGGAAACAGTACATTATAACACTTCGGGTTTTTGACGTGACAACGTCTAATAAATTTTATTGATGAACGCCGGCTGCACGCACGAAAAAGGATGACGCAATGTAACGTACATGTACGTAACGGTACGTACAGAGCGGTGAAGGCCAGTTGCAAGAGAGCGGCGAGGGCCAGTTGCTAGAGGGCGGCGAACGCCAGGATGTACAATGCAGGGTGCGGGGGGGGGGGGGGGGGGGGGTTTGAATGTTTTGTTATGACATTGTCACGTTAAACTATCGTCCGTAAACCGACTTTACAGATTTACAGACAACCGGTTTTAGCGTTAGAAAGAAGGTAAGCGATCTTGACGTGTCTTTTTATTGAAAAACACATGAAAAATAAATCACAGCTAATATGTAACAATTTGAAATGAAATATGGTCATTTACACTCTTTTGGTTTCATAAGTAATAGTTACTATTTATTTAAACGCGTTTTTCAATAAAAAGACTTGTTTACCTTATTTCTAATTCTAAAAAAAAACGAAGTATAGTCAAGTATAGTTAAGTTATTATTAGATGTTGTCCGTATTGTCTGCGAAGAATTCGGTTATCGCTATCCCGCGGGAACTATGCAATTTTCCGGGATAATAATATCTTATGGCCTTCCTAGGGTCTCTAACTATCTCCATACTAAATTTCATCTCAATCGGTCCAGCGGTTATTGATTCCCCATCCAAACTTCCACCCACCTTTTCACCCCCTTAAACAATGATTTCTGGGATAAAAAATTACCTATATCCTTTTTCGGGACTTAAATTATCCCTATATCAAATCAGTGCACAAATTTTGATACGTGATTCAGTATCGTTAATAGATCACGATTATCTGTTCAAGTTTTTTTTTACATTTTGAAATTTGGGTTGTTCATAGTAATTCATCCAATAAATTGGTCGAGTTATTATGAAAAATAAAAAAAATGTGATAAAAATTATAACGAAAAATACTGAAATTTGTTATTTTAACGACACTGCATCACATATTAAAATTTGTGCACTTATTAAAAAATTACCACAAAATAAAAAGGTACAGAAGTCAATCAAGTGTATGTACTTAAAAAAAAAAATAAAAAAATAAATATCACGGGACAATTCACACCAATTGACCTAGTCCCAAAGTAAGCTTAGCAAAGCTTGTGTTATGGGTACTAGGCAACGGATAAACATACTTATATAGATAGATACATACTTAAATACATATTAAACACCCAAGACCCGAGAACAAACATTCGTATTTTTCATACAAATATCTGCCCCGACACGGGAATCGAACCCGGGACCTCAAGCTTCATAGTCAGGGTCTCTAACCACTAGGCCATCTGGTCGTCTAAACGTCGTACTTTACTTTTCATACCTACGCTCGGCGGTCGCTCTAGGGTTGTCAATTACGGCATATGCACATAAAACTTATCGTGAAAGTGGCACTCGTTTCTAGTTGTTTGATTTATTGTTGATATTCAAACGGGAAGAATGGAAATATAAAATAATAATTAAAATACCTACCTACAAAATATAGCGTTTGTCAATTTTCACTGTCGAAAATCCCTAATAACTTCTAAACGGATTATCCTAGTTATACAAGTCGGTTTTAGACCTAAACCTATCTAATGACACTAAAAACAACACAATATCTATACAAACAAAAAAACATGTTTTCAACTTACGTAATATTAGTGGCATGAATTTACCTTACAAAAATGTAGTTAGATATAAGTACCTAACCACATTTTTTGTAAGGTAACGTTTATTTATACTGATTCATAATAGGAAACTATTATTACTTTGGGAGTCGGGGCGAGGTGCTTACCTATCTACCTAACTATTCTATGTAACGTTAAAATGAACCATCGAAATACAAGCAGATACCTACTAAACTTACCTCTCTGAAACCACTGGTAGCTTAAAAAACGACCATTCACCGTTTAGGGTTGAATTTGAACAACCGTCCACTGAACAGTTACCTATAATAACCTTTTTTTTGTTGCTCCATTATTGCACTCGAAAAATTCCACAGACGCGCGACACAAAATAAATAAGTACGCGCGACCACAGCGCGCGCCTCGAAAAACTCCACTGACGCGCGACCACAGCGCGCGCCTCACGCGGATGGCAATCGCGCTCGGACTGATCCGAACTGATCCGAGATATCGTGTCTGTGAACAGTGTCTATGTGTGCGTTGCTCGAGTGCACTTTGTATGTAGATTTATTTCTGTACCTTTTTATTTTGTGAAATTACCCTGTATTCTTATGAGATAACAATAAAGATCTTTGAACCTATAGTATGACTGATTTTCAAGGCCACGATAGTATCACGATACTATCGATAGACCGTCGCTATCGCAACACTGACCCGTAGTAGTTTTAAGTACAGTAAAATTACATAAAGTTTACCACTTACAAATAAAGCCAATTTTAGAATACTGTTACCCACGTTTGCAGATTTGGTAATAGCTACTTTATTTGTATGATGTTAAAGTTGGAAATGAAATGAAGGCAAGCCATCTCATCATCATTCATCATTTCAGCCGAAAGACGTCCACTGCTGAACATAGGCCTCCCCCAAGGCTCGCCAAACAGATCGGCCCTGCGCCATCCGCATCCAATGCGTTCCCGCTACCTTCACCAGGTCGTCGCTCCATCTTGTTGGAGGCCTACCTACACTGCGTCTTCCGGTCCGCGGACGCCACTCGAGAACCTTTCGGCCCCATCGGCCGTCAGTTCTACGGGCGATGTGCCCTGCCCACTGCCACTTAAGTCTAGCGATTCTTCGAGCTATGTCCGTGACTTTAGTTCTTGCGCGGATTTCATCATTTTTGCAAGCCATCTGTCAGTGGTAAACTAAAAGTAGTAGTATTGTAGGTATCTGTGCATACCGTCAGGCCGGTGCCACGGCGCGTGCAGCCTCGTGGTCTGGTCGGCGGCCGCGCTGACGAGGTGCGCGGCGCGCGGCGCCCACGCGGCGTCCTCCACGCGCCCGAAGTGCCCGCCGATCACTACGCGCGGCGCCCACTGGTGGCTCTCCTAAAAAAAACCGGTTGTCTGTAAAGTCGGTTTACGGACGTGACAACGTCATAAAACGTTCAAAAAGAAAAATTAAACCAGGCGGTCACCCATCCAAGTAGTGACCGCGCCCGACGTTGCTTAACCTCGGTGATCGGACGAGAACCGGTGTTTTGTCAAATATCTTGAAAACGGTGCATCCTACGGCAAAATCAATGAAATTTTCAAACCCCCTCACCCCCCCCGCACCCCCAACTAAAAAACATTTAAAAAACAAAAATAAAACCCTCTTTAATACCGCCGCACCTCCCCCCCGCACCCCGCATTGTACATCCTGGCGTTCGCCGCACTCTCTTGTACATACTGGCCTTCGCCGCTCTGTAGGTACATGTACGTACATGTACGAAGATGTACGTTACATTGCGTCATCCTTTTTCGTGTACGCAGCCGGCGTTCATCGATTTATTAGACGTTGTAACGTCAAAACATTATCTCGCTTTAAGAGCATTTCAAACTTTGTAGAGTCGACCAAGTAATTTCTTTACCACCCTAAAGTTCAATTTCAGTTGTATGGCTTAATATGGCTTAATATATCAAAGGCTATTTTTACTAATAACCTTATTGTTTTTATTCTGATGAATTCATAATGGTAAAGCACTTATTACTTGGTCGACTAAGATATATTTAATTTTGAACTCTGACTCGCATAGAAATTTACAGGTACGTACGTAGCGTGAATGTGACTGAGCATAACTAATAATACAGCCTCCCAAAATGACCTAATTCATTTGTATGGATATTTCCGTTTTAGGGTTTCGTACACAAAGGTTAAAAACGGGACCCTATTGCTGAGACTTCGCTGTCCGTCCGTCTGTCACCAGGCTGTATCTCACAAACCGTGATAGCTAGAAAGTTGAAATTTTCACAGATGATGTATATCGGTTGCCGCTATAACAACAAATATTTAAGGGGGCTCCCATACAGCAAACGTGTTTATTTTGCCGTTTTTATAGAAAAACTAGCGACCCGCCCCCGGCTTCGCACGGGTGCAATGCTGATACTAAATATACTACAGAAGTTTTTTTTTTATGTTAGATAGGCCAGGCAAACGAACTAGTGGGTCACCTGATGTTAAATGAACACCACTGTCCATAGACACCCGCAGCGCTTTACACGATGCCTGTGCGTTGTCAGCCCTAAAGGGAATAGGGGAAGGGGGAGAGGGAGGGGGAGAGGGAGGGGGAGAGGGAAGGGGTGAGGTATTGGGCCCCCGGCACTCTCACTGACCGTACGAAACGCAAGCAATCACTGCTGCTTCACGCCGGTGTTCTGTGAGAGGGTGGTACTGCCCCGGACGAGCCGGCCCATTCGTGATACAGCGGCTAGCTGCGACATGGCTCTACCACTACAATACACTATGCATGTATTATACACATAAACCTTCCCCTTGAATCACTCTATCTATTAAAAAAACCGCATCAAAATCCGTTGCGTAGTTTTAAAGATCTAAGCATACATAGGGACAGACAGAGGGAAGCGACTTTGTTTTATACTATGTAGTGATGGTACGGAACCGTTCGTGCGCGAGTCCGACTCGCACTTGGCCAGTTTTTAGTATGTCCCGCTTTCGACGAAAGAGTCCCGCTTTTTTGACCCAAAAAGCTTAGGGCCTACGCTAGCTGACGCGGACGCCCGCCGCGTGCGCACGCTCGCGGGTCTCGCTCCGTAAAAAATCTACCTAAAATCAGTCGCACGCGCCCGCACCACTTAGCGCTGTTCACACAATTTCTTATTAGACGCGCGCACGACGGGCGTCCGTTCCGGGTAATTCGCGTCAGCTAGCGTAGGCGCTTAAGAAAAAAAAACTGGCAACGCTGCTCACCTTATCTACCTCCCAAATATGGAACGAGCCGTTGTACCCATGCCCTAGTATCGCCCCCCCTCCTGGCCCGAACCGGCTGCCGTAGAAGCCGAGCCCGCTGCCCCCCACCTCCCCGACGCGCACGCGCTCCGTCCACGCGCCCTGCGCGGGCGCCTCGGGCTCCCACACGATCAGCGTCTTGTCGAGAGAGGACGAGAGGAGGCGGTACACGGGCTTTTTAATGCCATCTGTGTGATAGAAAATAGGAAAATATTAGATTTGATTGCTCTAATAAAATAAATGGAATACAATACGTTTACTTTTAGTTTACCACTGACAGATGGCTTGCCTTCATTTCATTACCAACTTTAACACCATACAAATAAAGTAGCTATTACAAAATCTGCAAACGTGGGTAACAGTATTCTAAAATTAGCTTTATTTGTAGGTCGTTAAAGTTGAATATGAAATGAAGGCAAACCATCTGTCAGTGGTAAACTTTATGTAATTTTGCTGTACTTATTTTGCTCCTCCAAAGCAGTGTTGATGAATATGAGCTAAATCAATGAAACAAAATCACAGCTTCATGTAGCTTGAGTGGGAGTATACACTACAATTTTGTTAATATGATTATGATGCTGGAAAATATAAAGATATTCAAGAAAAAAAAAGAATATTATCACATTTTAAGACAGCTCGTTTCAACAAATATTTGTAAAAGTATGCCTATGAAAAAAATCATATAGAGTACAAATAGTAGTAGCTACTTTTTTTTTTTTTTTAGCCTGGTAAAGTGTCCCACTGCTGGGCAAAGTAGCTACTATCATATGAAAAATCAATTGATTATAATCAAACAGTAAAAAAAGTACAATCTTACTGTACAGTCGGTTCCCTAACATAACCTTTCCATACTAACTGCATAGAAAGTGAATACTTAAGTTAGGGAACCGACCCTACACTTTACAAACCTGCATCAACAGCATATGGATGCCACTGTACTCCATAGACCCATCCTTCATGTCCTGCCAGTACCGCATCAAGCTTGACCGCCCAATCCTGTCCGTAGGCCGGGAACATCCTCTCCTCCACCTTGATCCCAGCAGTGGGCTGCTCCACGTAATCCTGGATGCGCCAGAGACGGATGTACGTGTCTTGGGATGCTGAGGCGAGCATTATTGTTGTGGCATCTGAAATGGTTGGTTTAATGTTATGCTATACTTTATTATTTCAGGATTTCAATTTTATACATGCTATATAATAATATTAAATACTATGTATAATGCTATTATATGTATGTATGGTGGGACGTCTACCAACGAAGTGGACAGACGATTTGGTGAAGGCCGCAGGTTCAGGGTGGATGCAGGTTGCTTCCAACTGTAATGATTGGGCGTCAATGAGGGAGGCCTATGTCCGGCAGTGGACGACCTATGGCTGCAATGATGATGATGATGATGTATATACATAGCATTCTATAGGTGAATGAATTTTTTATGTAGTAGATTTAAAAAGTAGTTTTGAATTCTTCCATTATAAACAAACAAACACATAATCAAAAGAATAATAAAATACCTACCAACATCCAGCACATCCAGCCCTCTAACCCAATCCTCATGCCCCACCAGTGTGTGTACTCTGTGGAACTCGTCTCCAGCAAACACGTGTATCTTGTGATCGTCCAGGGCACAGAATAGCACTGTCTTGCTGCTTGGCAGCAGGTGAGCGTGCAGAGTGAGACAGAGTCCAGAGTTGAGAGAGATAGTCTGCTTTAGGTTTGTTGCGCCTGTAGTGTAGAGAAACAATAAATTAATAAGGATTTTTTGTTAAATAAATCAAAAGTAAAGGATGTGACCAGATTAAAGACATTAGGAAAAAATATTTGGAACATTTGAATATGTATAATGGTGGTATAACTAGGATTCTAAGTAAGCCATTGTCAGATGATGCAATACTGATGTACAAATTCATTAGACATGCTTTTACAGAGACTCCATCTCTGTGCACGGCAGCATTTAGTGTGTTGTAGTTTTCTGTGGCTTCCCACGAGGCTGACATAGTCACATTAAGGTGTACTTGCGCGAACCTGGGTTAGCTACATAACTCCGAGTTAACTGCTAACTCAGGGTTAAGAAGTGTCAAAATGTATGGAAATGTTATTCTAAACCCAGGGTTAACAATTTCATTTTTTAACTTTGGACTGTGCAAGTGGCCCTAAGTGTACTCAAAGCCTCGTTAAAATATTAGGTTTAAAAAAAAGTAGAGAATTGTTTTGACATACTGGTCTGCTTCATAATTTTTTGAAGTTTCTGATTTTTACTTGACGGATATTTGTGGTACTATCTGTATTTATTCAGACAAGACAAATACAGAAGCCATTACAGATGTTTTTTTTCAGGAATTAACTAGGTAGCAAAATATAAATTAACCTCTTGTGTGCCGGTAACCTGCAACATTGATATTATTTGAAACAAACAAGACTAGAATGAAGAGTTAGTTAACTTGAAGGTTTTTAATTATTTATATACAACTATCCTAAAGTAGGGGGTATATTAATAAAAAGAAAACTAAAATTTAAATTTTACTTTGTTTGTCTTATATTGTTACTTTGGTATACTTTTAAAAATCAGAGGCTTTCTATATTACATTGAGGTACATTACAAGCTTTATTTTCTAATCAGAATAAATATTCATGCTTACCATCTTTTCTTTCCCAAATTCTAACAGTTGAATCTATGGATCCAGTGAACACAAGTAAATTGTTTTCTTCATTATAAAGCCCGTGTACACAGGTCACACCATCTGTGTGTCCACTCAATGTGCTTGTTACCTTCCAAACACTATCTACTAGGGTCCAAATTGCAGCAGTTTTGTCCGCAGAGCAAGAAACTAGCTCTGTGCAGGTGCCATCAGGTTTGCGGAGCCATTTCACTGAGTTCACTTTGGACTTGTGATGGCAGAGTACTCTGATAGGGTTGCCGCCTTTCACATTCTGAAAAAAAAGCAACAGTGCAATATTATTCTGATTTGATACCATCATCATCATCATTATCCCAGCTTATATATGTCCTACTGCAGGGCACAGACATCCACCTAGAATCAGAGTGTTTGGGCCGTATTTCCCAAAGTTTGGGCCCAAATGCGGATTGAAATACGAAATATATTACACTGAAAATGTAAAATAAAATGAAAAATATTTTGAAGTAGTAAAATATGATATCACGATATGGAGCTAAAAATAGATACATATTTAACATATATAGTTTATATTTTCCTCAAAATATTGATTGAATATACCGTATCGTAAATAACAACAGCATTTGTCGCTCCATAACAAATAATCCCTTCCTCGTTCCAGTCAACTATTTCTGGTATACGGTTACACGCAACCGAAGTGTAGATCTCACTAACGCTCACTTTCATCTTTTCATTAGATTTTATCCTCATTGAAAAATATTAAACCTTATGTTACAACAAAAACATTGTTTTCGTGCATTTGGAGGTTACTTTGTCATATGGCTGTCAGTTCCCTGTCATCTGCCAAAACAGAAAAACTTACCAGTAAAAAATAATGATAAAGGCCACCACAAACTAGGAGCGTGGGGTGCCGACGGAGCGCGCACAGCGCGGTCAATAACACTGAATCATATACGATGTGCCGCGCTGCCGGTGTGTGATACCGTATATTTGATTCAGTGTTATAAAGCGCCCTGGGCACGCTCCGTCGAGGCCCCACGTTCCCGGTTTGTGGTGGCCTTTAGAAATCATTTTTGTCAAGTATTTGAGTCCAAACTAAAAACGCAGTATGAGTTGATTTTTGGCAAAAGGAACAATCGCATAATGGCGCGAAATACTACCATACCATACCATGTAATGCACCGCAAGCAAATGTCAACGATAGGTCAAGCACCTGTTGAGGCTTGTTTTTATTAATTTTTATAGATTTTGCTGTAGAATTTTATTGTTTTGTCTCTAGTGTAGTGCATATAATGTCCTATTTATTAAAATATTATTATTAATTTAACTTATTTTTTCTGAAGAAATCTTAAATCGATCCTTCACCATGCCGGATATAATGATATCGGGTATTCCTGTAAGCTTTCCCTTTGAACCATATGATGTTCAGAAAGTCTACATGGAACGTGTCATTGAAAGCTTACAAAACAATACAAATGCGCTGTTGGAGTCGCCAACCGGGACTGGAAAAACGTTGAGTTTACTGTGCTCCTCTTTAGCATGGTTACTAGTGAAGAAGGCACAGTTGCAGATGAACGCACAAGTTGGGAATTTTGCTGAGCACAGCGAAAAAGCTGGTTCATTGCGAGATTCCTTAAAGCAAGGCGCAGGAAAGACTAAAGATAACATGACCTGGGGTATGCCAAAAATTATTTATTCATCCCGTACACACTCCCAACTAACTCAAGCGATGCAAGAGTTGAAAAGATCCAGTTACCGACATGTTAAAGCAGCAGTACTAGGTTCCAGAGATCAGATGTGTATACACCCGGAAGTATCCAAAGAAACAAACAACATGAACAAAGTCCACATGTGCCAGTTGAAAGTTAAGTCAAGGACTTGCCATTTCTACAATAATGTGGAGTCAAAGAAAGAGGATAGGGCCGTTAAAGGTGATGAAATATTGGATATAGAAGATTTGGTTACTGTTGGCAAAAAAATAAAAGCATGCCCTTACTATCTTGCAAAAGAGTTGAAGCAAGTAGCTGATATCATATTTATGCCATATAATTATTTATTAGATCCAAAATCAAGGAAAGCCAATGGTGTAGAACTTACAAACAATATAGTAATTTTAGATGAAGCTCATAATGTGGAGAAAATGTGTGAAGAATCTGCATCACTGCAAATAAAATCCACTGATATTGCTCTTTGCATAGAAGAGATAACATACATAATGAAATCATTTGGTGAGGGTGGTGATGATCAACTGGATGCTACTTTAGATAGCAATCAACCAAAAGATTTTACCTGTGATGACTTGTGTGTTTTAAAAGAAATAATGCTTGCTTTTGAAAAAGCTATAGATGATATTACAGTGGGTAGTGAAGGTTCAACTTATCCTGGAGGGTTTATATTTGAACTCCTATCAAAGGCTGAAATAAAAGATCATAACCAAATGTCAGTAATTACATTGATTGATAATCTCGTACAGTATTTGTCAACAGCAAGTGCCTCTCCATTCCAAAGAAAAGGTGTAGGACTTCAAAAGATAGTTGATCTTTTGAATGTAGTTTTCAGTGGCACTACTCATGCACACAAGGAGAGGGTAAAACTTTGTTACAAAGTCCATATCCAAGTTGAAGATAAAAAGAACAACAAAAAAACAGACAGTTGGGGAGCTCTCAAGACAGCAAACAGCAAATCATCTGAAAGAGTCCTGAGTTATTGGTGTTTCAGTCCTGGGTTTGGTATGAAACAGCTGTTGGAACAAAATGTTAGGAGCATAATTTTAACTAGTGGGACTCTAGCTCCGCTCAAACCTTTGATTTCTGAACTTGGGATCCCTATTGGCACACAATTAGAAAACCCTCATATTGTCAAAGCTAACCAAATTTGTGTCAAGATTATACCACAGGGCCCTGATTCTACTATACTAAACTCAAACTATCAAAACAGAGACAATCCAAAATACATTTCATCTTTAGGACGAACCATATTAAGTTTTTGCAGAGTGGTACCAGATGGGTTGCTGGTTTTCTTTCCCTCCTATCCCATTATGAATAAATGTCAAGAAATGTGGCAGACAGAAGGGATCTGGTCTGGCATCAATAATATAAAACCAATTTTTGTTGAGCCTCAGAGAAAAGACACATTTAATGCCGTAATCAGTGATTACTATAGCAAAATAAGTGACCCAACTACAAGAGGGGCATGTTTTATGGCGGTGTGTAGAGGCAAGGTTTCTGAAGGCTTAGACTTTGCTGATATGAATGGCAGAGCTGTAATTATTACTGGGTTACCATTCCCACCATTAAAAGATCCTAGGATAGTCTTGAAGAAAAAATATTTGGATGAACTTAGAGTTAACAATAGGGATTTCTTGTCTGGTGACGAGTGGTACTCCTTAGAAGCCACAAGAGCAGTTAACCAGGCTATTGGTAGAGTCATCAGGCATCAAAATGATTATGGAGCAATCCTACTTTGTGACACTAGGTTTAATAGTCCAAAATTGAAAGGCCAACTATCTGCTTGGTTAAGAAATCACATTAATGTTTCAAACAAGTTTGGTGAGACAGTTAGTGAAGTTTGCAGGTTCTTCAAAAATGCTGAGACATCTCTACCTGCTCCAAAACTAAAGCCTTTACTTCCTAATGAATCTCCAATGAGTTTTAAAGACAGTGGTCCAGTAAATACAAGTGGAGGATCCTTTCTTCCAGCTCAAATGAAAATGGTTAGTAAGAAAAGTCAGAGTAACTCAAGAAAATCAGTTAGCCAGTATCCTAATTCAAATGAAGTTTATGCTGACTTTGCTATGGATTTTTACAAAAATGCACAATCATCAGCTTATGTAAATGAGTTTAAACCTAAAGAGACTAAAGATCTTTTTAGTGCACTTGACAGCAGCAATCAATCTGTAAGCGCAAAGCCAGAACCTTTAGTGACAATCCATAAAAGGAATGTTGAGGATAGTACTGTTCTTGTAACACCTAAAAAAAAGAAATTCAAAATTAAGCCTTTTGGTTTTGAGGAGAATCTGATGAAAAACAGTAAAGTGCAACTTGTAATTGACAAGGAACCCCCAGCATCATTGATTGATTTTGTTAAGGAAACAAAAACATTGCTACAAGCAGATGAATACAAGAAATTCCAATTGTCTATATCCAGTTACAAGAAAGAGGGAAATTATAAGGAATTTTTAACAGTTTTAACTGGTTTATTGGAGAATAGGAAAACATTTTATTTATTTAAAGGCATGAAAAGGTTTTTAAAGGAAGACCATAAAAGCTGTTTCCAGGAATACTGTGATAATGTGAAATTAGAAAATTTACTGAATTGACTTAATAAATTGAATAAATTATTTGAACATCCAATATGTGATCTCTTATTTACATACGTCACACTTGAAGGAGCATTTTGTGGGCATCCAGTTGGTAAAGTTTACAAATTACACATTATGAAGCCAATTTAACATTGATAAATGATAATGGGTATTACAAATACTATGTACTTATAATTGTTAATTTTAATTGTTTTTTCTTTGTTGTAAACCTGACTAAATGCTTATTTACTAATCAAACAACTAGCGTTTTATTATCATCTATATTATTACATTTATCTAAGAACTAACAATTAAACATTTAAAATACATTTTTGGGAACTTCATTAATTTTATTAGCAATTTCCACCGAGTTGATTCTCAACATGGTCTGTTCAGCCCTCTGAAAGTTAATTCTCATGAATTGCTTCCTCCTCTTCTTTTTAAAATGCACCCGATTATGCGATAAACCCTTAGAGATAACTGTAGCAGTCACTGTAACTAGGCCTGGTTGTACAAGAGGTCTTCCGATCAGTGAGAAATCCTTGGTAGCAGCAACCAACACTTTGTCGAGCTTTATCTTGTCGCCAATATTCGGCGGCCAGTACCCTTCGACGACGACCAAATCTCCATCAGTGACTCGCCACTGTTTACCAAGTAGATGGACTATGGCAAAGTTTCTTGAGCCTCGCTCTTCAATCAATTTATTGCAAGTTGCTATGACATTCTTCTGGGTGTCAACTGCTGTGTTCTCTCTGGGTATTAAATTAGTCACGAATCTTGATAGAATGCCTCCTGAAAGCAAGGAAAAAGATCATAATAAAATACTCGCGATTTACTTTTGGTTAAGTAATATAATGACAGATACCAGTATCCTCTCTTACCTTGTCCACCAGTAAAGGCAGTTGCAAGTTTCTGTAAACCTGCTCTGATCATTGCCATATTTCATGTAAAGTATTATATTCCTTTAATTCTCAGATTTATCGAAGAAACATTTTTGTAAAAACATAACCTTACTTATTTGCTGTTTGACATTTCATTCATACGTTCAGAAACTACATCAAAATATGAAAACGTTTTACTTGGTCGAAAATTAAGATCAAATTAAAATGTGGGATAAAACTTAATTAAAAAAAAACATTACATTATTAAAATAATAGCAATAGTCGGTCAACCCAATTATTTTTAACGTTAGACTCGCATATAAGTTTATTACTAAATGAAAGGTATCCAAACCTGTATGGGGTGGCCGGACGACAATAATAATTATTAACATTTTATGAGAACATCATGAGATCGTCGTCGTCGTCGGTAGTTCAGGTAATACTCGTAAGATGGCATTACATTCAAAAATTATTATTTATTTATTACAGTTTGTAGAGTTCGATTTACGATGGAACCCTTTCATAATTTGATGAAATATGATAAAACTATGATACTGCTGGAAATTGGGTCATTCGTGCAAATGTTTTGCAGTATACGGGCGGTTTCAGACTAGCGTTAAATACGCGCGTACAAAGCTCGTTTTTGAAAGCGCGTGTACGCGCGCACAGGTGCGGTTTTGTTTTCTTCGAGCGTTGACGCGCATATAAGCTCGTATAAGCGCGAGCGAGAACATGCCCTTATTTCACGTTTCGAGCGAACACGTACGAATGAGCGCGTACACGGGATTTCGATTAAAAGTAGCGCGTGTGTAAGCGCGTGTGCCAAAAACGATCGTTTACGCGCAGAGAAAAACGCTAGTCTGAAACCGCCCTTCATGTACCCTCCAGGAGCTTCAAATCCGACTGCACGACTATGACAATATAAAAATTTACGCATTTGTTGTACGCAGTCTTTCATTTATGTCCTAAAAATAAAGATCAACGAAATAACAATATTTCTAAGTAAATACTACCAAGGAACCAAGAAGGAACCCAATAAAAATAAGTCATGTTAAGATTAAGATATTCGGTGTGTAAATATACTACGAGTACGGAGTACGGGCATATAACGGTTAGTATACCTACATTATTAATTAACGTAATAATATGTGTAACAGCAACATAGCAAATTAGTTGTATGTATCTAAATATGTACGGAAGTTTCGATCTAGTGTAACAGTATTTAAATAAAATATCCCATAAGCTCAGCCCCGGATCTACGATTTTATCGAACTGGGGCAAAAACTTGATAGTGGCGCCCCCTCCCTTCACTTGTTCGATATTTCGAATTCTTGCCTCAAGGATTTGGCGCCCCTATGAAACTGCCGGCTGGGGCAAGTGCCCCAGTTTGCACCCCCTTAGATCCTGGGCTGCATAAGCTCGTAGTCTTGTAAAAATAACCACTGCAGTGTCGTTTGCTTTTTTTAACGTCCAAACTTCTCTGTTTGGCAGGGGGGGGGTTTCACTCCGCAGTTTAGGTATGTTCGGCCGGCGCTACTCCCGGGGAGGAGTATGGCAATAGGTTGTCGCCAAAGAGTATTGTAATATTATATGAACAAGAGTGGCAACTCTATATGGTCAAATATGCATGTATAGAAGGTGCTGCCGCCCTACGGCAGCTCAAGAACTAATGTGACGTATCTATAGATATATGTTATACCTATCTATATTTATATGTTGGTAGTGATATACAGCTATAGATACGCGTACCTATAGCAATTTTAATTGATAGGCTAATTGCCACTACTCGTATTTTAGCCGTCTAATTCAAATCAGCATATACGAAGTATAAGCGGCTAAACCCGATTTGCATTATACGGCTAAAATATGAACATTGGCAAGTGGCCTATCAATTAAAGTCCTTGACCGTACAATTTGATACGCCATGGCCATGGCCGATGAATGACAACTGACAAGTTTGACAAGTCAACCAAGATGGCCGCTAATTTAGTTCTTCGTCAAACACCTAACACCAAAGGTCGCTGCAGTCGCATGAAAAGTGTGATATATGTAAGTGTGCCCCCCCTGCTGTCGCTCGGCCTTCAGTTCGCACGCTAACCGCGTCGCGCGTAATTAAGCATCTTTTTTTTCTGTGATTTTTGCAACAAACAATGATTTCTAAACGGTCTTATAAATAACTTACTTACTTACTAAAGGTAGTTTACTGAATTAATACACACTGTTATCTTTCTTGATTTATATATAGGTAACGCCACCAGAGTTGAGGCCATGCACACAACCACATCTCATGTATTGACAGCGGGATTTTGACGTTGTGTTGTCGTTAAACGTCAACACAACGTCAAAATCCCGCTGTCATTACATGGGATGTGGTTGTGTGCGTGGCCTCAACTCTGGTGGCGTTACCTTTACCTACCTACCAAATATCGGCGACTGGGATCCCTAAGCTGTGCCCTTGGTTTCGCATCAGTGGTGCCCAACGGAATATAAACGCTTGTATCACACGATAAGTTTCAATTTCGCGTGCAAGCAGTAAGAGTAGGCCAGTTTTTATACCTAAAGTTGACTTTTGCTCGAGAGTGATCCTTCTGTACGTTACTTATTATTCTGTGGTTTTGGCCACAAGCGTAGCGTGGGTGTGAGCCGCACAGCGAAAGAAATTTTTGCCTTTGCAGAACAAAGGCCTCCCCAAAGAGTTTCACAACGATCGGTCCTTGCTATTGCGACATTTACCAGGTCGTCGGCTTCAGGCGCGGATCCAGCCCTCGAAAAAGTTTGTGGTCACGGAGCCACCCGAAAATCGGCCAAGTGCGAGTCGGAGTACGAACTCGCTCATGAACAATCATGACTCATGCACGATTCATTTTTTTTTAGTTTTATCCATTTCAATTGATTGTAAAAGTGTGTCGTCACCAGTGGCGTAGCTACCGTACGGCAAGCCGGGGCAGTGCACCGGGGCCCTCAAGATCAGGGGGCCCCTCGGACTCTGACTTACAAACTATAAACGCGGACCTATGAGAAACGCGGCGCTCTTCAACAGTGTGACTATAAAACGCTACTAGTGAATTTACAATCGCGCGAGTCTAGTGAATTTAATGTGCATTTATCCTTACTTGTCTTATCATGTAAACAAACACGAGTTGTGGCCCTAGTTTACTTTTTGCCCCAGGGCCTTTGGTTACCTAGCTACGCCACTGGTCGTCACGAGTATAGGTTGTGGGCATGCCCATCTTGCCCACAACGGTGGATCCGCCCTTGGTCGGCTTAGATTATTTATGCACTAGATAGAGCTTTGGTGGCATGGAAACGTCCCGTAAAAATATAAGCCAACTGTTGGCTTATATGTCATTTGCGTCATTTGCAGGGTTGCCAATAGTAATATGCTAAAATCCCCAAACGTATTGTCGAAAATCCCCACGTGTGGGGAATGAAAAATTATGTGGGCCGAGTGACTTAGTTTAGAGCTGTTGCGAATAATGAATTGTAGGAAATTAATCAAGACTAGCAGAAATTTGATGTCAAATGTCGCGTATCTGTGTTCATACTTAAAATCCCCTCATTTTCCCCGAATTGAAGCTCTCCCCACACATTCCCCAATCAGCTTCACTTTCCCCACATTTTGGGGAATGTGAAATTAACTGGTATCATTAAGCACGCACACAGTGACAACCGGAATGACGTAACGCGATCGTAAATATGAAGCTGTCAAATGGATTTGTGGACGTTTTGTATCGTGTTGTATCGCAATGTTTGCTACTGACGCTCCATCTAGTGCATAAATAATCTAAGGTCGTCGGTACATCTTGTTGGGGGCCTTCTCATCACATTGTGATGTGTGATGTTTGTGGGTCTGAGAATAGGTCGTAGCCTATTTTTTATCCCTATTATTCGCAGACGGAGTCGAGGGCAACATTTAACGACCGCTTTAGCCTAGTTGGTAGTGACCCTGCCTACGAAGCAAGAGGTCCTGGGTTCAAATCCCGGTAAGGGCATTTATTTGTGTGATGAGCACGAATATTTGTTCCTGAGTTATGGATGTTTTCTATGTATTTAAGTATTTATTTATCTATATAAGTATGTTTATCGTCGTCTAGTACCCATAGTACAAGCTTTGCTTAGTTTGGGACTAGGTCGATTTGTGTAAGATTGTCCCCTAATATTAAAAAAAAAAAAATGAGAGTAGAAATTATAACAATATGTATAAGCATTTTTGATAAAATCGTCCGCAATCGCCAGCATTTATCTCAACGAAAAGTCACTCTCTCGTTACATTGCCACTTAGATTGTCATCATTATTTGTATTTCATTGCCCCTACGTGCCAAACCACTGTATCTCTGCGACATAATACTTAATGATTGATAGCCTTGTTATTTCTTGTATAAGGGGATTGATTAGTGGATTAGAGCCGTGGTTCCCAAAGTTGTCTGGGCTACGACCCATCTATTACAGGTTTACAAACTCGGGACCCACCTCTAGGAAATTTAACCATTACCAATATGAATAAAGGACTTTTTAAATAACAAGCAATGTTTTATACAATTTATAATTACCTACTAAATTAAATAGTTACATCAAAAAAGTTTTTTGAATGGTGACAGTCGCCCGCCGTCCGGCCGTTGGCTCGGTCGGTTGGTGTGTCGTTCTACAGGCAGGGCCCACCAGTGGGTCGCGACCAATACTTTAAGAAACCTTAGATTAGAGCAATTCTTTTCGTAGAGTGGCGTAGCCCAGGATCCCGGCGTAAGAAAGAAATTGGGGCTCTATTTTTTTCCAGGTTTTACCCTGCGAAATACAAATTGAAATAAATAAAATATGCAGGCAATCAGGGCACGTTAAAGTAACTCTAACACTTAAACTCATTAAATTAGGTATAAGGGCCAATCAACTTTTAAACCGACTATAATCTGTCCGCGACATTTTTCAAACAATTGCAGATTTTTGTAAGTAAACATGTTTTTTCTGTAATTTAATAGATGAATAGCATGAATACATGCCGCCCTACGTAAGTTTAACCTATTAAACCGTGAAATATCTTGTTGGAAGTACGATTTTTTGGTAACGCCAGAGACAATTTTGGTAACGCAGGAGACGCCAAAAACGTCGATTTAAAAGTTGATTGGCCCCTAAAACAAAGTAGGCAAGGTTTAAAGGTTTCATTAAGTTTATTAAGGTTAAGTCAAGGGAGTGGGAGAAAATTTTGATTTTGATTCAGTTTGAACTTTACTGACTATGCTGGTTAGGATCCGAGAGCCCCCTGTACGCGAGGAGCCCAGTACACGGCATCTAGCCCTCCAATAGTTATGTACAACAAAAGTATAAAGATAAATAAAAAATAAAAGAAACCCCCAACCCTAAAAAGAAAAGTGAACATTCAATTTAAGAAAGTAAAAATAGCATACACTTGTATTTTAAATTTTAGGTCACACTTGTTTGAATATAAAGTAAATTTCAGCCGAAAGTCGTCCACTGCTGAACATAGGCGTCCCCCAAGGCTCGCCAAAGAGATCGGTCCCGTGCCATCCGCATCTAATGCGATCGCGCAACCTTAACCAGGTCGTCGCTCCATCTTGTTGGAGGCCTACCTAGTCTAGACGTGTGCGCCGATCGGCGTGGCGCACGCCGCTGCCGCCGGTCATTGCAACGGCGTGAAATCGGTGCAATACATTTACAACAACTTTAAGGTTCGGCCAAACCGCTGCTTACGTCACTAGATGTCTGTAGTTAGTTATATAACAATTTTACAAGTGAAAGTAAACTGTTATTTTCATTAATAATTAATTTTGTTTTACTTACGCCGATCACGCCGATTACGCGCCGCCGCCATCGGCGCACACCTCAACTACCTACACTGCGTCTTCCGGTCCGTGGACGCCACTCGAAAACCTTTTTGCCCCATCGGCCATCAGTTCTACGAGCGATGTGCCCTGCCCACTGCCACTTGAGTCTGGCGATTCTTCGAGCTATGTCGGTGATTTTAGTTTTTTCACGGATTCCATCATTTCTAATGCGATCCCGCAGAGAAACTCCGAGCATATATAGCTGCTGCATCGCCCTCTGAATGGCTTTGAGCTTTCTTATAAGGCCCATCGTTAGCGGCCACATCTCAGCGCCATAAGTCATCACTTGACTCTAAAAATAATAATAATCATCACATCCTATCCCTATATCGAAAAATGATCTGAGTAAACCTATAATGTTCTTAAAAGATCTACCCAACAATAAGTATTCCACACTGTGGGACTAGACAAGAAAAAAAAAACCATTTGAGGTGTAGGTTTATCCAAAAAAAAAATCCTAAATTTTACTGTACCACCTTATCCACATGACCGATATACATGTAAAATTACAGCTTTCTAGCATTAACAGTCAAATAGTAAGACAGTGAAACAATTAAAAGGCAAAACGAATGTATAAAGGTTCCAAAGAATACCATGGACCCTTAAAAAGCTGGCGTCAAAATAGGGATGTTGACGCTATTAAAAAATAATTCGAAGACACGACTCCAGTAAAAAACACTTATTTTAGCCCTGAAAACCGGATTAATTTTCGATTAACTGCAAATTTGATTTTTTGTTGCTTTAAAACAATAGTACATTGTGCATCTAGGGCCGTAAGTAAGGGATTACTAATGAGAGTCTATTAGAAGCCCGACGCCGAAGGCGGAGGGCTTTTAATGACTCCAGTTTGTAATCCCCTTACTGCCCGTGATACACACAATGATTTTCATCACATTGCGAGAAAAAAAAAACAAAAATAAAATTAATTTGTCTCTAAACACTTAAATTGAATAAAATAATGGCTACCCGCCAATACAGATTGTCACTTTATTCGAGTCACCTACCATAGATAATGTAAACTAGGTATGTTTAGTTTAGAATTCGAAAGGTCATACGGCCAGATTCTGCCAACATGTTTAAAAAAATATTTTTACTAAAATTATTGCAAAACTATTTGATATAAAATTAAAATATAAAAATAACGAATTTTCATGAAGCGAAGATAAGTTTTGTGTTGTGTTGTAAAATTTGGGTTATAGCTAAGTTTTAAAGATAATAAATAAAACGTTGGCTGACTTGAAACCTCCTTAGTCTGAAATGACTTGTTTGCAAATTTTAAAACTAAAGTTAGAACTCCCTTGGGTAGAAAAACTGTACGTAAATCTATAACTCCCTTAAGAACAATTTAGGCCATTGTCATTTAGTATACAAGCATGGATAACACCATTGTCGAGCAAGTGTGATGAAAATAAATAGTTGATTGAGTTGGCGAATAAGACAAGTGACGTCATAAGTTGCTATTGCCATTCAAACTCTATGGGAGAATTGTGTTTTGACAGCTCATAAAAAGTACGTCAGTTGATTGGTGGTGTCAACATCCCTATTGTCTTCAATCACTAACCAACAGCATGCTACGATTTAACTAATAAACATGTGCTACGCGCTACGCTTACTGCTACGAGTTACCCCGTGCTACGAACTGCTACGAATCCCCGCAACTAACCCAGTTGCGATGGCGAAGTGAGGGAATAATCTCGTTATTGGTGGCTAAGTGGTCGTGACTACGGTGTGTCTAGGAGCTACGAGCCGTAGAAGTGCTACGAATTTTTTTAAAGCAATTTTGTACTAGTGGAAAAATAATATTGCAATTTTTCTTAATTGAGCAGCGTCAGTGATTTGAGGAGAATTATTTGAGCGATTTAAAAAGGGCATAATTTATAAATGATGAGGACATAGCCATAACTAGGTCTATAATTGGTAGTTCTACTAGTTTTGTTAGTATACATTTACATCCTATAAACTACGTGAGTGATAATAAAATTTTAACTAAAAATAATTTATCAATTAAATAAAATTAATATTAAGATCAAATGTCACATGTAAACATTAATTTATAAAAAAATAAAAATTTATAAAAAAAATATATAATTTAGAAAAAATTCCACTCATCGCATTCATCATCAACCCTTCAAGAACGCTGTCTTTTCCCCTCCTTAAGCGTATCAGTAGTGAGGGAAAGTGACGGAACAATAATGAATTCCTGTCGAGGTTATGTTTCGTAGTCGTCAGTCACGTATTTCTTGAAGAAATGAGAGGTGACTTATAAATAAAAACTTTTGTCGTTAAATTTTGTACGTTCGAATTAACTTTCCCATGTAATTATTATAACATATTTGCAGTATTTTATGTAGTTAAAGGAATTGAGTCTTTTTCATTGTGGAATTTTTTCTATTCACAAAATTACGTCTTTGATCAACAGTACCTAGTACGAGTAGCAGAAGAGTCAAGGCGAATATCGTAAAGAAAAAAAAAAAAATTCTTCACTCTCCTAAAAGTAAACTCCATGTGAACGAATTCAGGGGCGGCAGTTAGTATGCCACAAAAGCAGTTTTTAACCCAAGCTTTTATGAAACTGCCGAAGCACGTCATTATCGTCCGAGCCTTCCCCAAGCTTATGAAATGAAAGCATAACCGTAGCGCATGCCTTTACGATCCAATCCGCCAATCAGACCGTCGTAAAAATAAACACACAATCCAGGTTTTTTTCAAAAGTCCAGGTCCCTCGCCGGCCGGCTTCGAGCTCGCTCGGGCCCGCTCGGCTGTTTCCGTGGGTGTTCGGCGGCGTCCGGGCGCGTTGCCATGGCGACCGGCGGGCACGCGGCGCTCGCGGCACCGCGGCCGCCGCCGAAAACAAACACGAGAGCGGCTCGCCGGCTGGTACGGGAGTTATGCTGCGGGTGCTTTTTTTAAGAGGCTGGTTTGCAATACAGTCGACACGACGAGGTACCTTGAACGATATTTTGACTGATTAAGTCTAGTTTAAGTTTATTAAAAGATTCAAGAACAAGATAAACTGATTTATGTTATAGTACTTCGAAGGACCAATTTTTTTTTCATTATGAGAGGGAGGCAAACGAGCAAGCGGGTCATCTGATGGAAAATGATCACCACCGCCCATAAATATCAGCAACTCAAAGAGAGTCACCACTCTGTTGCCGGCCTTTAAAGTAAGTGATTTGCGTGTATTATGTTATCACAGTAAAACAGTCACTTAAATAGTGAGTAGATAGGGCTAAACTGTTTTTTTTTTTGTCAATTGTACAATACCCACCGTGCGACATACACATGTTTACATGCAAGATGTAAACAATAAGCATATTATAATAATATGTGTCGCACTGTCATAGCTGTGGTGCACGATGAGTAGAGGAGAAGCAAAAATTTTTTATAGTTCATTAAACACGTACCTAAGTATATGAGATACGGGTCAATCACAGGTAAGTATTACGTAAATAAAAATACTAAACATGTCCCTCAGCGAAGCAATTTCAACGGACTTATTTATCTCGTCACATTTTTTAAGAAATGGCTGTACATTTTGATGGGGATTTCGGTTATTATATAAAGAGGTCATGTACAACTACCATATAACTGGAAACTGTATCAGAATCACCTGCCATTTCTTAAAAAATGTGACCAAATAAATATGGCGGTTCAAATGCTCGAATAAATGCTCAAAGACATTCCTCAGCGAAGCTATTGGCCACCGTGTAGTGCGGACCTAAGCTGTAGGCTTCAGCGCTCCGAGATCCGTGGCCGCGGTACTGGACGGCGAGCCCCGGAGGGCTTGTCGCGGGCGCGGCGCGGGCGGCGGGGGGCCGCGGCGGGGCCGCTGCGCGCGCACGGCGCTCGCGTCAGTCGCTGGGCGACGCGCGGCCGGCGCACGGTCGATACGGGCACGGCCATGCTAGCAGCACGTGCCTCCTTGCACGCGCAGGCCGAGTGACGCTAGTGACTCCCACCCAGTGTGACAGGGTCTGGACTAACAATCATCATGTGCCTTCGGATCCGAACCGTTCAGCCAGTTTGCGTATACTATTCTGGTTGTTGTGCTATGCGAATGCTGCTTTCATAGGTACGTGGTAGCATGGATGTTGTTCGCTCTAGCCCGGCTTGCCCCGGTTCGCGGTCTGCTGACAAACCCCCACTGTCACAAACCAGGGTGTAGACCGCGCTTAACACTAAAGGTTAGGCACCTTGTTTTACACGGCGTAATACCATCTAAATGATACCTCAACAACCTTCAGACGAACTTAAATCTACGAAGTCTAACATAGAAACGATTCCTTACAAAAGTGATTGAGACTTTGCCGGTCTAGAAAAGTAAAATTGAGGCCTAGGAGGGTTTTATCGTATTGGTATGGCGGGTTAACCTTTTGGATGGGCAGGTTGGGGGACGATGTATGGTGACATGCGTTTTGAAATGTCAGCTGATGTTACAGAATATCGTAATTTTTTTTAAAAATATGTATGAAAAATGTAATTTCATGTTAGACTGGTACTGTATTGGCTACTAGTCCTTATTCCACATTCAATCATAAGAGCGTTAGTCAAATATTTAAGACAGATCCAGTGATAATTTAGTCATTTGCTTCATTGAGTATAAAGATGGCATCACTATCTTTGCAATGGCAATATTCTACCACGTGGTTTAAGCAAGACATAATCGTCAATGGATACCTTGAAAGTCAATTGGTACACTCCTATTTAAATAGCTCTATGGCAAGGTACAATCACCATCAAAAAGCGAAATATGTGGTCGCTATAGGTCATTTATTTTTTAGCCATGCTACCTTTTGACTAATGACATACTAAAGTATTTATGATGTTGACAGTATGTACCTATAAAATTAGTAAACGTCATGAATTGTAATATTCTTTCCCAACTTTCATTCATGTAAAGTCAGGTTGTACAGGTTATGTTATGTTATACGAGTGTTAAAGGGTTGGTGTATGCAATATATTATACTTTATTGAACATCACCCAAAAAGTGGAAGAAATACGGCTATAACTGGATAGCTAGGTATCCGAAAGGCGGTTTTATAGCTTCAAAGCGATCTTCACAAAACAATTCGCGCTCAGAATCAATATAAATTGAATAAATGGGCATTTGCCGGCATTTTACTGCTTTGAGCCATCAGTTATATTAAAGAATGGCCCGAAAACTATTATCAGTTTTTATCGTATCACTACAGCTTTTTTCGCTATCAGATATATCATACGTAAAACATACATAAATCAGACATAAAACGAAACATCAATGGAGCACCCAGGACTCCACAGATGTACCTGATGGTGACTCTACCTGTACTTAGTACCTGTATAATTTCAAATACAGCGGATTCAGCGGTTTTAACGATCGCTTTAGCCTAGTTGGTAGTGACCCTGCCTACGAAGCAAGAGGTCCTGGGTTCAAACCCCGGTAAGGGCATTTATTCGTGTGATGAGCGCGAATATTTATCCTGAGTTATGAATGTTTTCTATGTATTTAAGTATTTATTTATCTATATAAGTATGTCTATCGTCGTCTATTACCCATAGTACAAGCTTTGCTTAGTTTGGGACTAGGTCGATTTGTGTGAGATTGTCCCCTAATATTATTATTATTATTGTTAAATGTTATATATCATACTATACCCAAGTTCGTATAGCTGTCACAATTTTTACGTAAATGTCAGAATATGACATCAATTTAGTATGAAACACTGTATTTTTTTTACTGTTTGTGGTCATATTTTTTTGGACAGTACCTATGTTTACTTCATACATACAACATCCATATTGATTATACGGAAACCAATCACATCGTTAATTTTGGGTAAAAAAATTGCGTTTCGATTGTTTCGTTATTTTATTTTGTTAACAGTGAATGTATTGTATTTTAGTTACTACGTTTGAGCCAAGTTTGATGTGGAGTTCAGTATAATAATATTTTGTTTTATTTATAAGATTTTTCATGGTTCAGTTGTTAGTTTTGTTTCAAGTATCTTTCAGTTATGTTAAGTTTAAGTTACTAATGTTTATTTGTAAATAAAAAAAATATTTGAATTAGATTAAATAAAAAAAATTGAGTTTGTATGTTTTTATTTATTTTTAACGTCTTTCCAGCAATTTCCAACAAATAAGTGAGGAAAAGATAACTTCTCATGAATGCTAAACTTAGAAAGATATGATTATGAAGAGCGCCTCGAGTAGTTTACTCAGTGACTTGTAAAAATTAAACGAAGACATCCTGTGCCAGATTTAAACCATGCCTAAGTTTGGTTTAGCCTAAGTTATTTACTTGTGTTATCAGTAATTTAAAGCAGTCTTACTCATTATCATAAAGTTACGCCGTTCAGGTCAACAAAAAACCAGTTTATTTTGCTTGATTACTCTCTATATTATTGATTTAAGTCAAAATGTTTATAAAAATATATTTTGAATGCTTTGATTTCACATAATATTAACGAAATTCAACGTTCTGATCTACAGATGCACAGCCAATTTAAATAAGTTTAAATTTATTTATCTTAAGTTGACGAAATAACCAAAAGTAGTAAAAATCGCTATTAGTTGTTGTTCTTCAGTTATTTTACAATCCATTCGCTCCAACGTATTTAATTCTGGTGATTAAGGCAGTCCAAATTGTGAAGTCTCATTTGGCTGTGGCAGTATCTTGTCTGCATTTAGTTTATAATTTTACTCTTCAATTGCAACGAGCATTGCTTTTGACAAGAAATCTTAAATTCTCATAGGTCATGTATAGCAGTTCAGTAAATTAGTTAACTCGTCGGCTTCTAACCCACAGAATTATCAATTCATGGCACCAACCTCACATTTACATCATTACTGCCTAAAATACTCTATCACTCGGTAGCCGAATTCATTCATCATTATGACAACAAATAACTCTACTAAAACCACCGTTACTTTCGATGTACCCACAGATAAAATATTACTCGCAATGTCCCGTAAAACATTCCGAAAACACTATTAATCGTCCATTATTGATTCCATTTCAAACGTGAGGCCAGCTGACTGAAATTAATGGCGTCTTTAGTTCTGGAAAACGCCCAGAGATGGCGCCACCACCCGCGATCCCGATAACGTGATAAACTGAAGACAAGTATCATCCCTCGAAGTGTCATAAAGTGCTACGTCCCTTTTCGCCACGTGCATTTTATTTTTTATCCCTTCATTTAAAGCCGTGCGGGCGTAAAACAAATCGATCCCGATTTATGGCCGATTTTCGATAAGGTGTTGTGTTTTTGCTCGGAATAAACAGATTTCAACCAGCGTTTCTGAATCTGTGCTGATATCAAATACGCTCCAGCTTTTTTTAGAGCTGTTCAGTATTTTAAAATTGATTAGATAAGATGCGATAAACCTAGTGAGAGAAAATGAGAAAGATGTTTTTTCTGAAAACAGAATAATATTTGGATACCCAAATCTTTACAAAGCGATTTTACGCTAATGCTTTAGTAAGTGGCTCTACTTGTAGAATTATGTCCATCATCATCATCATCATCCCAGCCTACGTCTCAATGCAGGCCGCAGGCCTCCTCTCACAATGAGAGGGCTTGGGACGTAGTGCGGATTGCAAACTTCACACACACAACTTCAACACAGAACAGAATTTCTTCGCAGGTGTGTGCAGGTTTCCTCACGATGTTCGCCTTCACCGTAAAGCTCATTACATAGTATTACTTATATTCATCATCATTTTCATCATAATTTCAGCCGAAAGACGTCCACTGCTGAACATAGGCCTCCCCCAAGGCTCGCCAAACAGATCGGCCCTGCGCCATCCGCATCCAATGCGTTCCCGCTACCTTTACCAGGTCGTCGCTCCATCTTGTTGGAGGCCTACCTACACTGCGTCTTCCGGTCCGCGGACGCCACTCGAGAACCTTTCGGCCCCATCGGCCGTCAGTTCTACGGGCGATGTGCCCTGCCCACTGCCACTTAAGTCTAGCGATTCTTCTTATATTCAAAACTGATAAAATACAACAGAAGTATATTAAACTTTCAAAGATGTCAGTGGACATTTAAATTTCGAAACTACCCGTCCCAATGCAGCCGGAGGTCACAGAAATAAATCATAGGGCGTTCCCGACGTTCCAGTGTGCTACCGCAAATTCTTCAAACGTCAAGATAAACGATATATCTCATGCAGATGCCCGTCAAAGCTGAGCGTAAAACGTATCCCTTACGTGACGTAAATCGAGCCGTAATAAAACTTCTGCGGAAATACGGAGATTGTATGTGTAGTTTGAGGTGGTACGTGACTTTAGCATAGATTAGTTTCAATAGATTCCTATTGAAAATGAACAGAACGCCATTAAAAAATAATTCGAAGACACGACTCCAGTAAAAAAACGCTTTATTTTAGCCCTGATAACCAGATTAATTGTCGATTAACTGTAAAATTAGATTTTACATTGCTTTAAAACAAATAAATAGTTAAGTTGATTGAGTTGGCGAACAAGTGACGTCATAAGTTGCTATTGCCATTCAAACTCTATGGGAGAATTGTGTTTTGACAGCTCATAAAAAGTACGTCAGTTGATTTGTGGTGTCAACATCCCTATTTAATTTTTGGGATAATAATGGCGACAACGGTGCCATGATTCCGCCAATGTCGAGGGTTGGATAAGACACTGCCAAACGACTTTTTGATCAAGTGTGGTAGAGCTGTTTGTATCCGGTAGAATACCAGTCACAACCAATCTAATAAATCACAGTTTATATTTATTAGTTACTACGTGTTAAGCCTCGTACTCATTGAGCGAGCCGCTCCTCACAAGGCATGCACATGAGGCATACTTTGATTCGACACAGGGCTCAAAATCGCATCGGAAATGGCTGCCTCGTGTGGTGGCTCACATTGGGTACCCGGCTTCACTCGCTATAGTCACGTGGATGAGTCAGCGCACCGTTTTTTTTTATTGGTCTTTGGCTACCAGGGCTATCAGCTTGAAAAGGACACAGAGAATACATGCCAAAGAGAATAGAATATGTACGTGCAACGATATCGATGGGATGGATTCTATTGCATTGATTCTAGTGCACTAGTTTTAACAAAATTCGGTGTAAGTTATTTTTTTGGATAAGGGTTTTTGAACTTACAGTTTAACGCTTTATTGACCTCAGATCAAGTTATAGCTTACTAGCCTTCCATCCGCAGCTTCGCCCGCGATAAATTGATTTTCCCGTAGGAAAAGGTATTTTTCCGCGGTAAAAAGTAGCCTATGTCACTCAGTGATAATGTTGCTTTCTAACGGCAAAAGAATTTTTGAAAAAGGTCCTGTTGTTTTTAAGTTTATTCGTTACATACAAAAATACAAATCTTTCCTCTTTATAATATTAGTGTAGAAGTGTAGATATAGTATAACTGTATCTTGCGCTATCTGACGACGGATCACGAGTTCCAAACCGCAGTCACAGTTGCCCGCAGTAGGGTTACCAGGCAACAGAAAATTCCCCGGTATGTGCGGAATTTTGGCTCTCTAACACGGGAACGGGAGCAAACTGGGTGTCAGAATTTTAAAATGAAATCGCACGAAAATTTTTGTTTTAACTAGCAGTTGCCCGCAACTACGTCTGCAAAGAATTCGTTTATCGCTATCCCAAGGGAACTATCCAATTTTCCGGGATAAAAACTATCCTATGTCCTTCACAGAGTCCCAAACTGTACAGAGTCGTATTTACTGGCGTAGTAGATAAACTATTTTTTCTTGAAGATGTTGCGTTTAAAGAAGTTTGCCAATAAAATATTTTTACCTTCTTTTTTTATCGAAAAGTCAAAGACATTGTCAGGAAAATTGGTTATTTGATCTGGCAACCCTCTTGCCGGGGCAGAACACCCGCGTCCGTTGCCCCCGCTGGTCCAATATCAAAGTTTGATGGAGTCCACAATAATACATAGCCGTCTGGCTGCTAGTAATTTGTAATTATGTTCACTAGTGCTCGTCCCCCGACGTTGTACGTGATCACGGTGGCTACTTGGTCTTTACTTTAGTTATACTTTGATAGGCGAATCTGCGAAGAGTGTGATGATGATGATTGTTCAGGCTTGGAAAACTTGCGAACGCTTGAAATTGAGATTTTGAATAAATCAAACCGATCAAACGTATACGAATTCAAAGCCTTTCTCAAGAAGACACTAATCTAAGGCATTATAAATGAAACGATTTGCATTATATCACGGACAGGGATGTTTGGAAATATTTCAGATCCGTTGCGTGCGATCCTTAATTTAAAGTAGCGAATCTACTTACTGTGTTAAAAAAATTTAGTTGTGTTGAACACTTTAGGTGTAAGTAATTTAATAACAATGTAGATCTGTTTGAAAAATAATATACCTTTTCCGAGCCGGTGCTAGTTAGATGTATATGTATTTTAACATTGTCTTTGAACTCAGCTATCCATAATCAAGGAGCAGTGGTTACAATAAAATTAAACTGTGTTGTCAAACAGTTGAGATAGTTTTCTATGCAACAGTCTGGTGTGTTATATTGTTTAGAAAGGGAACAATGTACTTGTAAAATGTTAAATTAAAGTATTTGATAACTAACGAACCTTTTCGTTACGCGACTGTACTTTGCGCGGCTTGACCTTACGTGTCTTGCAATGAATGGACAGCTTTATACTACGAAATTCGATTTTCGAACTTCGTACCGTGGCGTTCAGTAATATTAAACGGACGCAGCACGATACGAACTTCCAATTTCGAATTTAGTAGCAGCTCCTTAACTTCTTCATATCCTAACGTTTAATTTTACGCACACATACAAGCCGCGCGATGCCGCGATGTTCTTTTGTTTGTAGATAGTTTACTGTTTTGTATTTACTTTGCCTATACACAGCAGTATCTGATACATAAATCCTTCATAGAGTTTCATCAAACCAGGTTATTAGTAACCAGGCATTCGGAACACATTCACTTAAAGCGTAACATTCGAGCTGTATCGCTTACCCACATTTAAGCGGAGTTAATGAAGATACGTCATTAGCAGCATACAACAGGTAGACGGGAAGCCTAAGAGCTTTGCCTCGTTAGCCCCGCCCCCTATCTCACGAATTATGGCAACTAACATTCATTGCAATGATGATTGTTGAAGAGAATGATTGCTAGTTAGAGCAAAGATGCTTGAAAGGTCCATCGTATAAGTTAGATCTTTTCTATCTATGTATCATCATCAGCATCATTTCAGTCAAAAGACGTCCACTGCTGAACATAGACCTCCCCCAAGGCTCGCCAAACAGATCGGTCCCTTCCTATCCGCATCCAACGCGATCCCGCAACCTTGACCAGGTCGTCGCTCTATCTAGGTGGCCACTAACGATGGGCCTCATAAGAAAGCTCAAAGTATATCTAAATAAAAATGAATTGCTAAATGTGTGTTGCTAAGCGCAAAACCACTGCACCAAATTGGATAGTTAATTCTTTTTTTTTGTGTTCTTAATTGTCAGGACAATGTTTATTTGAAACGAGAAACTATTTATTTTAAGAAACAAATAAGTAAAGTTTTTTGCCCCTCAGGGTGTGATTCCATAACAAATGATTGGTCCATAAAACTACCGTGAGACTCACTCATAGTCCGGGAAAAAGGGTTAAGGATTAGCCCGAAGCATGTCGAGCTAAACTCGATCAATAGACGTGAGTTATACGTATTTTTTCGCTACAAATGGTCGGTGTTAACAAAAAAGTGCTAAGGAATGGAATTCGCTCCGTCGTCTGTATTTCCAGATAAATACAACCTAGGTCTCTTCAAGGCTAGAGTGAATAGGCTGCTACTGAACTAGTGAGGTACACCTTTGGCCTCATCTTCACTTTTCATCAGGTGAGATAGTGGTCAAACGGGTATGTATTACAATACCGAAGTACGAAAGACCGAATGTATTAAAACATCGAATGGGTCAAAAGACCGACACGATTTTTTTCTGAAACCGTAAACTTTTCAGAATTTTTTAAAACGGCATCATACTGAACCCATTAGGTTAGGTTAGGTTTGTTTTATAACAATCTTAAAAAGTTAACGGTTTCAGAAAAAAATCGCGTCGGTCTTTTGACCCATTCGACGTTTTAATACATTCGGTCTTTCGTACTTCGGTATTGTAATACATACCCGGTCAAACACAGGTCACTTTTATGTAAAAAAATAAAAATGTGTACAGTAAAACAGTAAAACTTGTGTTTATAAGATGCCTTAAGAGGATACGATGCGCACCATTTCTCCATACAAACGTAGTCCCCTGTTTCCTCCCTGGATAATGGCTTTAGGGTCAAATTTTTTTTACTGTGTAATCTGTATCTACCACATCTATGCCCCTATGTTTCGTTTTTATCCATATTTCAATTAACATAAGAAATATGAGCTTTCAAAAACTGAAAAAAATTGCCCAATTTCATCGTCATTTTCAGACACTCATCAGAAAACAATCCCTTGTATAAACAAAAAATGGAAAACATAGGGGCATAGCTAAATCTGTTCTCTAATTATTTTTGAAAAAAATAATTTTATTGGTCTAGTTTTCGAGAAGAAAACAGGGGATTACGAAATGCTGTTTTGATCAATTTTACGCGCCTATTAACGGTCTGAGCTGCAGTTGTCCCGCTCTCGCTGTGCTGACACGGAGGGGTTCGGGCTTTGATCAATTATAACTGAAGATACACATTGCCGAACAAAATCCCCTTCAAAAAATGTCCGAACTTTTTTAGTTGTTTGCATAATAATTAAAATCATCACCTACACAGAAATTTGAACGTAGTCTTTACTTCATTACAGTCGAATTTCGGTTGACACTTGACAGCTAAACTTGACAATTTCACGCAACGTACAGAGAAAAAAGAAGGCCACTTGTATCAAAGTGGCGCTCATTTGGCTCGGACATTTTCGGGCGCGCGACTGTGGATCTACAGTTATAATTGATCAAAGGGTTCGGGCGAGACAGCGACACTTCATTAAAATACCTATTTCTCAAAAGTCTCTCAGCCATCGTATCCTCTTAATGTGGGTGGCTGACGGTACCGGCTGCGTCTACTGACGTATTTCTTAGGGATGTTGAAAAAGTATCGATATATCGATATTTTTAATTCAAAATTTCGATATTTTTGGCCGATATATGTTGATCCGATATATCGATACAAAATATCCAATATCGAAAATTGTATCAAAACGATATATATTTTTATTTGTGTAACTAAAATTGCTAGAATCCAAAATCGTAAAGGATCATGGACTTACTATACTATCTAAAAGATAGAAACGAACGAAAAAAGAAATTGTATTGTCTCTATGGTTTTGTCTGCGTTGCGCGCGTGTGTGCGCGGCACCGGCAGTTTCATTCGTGATCGTGCGACACCGATATATCGATATATCGATATTTTTCCTCGTTATATCGACGTCGATATAGATATTTTAATAAATATCGATACATCGATATATCGATATTTTTTTTCACTTCCAACATCCCTAGTATTTCTATGACGTTTTATAAGCTGTCTAAGGCACAAGCCACGCTGAAGAGAAGTGAGACAGCAGTGCGTCGTAGTCGCAAGTTGAATCAGTTTTCATACTAAAATAGTTTTAAATAGTTTTTGTAGTGGTAGAGCCATGTTGTAGCTAGCCGCTGCATCACGAATGGGCCGGCTCGTCCGGGGCAGTACCACCCTCTCACAGAACACCGGCGTGAAGCAGCAGTAATCCTGCTTGCGTTTCGTACGGTCAGTGAGAGTGCCGGGGGCCCAATACCTCACCCCTTCCCTCTCCCCCTTCCCCTATTCCCTCTCCTTTAGGGCCGACAACGCACTGGCATCGTGTAAATCGCTGCTGGTGTCTATGGACAGTGGTGTTAACATCAGGTGACCCACTAGTTCGTTTGTCTGGCCTATCTAACATAAAAAAAAAAAAAAAAAAAAAAATGTATCTAGAAGCGTCGCGATCCAAAGCAGACTTAAGAGACGGGGTAGAGACGCGGCCTGCGAACAAACGATGCGGACTGCGACGCGCCCCCGTCCCACGTCTCTTCTGTGTGGCTTGCGCCTAAATGCGATTCTTCCGTAAATTTGACATGGCAAGAGTTATTTATGATATTACTTTTTAACCATCTCAATCGACTAACGATTTCTTTGTATTATAGCAACTAGAAATCTAATTTTGCAGATACGTAATTGGAAATGTTGAAAATTGTTTTTTAATAGTTGCGTCTTAGAACTATTATTTTATGGGCGGAGTTCAAGAAGCTGAAGACTTTAAAGCTAGTAGTGAAAGAAAAGAGAGACGAATATTAACTACAATATGTGAGTCACAACGGAGCTTATTGTAATTACTCGTTTTGTATGGTTGATACTATTATTACTATCGTGGTCCAAAGTTTTGGTCTTCACTCCCATGTTGTCATGTACCCTATTAAGCATTCATTTCAAGCATGCTGTCCTGAGTAAATTTATACCTAATTTTTCCCTAGGTATTCTTCACCTATCTAGATGAAGTATGACTAGAATATGATTAAATAAATAAATCAAGGAACGATTGACACCAATTGACCTAGTCCTAACTTAAGCAAAGCTAACAAATAAAGCCAATTTTAGAATACTGTTACCCACGTTTGCAGATTTTGTAATAGCTACTTTATTTGTATGGTGTTAAAGTTGGAAATTAAATGAAGGCAAGCCTTCTGTCAGTGGTAAACTAAAAGTAAACGTATTGTATTATGAGTACTAGACAATGGATAAACATACTTATATAGATAAATAGATATTTAAATAAATATTAAACATCCAAGGCTCGAGTACAAACATTCGTATTTTTCACACAAATATCTGCCCCGACCGGGAATCTATGGGCTATCCGCTCGTCAATATAGTTTGAACATTGAAGACTTGAGCATATTTTATGCATAACTTGGTAGTTTCAGCGAACGAGTGATAAACGGATCCTGGGTAGACGAAGTCACGGTCGTACCGATGTTAAAGTTTAACGGTCTGTATAGTTTTACTACTATGCATTTGAGTGTAAAAACATATACCTATATTAGGGTGTTTCATTTTTCAAAATTTTTGATTTTTCTCTGACTTTGCTCGAATTCTTGTTTCCACTCATATGTAAAGTTCATACGCCAAAAATCAGTAAAATCGATTATCATCTAAAGGTTGCACAGTTTGATGACTTGTATGTCAAGTAATGGATATCGGTGTATTACAGGATAGCAAAATTTTCAAGTTTTTTATCTGAAGTTGAGGGTTATAAGTGATTTAAGTGTGTCGTTTAAAAGATTGAAGCATATTTTAACGTAAATAATAAGTTTCCTTGTGATATTTTGTTAGGAGCTGGACTTCCTTCCAAGGAACAAGTGCTGTTGGTTTATTTTACACCATCACAAAGAAAAAAAAACTCTTTCGGACGCCACTAAGTAGACAAGTATTAAACTGCAAGAAGTGTGGAAGAAGGCTAATATATATGTCAAGAGAGTAACCGTTTGAGCTAACGTTTAATAACTTTATAAGGAACACTTACCATAATTTGTTAACGTTTTCCTTAGAAATTATCCGAAAGCGTAAGAGACAAGACAAAGTGGATGCTTATAAAATGTAGCATTAAAATCGATTAAAGAAATCAACATGACAGTGACCTTGGACTAAGAATGCTCTTCATTAAGTAGTCATCAAGTCATGAAGACGATGAAAATAATTCTATTCTCTGTACCACCAGCAAAAATGTCACGTCCTATTTATAAGTAAACTAAAATCTCTCGATTGGACACTCATAGCTGCATAGGACCGCGAACAAATCTCCACTCGGCAAGCTAGTACTTCGGTTATTACAGTTGTTAAAAGCCTTGGTCACGATGTCTCAGATGTTTCTATATCGCCGTCTACTATTCATCGAACTCGGGTGACCAAAAGAAGCAAAATGGCTCAAAAAATTTAAGCATCATTAACCTTTACTCTAACATTGAAACTGTAAAATGTTGCCATCAATCGCATCCTGTAAGATTCTAGAAGACAGAGTAACTATTCTTTATTTAATGATTCGATCAGAGACGAATAGCAGAAACAAGCATGCAACAGAAAATGCGTGGTCAAGCGAACCAAAAATGAGGTTGTAACTTGTGTAGTCTAAGTAGTAAATTATTTCATTTCAGCCGAAAGACGTCCACTGCTGAACATAGGCCTCCCCCAAGGCTCGCCAAACAGATCGGCCCTGCGCCATCCGCATCCAATGCGTTCCCGCTACCTTCACCAGGTCGTCGCTCCATCTTGTTGGAGGCCTACCTACACTGCGTCTTCCGGTCCGCGGACGCCACTCGAGAACCTTTCGGCCCCATCGGCCGTCAGTTCTACGGGCGATGTGCCCTGCCCACTGCCACTTAAGTCTAGCGATTCTTCGAGCTATGTCCGTGACTTTAGTTCTCGCGCGGATTTCATCATTTCTAATACCGCAGCGCAGTGCAGCGCAGTGCAGCGCAGCGCGTATTTACCGCAGTGTCTCAAGTCAAAAGTCTTTGACCAGTGTGTGTTGCCAGTGATGACTTATGGTACTGAGACGTGGCCGCTAACGATGGGTCTTATAAGGAAGCTCAAGGTCACTCAGAGGGCGATGGAGAGGGCTATGCTTGGAGTTTCTCTGCGGGATCGCATTAAATTATTTATTGAGTAGTTAATGTTCTATTTTATGCTTAATTTATTTTAATTTCACTTAAAAACGATGTGTGGCTACCATATTGTGCTATCTTTAAATAAAAGTAATTACTTCTTTTTTTCGATTCTTATTTAGAGCTTTTCATTCTGTGCAACCTCTAAACATGGTCTAATCCACTTGAAATTTGTAAAATGTTCTATTAACATAAGCTAGAACCGGAAGCTGAGCAAAGTCAGAAAAAATATCACAAAAATTTTTTTCACCTACAAAAGTGAAACACCCTAACCTATATCCAATACTCATACGTAATAGTGTCTTTTTAGGGTTCCGTACCCAAAGGGTAAAAACGGGAACCCTATTACTGAGGCTCCGATGTCCGTCCGTCCGTCCGTCCGTCTGTCACCAGGCTGTATCTCGGGAACCGTGATAGCTAGAGAGTTGAAATTTTCACAGATGATGTATTTCGGTTGCCGCTATAACAAGAAATACTAAAAAATGGAATAAAATAAATATTTAAGGGGACTCCCATACAACAAACATGATTTTTTGCTCGATATTGATAACGGCAACAGGTAGACACTTGAAATATTCACAGAATATTTAATTATATGTTGACTTTAAAAATAAATCATTAAATTAAAATAAAAAAAATATTTAAAGGAGCTCCCATACAAGAAACGTGATTTTTATAGATAATTGTATGGAACCCTTCGTGCGCGAGTCCGACTCGCACTTGGCCGGTTTCTTTGATGATAGATTTTAATTTTGTGACTGTGTGGTAGCTTTTGGAATTTTGTAATAATAACGTACCTAGGTATGCAGTTTTCCAGAAATAACTTTACAAAATTCGAATGCTTTCAAATGTTGTCGAGGGCATTTGTCGGCCTGTTTCTCGGTTGCAGTAAAGCCCTTTGCTTCAAATTTCTTATGTTAAAGATTATATTTTTTCCGAACAAAAGAAAGTTTATTGCACTCGTAGAGTTGTGGAACTCTTTTATGTAATTTGCGAGAGTGAATCGTCAAAGGCTGTCGCTCACTCCGGCTGACGGATCGCAAAATTGGATGTTTATTGGTACTTGGATTTCATATTGTGTGTTATTTCATTAAAACCCAGATTTAACATGGTTTTTCATTTAATAATATGCTGTAATTTAATATCTTCGGAGTTGACTGACATATTTTTATTTCGATGGATTCAATGCAGATGTGGGACCATAAATTAGCTATAATTGAGGATGTCTGTACTTACCGTCAGATATTTCTGTATCTTTTCAAAGTTTTTGAGCGGCATAAATATCTATTGTACAGCTGGGATACGAAAAACTTCGTCAGTTATTAAATTGACTCCTTTATAAAGTCATGGACTCTTAGTTTAGTACCTTTTGAAAAATGTGAAACGTCAATGCCACATACATAGTTTCGTTTGAAATAAAATGTTGACAGGACTAACAATCGGCTTGGTGCAAGCAAATGTCAGCTTTAAGGTGACGAACCTTTTTTTACCCCGACCGTACGTATTTAACGGGTGACATCTTCATAATTTTTCGTTTAACTGTCAAAAGAAAAATCATCATCATATCAGCTAAGAGACGTCCACTTCTGGACGAAGGCCACCCCAAAGAGTTCCACAGCAGTCGGTTCTGCGCTGCCCGCATTCAAGTGATTCCTGCAACCTTTACCAGATCGTCGATTCCAATCATCATCCTAGAACCTTACCGCCCCATAGGACGCCGGTTTTACTAGCAATGTGCTGCCCACTGCCACTTAAGTCTGGCAACTCTCCGAGCTATGTTCTCCTGCGAATTTCATCATTTCTGATACGATCACGCAGGGAAACAACGAGCATAGTTCGCACCATTGTTCTTTAAAAAACTACGTGTCTAATATTTTTGTTAGTCTAACTGCCGGAATTATCGAACTCTCCGAAACGGCTTGAGCGATTTTTAAGATTTTTTTTGTCTATATTTGTGAGGTCTGAGAATAGGTCGTAGACTATAATTTATATGGCAAAACAGCGGTTGCCGGGTCTGCTAGTAATTTTAAATTAGTAATGACGGTGACTCCAATGTTACTGTCACCAAAACAGGGTCTCCACTCAGCATGTGTTGCTATACAGTGTGTAGCAGCGCGGTGCATTCCACAATGACCAGCGATGTCCAGCATTAATCCTTAATAAGGCCCCATTTACTGGAGCATACTACCACAGAGTCAAAAGCAGCTATCGAATACATACCTGACAAAGGATATTTTTAAAGCTATTCGTATTTTCAATAATTACAATGGAAATTGTGACGTAATACGAAATTAATAATGTTCAACTTCCAACTCAATGCATGTGGTCGCTAAAATAAATCGCCTCTACCTTAAGGCTGGGGCCGCACTGGTAAGGCGACCGGCAACGCGACGCGACGGCGACTAAATCAAACATAGTTCGAGTTATGTGAGTGGCCGCAGCGGCCGCATCGGCGACGGCGACTAAATCAACTAACTATGTTTGATTTAGTCGCCGTCGCGTCGCGTCGCCGGTCGCCTTACCAGTGCGGCCCCGGCCTAAGAGTTAACTAAGCTAGAAGCACTAATTTTAAATAAATAAAATAAAAATAAAAATCATTTATTTCAGACTCAAATCAGATTATTCTATTATTATTATTATAATTTTTCTTTTTACTATTTTTTTGATTATTATTCGAATGTATCACGTTCAAAATTTCACCCTGTATTTATTATTGTTATGTTTATTTGGTAGTCTAATTGTACTAACATAATTTCTAAGCCTACTTACTCTTTAATGTAAACTAGTTGTATGTATGTATGTATAAGGGTTCTGTTTTGTTGACAATTACTTTCGAACACCTCATCAAATTTTATGTTACCTGTACTGCAAACTGTAGTTGACTGTACACGTACAGTGAGCTTATAATACAGACATACGTACATATAAGCTCCTGATTGGATCCGAACTCAACCAGTCGGATTCTGACGGCGGATTACGGAGCAAAGCCGTTTGTCTTCGCGCGAAGGGAAACGATTTTTTCCAAAAAAGGTTAAGGTTTCAAAGGTTTTACGGTAAATGGATGTTGCATTTAATTACCTTAAAATCTAGTTTAAGTGTCATACGAGCATTTGCGACTAGATGGCCCAGTGTTTAGAGAACCTAACTTCAAAGCTTGAAATGCCGGGCTCAATCTTCGATCGGAGCAGACACTATGTATGAAAAATACGAATGTTTTTTCTCGAGACTTGGGTATTTTATATGTATTTGAGTATGTTTATCCGATGTTTAGTATCCATAACACAAGCTTTGCTTACTTTGGAACTAGGCAATTGGTGGCAAGTGTCTCGTAATATTCATTTTCTTCTTATTCTTATAGTGACACTTACCTAGTTATTGAAGGTAAAGTCAGCTTCTTAAATCTCGTCCCGTCCATTATAGAGCAAGTTCCCAGGCCTTCATTTTTTCAGAAATGAAATTTGTTGGATAATTTAGCGTTAGTATATGTGCTTTGAGCATGTGCACACTTGTCAGCTTGAGCCAACGGTCAATTGGCAATGTCTAAAAAAAAATACCACTGGTTTTTATATTTCTTTTGTATAGAAAAGTCAATTATAAGAAACTAATTTCAATATTTTGTCATTTAGTTCACTACTTTTTTCAAAATTAATTACTGAAACTATTTTGGTTGATGACGTCAGATTGTAATTGAGAGCTCCCACACTGCCAAATTTCTAAATGTATCTAAATGCGTACGATAAGGCAACCCCTTTAATTATTTTTTGCGTAGTGGTACACTTTCACTTCTGTCACTTTACTGGCGCTGTCAAAGTGCTAGATGTCAGACAGCAGGTCTAAATCAAACTCCGTAATATAATCCACGCGTAAAATTTTGAAGAATTCTAACCGCACAGAATAAAGTACGACTTGGACCAGTCACGCAATTTACACCAATGTCAATTTAAGGTCATTTCTTATTTGGTATGTAATAAAGTCGTAACATAATATTAAAATTAAATAACTACAGAAAACGGGTTAGAAAGCATTTATCTCGAAATGGTTTTCGATTTACTACACATTGCAAAAAAATAGACATCCCCAATTAACAAGTAGCAATAATAGCTAGTTTGAAGAACTATTCTCATGTCTCATGTGTTACAGAGCCAAGACATTTTGCGTCTTCCGACCTTTCGTTATCCAACTATTTCGCTAATCAAATATGAGTATTTTGTTCGTGTAAGCTTTAATCACGTTGGCTATTCTCAGTCTGTAACCAGTAGGAAAACGTTCACTGCTTAGTTGAAATATTACTGAATTATTAAGGAAATATCTTTAGCAGTTGATACTTCAAAATTCTACATTTGTACATCCCGATTCACTAAAAAAATAGCTGTGGCACCCTAGTGGTTTAACTTATCATCACTCACGTATCTAGAGATTCGTGGGTCTGAGTTTTACAGAATTTATTTGTGAAAGTACATTTTAAATTGATCACAACCTATACTGAAGAAATTTGCGTGTGTGAAATTCTCAATAGGCACAGGACTTTCGTGGGAAATATAGTCGCAGTCTTCTCATTCTGTGATGCTTGTGATAAATTGTAAAAATGTAATGTGTAAATTATTATCAATAAATAAACTAATCGTCTTCGGTTGAAGCACTCGCATAATTGGAATTGAACTTCACTAGGTAAGTTCGTTTAATTCCTAAATGTATTATGACGATGATTTAATCGTATTTATCTCGCTGTTTCAAACGACTGAACCGGAAAAGAAATTGCAGTGCTGACGTCACGCGCTGTGACGTCAGCATGGAACTGGAGCGCCGCGGCTGTGTGCGTGGCCCGCGGCTGTGTGCGTCCAATGACGTCGCTTGCGTAACGTCCTCGGGTGGCGGTTACCTGTCGTTTGCATGGTTTATGTAATGGTTAATGAACTGAAACAATTACTTTGCTCACCCGCGACCTTATGATAGTTACGTTTATGTAAGAAATGCGTGTTCGTGCTTCTCCACCTTCACCGTGTACGAGCACACACACACACACACACACACACACACATTTCTTCTTCTTCATCATCATCATCATTTCAGCCGAAAGACGTCCACTGCTGAACATAAGTCTTCCCCAAGGCTTGCCAAATAGATCGGTCCCGCGCCATCCGCATCTAACGCGATCCCGCAACCTTAACTAGGTCGTCACTCCATCTTTGTACCTACACTGTGCCTTCTGGTCCGTGGACGCCACTCGAGAACCTTTCGGTCATCAGACATCATTTCTTACATAAACGTTGACTATCATAATTATCATACCGTATCATAAGGACGCGCGTGAGCGGAGTATTTGTTTCAGTTCATTAATATGAACATCTGCAAAATAAAGTCCGATTCAATAAATATATTATTATGTAATGGTTGGCGTAAATTGTGAGTTATTCCCAATTGTATGAGTCAAAAATGTCAGGAGAGTTGTCGGATTCATCATCTTGGTCTATATACGTCTAAGTTGGACTCGCATTTGGCTGGTTTTCCTCTTAGTAAAACTGTCATTAAAACCGGCCAAGTGCGAGTCGGACTCGCGCACGAAGGGTTCCGTACCATTATCTATAAAAACAGCAAAAAAATCACGTTTGTTGTATGAGAGCCCCCTTAAATATTTATTTTAATCTATTTTTTACTATTTATTGTTATAGCGACAACCGAAATACATCATTTGTGAAAATTTAAACTGTCTAGCTATCACGGTTCATAAGGTACTGTAACCGACGCTATCCAAGCGTGATAACAGTATTATAAATTTATATATATAACGCACCTATATAAAAATATATTTACTTGCCATGTTGACGCATAAAAAAATAACATCGTAAAGAACCTAGATTTATTGCATAGTTTTCAAGTGTTCCGAGAGGTCCCAGAATTTTGATTTTAAATGTGACGATTTATGTCTTCAAGTGCGTGAGACCGGCCATGTTAAATTTTGGCTCAAGTGGGCTAATAAAGTTATAGATTTATGAGTTTGTGGAATATTTTCGAAATCCAAATACGTAGTAATTTTTTTAATATAGGCTGTGTAGAAGGGATAGGGCAGGGAGAGCTTTATTTTGAGTTAGTTGGATTCCGGGACGCGAAACGCTAACGTGTTTTTATACACATATGCGTCTAAAAATAGATCCATAGCATAAAGTTAGTGTTTGTGATTTTTATTCATTCAAATTAAAACGATAAAATATACGAGAGCGAAGTCCGATTTCGATCGTATTAATACGTCGACTTATTAAAAATATAGTGCGTAGTGTAGTGATTATTTTGTGGGACTAGACTTTCGTATTCGTGAGGCAGGTCGAGATTTCTCGATCTCGCAATAGCTGAGACGCAGCAGGATCGAACGGCAGCTAAGTTTTAGGATATATATATATATTTTATTAGTGCTATAAAATTAAAATAAGACTTGATTAAATTTTCTTCCATTATAACTCTAGGTTATTCTCTATTAAACAAACTATAAAAACTTAAATTAAACTAAATATAACTTAAACTCATTTGATTAAAACTTATTGATTAATTAACTTAATTTAAGAAGGTGTTTTTTTTTATTCAGATAGTAGGGGCGAGCGATCGACTAGTATTGCTAGGTATTTTAGCTAATTTAGCTAGGTTTATAGTTGTAGGCTGACAATCTTATTGGTGTCATTTCCGGATGACTTAGTTATATTTGTAGATAGTATGAGCTGACGGCGGTTATTCCATTTTTCCTTTAATACAGGTTTTCTAAAGTTATTAGGTATAGTTTTAATTGATTATTCTATTTTATAGTTATTCACTGGTTGTTTTCGTTTTCGGCGTGTTTTGGCACAAGTCAAAAGCAGAGCTTCGTTTCATCATATTTTACTAATATTTTGTATGATTGAGAGTATGAGTGAGTGCATTAAATACATCTAATTTTAAGGTGTCACTGTGATTTCGGTGGAGTAAAGGGAAGAGTGTATTATCTCAATCATTATTCTACATCACTTTCACTCAACCTGGCATTTCACTGGATTACTGTGTCACGCGTAGCATTGCTTATTTGATTCTAGTCTGTGTCAATCTAGAGGTCTTAGTAGGTATTACTTTTACACTATACACACACTTTTCTCTTACACTGCACAACATCACACAACACACACACTAGGTACACACCACATTTTAATTAATTCACACACACACTAGCTAACACACATGCTAGAAGGTTATTTGGCTGAGACTAGCTCCCGGATATACCGGACAGCAATACGACACACACTAGAACTCATTAATTTGGGTTCTTCACACACACTAGGTACACACACAAGCCCTGAGTCATTTGGGTGTTTATGATTTTTGCTAGTGTCTCTGAGGTACGTCGTCTTTGGCTTTTCGACCCATGACCGTCTGCGTCTTGTGTGAAGACTAGTTTTAAAGCTGTATCCTTTGCAGGAGTTCACAGAAAAAGTACTTATCATATTCATTTAAATGGTATTCAGGTCACCTTGAACAACTCGTCAACACCCTCTAGCTCTTTGACACAGACATCCGCGGCAGCTTTCGAAGTAGGGAAGCGTAATTTCAAGCGTTATTTAAATAAGCATAATTTGCATGTATTGCATTTTTTTTTCTCTGTATGGATGAATGATTGACCTGGTATAAAAGGACACTGATATATTTTGGGTCGCGGTCATTCCCCATCCAGAATGGGTGTTAAATTGTGTAAGTTTGGCTATAACACAGCCTATTTAATATGAAATACACAAGTTGGCGTTCATTGAAAGGCCTTTTTGAGGTAGGGGGTTTTTTGGGGTAGGGTCAAAAACTTATCAATTTGTAAGTTATACATTTTGTTCTGAAGTCGGAGGACAGCCGCTGCAATTGGAATGGTGATTAATTTAGTATTTGTCAGGATATTCTAATATTATTAACTATTATCACTTAACTCTGAACTATCTTGAATTATCCATTTATTTTATAATTATAACACAACACAACGTAATAGAGGGTCCTAAAAAAAAAAAAAAAACTAGGCGATCACATTTATTTTGGCCAATTATTTAAGTGTTAGGTAGCTATAAATACGAACGCTAATTATTTCAGTGCTTTTCATTCATTTTTGATAAGCCCTGGGGAGAAGTGTTACAGTACAGCCTGGTGACAGACGGACGGACAGACGGACAGACGGCGGAGCCTCAGTAATAGGGTCCAGTTTTTACCCTTTGGGTACGGAACCCTAAAAAAAGGCTTGGTAAAAAGCCTGGTCGACTTTTTTTCTAAGTTCAGGGCTCACGGGAAGGCTATCCGACAGTCTAGTCCATTAAATTCAATTTCAACAGACTTCAGTGAAACTGAAAGTAATTTATTCATTCATTCATTCATAAGCCTAAATGAATAGTTAGAGTCTAAGTCTAGATTTTCAAGATTTTTAAGGCTATTTGCGAATCGTGATTAAATAAATCTGACTAGCTAATAGTATTTGGAATTGTTTAGGACAAGACTTTGATAACACTTACTAATAGTTTGAGTGATTTTAGTTGTATAAGCTTTTATTTGGCTAACAAAGTTTGTTGGTTAAAATCGACTCTTTAATTAGAATTTCGCCCACTTTTCGTGAACGGATTGACATGTTTGGTAAAGATTACGTATTTTGAAAGACAATGGAAGTACAGCCAACACGTTTGTATTAGAAATGTTTTATTAACGAAATCTTATTTTGTGAATAAATTTTGTCGGATTTGAGGTTCTTGGGGTCCCGGCGCACACAACTTGATAAAAGAAGTGCAAAAGCGTCTGGTCGACACCACTGGAGACGGAGACCAAAGGGCGGGCAACTATCTCTGTCAACGAATTGCCATCGCCATTCAACGAGGGAATGCTGCCTGACTTTTGTCTGTTCCGTAGTCAACTAGGAACCCTTATAGTTTCGCCATGTCTGTATGTCTGTCTGTCCGTCCGCGGCTAAGCTCAGAAATCGTTCGTACTAGAAAGCTGTAATTTGGCATGAATATACACATCAGTCACGCCAACAAAGTGGTAAAATAAAAAATAAAAAATATTTTTTTTTTAGGGTACCTCCCATAGACGTAAAGGGGGGTGATTTTTTTTTCTCGACTAACCCTATAGTGTGTGGTATTGTTGGATAGGTCTTTTAAAACCATTGCGGGGTTGCTAACATGATTTTTCTATTCAGTGATCTGTTTGCGAAATATTCAACTTTAAAGTGAAAATTTTCATTAAAATCGACCGTCCCCCCCCCCTCTAAAATCAAAAACTGTTGGGTGAAAAAATTTGAAAAAATTCGGAATGGTAGTAAATATATCAAATTAAAGCGGCTAAGATTGCTTGGAAATTATTTGTAGTTTAAGAGTAAATAGTAGTCTAAGGTTTTATACCTTAACATACCTAAACTTGGATGATTCCGTACACATACGAAATCCTTAGAAAAATATTACTTGATTTTTTCGTAATGGCTACGGAATCCTACCTTGGGCGTGTCCGACACGCTCTTGGCCGGTTTTTTTAGACATAATCTAGTAGTTTTTAAATTAGATATTTTGTTTATAATTAAGTTTTATTCATTGTTTATTTCTTAATATTTATATTCTTAGTTTCAATAAATTTTGTGAATAAATGAAGGAAGTAAGTCGTAACATTTCTAAAAGAGAATCAATTTTTTTTAAAGTGTTGCTATCAAATTTTCACCCGATTGTCGAAGGGGGGTTATGTTTTTCGAGCGTACGTATTTATGTATGTAGTTATGTATCATTCTTTGGCACGCCCTGCAGCCTAAACGGCTCAATGGATTTTGAAGTGAGAGGTGTCATTAGATTTGTCTCATTTCCGAGAGTGACATAGGGTATATATTATTCCGGAATTCCCATGGGAACGAGAATTATCAGGCGGATTTTTATCATCTAGTATTGCAATTAAAGTTATTTTGATTCTTAGACTGCTTGTACTATAACCTGACTATAATAGTGACTATACCAACCACATCTACGAGGTCGTCCAGAGTCTAGACGCATTACACCGACTAATCACAGACGACTGCATCTAATAAGCATCATCAACGAAATATGACCTGCCGTCTGTGTTCTATTTATCTTTGCGTTAAAGCTGAAAACTTTGCATTTTGGCCACTCAGATTATATGATTTGCTTTTGTCTGGCAAAAGCTGTTAGTTTAAAATTATTTGTCTTAAATTGTTTACGTGCTTTGAGTTTTTGTTGAAAATGTGTTACTAAAACAAGTTTGCTTAATCCACGAGTAAAATAACAGAAACATGTTATTTAAGGGCAGAGGGGTAGGTAGTAGGGTAGAAAGATAGCAAAATAATATTAAAATTACCGATGAGAAGTATATAACTTTGAAGCGATGCTTTTTGTCATGAAAATATGAGTTTGAGCCGATATAACAAAAAGCCGTGGTGGCTAGGTTTGTCCTATGGCCTCTCAGAGGGTCGTGGGTTCAAATCCCGGCTCGCATCTCTGAGTTTTAAATTTAAATTATATTTTAAATTTACCATAGAAAAACATCGTGAAAAAAGCTGCATACACCTGCGAAGGAATTCAATGGTGTGTGTGAAGTTCCCGATCCGCACTGGGCCCGTGTGGGAACTGCGGCTCGTCCTCTCTCATTCTGAGAGGAGGCCTGTGATCGGCAGTGAGACGTATACAAATAGGCTGGGATGATGTGTAAAATGCGTGCGCATTATTTTTTCATGTTCTTAAACATTATAATTAAGAAATAACTAGCTTAAAAAAATATCTACAGAAGTCAAAGGGTTTATTTAGTTCTTGGTTTAGTAACTTTTCAATACTTTGAAAGACAATTTGTAATTAGACGACTGGATGGCATAGTGGTTAGAGACCCTGAATACGAAACTTGAGGTCCCGGGTTCGATTCCCGGTCGGGGCAAATATTTGTGACAAATAAGAATGTTTTTGCTCGAGTCTTGGATGTTTAATATGTATTTAAGTATGTATTTATCTATAAAAGTATGTTTATCCGTTGTCTAGTACCCTAGCACAAGCTTTGCTTAGATTGGGACTAGGTCAGTTGGTGTCAATGGTTCCACGATTTATTATTATTTATTATTATTATTATTTCTCCAAATACGTTGAGATACTAAATGATAAAATATTGAGATTGGGCAGCTAAAAACAACGGGTCTGTTATTTTAGACTACTCTCTAACATATATCAAAAAAATCAAATTGGAGCTGGACAGTCAGTAATCTTGAAATTGGTGGCTGTTTACATCAAACACCGTTGCTATGCCAATCCGTTTAATAACAAGTACGTACAATTCTTATAGATTCCCTAACAGTCAAACGTTATCTAGTTTTTCATAGGGACAGCGACATCTCTGGGTCAATAAAGTAAAAAGCGTCCAAAACATACTCCCGCCTAAAATGACTGAAGGTCATTTTACTATAAATTTGTGAGAATTGTACTCAATGCTATTCAACTCCTTCACTTTCGCTGCTTGCTGTTTAATGCACATACTTTTCTCAACATAGCTCGATTTTTCTATCAGTGGACTGTATTTTTGTTTATATTCTTTTTGTGTTGTACTCAAATTGTTTTTTGTTCATTCTCCAAATCTATATCATTCTCATCTGGTTTATTTAGAATTATGTTACTATGTTCTCTCTTTATTTTGATGCTTTGTCTATTTTTTCATTGCTTAAAAGTAAATTTTGTTTCTTTCGGTTTTTCCGGATTTTTCCGCCAAGTATCCATTCGTAAATCTTTTGATAAATCGTCCCTCTTGTTTCTCAATATTATCATATGCTCTCCTTTTCGTAAACCAGTTCCTCTCGAATTTAGATTTTGTGTAAATTGTTTTTGAATTTCTGCATCTCTGTTGTCTTTCGTTGTTATCTTGTCTTTATACTGTTCATCTGAATCTGTTGTTACTCTTTTTCCGTATCTATCTTCTCCTTTCTGTTCTTCTGTCTGATTGTTTGCTCTTTTCTCTGTTAGTTCTTGTTTTGTTTCTCGTTGCTGTTTCTCCTCGTCTTGTATCTCTTGGTTTGTGTCTCTGTTCTGTCTCTGTTGGTTTGTCTCTCTGTTTTGTCTCTCTTGTTTTATTTCTTTGTTTTGTCTCTCAAGTTTTGCCTCTCTGATTTGTCTCTCATGGGAATGGCTGGATGTGTAACTTCTATGCAACAGTGAATGGTGTCTTTTTCCACAGGTGTGACAGGATGATTTGTTTTTGCAATACCTTGCTGGATGACCAGGTATAAGGCAGTTGAAGCACAGTCTCTCATTCTGTACAACATCTATCTTATTTTCATGTGTTAATCGTTGAAATTCTCTACATTGAAAGATGTGATGATTGTCCTTGCAAAATGTACATTTAATATTTATGGCTACTAAGAATGATTTCAACTCCATGGCATTGTAAGGTACTCTCTGGACGTTTCTGTTAACGTTTGCGTTCGTACTCTGTGTTGGTTGTATCATCTCTAATACACGGAACCGTTTCTCAAGGAATTTCTCAAATTTTGACAGCGATGGTAACTCATCAATGTTCATGTCACCAACTTCTTCTTCCCACTCCTTGTGAGTTTCCACGTCGAGTTTAGAAACGGTCATGTGAATAACAATTGCGTCCCAAGAAGTGATATCGACACCTTGTGCTTTAAGCTTGTTCAAGCATTCCATTGTGATATCAAGTATCTCACGAATCGATTTGGCAGTTCCTGTATTAATTTTTTTCTGGTTGATCAATCTGTTCAATATAGAATTTACAATAATACGCTTATTATTGTATCTTCCTTGTAGCATATTCCACGCTAGGTCATAGTTACTGTCAGTTACTGGTAGACGTTTCAGAAGATGCTCTGGTTCCCCTGACAGACAACTCTTCAGGTAATGCAGTTTCTGAACATTTCCTAGACTTGACTTCTTGTGGATGAGTGATACAAATAGATCATGAAATGATGGCCAGTCTTGGTAATTGCCGGTAAATTGTGGAATGTTAATTTCTGGTAGTTTTATCTCTTCACTCTGAATCCTCCCGCTCGAAATTTGTGCAGTGTCGTCTAACATGTCTGTCATCTCCGCTTTTAGGTTAATGTAAAATTCCTCGTATGCAGAATAATAATCATTCGTAAAATACGCCAGGTTTTCCATATCATCTTTATTGACAGTTTTGATTATGGTTCGGTTGGTCTCTACAAAATTCTTCCAATATTGTTCTAAAATTTCTTTTCTCGTTTTGACGTATCCACTTGTCAACCTAGCTTTTCCCGTTTTCTTGAAATTTGTTATCATTTTTTGAATAATCCCCATTGCCTGTTCTTGTTCTGCTATAAGTCCCAATAGTTCTTTCGTCATCTTGAAGCCTTGAACACGTTAGTTTCGAAAATTATCACAAGTCCATATATTTAATAAATCTCGAAAAAATTACAAGTCCATAGAAATAATGTTGAAAATTTTACAAGTGTTTGAATTTTGTGGTCTGAATTTGGCTAAGTCCATAGAATAAGATTTTGAAATTTTACAAGTCTTTGACAGCTACGATTTTCCCGCTAAGTTTGTTTCACTGACACTGACACCTCACTTCACAGTACTTACGGTTTTAAGGTCCACTTTTGCACTTACACTTCACTCACTACTCACTGTCACTGTCACTGTTACTGATCCGCTCGTAAGGACCACTTTGTTTACATCAAACACCGTTGCTATGCCAATCCGTTTAATAACAAGTACGTACAATTCTTATAGATTCCCTAACAGTCAAACGTTATCTAGTTTTTCATAGGGACAGCGACATCTCTGGGTCAATAAAGTAAAAAGCGTCCAAAACAGTGGCATTCTCGCACTTTCCACAACCTCATCACACCGTTTCAAAGTGACCCCATATTTGCATTGAAGGCTGAATTTCAAGATCACTGCATTTATTTATAGAAAGCTCTACTCGGAGGCTGTAGACGAAAATAGAAGAGCGGTCATGGTCCCTGCCACCGGACACTTTCTCCCGCGGAATTAGATCGAGGCCTATTTTACTTAGTCTAACGTTTACGAATAGCTTAGCCTTGTATCGATCCTTGAATTATCCACATCCTAGAAAACCAGGTGCCGTATTGTCAAACGCTTCTGACGCTTGCTTTCGCTTTCTCCGTCTCTTTCTGTCGTCGTTTCATACCGTTTAACAGAAAGATATAGTGATTGCGGAGGCAAGCGACAGGAGCGTTAGACAATAAGCCTGCAGATCTAGGATGGCGGAATTTATAGCCTTGCAAGAAAAATCGTGCAAGTTGCATTACATTGCGAGGCCGTTAAGCCAACGAGTTGATAGATAGATATAGTCCGTTTTGGTCACCCGACCAGTCCTCTTAGTAGGAAATAGACAGAAACAGATGCAGAATAGATAGAGTAGATGCACGATCGCCGCTCGAAAATTGGAGCCATCAAAACAAGGCGTAAATCATCGATAAAAATGCCTTCTTTCACTCTCATAACAAAATAACGAAACTCGCGTATTTTAGTGTCGTGATTGTACCTTATTACTTAACGTTAAGGTTTATTTTACAATACACTTACTTTTAGACATTTTTTTTTATTTCTCAACACCGTTGTCATGCGTTGTCAATGTTGTCATTCTATTTTTGGTAACAAAAGGTAACAAAACTGAAGCTCACAGTGATGATTTTAAGACGTCAATTTCTACTACGTAAGGTATATATTGCGGCCCTTAGCTCCACCTGGGAGATATAGGACAAAATCATCATCAAGGTATATATTAAAGTGTACTACATCTTCTAATATATAAAAATCTCGTGTCTCGGTGTTTGTTATCGAACTCCTCCGAAACGGTTTGACCGAATTTTATCAATTTTTTTTCTCCATATTCGATACGTCTGAGAATAGGTCGTAGGCTATTTTTTTTATACCCCTAGGTGGGTATATGGCAAAACAACGTTTGCGGGGTCAGCTAGTTTACTATAACCTTAACCAGGTCGTCGCTCCATCTTGTTGGAGGCCTACCTACACTGCGTCTTCCAGTCCGTGGAAACCACTCAAAAACCTTTTTGCCTCATCGGCCTCAGTTCTACGAGCGATGTGCCCTGCCCACTGCCACTTGAGTCTGGCGATTCTTCGAGCTATGTCGGAGACTTTAGTTCTTACATTTATCTGTCTGTTCAATGATACTAAAAATTTGAGCTGCCAGAAATCCCGTGAAATATTTGGCATTTGCGTGAACGGACAGCGCGTAGCGGCTACACGGCATTCCCGTAGCGGCACTACGCGACATTCTCGTAGCGGTGCTACGCGCGGCATGCTACGAATTCAACAGAGATTATAATTTAGATTTATGTCTGGATTATGTTATTCTGGGAAGTGTTGGGAAGGATTGGGCGTTGAATTTTAATATCATGAAATAAAGCATACTCATACTATTGTTATAAATGTGAAAGTTATTGTGTATAGTCGGGGTAAGAAAAGGTTCGTCACTTTTCGACCTTAACTCGTTGACATAGAGTTGAAAAGTGACGAACCTTTTCTTACCCCGACTACACGTCTATTTGAGTGATACACATTTTTTGTTTGAATCTCACCTGTGGACATCATCATCATCATCATCCCAGTCTATATACATCACACTGCAGGGCACAGGCCTCTTCTGAGAATGAGAGGGCTTGGGCCGCAGTTCCCACGTGGGCGGGTGGATTGGGAACTTCACACACACCATTGAATTTCTTCGCAGGTGTATGCAGGTTTCCTTACGATGTTATCCTTCACCGTAAAGCTCATGGTAATTTTCATATGCAATTTCGCACATAAATTGCGAAAAAGTCAAAGGTGCGAGCCGGGATTTGAACCCACGAACTCTCTGTTTGAGAGGTCATAGGTCAAACCACTGGGTCACCACGGCTTTTATGTGTATGTTTGTAAGTTTTTAAATTGACCGGGCTTAGGTGAATGTTAGAACCGGTTTATAATATAACTTGAATTAATGACACCAATACTTGTACAGTGTTGCCAACCCTAGCTATAAAAAAGTAGTAGATAAAACTGTGAAAAATTGGTAGAAATTGGTACACCATACCACACTGCAGCAGCTGTGGTCACGACCACGACCATGATTAGTAACCACAGCCTCTGCAATGTGGTTGAAACGTCGAGGTGATTTTAGCAATACATCGTTCGTGATTAAGCCCCGAGAAACAATATCACTATTATTTGTTGGCAAAAAAAAAAAATATTTTTGTTTATCCTAAGCTACACCCTGTAAATGCATTTTACTGCGCAAACTTTCATGGCACAAGTGATGCAGAAAGTAATTATCACCAAAATACTTCAAAGGTGAAGGGTGTACCGAGTATTGTATCAGAAAGCCGGCGTTCGGCAATAAATCTTAATATAAACAATATTAGCGAGCAGCTGCCGACGTTACCTGCTGAAATGAGGCTCGACCAAGTAAGAGAGCCACGGGGAAAAATACTAGGTATTTTATATTTCATACTAAATACAAACTGAAACATGGATACACAGAAAAAAAAAACAGAAAAAGAGACCAGCGCTGGGAATCGAACCAGGTCCTCAGCATTCCGTGCTGCGTGCCAAACCCCTACACCACCACTGGTCAGTATATATGGTCAGTGTATGGTCTGGATTTCACGGGATGACCGTAAAAGTAAAAAATTTGGAGTTGAAAAGTAAAAATAAAAAAAGACTCCAAAAAACCAATCTTGACTAGGTATTTTGACACCAGTATTTCTTTTTTACTTTGATTTTTTTTTTTTTTTATGTTATATAGGCCAGACAAACGAACTAGAGGGTCACCTGATGTTATATGAACACCACTGTCCATAGACACCCGCAGCGCTTTACACGATGCCAGTGCGTTGTCGGCCCTAAAGGAGAGGGAATAGGGGAAGGGGGAGAGGGAGGGGGAGAGGGAAGGGGTGAGGTATTGGGCCCCCGGCACTCTCACTGACCGTACGAAATGCAAGCAATCAACTGCTGCTTCACGCCGGTGTTCTGTGAGAGGGTGGTACTGCCCCGGACGAGCCGGCCCATTCGTGATGCAGCGGCTAGCTACAACATGGCTCTACCACTACTAAAATGCTTGATTGACTACTATAATGCTTGATGCTTGATAAAGTAACGAGCATCAAATAGTTATAAATAAAAGAAACTAAACAAAACTTAGCTATGGATACTAGGCAACAGATAAACATAAATACATACTTATAAGTCGTCCGAAACTTCAGAACAAACATTCGTATTATTCACACAAATATCTGGCCTGACCAAAGATCGAACCCGGGATCTTAAATTTCATAGTCAGGTTCTCTAACCCCTTGGCTATCTAGTCATCAAAGTTATACCAGAAGTAATATTGCGAATTTGGTCACTGAGTAATATAAAAAAAACTAAAAAAAGCCCTTCTTCATGCAGTAATAACGTGCCCATAGACAATTTGACGTTGTTTCTGTTGAATATATGATGACCTGATGGTCCCAAAAGAAGATCAGCGTCGTTTGCAAGACCAGCACTTTGCTGATTTTGGATCATTTGTGATATTTCTCAATTTTTTTATTCTTGTCTTATTTTAATTTTTATGATAAAATTACGAATAAATGTTTTTCTTTCTTTCAAAATAAGAGGACTGACTTAAATGCTATATCAGCTATCTACACTACATGCAAGAAGGGCCTTTCTGTTAATAACAGTTACTAAATTTCGATAATATTAGGGGGGACAATAATATTAGGGGACAATCTCACACAAATCCACCTAGTCCCAAACTAAGCAAAGCTTGTACTATGGGTACTAGACGACGATAGACATACTTATATAGATAAATAAATACTTAAATACATAGAAAACATCCATAACTCAGGAACAAATATTCGTGCTCATCACACAAATAAATGCCCTTACTGGGATTTGAACCAAGGACCTCTTGCTTCGTAGGCAGGGTCACTACCAACTAGGCTAAAGCAGTCGTTAAAACGTTCGATGAACTGATTGTTTGGATGCAAGAGGACCTCGGGTAAAAAATGCAAATGAAACAAAAGTTTATACGACATTGACAGTTATTTCATAAATCTATTCTAATATATAAAAATCTCGTGTCACGGTGTTTGCTATCGAACTCCACCGAAATGGCTTGACCGATTTTTATGATTTTTTCCTTTATAATAATAATAATAATATAATTTATTTCGAATAACTTAGATTCATTGTGTTAGTGTTAGTAACAATTAACTAAGAAGCTATGTTTGTGTGTGTGTCTATATTTGGCAGGTCTGAGAATAGGTCGTAGGCTATTTTTTATATTTCTTCGCTGATGGAGTCTCGGGCAGCAGCTATATAATATAAAGCAGTATAAAATACATTTTAAGCTTTTATTCAATTTGCAGTGCGAAACTTAGATGGTTAGAAAGCGGAGACTTTATGCGAAGCTTTCGTTGCATTTTGCCTTCTCATGAACAGTTAAGATTTATATAATTTAAGAAAGAATTTTATTTTACTGCGGCAACAAGTATTTATACCCGTTCCATGTACCAGTACGAACAACAAAAAGTAATATTACCTGGTAATTTTACTTTTATACAAAACACGTGCGCCAGATAGTCGCATCGAATATTCATAGCTTAACGATTAATAAACAATTATGGTTCCCTTTAGTTTGTAACTGTTTCGAATCGAATAAATCAGCAGGTTGGTCAACAATCGATCTTGGAATTAATTACGCGTCGGAATTTGTTCGATTCGATTAATCGTCATTTGTCCGATTGTTGGAAAGTTCGATGAACTTCGACCACCGATTAGGAGTTTACAGGGTGTGTTGGAACTGTTAATGGATTTTAGGAGTTGGAGCTGGATTAAACCTGTATACAATGTGTGGAAGGCAAATTTTACTAACACATTTTCAATACCTGCGGGGTAATTACGGAACTTTTTGACACTCGGCATCGGATTGAAATGACAGCTTTTGTATGGCTGTGACAGCTGTGGCTGTTTCCGATATATTGTCAGCCCACAACAGAACTGTCAAAATGAACGCGATGGCGATTGCGAGGGAGTTAGACAATTAGCCTACTAGGTAGCTGGCTACTAATAACTGTTTTTTTTTCTGCCTAAACAAATTATTGAAAAAAAATAGACGAACCCCAAAATTATTTACTCTCGTAGATGACAGGAGAAAATTTATAAGAAATGTGTTGTTTAAATATGGAACATATTAAAATCTTTGCAACCAGACCTTTCATTTGATATATAACATAACATACAGTGTATATTTAGTTTAGAAAACTTTTTTATTTTATTTTCAGATTTGTACCCCAAAGTGCCCTTCAAATTCAAAACTCATTTACTTGCATAATAACTTCGTCTTAGGATAACATAAATGTATAAATCTGTCATTTTCTACTTCCATCCAGTAAGTATATTCGGAACAAATTTGCTATAACAGACGGACATTTTGTGTATAGAACTTTATACAAAGCTTATATTTTAGCTCTTCCAGCCCGAAACACAGGATTTCCTAGTTCGGGCTCATGAGTTGGTTATCTAGATTTATAAGGAAACTTTGTACTTATTAAGTTATTATGTAAAAATCAAATTTTCAATAAATTTATCCTATCTTATCTTATTATAGATCCGGCTCGAAGGACCATGTACAAGTTTGGCTTGTATTCTTGTGGTAATAATGTGGACTGTATAATTAAAATGCACTTTTACTAAGAAAAACTAGTGTTTTTATTCAGCGAGACACAACATATCTGTAAGCGAATCTTGCACGTACGTAGATTATTATCAATGGGCTAATTATCTTGAAATTTAGCATTATACACTGTATAAAATACAAGTAAAGAGACGTGACAATATAATAGTTACCGTCAACAAAGATGGGTTGTTTAAAAGGTATTTATCGTGAAAAACCCCTGATGGAACAGCAGAGCTGAACGCCAAGCTTTTAGTAAGCTGGAGGATAAATATCGTTTAATTACTAATGCAAAATTCTAGATAGGTACGAGTACCAAGGAGATTTTCCAAATGAAATGTAAAATTCAGGTCCCGTTCTACGATACTTAGGTATACTATTCTAGTACGTAAACAAGGCACGTTTTGAAATGCTAATCAGGCGAAACAACCATATCATAACTAAAAGCTTTTTTTCCCTAAATTATTTTAATAATGTTGCACAGCAATCGCGACCAAAAACAGCTGAAAGCGCTACGGACAAAATTAATTTTAAAACAAAACAAAACACTAGCTAACATCTTTAGCTACTTTGAAATTCTGTATCACCCACCAATAAACGTTGGTCTCCGTTGTCCTTTTATTCACTTACGAATCGGCGGTTCTACAGCCATTGGTCAACGACAAGTATTCTCCAATTTACGTTGGTCCCTGCGATACTGGGTGGATCCCGTTGGTGTTTGGTAATATTGGTTGATGGGGGATGGATGGGAGGTCTGATGGGTTGGTTTCGGTTTCCCTAAGAGGCTCTGATAAGGCGGCCCTCGGGCGTTAGAAGGTACCGGCTGATAATGGACCGTCAGCCTGCGTTATACTTGAGTGAAGGTGCTTCGACGGAGTTTAACTAACCAACTAATTTTAATTTTATTAGAGGACGGCTAAAGGTTTTAGCGTTGTGATGTAAGAATGGAATAAGTTACTAAGTAACGGTGAGCAAAGTACGTTTTGGAATTAAATTGCGTTTAATTTATAGAATGAAGACAGTAGGATTTATTACTCAGATCCTATCATATTAGTATTGTGTTTAGATGGATCAACGGTTGTTACTTAATACAACAAAAACGGACGAATAGATTAAGACGAAATTTGGCATACAGATAATTTTGTACAACCTAGATTTTTCTGCTGGATAATTTTTAGTTATCCCGTAAAACTGCATTATTACTGCAGTATTCACACAAACATCACTCGCACCACATCACATCGCTCGTAGAACTGATGGCCGAAGGGGCAAAAAGGTTCTCGAGTGGCGTCCACAAATCGGAAGACGCAGTGTAGGTAGGCCACCAACAAGATGGAGCGACGACCTGGTTAAGGTTGCGGGATCGCGTTGGATGCGGATGGCACGGGACCGATCTGTTTAGCGTGACTTGGTGGAGGCCTATGTTCAGCAGTGGACGTCTTTAGGCTGAAATGATGATGATGATGATTGCAGTGTTATTTGCAGACGAAGACGCAGGCAACAGCTAGTAAATTATAATTATGATTTAGAAATAAAATAGTGTATAGTTAGATAAAACTCATCATTGTTTTCAATGATGATGGAAGAGAGTGATAGTTAGCTGATAAGTAGAGTTATTGATTTAATATTACCCTATTTTTAGTGATTTCCTTGATTTATTGAATCAGGCGTTACTTTGCGGAGGTCCATATTAATGAACTAAAACGATTACTTTGCTCACCCGCGACCTTACAATAGTTACGTTTATGCAAGAAATGTGTGTTCATGCAGTTCCTCCACCTCCACACTGTACGAACACACACAAATCACATAAACACAACTATCAGGATGAGCTCTGGTTGAGTTCGAAACGCGTCAGTGTAGCTTGGTGGTGGTGATAGTTGTGTTTATGTGATTTGTGTGTGTTCGTACAGTGTGGAGGTGGAGGAACTGCATGAACACACATTTCTTGCATAAACGTAACTATTGTAAGGTCGCGGGTGAGCAAAGTAATCGTTTTAGTTGATTTCCTTGATGTTTAACTTAAATTTATTTAAATTTAACCTACGCTACGTAACAACGAAAATAATCCGGGCCTTCAGTTTTATTTTACCAAAATTCACTTAAGCAAAAAGATGTCTGCGCAATCAGCGCATTGACCTTTTTTTACTGTGCTAGAATTTCAGCATTAAAAATAACCAGTTCCATAATTTTACGCGAATATTGAGACTTCTACTTACGTATTTTAGGTAAAGCAAAACAACATGAGGAAGTCTGAACACACTAGCAAAGACATTCAATGGTGTATGTAAAGTTCTTAATCCGCACTGGGCCCGCGTGGGAACTACAGCTCAAGCCCTCTCATTCTTAGAGAAGGCATGTGCTCTTCAGTGGGTCGCATTTATGCTGATATGATACTTCGCGCATTCTTTAATGCGCATTGTTAGTCTTTACTAATTTTAGGTGAACATCCTCATTCCCTTAGGTATCATTTTTCAAAGACAACATAAATAATAAACCACTCTGCATGCCACATTATAATTCCCGGCGAACGACGCACGTGCATAAACAAGGAGTCATTTTGTATTCCAATGCTAACTCAAGGTTAATATTCTGCGATCTTACTATGTTACGACCCTTAAACCTCATTCGCACCACACTTTAAGGTGATAGCGGCTCTAAACCTATTAGCGTAAGGTCGCTGTTTGGTATTCCGTAGTAAAGTGACATGTCGTGAATTTCATTTTTATCGTTATCGTTACTTAGGAGTGTCGTTATAAAGAGGCTTGTTGTAGGGATTTGCAAGGCTCAGCCCGAGGGCTTTGTGAGCGCAGATCGATGCGGGGTTCGATTCTTGATTGGGAACAAAGTGGCTTTATTGATGTTCGATTGGTTTTAAATGGTACCTTTGCTGTGTTGTAGGCTCGCTTTGAGCACAGCGCAGACAGCTGCTCTATAGTCTGACACACTGGAATTGCAATTGTTTTCAGCATTTCTTTCTGTCATACGTTATAAGATGAGGGTAGAGAGAGATGGTGAAGGCGATTGCGAGCGCCCGCGCAGTGGGCCCTGTTTATATTATTCCAGTAAAATCGTTCTAGTAGCTTGACACTGCGGTGATCGATTGACCTCATGTAACTCGTTAGCATCACAGTAACGTAATGTAATGTTACTGGAATGATTGTAAACAGGGCCTTAGACTATACGGTTGTTGGTCTGAATTATATTTAATTCAAAGATAAATCATAGTACTTTGCGAGCTCTACATTTTGAGATTAAAATCTCAATTTTCAAAAAAGTTGTCTAGACAGACAATATTTTTTCCGTGGACTTTTCATTTGTTCTTTTCACTTGCTCGGGGTCTCCTGACCTGACCATTCTTCAAGACATCCCCAATCTGATCAAGGAATGTCCTTCTAACCATAATTTAAACTTCAAAAAAAAAAAACAAGAAATAAATGGAAACTAAGAAATGGAAACATGCATGGGATGGCAGGAGCTCGCGTTTAATAGACAAGCGTGGAGCAAGAGCCCAGCAGTAGGACACCAAAGCTGGGTAATAAAAAAACTTCACATACAAAATGTCAGCAAAATTGGTTAGTAACAAAATAAAACTCTTAAAAACTACGTTAGTGCATAGAAAAACCTGTCAAACAACACCAAACAAACAATATTCACTAAATTAATCCTAAAAGAGTCGGAATTTAACTTAAATAAATGTCAATCATGATGATGATGATGAAAGTCAACCCTGTCCAACCATCATAAAGTGTGTTACTTCAAAAATCCCTCCTTGTTCAATGCCCTTCTTGGTCTTCCTCTATGTTTTATTTTGGGACTAGGTCAATTGGTGTCAAGTATAGTGTCCCGTGATATTTTGGTATTTTTAATCTAGTATTAAGCTTTCGGAATTGGATCATTTAAAGACATAGTGACTCAGCTAAGTCGGGTTCGCGGAGCGCGTAACGAGCACGCGCCTGGCCGCGCGGGCTGGGCCCAGTGGCTCCCTGATTTATGGCCGCCCTACACGCAGGCCGTGGATTGTGTACAGGCAATTAGTTTAAAAAGGCACAGACGCTACGTGTGTAGTTGATGGGATGCCTTTGCTACTTAAAGATTAGCTGGTTATAAGATCTTAAGGTGACGCCAAGAAACGACTTCCAAATTTTCCCAGTTACAAAAAATTACACCGCGTTCTACATTCATCATCAATCCAGCCTATATACGTCCAACAGCAGGGTACAGGCTTCCTCTCAGAATGAGAGGGATTGAGCCGTAGTTCCCACGCAGGCCCAGTGCGGATTGGGAACACACACACCACTGAATTTCTTCACAGGTGTCCCATCACCGTTAATAGCTTATGGTAAATTTCAAATGTTCTGCATTAATGTTGCTTAAAAACCACCCATGCCATTATATTTTCATGTCATGTCTCAATTCTGTGGGAAAATCGGAATAAGGAGTAGTCTCTATGTAATATTTCAGACGTCCACCTAATTACGTACCAAATTTTCACATTAATAATTTATTAGTACGATAAAGATGCTCTAAAATTAAATCTTGTTTCCAAACATGTTAAATTCAATAACTTGCAATAAAATTACGTACGACATACAACATACGAGCTTTTTTGTATGGAAATACTATCAAACCCACCGAATCGCGACCCACTTTGGAACCTTTTCAGTGGAAAAGTCAATGTGTCGTCACATTACCCGACAACAATGACATTCTGTATTATTTAAAAAAATTACGCGTGCGATATATTATTAACGCGTCGAAAGCGACACGTGTGTACAAAAGGTGACGTGTAGTCTGCAGCCTCAGTCGCTCTCGAATAAGTAAACAATGAGCACATGCTTGACAGTTCGTTTAATCGAGTTTGCATTAAAATGCCATTAAGAAAAAAATAAATAAATAAAAATTATTTATTTTCAGACAATTACAATCCATAGTTGTTAGTATTCACCTATAAGTTATGTTAATATTTATGTGTTATGCGTAATTGCACTAATTATGCTAAAAAAAACAAAAAAGCACAAGGAACCACAATGTCACAAGTAAGTGCTTTTCATGACGCTTAATGTGAGGAGGCTCTAGTTAAAAATCTGTGAATCTGTGGAGTACTACTTTAATACCTGTATCCTTGGTGTATCCCTTCTTTGGTGTATCCCTTTCGCGTATTCCTTGGCATTACCCTTTAACGTTTATTTAAATAACCTTCACCAGAGTTTTACACTGCGAGTATAATAATACGAGTGACAATACATTGCAGGCTTAAATGATCCATCGTAAGTACACAATTAGCCCCGCAATCTATAAAGAACTACTTCGATAATTTAATTTGTATTGTGAAAACCTAACTTTGACCTATAAACCTCATCAGCACTTTAAAAATATATTTTGTAGTCTAATGACTATTTGCTCATGTTTCTTTTTGTGAATGACCAACCATGATCATGGTCATGGTTGGTCTAACGTGTCAGTCAATTTTGCTGTCTGCATTTTTTGTTGACTGTACATGCATTATCATCCAATTTACTTAAGTATACCAAATCGCAAGTGAATCTGACCAATAAAACTGGGTCTAATTCTAGTTCCAATTTGGCCCGTACATACATACATACAATGAAAGTTAAATAAAAGCTTGTAAAATAAAATGAAATACTGTCAAGACCGTTGAGTTCAAAACTTAATCTAAGGTACACGTTCCTTTGAAATAAACAAATCCTATTTCAGTTACGTTTGACTTCCAAAAATACCAAACATCCATCAATCCAGCGTGTCAGAAGTCAGTCTGTCAGTCAGTGCGTCGGGGGAAGCAAAAACACCGCAAGCGGATACCCACGGGGCCCTAACCCATTCGTATACATTATGACGTGTTAGGCTGAGTAGTCACGTGATATGATTTAACTTGTCGAAAATGCGAGTGTATGTACTAGCTTTAGCGGAAAGTGAGAAAAAGGGAAACCCTTTCTTTTCTCATAATTTCATTTGCCATATTAACGTTTGGCCCAAAATATTCAGAACTGTGGTTTTTAGCATTTTTTTGAAATGTAATCTTATAAAATGCAGTAGTAGTATGTAAGATTAGTTTTTCGCTTCTGTGGGGCTCAGAAATCTGTTTTGTGACTCTAATGCATTTGCTGTATCCACGGTGTATTTAATGATTCTCTAATTTTTTGCCGAAAATATTTTTCCCGACAGATTCATTTCCCAACTGTTTTCTTTTCTGATACTGTAAGTACTTCAGGATTGTTATAAAACTAACCTTACCTAATCTATTGGCGGGGTTCTACCTGAAATATATCCTGAAAAAAGCGTAGTTAAAAAAAAGTTGCTAAATTAACCAGATTCCCCTCCTTAAAGATCTACCAAAATCACCAACGCCATGTAACAGTAAAAAAAGGTTCACTAACAATAAGTACAAGAATTCATAGAATCTCAATTTTAGACGTAAACCGATTATTATAAAACACGTAAAAATGAGACCTATACCTACCTAATTGCGACTGTGTTCCCTGAACACTACAATCGGCCGTTTTCAAGTCTAGGGTGAATGAGCATTTACTAGGCAAGCGTTCTACACCGTAAGCCTCATCTTCGCTTTCCATCAGGCGTGATTGTGGTCAAACGCAACGCAAGTGTAAAAAAAAATAAGATAAGATTTATTATTGAAATATTGCCAAAAAATTACATGTAAATATTTCAAATTAAAGAGTCAAAAGTCTTTGACCAGTGTGTGTTGCCAGTGATGACTTATGGCACTGAGACGTGGCCGTTAACGATGGGTCTTATAAGGAAGCTCAAGGTCACTCAGAGGGCGATGGAGAGGGCTATGCTTGGAGTTTCTTTGCGGGATCGCATTAGAAATGATGAAATCCGCGCAAGAACTAAAGTCACTGACATAGCTCGAAGAATCGCTAGACTTAAGTGGCAGTGGGCAGGGCACATCGCCCGTAGAACTGACGGCCGATGGGGCCGAAAGGTTCTCGAGTGGTGTCCGTGGACCGGAAGACGCAGTGTAGGTAGGCCTCCAACAAGATGGAGCGACGACCTGGTGAAGGTAGCGGGAACGCATTGGATGCGGATGGCGCAGGGCCGATCTGTTTGGCGAGCCTTGGGGGAGGCCTATGTTCAGCAGTGGACGTCTTTCGGCTGTAATGATGATGATGATGATTTCAAATTAAAAAATTTCAAAAACTTCTCTCAGCAGTTGTAAATTATAAGTTAGAGAGATACGCCAAACAACAATCGATTTGAATATTTAAATTGACGCGGGGTTTTAATGTATTCCATTTCAAGGCGAATATTTTCTCGTCAGATCAGCATCTTATCAGAAAGATCTTCAATTAATCAGAGACAATAAACTGTAGCTTTATTTCACTTAGATATTTACTTAGGCATTGTTTGGAGACTGGATCTGCAGAACAAATAAGAGAAATATAAATTCCATGCGAGTTAAATCGCAAGGCGCCGATGTGACTAAAAAGCCATAATATATTTTTGTAGGAAGGCCCTGGATGGACCATTGATCTGGTAAAGGTATAGGGACCAATTATATAGGTGCAACGCAGGGCCAATCGTTGTGGAACTCTTTAGGCTTGCTTTGTTTAGCAGTGGACGTAATTTGGCTGTTATGATGATGATATTTTTATCTCGAACGAAGCGCTGCTCCAGTACATTGCTATAAAATGGATTGTAACATAGATTGTGCTTCAAATGCTTCTTTTTTTTACTAAAAAGTACCGTATAGCGGCGACACAGCGGTTTTTATAATGCCATAATTCAATTTCCATAATTTTCATTTGTATGACAAGTAATTTATTTCTGAAACTGTATTTTCTTCAGAATTGTTATTGAACTAACCTAACCTAACTGGTACTGTATTATAATTATGTATAAGACGACATTTAAATAAATCCTGAAAACAGCACGGTTTTACATATTTTATGGCAAACGATAGTACGGCAAGTGAAATTATGACAAATTAAATTATGGAGAATGAAGTGATTCGTTTTTAGTCATAATATGTGCTTCCAGCACTTGTAGCTCGTAGGTATTATATTTCTATTCATCTTAATAATATTAGTTCTATGGTAGTCGCCATGAGGCTCATAAGAAATAAAAAATAAAACCGACTTCAAAAAACACCCAAAAACTAAAACGCAAAAAATAAAATAAAAATTGAACCGACTACAAACAAAAAGCATAGAAATATCTTTCTTCTAACGGTGAGGCCACACGAGCGTAATTTTGTGAGTCGTGAGCGGCAGAATTTCGGTTCGCGCCATACAATATGCGGGCTATCACGTGACACTCACATGACACAATGTATGGCGCAACCGAAATTCTGCCGCTCACAACTCACAAAATTACGCTCGTGTGGCCTCACCCTAATCTGTTTGAAGTCGGTGCCTCAGCACGAGCCAGCAGGAGTGGTAGAAAGAAACCCAATAGATAGTACGTACGTAAGGTCGATGGCTAGGTCCACTCCTGCTGGCTCGTGCTGAGTCACCGACTTCAAACAGATTAGGGTGAGGCCACACGAGCGTAATTTTGTGAGTTGTGAGCGGCAGAATTTCGGTTGCGCCATACATTGTGTCATGTGAGTGTCACGTGATGGCGCGCATATTGTATGGCGCGAACCGAAATTCTGCCGCTCACGACTCACAAAATTACGCTCGTGTGGCCTCACCGTTAGAAGGAAGATATTTCTATGCTTTTTGTTTGTAGTCGGTTCAATTTTTATTTTATTTTTTGCGTTTTAGTTTTTGGGTGTTTTTTGAAGTCGGTTTTATTTTTTATTTAAAAATTATTTTATTTTTTGCTTTTTAGTTGTATTTGTATAGTTAGATACGTAGGATAAAATCATCAGTTTGACCTCGAAATAAGTTTGTTACAAAATCTATTTTTAATACAAGTTTTTTTTTTGCTCACTGTACTTTTTGCCCCTGGTTACCAAAGTACTCATAAAGACGAATCCAACGAGACCAAATTTGATGGGGTTACGTCGTTTTATTACGGAGTTCTTATGGTCACTTTCCAGTTCCATCTTCAGACCCTGGTTACCATCTAGGATCAAAGTACTCGTCAAGACGAATCAAACGAGCCCAAACTCGACGGGGTTGTGTCGTTTTATTGTGGAGTGCCTTTGGCCATCTTCCAGCGCCATCGTCAGACCCTAGTTACCATCTGGGATCAAAATGCTCGTCAACACGAATCACACGTGCCCAAACTTGACGGAGTTGTGTTGTTTTATTGTTGAGGCCTTTGGCCATCTTCCAGCTCCATCATCAGACCCTGGTTACCATCTGGGATCAAAGTGCTCGTCAAAACGAATCAAACGAGCCCAAACTCGACGGGGTTGTGTCGTTTTATTGTGATGTGCCTTTGACCATCTTTCAGCTCCATCATCAGACCCTGGTTACCATCTGGGATCAAAGTGCTCGTCAAGACGAATCAAACGAGCCCAAACTCGATGGGATTGTGTCGTTTTATTGTGGAGTGCCATTGGCCATCTTCCAGCGCCATCATCAGACCCTGGTTACCATCTGGGATCAAAGTGCTCGTCAAAACGAATCAAACGAGCCCAAACTCGACGGGGTTGTGTCGTTTTATTGTGGAGTGCCTTTGGCCATCTTCCAGCTCCATCATCAGGCCCTGGTTACCATCTGGGATCAAAGTGCTCGTCAAGACGAATCAAATGAGCCCAAACTCGACGGGGTTTGTGTCATTTTATTGTAGAGTGCCTTTGGCCATCTTCCTGCTCCATCATCAGACCCTGGTTACCATCTGGGATCAAAGTGCTTGTCAAGACGAATAAAACGAGCTCAAACTCGACGGGATTGTGTCGTTTTACTTTGGAGTGCCTTTGGCCATCTTCCAGCTCCATCATCAGGCCCTGGTTACCATCTGGGATCAAAGTGCTCGTCAAGACGAATCAAATGAGCCCAAACTCGACGGGGTTTGTGTCATTTTATTGTAGAGTGCCTTTGGCCATCTTCCTGCTCCATCATCAGACCCTGTTTACCATCTGAGATCAAAGTGCTCGTCAAGACGAATGAAACAAGCCCAAACTCGACGGGGTTGCGTCGTTTTATTACAGAGTTCCTATGGCCACCATCCAGCTCCATCATCAGACCAGCTCCATGTTGCAATAATATTGCATTGTCATCCAATTTACACAAGCATGCAAAATTTCAATTCAGAAACCGGGAAGTGGGTCAAATTCAACCTGCAAGATTTGACCCGTTGAGGAGTTCCGTTGGCCATCTGTGATCTTCTTCATCAGATCCAGTTTACCAAATGACATTTACTGAATGAAAATGCTTGACTAGATGCTAAAAATTCTAAAATCGTCATAGTTGTGCCTATAAAATTTGAGGGTTTCCGTCGATTTACCCAAGATTCCATCATCAGATCTTGACTTGGTGTCAATGGGGCCACCTCCGAAGTATGCTCTTTCAAACAAAAAAAGAATTTTGAAAATCGGCTTACAATTGGCGGAGATATCGATGAACATACATAGAAAAAAAAAAAAAAAAAAAAAAAAAAAAAAATATATATAAACAGTGGAACATAGAACCTCCTCCTTTTTTGAAGTCGGTTAAAAATGCCAATGAAATGTTGCTATTGACAATAAAATTGTTGCCGATGTAAAATACCGTCATACATACATGCCAGAGGCTAAGCTGGCAGTTAAACACGAAAGTAACATATAAAATTTGCATTTAAGAACTAAACGACCACGTAAAATGGTGGCAGTGATCGTTGTGTTTATGTCTGTCTAACTAAATACTAGAGTTGCCACGAATAGTCATTTGGCCGAATACCGTACATTGATAATACGAATGTTAAAGACAGAATAATGCTCTACAAATACACATGACAATTAAAATTCTACTTATTTTAATTAATTTCTTAAATTATTAATTTACATAACTGTTTTATATTACACATTGTATGTAAATTTTTATTCTAAGTACATTTTATTTTACTGTATTATTATTTTCAAATCAATCTCTCATTAAAAACAAAAATAATTCGTAACATTTAAAAGTATTAACATTCGTCGGCCGTCTACTTTTTGACTTCCTCTAATAATGGTTTTTATGTTAGGTTTATTGGCGCTAGTATTGTGATTTCCATTTGATCAAAACTGAAATATCAAACTCGCTCGCAAATTTCGCTCGAAGAATTGACGGCCAACGGGGCCGAAAGGTTCTCGAGTGGCGTCCGCGGACCGGAAGACGCAGTGTAGGTAGGCCTCTAACAAGATGGAGCGACGACCTGGTTAAGATGGCGGGAAAGCATTGGATGCGGATGGCGCAGGGCCGATCTGTTTGGCGAGCCTTGGGGAAGGCCTTTGTTCAGCAGTGGACGTCTTTCGGCTGAAATGATGATGATGATGAAATGTCAAACGGATCACACGATACCAGAACGCCATCTAGCGTCAAAAACTTGTCAGAAAACCCTCATTAGCGATGAGTCTGTAGTATGCATTACTAAGTATTCCCATAAGTTCACCAGCGTTAACTATCGTGGAAGGTTATTTGATTAAAAAGTTTGTTACACGTCCCGCTTGCCAGTGTGTGATAATTAGAATTAATGAGGCGTAGCGAAGAAAAACATGCAAAGAGATGTTTTTGCTCAGCTCTTGGAAAAAAGGGAAGGTTCCAGGGACCGATAAAATGAAATAAATTAGAGTAGTCATAAATAGTTGTTTAGACGCTTGGTTTATGCTTTCTTTTTACTTGATGTTTAATTTTATGGTTACTGTTATCGTCTTGTAACTGGCACGCTGAATTTTGTTTTTACACGGACAGTCGAAGGTATAAATATATATCCAGTCATCGCGTCAAAATGTGTACTTAATCATCAGACATCAACCTATGGTTAATGAAATAGGTAGAAAAATATTATTAATGTAAAAAATTTTTTTGGTAGTCTTGAAATAAATAGTTAGTCAATTGAGTAAAAAATTGCAAAACAATAGGTAATTGGGTAAAACAGCCAAGGCAGCCCTCATCTATCTTCCTTGACATAATATCTATTCTCGGCTTTTCTAGCTGAAATTTTTCAAATTTTATGTGCCAAATTACATTTGAAATTTACCATGAGTTTTACGGCAAAGATAAACATCGTGAGGAAACCTACACACAGATGGAATGTCGTTGATACCCTGGAAGACTGGCCGTGCGCTGGTGTGGGACGCCACCTGTACAGACACCCTGGCGGCGTCCTACCTACCAGCAACTACCAAACGTGCGGGGGCGGCGGCAGACGCCCGGGAACGCCTCAAGGTCACAAAATATAGCTGTCTCGGCGCCCAATATCATTTCTTTCCTTTCGGCGTCGAGACTCTAGGTCCTTGGGGTAAGGGTGCACTGGAGCTACACAGGGAGCTCAGCAATAGGTTAAGAGAGGCAACAGGCAACCCTCGCGCCGGCAGCTTTCTCGCGCAAAGAATCGTAATCGCAGTTCAGCGCGGGAATGCTGCCTGCGTGATGGGCACCATGACAAGAGGCCCACCTCTCTTTTTTAATTAGGTTTAGTTACAGTTATTTTAATTTAATAGTTATTTTAGTCTTTACCTTTAAGTATATGTTTTTTTTCTTTTATGAATAAAGTTTATCAACACACAGCTACGAAATAGTTCAATGATGTGTGCTAAAGTCTTAATCCGCACTGGGCCCGCGTGGGAACTACGATCCAAGCCCTCTCTTACTGAGAGACCTTAGATTATTTATACATGGTCTAAGAGCCGTTGAAGATCGACCTTCACCGATCTGATAACTCGATGAGACATATTTTTTATCAAATATAATTTATAAACAATTATGCCTATGATAACTTGCCTAACGAAAAATGTTCATAGCTATTTTTTTTTTGTGGAGTGCCTTTAGCCATCTTCCAGCTCCATCATCAGACCTTGGTTACCATCTGGGATCAAAGTACTCGTCAAGCCGAATCAAACGAGTCCAAACTCGATGGGGTTGTGTCGTTTTATTGTTGAGTGCCTTTGGCCATACTGAATTAATGAAATTACGAATTACCCCATTGAGTTTGGACTCGTTTGATTCGTCTTGACGAGTGCATTGATCCCAGATGGTAACCAGGGTCTGATGATGGAGCTGGAAGATGGTTAAAGGCACTCCACAAAAAAACAAAAAAAAAATAGCTATGAACACTTTTCGATAGGCAAGTTATCATAGGCATATTGGTTTATAAATTATATTTGATAAAAAATATATCTCATCGAGTTAACAGATCGGTGAAGGTCGATCTTTCACGTCTCCTCTACTAACACTAGATAGAGTGTCAGTAACAAACACTGCGATACAAAACGTCCAAAAAACCATTTGATAGCTTCGTCTTACGATCGCGTTGCGTCATTCAGACTGAAGGAGGGCAAATGACATATAAGCCAATTGTTTTCTTATATTTTTCGGGACGTTTTCATGCCGCCTAAGCTCTATCTAGTGTATAAATAATCTAAGTGAGAGACCTGTGCCTTGTAGTGGGACGTATGTTTATGAGCTGGGATGATGATGATGATGAAGTTGCATTAGTGTGGCAGCCGGCGCACAGGGCTGCGTTTCCAAAGTACTTACGACCCGGGGCCCTCTGCGGATACAATTTCGTACGAAAAATTGATTCAATTTGCGTATCTGCGGAACGATTTTAGTTTCGTCGGTCCCCGATATTGTCGATATATTTTACTTCATAGGTTTTTGGAATATTTACGGGGACGATAAGAACTTTTGTTGTTGGGGAGGCGAATAAAGTTTCCGCATTCGATAGGTACCTAGTTGACGGCTGCTTTTTGACGTCGGCGACGAGTGTTCCGCGGGGCGTGATGGGGAACTTTTAAGCCCGAGCAATATTTTTTGAGGCTGCCATGTCTTGAATCATTGCACAAGCAGGAACAATGTTAAATCAGACTCGTTTTATATTTTTATTAACGCGTACATGTGCCTGAAAGTGGGAGTCATGACCGTGTATAAAGCCATTTTTTTCACGAGCTATTATAACTGCAAAAGCTTTTCATGATTGTTTAATGATTCCGTAACGGGACCATGACTGTCACGTCTGTCTGTCTATCCATCGGTTCGCGCTTTAGCTCAGAGACTGTGTTTTTTTTTTTATCTTATTTAGGTACCTTCCTTTTAAACGCATGAAACAGAGTATGAAAATCAAAACAATCAAAATGTAATTTTCATGCTCATACTTACAAAGTGAAGAAAATCATTCAACACACTGTAGTGCAAAACTATCTACGCTATGCAAGGGTTGAAAATTTGAATAAAAATAAAAAAAGGCATTGGATGCCAATGGAACACACGTTTTCTGCCTACACGGCCTATACATACTTATAATTATTAATTATGCATTTTCAAAATTTAAAACAAAATCCTTAAATTTGGAAAAATACCTACCAAATATTACACTCGAATTATCGGCACCCTCGTTATGCACAGATGCGAAGATATCTCGTGTTATAATAAGAACATTTCTTCCCTCGTTAAATAAAATAAGATAATCAGATTATCTTTGGTAGGCATCAAATGTCACCATGCTCAAACAGTACAGCAAGTCTTGAAAATAACCTTAGCAAGTCGAAGCTTGCACTTACTACACTCGAACTTAGGTCTTAGATTCACAAGTATAATGTTAAAACTTGATTCTTTAGTCAAGTTCAGGTTCCAAATCTCATTATGTTAGGTTTGCTTTGAATACGAAACGCGAGTAATTCTCTTAGCGCTGCCATAACAAAGTTAACAGCAGCTAGTTCACTCAGCAGGTCCTATTTTATGGCAAAATGCATTAAGTACTTGTAGCTCAGAATAAAGGTTGCTATAGAGCTGATTGCGCTTGAGATTAAGGACTGTTGAATTATTATTTAGTACTAGCTGGAGAGCTAGTGAACCCTCTGAGTAACGGTCTTTCTGTAAGGCTAGAAATTTGTAGAATATACTCTTTTAAACTTTCGTGATTTTCACTCATAATTACTATACTAAACGGGACTTATCACGCAATTAATATTTACCTCGACGTTTCGGCCACATTGCATTGTTTAGACTCGAGCGGCTAAACGAACTTGACACCCTACACTTTAGTTAATTCGTGACCACGGCTGCTGCAATGTGGCCGAAACGTCGAGGTAAATATTATTTGCGTGATAAGTCCCGTTTAGTATAGTAATTATAATTTGTAGAATGATGATTTATAGCACCCTAAGGGCAATAACCATGACCTGGCAGGCATCAGCCCTGCACATCATCAGCCCTTTTATTTTTTAAATTGTAAAATACATATATAACATATAGAAACTGGTTTCTGTAAGCTTAAAAATTTAATATGATTAAGTTTATTCATTGTAAATTATGAAAAAAAAATACAGGCAGTTACAGTAAGCAAAAGTACCTGCCTGGTGATTCGAAAGGTGCACAGTTTAGGAGGTAAAATAAACTTTGTTTTGTATAGTTGAAATTTGGATATGTTTTTTAGTAAGCGTTTTAGAAAAAATCTGTACAATGACAGGCGGTTTTGAATAGCATAACACCTTGACAGGCGAGGAGAAGAGCTAGAGAACCCTCCGAGTAAAGGTCCTCCTGCAAGGCTAGAAATTTGTAGAATGATGATTTATACTGAGTACTTAATAGAATTAGTATCCTTCACGCACAAAACCACTAAATCAGGCGACTCTTTCGGGAGACTTCCAGAGCGTCTCAGCCAGTACTTGGCCTTCATTCTCTAGGGGCGACATTGCACAGAAATCCCTCCCTTGGTCCCATTTCCTACAAAACTTGTTAACTTCAATACCTTAAGTGACGCCGCTGTTCTCTTCGCTTCGGTAATAAAACTAAGCGTTGAGGTTCTTAACTTATGCAAGTTCCTGTGTGACGTCACCAGCGCAGCTAGGATAGCACGCGGCTTCCATTTTCTTGTCGCTTATTTTGTCTCTCTCTCATTGGATTAGCTGGAAAAGGACACAGTGACGTAACCGGTCGAGACAGCGGTAAGTTTTGTCTTGGGGCCAATCCAGTTAAGTCTGGGTTTTGTTATCTTTAAACTGTAATCCCGAGGTATTTCCATTTTAAAGAACGCTGTGTTATAAATAATCCTGCTCGTTTAACACGTTAGCTGCGGCACCAATTTTTGCATACTTTCCGTTCCTGCGGCACGAGGTATAATCGGCCCGTACCGTGACCAGACGTTAGGGCGACACGCGGTCTATTAGACCCCACCTCCTTTTACAGACTAAAATCCATTTTCTGGCGCGAAATCAAAGATAAATGAGAATTTTGGTCCTTATTGATATAGACAGTGAATTGATGAACCCTAATCCACCGTCGCCCCGGGATCTGATGGCTAGTTTAGGAATTATTAGCAAAACAAAATATGGGATCTTATACACCTCGTAACGCACTGAAATAGGGCAAATTTTCGCTGCGATTAGTGATGGGAAAAATAATATCGACGTTTTTAAACTGTCTTAACTACGCAACGACTTGACCGATTTTGATCAATTATATCTCATTAGATCGTTTTAAGGGCAAAACCTGGCAAAACAACACAAAGCTATCAAAGGATACATTTTTTTTTAAATAATCTAAATTGTGCTTGAAGGCGCCATAAAGAAAAAAAAACCGGCCAAGTGCGAGTCGGACTCGCGCACGAAGCGTTCCATTCTATACCATTAACAGGCACCTATTACAGACTTATTATTGGAAAATAATGGATTACGGTTTATGCATAAGGTTTATCTTTCTATTTGTATATGAAAATCTGTAAAAGGACGTGCTCTCCAATCGACGTGATGCACAACACTGGTCGCGGGAAGCTCGCGTTCAGTGCGGTACGAGGTCAGGGGGGATATGGGACGTTTTAGCCTCGTTCCGCACTGCATTAAAATTATATTAATTCAGTGCGGCACGAGGCCTAAGACATCCGGTACCAAGGTAGGTACACCACCGAGTCCGGAACCATTTAGTGATCTCAAATATATATTTATCTCTTTCCTACACTGGACCAAACCAAAGCTATGCCATTCGCACGACAGAGAAATTCACTTTTTTGCTTGCCGCACCACAGGGAAGTTGCATCAGGGGTGATTTAGGCCTCGCTTCGCAGTTAACGTGTTAAGGGATGAAGAAAAAAGAAAGAAGTTTCTTTCATACGCCTCTTACATAACGCGCAAATTTTAATGTGTTAGTCCCGAGCATTAGTGCTTGTCTTAATGTACAGTCAGGGAAACTGAATGGCGTACAAGGGTGGAACCTTTTTTTTAGTCAATTTCCCGATAATTTCTTTACCAGATGTAGGGAATCATCATCATCATATTTTCAGCCCAAATACGTCCACTGCTGCTAAACATAGGCCATCCGCATACAACGCGTTCCAGCAACCTTAACCAGGCCGTGGCTCCATCTTGTTGAAGACCTACCTACACTTCAAATAGGGAATGCAACCAAAAATTTTGTTGGTCAGTCTAACATCTGGTAGCATAATGAACAGTACTCTGAGGATGAGCTCTGGTTGAATTCGAAATGCATCAGTGTATAGTTGGGTTTGTGTGATTTATGTGTGTTCGTACAGTGTGGTGGAGGAACTGCATGAACACGCATTTCTTGCATAAACGTAAGTCATACATAAGGTTGCGGGTGAGCAAAGTAATTGTTTCAGTTCACAAATTAATATATTAATTTATTACTATGGGTCCTTAAGGATACGCTTCGATCCAGGATTTTTTTCACTAACAGTACTTCACCATTCCAAATTAAGATAGGCTAATATGATCCCGGGGAAGTGCAAAGTTCCTGCGATATGCTGATTTAAAGTAATCTTGTCCAAGCTATTTCCCATCAAGCACTTCAAAGCCAAAGTTCCCGGGTCGTCGGTCGTCCAAAACAGAAATTAATAAACAACCGCACAATTTCATAACATGTCATGATAACTCACGGCTTTAAGGCACTGGTGCCACCGCTGGCGAGTAAGCGATGAACCATCGGCGATTTTCTCGCCCAAGAAACGAACAAAAGATAATCGCTCCCGTGTAAATAAAAGAGAGATGTATATTTATTATAGTTCATCGCTGGCTGTTCACACTGCCGGCGAGGACTCTCTCTTCACTAGGTAGTTGATCACAGCGATAAAAACTGTCAACGATAAAACTCGGTACTCGGCGATGAACGGCGGTACTCGGTACCGGTACTGGTACTCGGCGATGAACGCTTGGCGATTAAAGCGATCATTCTACCGTACAATCGCCCGTCGCACTCGAACACTCGCTTATAGCCGAGCGACAAAATTATAGGAACTACACTTCCGCTTTTTGCCGCTCGCTCACTCGTTTTTAGTTCTACTCGTTTATCGCTCGTCGCCGGCGGTGGGACCAGTGCCTAAAGATGCAACCGCCGTTTCACGAACTTAGGTATTGACCCGGGATCGGGTTGAGGTAAACTTTTGACGGAGGGTAAATATGGGGTAAATATGGAGGTAGGGCTTGAAGGGACGGAGGTCATTGCATGGATGTATTATGAAATCTATCAGGATTCTGCGTTGCGGTTAGAACCTGCTCTAGCAAGCAGTTCCTGAAGCCTGTAATTATTTTTAAACTTAACTGAAGAACTTCTTTGAAGACAGATTTTTTTACAAATTTCGTAAAAATTATACCTATCTTTCTTTCTTTCTTTCCGTTCTATCTTTCGGTAAATACTGAATTCGATAAAATAATTTTTTTAACCACACATTTTTGTTATCTATAACGGTTTTTTTTAATTCATATCCAGAACTCGCAATTACTTTGGGCCACAACATCGTTTTCAATTTTTATTAAAAAAAATGTCAAATCATTGTAGGTATAGTGAAAGAATACGGAGTACTTATCAAACGAGTTTAACTCGACATGCTTCGGACTAAACTGTGGCCCTTCTCAGAGCAACACATGCCCGAAACATATCGAGTTAAACTCGTTTAAAGACGAGAGTAATCCGTATTCTTTCATTATGAGTTAGTCTCACGGTAGTTTCATGCATTTTGTATTAGGTAAATAATATATTATATTCATATTATACATATTATTTTTATCCCAAATGCAAGCAAGTGAAAAGTCACAAAACAGCGTAATTTAGGAATAAAATGCGATTACATTTCATACATGAAATTTTAAATGGAGTGTACTTAAGTAAGTAAGTAGGTATGTGTGTGTACTGTCTCACTGCCCTAATATACAGTAAATAAGAGAGTTTTCAACTTCCTCGCTTTGTAACCGAGGTTGGAACGAGGCAAAAGACCCGTTTTGTAGAAAAGCTCTGCACGAAAATTGTAGCAAGTGTTTACTAATGACTCGAGCGTATTTTTCTGTTTATTAACAATTTTTTCATTTTTTTTCGCTTCTGGTTTTTTGCACTATATTTGCATTTCATTGTTTTTAGCCTCTAGAAGACGGTGCGAGTAATATTATTTGAGTAGCAGTACATTGTTGTCGCCAATCGTTCTCTATTTAATTCAGAGTCACACGAAACTGCAATAAATAAACACACACTGACACCCAATTACGTTTGTAATTTAATATGAGCTTTATGGCAAAGAAAAAGATCGCGAGGAAACTTGCATTAACCTGAGATTTAATTCAATGGTGTATGTGAAGTTCCCAATCCGCGCTGGGCCCGCGTGGGAACTACGGCCCAAGCCATTTCATTCTGTGAGGTAACTTCTGCCCAGAAATAAATGGGGCTGTATATTGGCTGCGATCGTGATGATGATGACATTATGGAACGCTAAAAAGAATACAAACGGCTGTTAATTTTATGTTTTTATGTACAATAAATAGTACACACAATTTTTTTTACCGGATATTAAGCTAAAGCTCGGTCATTGTCCTTCTAGAGCCTTAAACGGCACAGTAATCGTCAGGTTATTAGATGGGCCCGTGAACGCGTCGGGAACGAACCGGCAATCTCACCGATTAGACGTGTTTGAGGCAGATCGATAAGGCAGTGATTGTGCCCTGTCGGCGCCCGGCTCCTGTGGCTCAACGATGAACGAGTTCTGGATGTGACATTTAACCCGTGGGAAGCCCCGCGCGCCACAGAGGCGCATAACTAATTCGTTCTTCACCATTTCAACTGAAAGACGTCCACTGCTGAACATAGCCTACTCCCAAGGCTCGCCAAACAGATCGGTCCTGCGCAATCCTGCAACCTTAACCAGGTCGTCACATCTTGTTGGAGGCCTACCGACACTGCGAAACGTGGTCGCTAACGATGGGCCTCATAAAAAAGCTCAAAGTCACTCAGAGGGCAATGGAGATGGCTATGCTCGGAGTTTCTCTGCTGGATTGCATTAGAAATGATGGAATCCGTGCAAGAACTAAAGTCATCGACGTAGCTCGAAAAATCGGACGACTTAAGTGGCAGTGAGCAGAGCACATCGCTCGTAGTACTGAAGGCCGGTGGGGCTGAGTCGCGAGTGGCAGTGGGATGAACACATCATCATCATCATCATCATCATCATCAGTCTATGTTCGTCCACTGCTGGACATAGGCCTCTCCCATGGCACGCCACTGAGCACGATCCTCGGCCACTCTCATCCAGCTCTTGCCAGCCACCCTGCGAAGATCATCGCTCCACTGAGTCTGAGGACGTCCCACGCTACGTTTGCCGATCCGTGGTCTCCACTCAAGAACCCGTCTACCCCAACGGTTATCGGTTCTTCGGGTTATATAGCCGGCCCATTGCCACTTCAGCGTGCTAATGCGGTGGTCTATGTCGATACCTTTGGTTCTCTGTCGGATCACTTCGTTACGAATTCGATCTTTTAGAGAAACTCCGAGCAGAGTGGAGTTCACTTGCCAATTTTTGCAACTACTTTCGACCATCTTTTAACACAAAATACTTACACCAATTACAAGGGTAAAAAAAAAATCAAAATCAAAACGTTTATTCTGCAAGTAGGCCGCAAAGGGCTCTTTTACATGTCACTTTTTTTTTAAACTACCAGCGCTTTCGTAAGGACCATCATTGCCAAGAAGAATGCGCCGCAAGAAACTTGGCAGAAAGTCATCTTTTCAAATTAAAATATAATAAATTACAAATTAATAAAATCATACAAATATAGAATTAAATAAAAAAAATAATTATATAAAAAACAATACTGGGATGTATTGGGTCCAAACTTACACAAAACACAAAATGTACCAAAAAAGTCGCTGGTCGTCCGACGGGTTTAAAAGCCCGATAAATACGTGTTAAACTCCTGGATTGACGGTTTCCATGAATGCCCAAATCTGAGAAGAAATCTAATGATGTGTTAGAAGTTCCCAATTCGCACTGGTCTCGCGTAGCCTGGATTGACGGTTTCCTTGAATGCACAAATCTGAGAAGAAATCTAATGATGTGTGTGAAGCAATTCGCACTGAACTCGCGTAGCCCAAGCTTTCTCATTCTTGAATGGGGCTTGTGCCTAGCCAGTGGGGCCGTATACAGGCTGAGAACATGATGACGATGACTTACGTACGCTAAAAAGAATAAAGAAGGCTACCTCCTCCGTCGCTTCGCTCATCCTGCTGCGTGCCGCGGAAACAATCAATCAGCTCCACTCGCAGCTGAAAACAATATACCGGCTTTACATTACCCACACAGCGTGTACATAGTATAGCTGTTTGCTTGGCGCTATCTTTAGACGGAGACGGGCTAAAATGTTGCTTTCATTTTTTTAAATTCTATTATACAGGGTGAAATTTTGAACGTGACACAAAATTAGTATTTCGAGCTTTGTTAATGCTGGACAACATAATGCATTTAACCGGTTGTTAGAATTAGTATTGTTAAATTTGAGGTGTCCATACATTTAGTTCATAATTTAACTACAGCAAAGTATGAAAATCCAAAATTTTATCATACCAATTTCAACAATTGAGTAAATGCGTCATGTTATACACTAAGCTTGAAACACTAATTTTGTATCACGTTCAAAATTTCACCTGTATACTCGTAAAAATCTCGTGTCACGGTGTTTGCTATCGAATTCGTCCGAAACGGCTTGACCGATTGTTATGAAACTTTTGGCTATATTTGGTAGGTCTGAGAATAGGTCGTAAGCTATTTTTTATACCTCTATTCTTCGCAGACGAAGTCGCGGGCAACAGCCTGTCTAATATATACAAAATCTCTTGTCACGGTGTTTGTTACTGAACTCCTCCGAAACGGCTTGACCGATTTTTATGAAACTTCTTTTCTGTATTCGATAGGCCTGGTCGTAGGCTATTTTTTTTTTTTTTTTTTTTTTTTTTTTTTTTTTTTTTATGTTAGATAGGCCAGACAAACGAACTAGTGGGTCACCTGATGTTAAATGAACACCACTGTCCATAGACACCTGCAGCGCTTTACACGATGCCAGTGCGTTGTCGGCCGTAAAGGAGAGGGAATAGGGGAAGGGGAGAGGGAGGGGGAGAGGGAAGGGGTGAGGTATTGGGCCCCCGGCACTCTCACTGACCGTACGAAACGCAAACAGGATTACTGCTGCTTCACGCCGGTGTTTTGTGAGAGGGTGGTACTGCCCCGGACGAGCCGGCCCATTCAAGATGCAGCGACTAGCTACAACATGGCTCTACCACTACTACTTATACCCCTAGGTGATATACGGCAAAACAACATTTGCGGGGCCAGCTAGTTTATTTATAAATTCACACCACAAATAATATAAAACAGAAAAACAAGTAAGTACATAAAAAATATATACTTAAGGTAAGAAGCGATCTCTTCCAGACAACCTTTAAAAAAAGAAAGAAAGCAAGGAACGGATTTCAGCAGGTTGTGGTGGTGGTTACATACAATATTCTCGCCAAACTGTTTGTTACGTTTAATGACGAGATGCGCTTAGTTTTTATACTTATACAATTTAACCTAGGTATCAAGCTTATCCTACAAAATAAACTAACAGCTTTGTGGGCCATACTTCAGAAAATAAATAAGTAGGTACTTAATTATGGTAAGACCAGAAGATATTCTTTTAGTCTGGTCTTTAGCGTGGGTTTACTTATTTTAGATTTTTGTCTTATTAGTATAAATCTTCCCAGGTGAACTTTTTGCTTCGAGCCCTTATCTTTCAAAACAAATTTGTATTGTCATAGTATTAAGGTTCAAATTTAATGTAATGGCTCGCAGCGAAAAATTCACCTGGGAAGATTTATACTATAATAAGCTATTTTTGTTGAACATTACTGGTACCTACCACTTATGTATGTACTTTGAACTTCTTTTGCCATAATAGTTTTAATTTTTGACTGCACAAGCTTTTTTTCTCTTACAAACCGCAACCGACACACTATCTTTCCTTCGTGTTGTCTATTTGTATTAATACCGATGTGTCTTGTGTTGTTGTAAATAAATGCATTTTCTTCTACTACTACTACTTAGATGTCAATACGAGCGTCCAAAGTCTTTAACACGAAGACAATTGACGTAGATTATCTGAAACAACAGCAACACTAAGCTCACAGACATCTTATAAAGTATAAACCGGCAAGCCAGGATAAATCAGGAATCACTCCACTCTCATTATCTGATGCGTCGGTAACACAATTATCTTAATTAAAAGAGGAACTAGCTGAGTAAGCGAAGTGCATCCAACTTTGTTCCATTTACCGTAATAAAATACTTGCAATTATATTCAGAGTTGGATTTGTAACAGGAACAATAAATTAAAATATACTAGCTTTACCTGATCAGTGAGAATGTATCCAAGTGGTTTAATTTATTTCATGTTAAATTTAATATTTTAATACATATTTAATCACACCAGTAACGTACTTATTCGAGTCAACTGAATCTTGCTTGACTCACTGTGGCACCTTTTCTTTTGTTAATTAAACAGAATTGTAAACTTTTAATTTTAGATTTCGTTTTTATTATTCTTTAGTTTATTAAATTCACATACTTATTATTATTAGGTTTTTTTTAATTTATTAAAAACTGCACCGTATAACACATAGTTGGTTAGGTTAGGTAACTAATAAGAACTTGAAATTTGACTATATACATTATTTAAAAAGAATAGTATTTACAAGAATAGAATAAAAATGAAACTAACTTACTTAAAAAATATATTATAAATAAAAGAAAACCTCGTTTAAAAGATCTATTTAGGTTATTTAGTTTAAAATAGCAGGACCCTCTATATTTGTTTCTTTTTTGTTGAATTAAATATTGGTAACGTATCCTACAACGAGCTTTTGTCTGTAATTTCTTCACGCTTAACCTTCTGAAGCGATTTAGATGAAAATTGGTATGAAAATAGTTTGAGACACTGGAAAGGACATACAGTAGTTTATAACCCGGTAAATCCCACGGGATAACGATTAACGAATTCTTTGCAGATGGAGTAGAGGGCAACAGCTAGTAAAAAATGAAATACCGCTAAAACCGCGTATCGCTGTTCCCTATACCCATTACAAAACACGCGGGAACCATGTTCAAGTTAAGTGGTAACTGTTAAAGCATCCAAACACATCAGCTGGATTAGATCGAATAAAATCTTATCTTCTTCCTTCGCTTTAGTTTTAACACGTTTTTCCTGGGAAAGTCGATTCTTTAAACCACTTAGCGAGACTTCGCATGGCTAGAGCAACATTGTCGGGGAGTAATAATATTGGTGTTAGGATATGTAGGCTAAAAGAAAACCAAGACTGATTTCTTACTGGGGTGTGCCAACTTCCAATTCCGCTTCTACCTTGGTTTGACGTTCTAGAGTGCAATTGTGCACAAAATATACTTTTCACTTCACATGCTCTTAAAATGTTACTTTAGTCTCTGCATATCGGGACTAAAGCTCTTTTTTGATCTCAAGGGATTAAAGTAAAATTTTTTTAATTGACTATGTAAACCCCTAAACTGCCAATCACGGTGTTTGTGAATGGAGGATTATCGCCATTTTCAGTAACTGGGTATAGACAATTTTAAAGCTTTCCACAGACCGAAGCGCGCTGCGGACGCACTGTAGCGCCCTGTGCTTCGGTCTGTGGAAGCCTTTAGGGCGTGGAAATAACCTCAAAATGACAACTGTATAAAAAATATTTAAAAAATAATAATTTCGTGAAACACAAAACATGAATATTAATCTATTTAATTATAAAATATTAAAGATGAATTTATTTTATTTTGCACGTAAAGAAAGATTTCCTTTAGCTTAGGTATTTTAAATTTGTTTTTTTTTAAAAACGCTGTCGGCAAAGCAGTTCCCTGCTCTGTCGATAAAATAGCAATCCGCACTGTCGGCAAAGCAGTGCTGGAGTGTACGGTAGATAGAGCAGTTACGTTTGAATGTTAATATGGCGTGACTTCAAAATAATGCGATGTCAGTTGCATTTAATAGTAAATAGAAAGTATAATTAGATATAATTTAACAAAGAATAGAAAATAAACTTAAAAAGTCGTTTCTTTATTCACGGGTAAGTGTTTCAGTTAACAATATATTTTGTGTGTGAACTTAGATCAATTAGGTTAATTTATTTGCCGATTCTAATGAATGAACAATTATCATTCTTACATGCATAGTCCAATTAGTTTTAACATAGTCCTTAAGTTAGAATCTGTTGGCTAATTATGCAAGCATTTAAAGCGTCACTTTACAAAAAAATATAAAAGAAAAGAAAAGACAGCGGTATTTTTTTTGCTATTTGAATTTTGAACAGATGTCCATTGCTCGTATTGAGCATACGTTGTAAAAAAGTAATTTTGTACGTCGTTTTTTTCCTCGCATTCAAAGTGAATTAGAGTGTTTAACGCGGGACTAAACTACCATAATGACAACTCGAATTATAGCCTCCCTCGCTATCGCTCGGGTGGCTAAATATCTCGTGTCATTATGGCTTGTTTTAGTCCCTTGTTGAACAATCTACTATTTTTTTTTGAAAACGAAATATTTTCTTTGTGGGCGCCGGACGGGATTGAAGTCCATGTCTCCTGACTATCCGGGTTAAGTTTGCTAACCAACTGTACCTTGGGGCTCCCAACCGACCCAACCGAAAATTTTGTAACTTGCATTATCCGCCAAAAGTTAGAGACCCAACAGCGGATCTTGACGGAGACGAAGACCGACTCTGAAGTGACAATATATGGGCCTTACGCAGGATAAGAAACAAAAGTTGTGTCTCCTGTGGACATAAAATTAGCTATTAACGACCGCTTTAGCCTAGTTGGTAGTGACCCTGCCTACGAAGCAAGAGGTCCTGGGTTCAAATCCCGGTAAGGGCATTTATTTGTGTGATGAGCACGAATATTTGTTCCTGAGTTATGGATGTTTTCTATGTATTTAAGTTTTTTTTTTTTTTTTATGTTATGTTTGTTTGTCACCTGATGTTAAATGATCACCACTGTCCATAGACACCTGCAGCGCTTTAGGCCTACTGTCCACGTAGCTGCACGTCAGACGCACGCTTTCGTCATTTTATGCTTGCGTGCCGACTGCATGCATCTTGCGTAGAAAGGAACGAAACTGTGTCCACGGGGCGGCAACGTCGTATTTGCGTATCGTCAGACGTTCGTCATGTAGCTCGTGCAGCGGCATGTCCGTACTCAAGCTGATTGCGAGACGCAAACACGTGCTATTTTGCAAAATGGTGGCCACAGCAGCCAATTTTGTTCGCATAATTGAACAGTATCCTTGTCTGTATAATAACAAGTTACATGAATACTCGAGAAAGTATTTATAGTAGTATTTTTAGTCATTCGGTAAAATGATTGAAATACAGAATCATCCTCTGATAACTCTTTTGCAGCAACTAACAAACAATCTAAAATTAATATTTTTTCTATTATGGATGAAGCCAATACAATCTACGCCGTCGTCGTCTTCTAATAAAGTTGTATTATAGTCACATCTTCATCATCAGTTGACGTTTTCACAATGAAAACACGTGCTTTCGCGATGCTAAACTTGAAAGAACTAACCGTTTTGTAGCTTGGATGACGATTACGTGGACACACCTAGGAAGCAAAATACGCCTGTCGTCTTTTGTAGGTTGCATGTAAGCGTCAAATAACGCTGCCGTGGACAGTAAGCCTTACGCGATGCCAGTGCGTTGTCGGCCCTTAAGGAGAGGGAATAGGGGAAGGGGGAGATGGAGGGGGAGAGGAAAGGGGTGAGGTATTGGGCCCCCGGCACTCTCACTGACCGTACGAAACGCAAGCAGGATTACTGCTGCTTCACGCCGGTTTTCTGTGAGAGGGTGGTACTGCCCCGGACGAGCCGGCCCATTCGTGATGCAGCGGCTAGCTACAACATGGCTCTACCACTACTAAAAATATTTATTTATCTATATAAGTATGTCTATCGTCGTCTAGTACCCATAGTACAAGCTTTGCTTAGTTTGGGACTACGTCGATTTGTGTAAGATTGTCCCCTAATATTTATTTATTTATTACGAGTCAAACTTAAGATTTATTTCAATGGGCCGAAAGTTGGCCAGGCGTCCCATACGCTGATGTAGACTTGACTAAAAAACATTGGCTATAGATTCTTAACTTTTGCCATATCCACAGGAGCGACGAAAACAAAAAATCCTTCCGTCGCACGATGACCTATTTTACGAACGCAAAATGATCCAAACGCAAATTGAGCTAAACGCAAAATGCCCTAAACGCAAAATGCCCTAAACGCAAAATGCCCTAAACCTACAAACAAATCCTTCCGTCGCACAATGACCTATTTTACGAACGCAAAATGACCCAAACGCAAATTGACCTAAACGCAAAATGCCCTAAACGCAATATGCTCTGAACGCAAAATGCCCTAAACCTACAAACATGTTTTTTTTTATCTTCTCAGTAATCATAAACGGAACCTTTACGCAAAAAATCAGCTTTCTAGGTCCAAGAGCGGGCTGGACGTCGATCAGGACTTTTGTTATTTATATATGTAGATTCTGTTAATTTATTAGCTTTAACTAAAATACAAATACTAACAATAGATTCACAGGACAATTTGCATTTAAAATTATTTTATATAATATTTAAACGGGGAGTAGGGTCTTGTCCGTTCCTTTACGACTTTAGGACAATATACGTTTAAGGTATTTAGCGTTTAGGACTTTATGCGTGTAGGTCGTTTTAAGTTTAGTGTATTTTGCGTTTGGGAAATTTTGCGTTTAGGATATTTTACGACTTCAGGACAATCTGCGTCTAACCCAAAAAATGTGTATAACACACACTGTGTGTGTGTGTGTGTGTGTGTGTGTGTGTGTGTGTGTGTGTGTGTGTGTGTGTGTGTGTGTGTGTGTGTGTGTGTGTGTGTGTGTCATTCTGTTTTGTCCGTCTGTTTAAATGTACACAAAATACGTTTCAGAGGGCTCTTTAAGCACCATTCCTGTAATAGCTATAAGAAGGCAATAACATAAAAATTCAATATTCACCGTGCATACTTTAATGTGGCCCGTGGTATCAACAGCCGACACATTTATGACGCGGTTAAAACTACTGCTGACTGTACCACAATAAAATTTATTTCATTGCCGTTTTGAGGAACGTAAAATTTACTTTTATGTGTTGTTCGTTTCTTGCACTAGGGGCTTCTTGAGATCTAGGTGTGACGTGGAACTAAATGTTTTATACAATGTAAGTGATCAGCTAAAGTGGTAACGTAAACTGGGGTTACTTTGAAATGCGGGGCTACTTTAGAAAACAGTTTTTTACGCCGTGTCCTTATTTTTTTAGACCATCTGTGGCAGTGAAATAACTACCTTGATAAATCACCTAACTTTTTACGTCATTTGCTCAATCGAGCTATGAATATTTGCGTTTTTATAACCATTTTAAATCTATCAAAGTAGCCCCAAAAATTCCTAAAGTAACCCCAGTTTACCGTAGTTAGAAACGTGTTATTGCTTTATCATTGAAAAATACACGTATATTAACAGGTTTTTAAATTAAAACTGACTTCTTCTCGAAGTGTTTTCAGTATAAACATGAAACTACCACGAGACTCACTCATAGTGAAAATATACCGATTTCTCAGGGGTTTTAAGACGTGAGTAATCCGTATATTTCCACTATGTTTTCAGTATTTTCCTGTACTTGATTTTCTTTAACATTAAGGGAACATTCAACAGGTTAAATGAAGTTAATTTTTCTAAGACGCTAGTATCTAACACTTATTTTTAATAAGACAATCAGTAATTTATATATACGTATAGGAACTCCCTACCTGTCATTAAATTTTGCCCCCTAAATTCCTATGTCTGCCCAGTAGATGACACCCATCTGTCACCTCTCTTACTATGACGTAAGATTGAAGGTGCCATGTATTTGGTCAGTGTCGAGCACAGGAACGTTTACCTTACCTCTTCTCAGAAATTCATAAAATAACACATTTTTTTGTATCAAAAAACCAACAAACGTTTTGGAAATTTAACAGTTAGATCCTAAATAAGTAATTTGCGTCGCTAATCCGAAATAAGAGTATTGACTCTTACTTTTAGAACTCCTCCAAGACAAATAGCGAGCCGGCGCGGAATCGCGAGCTCCCCATAAAAACCCCCGCAAAAGTTTATCAATTAATGCTTCGCAGATAGAAACTTTCTTATTTTATTGTTCCGAGTTTCTTGACTGATTAGACGAAGGGGCATAATTCAATGTACAAATGATATTGACAACGAGATTATTGAGACACCGTTGTTACAAATTGGTGGGTTAATTTTAATTGAAAGGTATCAACAGAAGGGTTGCTTGTTTTTAGGGTTCCGTCCCCAAAGGGTAAAAACGGGGCCTTATTACTAAGACTCCACTATCCGTCTGTCTGTTTTTCTGTCTGTATGTCTGTCTGTCACCAGGCTGTATCTCATGAACCAGTTGAAATTTTCACAGATGATGACTGTATTTCTGTTACATCGCGTTCCCGCAATCTTAACTAGGTCGTCGCTCTGTATTGTTGGAGGCCTACCTCCACTGCATCTTCCTGTCCGTGGACGCCACTTGAGAACCTTTCGGCCCCATCGACCATTAGTTCTACGAGCGATGTGCCCTGCCTTGAGTTTGGCGATTCTTCGAGCTATGTCGGTGACTTTAGTTCTTGCGCGGATTTCATCATTTCTAACGCGATCCCGCAGAGAAACTCCAAGCATAGCCCTCTTCATCGCCCTTTGAGTGAGGCCCATCGTTAGCTGCCACTTCTCAGTGCCATAAGTCATCACTGGCAACACACACTGGTCAAAGACTTCTTTCTTGAGACACTATGGTATATTTGATGACAAGATATTGCGAATTATCACATCTAAGTAACAAAATTTACATACGACAACAAAACGGCACAATTAAAAGCAACAAGCTACTAAAGTTTACACTCGCCACGTGACTTGACTTAACTCGGGCCGATCTGTTTCATTCGTCTACAACTGTAAAACGAAGTTATAATAAGCCTCGCATATTGCCAGCCGTAACATGCACTATTTTATTACGGCGTAATTTTACGTCGGTGTCCCGTTTTACGCCCGGTTTACGACGCCGCAGCGTAAACCTATGTGACAAAGACATAATCGTGCTATTCTGACATGCGTTTGGGTTTCAGGTTGATGAAACCTGGGTAGCACGCTTGCCAATTTTTCACGTGTTGCTTTCTTGTCTACGTTTTCTTGGGAAATTGATTTATTTACTAGCTGACCCGGCAAACGCTGTATTGCTTTATATCACCTAGAGGTATAAAAAATAGCCTACGACCTTCCTACGACCTATTCTCAGACCTACGGAGTATAGACAAAAAGGTTTCATAAAAATCGGTCAAGCCGTCTCGGAGGAGTTCGGTAACAAACACCGTGACACGAGATTTTTATATATTAGATTTATGGAGCCTTTATAGATTTGCCTTGTCTGTATGAGCTCAAATACTCGTGTTATTAGAAGCTGTAATCTGCAATGGGTGTGTACACCCCAAAAGTAGTAGGCAGAGCACAAAGAACGCTACATTTTCGTTTCGGAGCTACTTTTAACAATTTTAGGTTTAATGTTGTACACGATGATTTTTAAACGGTGTTCAAGAACCAATTTTTCTATATCAGTATTCGGTGGCGATTACGTTTAAGTCACAACTACGTGAAACAAAACGTCTATTAACACAAACGTTTATTGACTATTTCGAAAATAGGCTTAGTCTATGAGCCTCAAACCTCTTTGACTAGTCAGTTTCTTAAACATACTTTGACGTGAGACTGTCAAATTCCCCGCCAAGCGATGACACTTGAAATAACCGTCCTTCAACAGTCGGGTGAAAACTACCTAACTTCAACAGATGTAGGATGACCATGCGGTTATATACATATATACGTCCGGTAAAAAATAGACAAACAAGCCATTCTATGACGGTGCTTGAGTCACTAGATGATACCTAATAATGGCTCATAAGTATGGACATAAGGATAGGTAAAAACATATTGCGCAATTAGATACACTCAAGAGTAAAAATATGGGTGCATAAAACACAGCTCTTAAATTTGTCGAATTAAAGTATTGGTACTACATAATGATGAGAGGATCCGATACATATTTTTGAGCTTGATTGTGCTTGCTGTTTTGATGAAATCTTTACCAATTGTTTTTCTTTTGCAGGATTTTTTTACAATAATGCGGCTGTCCAATGGAGTCTAGCTTAGGCGAAACGAAAGCCGGTAAGTGTCTTTATTATTCACTAATAAGCCCAACTTGTTATTAACTAATAATAATAATAAATCATGGCACAATTAAGCATACTTATATAGATAAATACATACTTAAATACATCAAACATCCAAGCTCGACAATCATTCGTATTTTACCCAAATATCTGCCTCGACCGGGATTCGAACACAGCACTACAGTTAGGTTCTCTAACTATTAGGCTATCCGGTCGTAATAAAAAAAGTTTAAATAGCTCAATTCTAAATACCGTATACTCCATTATATTTTTGAGAAAATTACCAAAATTTAATTTTCATAACATTTTATAAAAGTTATAAAAAATTTCGGATGTCTCAGACGCGAATCAAACCCTCACCTCCTGGCTATACGCACGACGTCGCCCACGACCAACCCTCTCGATAATTTTGATCTCAGTAGTGAGAGAATCCGACTACAAAGCTTGAAGTCCTGGGTTCAAGGCAGATATTAGGTAAGAAAAATAGGAATGTTTGCTCTAGAGCCTTGTATAGGTATGTTTCATTTGTATCCATTGTCGAGTACCCATAACGGTTCTTTGCCTTTTCGCAACTATATTTTTCCCAACTGATTCATTTGCCAACTGTTTCATTTGCCAACTGTTTTTTTCTGAAACTGTGAACTATTCAGGATTGTTATTAAACTAACCTAACCTACAGAGTTCTAACAGGATAGTCCTGAAATATATCTTGAATAGTTTACAGTTTCAGAAAAAAAAGCAGTTGGAAAATGAAACAGTTCGCAAATGAACTAGTTGGGAAAAAAAATCAGCGAAAATTCAGGATCCCACATTAACAGAAGCTTTGCTTTACTTTGGTGTGAATTGACGCGTGATGTTTATTTGATGTTACGTGTTGCCATCTATCACAAGTCGCGAATTAATTTTCTTTGTCGCAAATTAAGTATTGTTTCTATTTGCGAAGCTAACAAAAAATGATAAATGCAGTGTTTGGAAAGACATTCGAAATTAGAAAAGTTTGTGAGTTGCCAGTAACATGCTGGTGAGTTATAGACTACCACGGAGAATAAAGCGTACACTTTATATCATAGACTATTATTTAGGAGTGTTTTTATGAAAAAATATGTACAATAACACAGCGCTGTTTACGGTAATCTGTATCATTTGTTACGCAGCACACTCTTAGGCTAATGCTGTAACGAAGGTGACATACTATTTGAAATGACTACACTTTTCCTGACTGACTGTTAATTTTCAATTAACTGTAAAATTAGATAGTATAGCCTATTAAGCAGAAGACCAAAGGAACTGCAGCCCAGCCCTTCTCTTTCTGATAGGAGGCTTGTGCTCAGCAGTGGTTTGTATAAGTGCCAAGATGACGACGATGACGTAATTTAGTATTGAGCCTTTGGTATGCGAGTCCAACTTGCATTTGACCAGTTTTTACCTTTGTCTCTAACAGGCGGAAAAGCAGTTTTTTACCTGGTGTTTGTGTCCTGACACAGGCTTCCTCTGGACTACTATAAACATCTGCAGTACCTATTAAATAGCCTGACATTTTGCTATTTAATCCTCACCAAATACTTCCCTCCCTTTTTGGGATAATTACGCCATCGGCACCACAGTTCCCTCCAAATTTTTAAAATTCGAACGGTGTTGTTACCCTTATTAGGCAATAGAGTTGTAATATCGAGCTATCCGATTCTATAACATTCATTATTCATTGATTCAGGCGTTATTTTGCAGAGATCCACATCAATAGCCGGGTCTCCACTGCACTGAGGCAGTGGACGCCTTTCGGCTGAAATGAATAATGATGATGACAGACGATAGGATGGGAGCGATTTCCATTCCTTGGCAGTTCGTATGAAGCGAACCGCTTGTAGTTTGTCTATTATCCCTCTCTACTGATTGGTACCTCGGTAGCTGTCGTGCATTTGAGCGCTCTCGCCTTACTCCACACGCTGTCGCCTTATCGTATAAGCGGCAACTTGCTTTTTCAACGGCTAGAGGTTCCCACAGCATCGCGGCAGTAAATCAACCCGTACAATGCGCTCCGACACTGATAGATTGATTCTCTGCTGTCGACTGCGGGGCTTACTTGTTTTATCGCCACTTGTCTATGTTGGGAAGTCAGATGTGGACAGATTTTGATGTTTACTTTAAAGTGTGGGTAAGTGAATAAAATCGTGTTTTCAATCCACATTGAAAATTTTATAGATCTGATGGATTAGTAACGTGTTAACATTTCTATTGTCAGTTGACACTTTAACGCGCAGGACAAAATAAGGACAATACTACAGGTAAATTATTTGGTCCCGGTTCACTGCTTAAATTCAAATTCAAAAAATTAACATTCATCATAAAATCATCATTCATCATTTTTCATAAAAATCTTTCGCATAAATCATTGATTATTGAGAATGGTTATAAAATAAACCTAATATACAGGGTGAATTCAAATTGGTGATACAAAATTAGTGTTTCGCGCATTATATTGTCCAGCATTGACTGAGTACAAAACACTAATTTTGTATCACCAATTTGAATTTATCCTTAGAATCCCTACCATTTAAAAATTTCTACATAATTAATGGGTTTTGAAAGAAAGGAGTCATGTGAAATGATGAATTACGCATAAAAATTCTATGCCACCTGAGCGGATCCCTTTTGTCCCCCCATCATAACACCGACCTGTGTCTTAATGTAAAGAGATCCAGACATCCCACCAACATCATCAGATACCGCTTTAGTAAGAAGCACACTTTGTTCATCATTCATCGTCATCATTTCAACCGAAAGACGTCCACTGCTGAACATAGGCTTCCTCCAAGGCTCGAACACTTTGTTCGTTCGTCAGAAAAGATAAATATGGCACGAGTCCCTTCCCACCAAGGACACGTAGCTATTATTTTAACACAACTCACTATTTACACGCCCAGAAGGGAATAAACGTAAGCTTGAACTGATCATTGTTTATTTACAATGTCGCATATTCGATTTCGGCGGAAGCATATTTCCCAGCAAAATGGCGAGGGAATCTCCTAGTAACGAGTTCGAAACAATTTGGGAATTGTTGTGTGTTCCATTTTTGGGACAATGACTTTTTGTTGGACCTTTTTGACGTGTGCTCATGCGTGGATGCCCCGCGATCACCGACGCTACGGTAGGTAACGCTAGAGCTTTGGCAGAGGTAAATAAATCGTGATACAATGGATATGGTGAAACGTTTAATAATTTCTTATACTTTGCTTATACTTAAAAAAAACCGGCTAAGTGCGAGTCGGACTCGCGCACCGAGGGTGTCGTACAAATTTGTAGGTATGTCAAAGTATACGCCGTAAACAGTAGTCTCTATTATAATCCAGTGTTAGCAGAGCCCTAGTTTTAAGTAAAATGTACGCATTGTGGGATCATTTTATATTGGTACATGGGACCCCACTTACAAGGAATTATCCATCTAGTTAACCAGTTATCAAACTGGGTTATCTGGGTGGAACAAAGGAAATTTACAAATATGTAGTTTAGTGTGTTAGACTCAAACGCGGTGGTGGGGCGCGTCATTTTAAATTAGACAAACTCTACTGGTACTATAAGACGGTATTACTTGCCAATTTTCACCTAGGTCACCGGAAAATCTAATATATAAAAATGTCGTATCGCGGTGTTTGTTATCGAACTCTTCTGAAACGGCTTGTCTGATTTTTATGAAACTTTTTTCTCTATTATTCGGTAGGTCTGAGAATAGGTCGTAGGCTACTTTTTATACCCCTATCCCTATTCTTCGCAGACGGAGTCGCGGGAAACAGCTAGTACCCTATAAATTTTGATTCCCTCAAGAGTCTCAAAATATAAATTTTTGAAAAAAAAAGAAAAACAAGCAAAGAAAGTAAAATCACTCCTGTGTATATCATCGAAAATAGCGAATAGCAGTGTATATTGTGTGTGTGTGTATTGTGCACTGGTATTGTGGAGTTTCTTTGCGTGATCGAATCAGAAATGACATCAGCAGCTGAACCAAAGTAGGGTAAGGGCAGAGCACATTTTTGCTCGTAGAACCAACGGGCGATGGGGCAGACCGGTTAGGGTTTCGATCGTGAACCGATTATCTACTTCGTGTATAAACAATAGCGGTACTTATTTTGCAAACTATGATTTTAAACTACAGTCAAATTTGAACTTGACATAGATTTTTACCACTTTCGAATGAGAGGAATACGCGTGATTTAAAAAATCAGTCTGTAATTTATTTTTGTTAGAGCATGCTTATACTATCATTGTCCTCTCATTCCGAGAAGAGGCCTGTGCACTTCAGTGGGACGTATATAGGCTAGAATGGTGATGATAATGATGACGTTTATACTGTATATTCGGCACAGTAAATTAAAAGCATTTAAGAGCTATTTTTTCCTCTAAAAGCACACGCAACAGGTATTTTAGTTAAGTCAGATATGAAGTATCTTTTTTATTTATTTTTCAACTTCATTTTTTTTTTTTTTTTTTTTTTTATTACTTTTACGGTCATCCCATGAAATCATATATTTCAAAATATACATTTTTTGAAATATATGATTTCATGGGATGACCGTAAAAGAAATAAAAAAAAAAAAAAATGAAGTTGAAAAATAAATAAAAAAGATACTTCATATCTGACTTGTTTAAAGTTGCACAGTAGCGCCATCTCTTGGTCCAGGTGGGCGGTTAGCTCCGAAGGAGTGTTAAAGTCTCTCGGTAGAGGGCATAAACATAGATGAGTGCTTTATCACTACATAAGGTGATTATAACAGACTGAAATGTACGATGTATGGGAAAGATTCGTCGCTAACCTCTAGACCAGTGATGGTGTAGGGGTAAGCACGCAGCACGGAACGCTGAGGACCTGGGTTCGATTCCCAGCATTGGTCTTTTTTCTGGGGTTTTTTCTGTGCATCTATATTTCAGTTTGTATTTAGTTTGAAATAGGTATTTTAGTTTACATTCTAGTAACTATGTAATGTAACTAAGCGTAGAGTCAAATTTCTGCTCGCAAACATACTTAGTTACCGTAAATTAAACAACAGTTGTCAACATCCAATTACCCCGCAACTAATGTCCGGACAAAGTGTCCACGTGTTAATTCCGGACACTTATTTCGGCCTGTTCGACTGGGATATGAAGTAATAAACATACTGATTTAGCACCACAGTATTGTAGATAAGATAAGTTCGGATGAGCTCGGCTTTCATCGTGGCTTTTCGGAACCAAGATGGTGGTTATCGAAAAACCGGTCAAGTGTGTATCGGGCCACGAGCAGTGTAGAGTTTTGTATTTAAAGCGCAAATTTCAATGTTAAGTTTTGGTTGACTATTACTCGTTAAGCCTATTAAGTTGTGATAGGTTTTTTATTCTAGATTTTTTAGAGCTATGGTTAAGCTTGTCTACAATTTTTTTTAAAACGCAAATCTTCGATACCTATCTGATGACTTTGGTCTTTAAGCGGCTACCGCAATGCAAACGTACAGAGGCTCGTGTACAGACGAAAATCATCGGGTATCGTAGATTGGCGTAGCCTTATGTAAGAAGGGAGTTATACTGTTATCTAACTTAGAAATTTACCTCTATACCCAATTTGAAGGTCATCCTACTACAGGGATAGGTTAAATTTGACTTCTAAAATACTGTCTAAGACGGTAAGCTAAATAAAAACTTGCAAAAAGTGGACGTGCGTCCCAATTTAGGCGAAACAGGGGTATGCAGAGTTGACTTTATTTTATTTTTTATTTATTTATTTTGGTTCGCCAGCAAAACACTGTAAAACGAACAACAAATCAATGTATAAACTAAAAGACAAACCCAGTAAGTATCTCATGGCTCAACGTGTTGTGTGGCCAATTTTGCACGTCTACGCGTCTCCGCTACCCCAACACTACTGTACCCTAAAGATTAGAAGACCTTGCTATCTTCTCCGAAAAATTTCAAAATCATAAGCTCAAATATTTGTACGTTTCAACAAACAAAGAACTGTCGCCCCAAACCCCAATTAAACGTAATCCCGGGCACTCCCAAACTACCTCACACAGGTAATTAAAAGTCCCGGGGACAATCAATCATCCGAGCTTTTAAAATGTCCCGGAAAATCAAATTTTACCTCAGCTTTTATAAGGAATATTGTAAGGACAGACGTTGAAGCGGGCTTGCGCTTGACGGCGTGTCGGAAGCCGGGCTTCGAGATGTTTTCAAGGAATAAAGAAATCGCTTTTATTTTACATGATTTATATTTTTTTACAAGCTTATTTAATTTACAACGTTCGTACTTTAGTCATACATAAATAAATAAATAAATAAATATATATCACGGGACAATTCACACCAATTGACCTAGTTCCAAAGTAAGCTTAGCAAAGCTTGTGTTATGGGTACTAGGCAACGGATAAACATACTTATATAGATAGATACATACTTAAATACATATTAAACACCCAAGACCCGAGAACAAACATTCGTATTTTTCATACAAATATCTGCCCCGACACGGGAATCGAACCCGATACATGCCCGGATACATGGCGTAAGAAAAAAAGTCTCTCCTATGGACTTAAAATAAGCGACTCCGTGTCAGCTAACTTAAGATTTATTCAAATAGGCCGAAAGTTGGCCAGGCGTCGCACACGGTGATGTAGACTTGACTGAAAATATTGGTTATGTCCCTTAAAATTTGTCATATCCACAGGAGACACGCAAACAAAAAAAATGTGTACGACCCTTAAGTTTTCGTTAAATCTTACATGTCTAGTTGGGTTGGGTACGTATCAAAATGTATAAAGTTTAAAAATAATAGTGGACGAAATACATAATGGTCATTTGATATAACAATATTTTCTTAGAAATTCTCAACTTTACAGGATTTTCATAAAATAAACCTAACCTAACATAAACCAATCCGTAGATTGCACGATTAAAAAAGTTAATTTAATTATTAGATAGTTTCATCGAAAAAAATTGTAGGTATATATATTGAGTTTCACCCACTTCTATTTATAGGGTTGACTTGTTTGGTACGGATGTAGATAGGATTACAAAGCAAGCAGAGTCAACGAAAAGTGCTAAGTATAAGCAAAACAAAATAAGGAAATGCTGTTTTTGACAAAATCTCATTTTATTCCTCATTTTATAAGCACTGCTTAAATTTATACAAACTATGCAAGTGTAGTTTTTTAGTAAGTTTATCAAAGAAAAACAACACGTATATTAATTCTCATTTGTTGAACATCACGCCTGTAGGCTTATTGTCTAACGCTTCTGACGCTTGCCTTCGCAACCACTATTTCTTTCTGTCAAACGATATAAGATGATGACAGAAAGAGATGGTGAAAGCGAAGGCAAGCGCCTTCTGGCGTTAGACAACAATGGTCTCTCTTACCTTGTGAATTCGTCCCTCTACCTAGCTAATTGTCGTATCTCACTATCATCACATGCTATTTACGATGATAGTTAACTGGGAGAGTAACGACATAATGATGTTACATTTATTTCACCTAATATAATTTGCCGACGCCCAACTCCGCTCCGCACCCTCAAAAACCTTTTCAGTGCTTTCACGAGAAGCTTCAAAAGTTTTTATTACCAAAATTACAAATTAAAACCCAGCTCTTACAACGTCTCAGGACTGAGACAGCGAAGCGGCGGTCGCACTCTCCTATCAATCACCCTATAATGACGTCATCCATTATCAATTATTGACAAGCTACACGCCGAGGATTTTCCAAGTTTTCTCCCCATTGATCATTTTAGTTTAGACCTATTAGGTGGGCCTATTCTCAGCCATCAATCTCGCATGTTAATGTGTGGAGTAATAGTAGAATAAAACTAGTTCAAAACCTCTGCCAATGTCCATATTTGCTAAGGGATGTAGGCCGTGATTGGCTCTAATGAGCTTCCCATATTTCGATTTCAATTTAAGGAAGTGTTGAGCATGGTTGGGGAGCGGAGAATAATTCTGAACACTATGGATATTAGACGAGCGAAAACGATTGGACACACTCTCACACTTATAATATTAGTATGGTATTAAAGTGTACATTTGGAGTATTGCTCTTTATGGATGTGAATCGAAGACACTGACACAGAAGGATAAGGCTAAATTGAAAGCTTTTGAAATGTGGTGCTGAAGGAGAATGAATGGCATAAGTTGGATGGAAAGGAGAAGTCTTAAACATGGTTAATGAGCAAAGAACAATCCTGAATTCTATAGAAACTAGACGCGGAAAAATGATTGGACATTTGATACAACACGACAGCGTCTTTAAGACTTTGGAAGGAAAGACCGAGAGGAAGAAAATAAGAGGTCGGCCTAGGCACAGCTACATGAATCAAGTAAAGGAAAAAGCCGGTGTCGTGTCTTATCAGGAGGCCAAGGAGATAGCTCACAGGAGAGATGAGTGTAAGATACTCCGCCGACAAGAGTGTAACTTTTAAATTTGAATGAATGATATTTCGACGTATCTACGAGCGCAGCGCTGCCGTGTCATGACAAAACACTGTATCTAAAAAACACCTATTTTTCAGAAATCGCAAAAAACTTTTGCTTTCTTTAATTGGCTACAGAACAGTGAATATTGATCTGATTGCAATAAAGTTTGGACAAATCACGGATAATGTGCTACTAGAAGTGGACAAAGAAAAATAATATTAAAATTTTTACTTTTTACATGAATTTTCAAGCAAAAACGTGTTATGTCGTTATGTCCTTTATTAATAATATATGAGAGTTGCTATAACAAAACACTGTAACGTGATACTTAATGACATATAATCATAAGAAAATGCTACTTTAAATTTAATTTAGTAATATATTGCTAACATCACTATTCATAAAACCAACATTCTCATCTTAATATATATTTCTTAGTCTTTAGAAAGGATGATTACCTTGAAGAAGTCCCGACTTAAAATAAACAAGGACTTGGACTAATTTCTCGTGTGATTGTTGCGACAAAACACTGTAACTCTTGATACTCTACTAAGAAAATGTGAGTTTGTTTTGGCAAAACACGGTATCTGGAGATAATACAGTGTTTAGTCTAATCAAGACCCTACGTTTTAAGAGTTACAGTGTAAATTGCAATGACGTTTTTCAATGTTTTTGATAGAAAATCAGTTTCTCTAAGCATGCATATATAGATTAGGGTCCGATTAGTTAATTTAACGGTGTTAGCACAAAACACTGTAACTCAAGTTACAGTGTTTTGTCATGACACGGCAGCGTTATGGTTACTGGTAGACTGAAGAATTTAAAAATATCAATCACGGGATTATTCACACCAATTGACCTAGTACCAAAGTAAACGAAGCTTGTGCGACGAGTACTACTTTAGCATTAGAAATAGGGTAAACAATCTTGATATTGTCTTTTTATGAAAAACGCTTTTAAAAAAATAGTAACCATTACATAATATGAAACCAAAAGAATGTAAATGACCATATTTCCTTGCTAATTGTTACATATTTGCCGTGACATATTTTTCAAAAGTAAATCTCTTGGCTATGCGCACCGAGTATGTTACCATCTGCATCACGTGGCCCCCCAACTAACTTATCCAAAACATTAATCGGTTACATGTGCCAATATTAGCATGCGGTGCCATCTATTGCAACTATCATAAATCATAACTTTTTTGTTTAAAAAAAATCAAAGTTAAAAAATATTCTTCCACATTACTATTTATTTACTGTCAGCTGTGTTAATTTTACCGAAGTCAACTGAGTCCCAATATATTTACTTGATTAAGATTACATTACAAATTCTCGTTTGCAATTTAGCATGACTTCTTTCTTTAAAAAATTAAAAATACTGTGATTTATTTTTCTGAAACCGGCTGAAGGGCTCTCCAACTATGGCCACAAAAAAATAAACTAACTAATTAAAAAGATATGTGACGGATAAAAATGCTAAATGCCACCTGATCTGATGGTCAAATTAAGAAATAGTTTGTCCGTCACTTATCGCTAATCAAGACTGGTGAAACAGAAATTTTTATTCCATGTGACAAATAAGGTTATTTATTTTTTATTTTTTTTTCTTTCTGGCCCGCACGGTTTGTGCACTGTGGCCCGGGGTAAACAAATAAGGTTATGATCAAGCTAATCCGAACTTTAAAAAAAGTGGTGAAACAGCCCCTTAGCATGATATTTATTATTAAAATTTGATCAGAGAAGCTAGAGCCACCTTAAAAATTTGACAATATAAGACCGATTGATTTTTTTATTATCATTATGGAACTTTTTTGGAAACAGCAAATCTCAATTCCTTTCTACGGCCCCTAGCCTACGCCACTTGTAACTGAAAACTTCACAAAACTTTACTTATACATTTCTAACCAAAATTCGACCGTAATCTTTTCACCATACAGTCCAAATTCGAAAGCAACCGCCTCTGGTCAGTTTATGGTTGTGTCCTGCCAGTGTCGTTTAGCACCTCGTTCGGCAACTTAGCGCGCGAAATTCGGGCGCTTGTTTTAAATTTAGAACGATTGTGCCCTGACCACGGTCGCTGTTACAATTAAAACTTTTTTCTTTTCTGAATGGGGTGCGGAAATAAACGCTCGAATTGAGATTTGTTTTACACAAATTATTATTACACATTTAGCTAGGCAAAGCTTGTGTTATGGGTAATGGCAACGGACAAACATACTTATATAGATAGATACATACTTAAATACATATTAAACACCCAAGACCCGAGAACAAACATTCGTATTTTTCATGCAAATAACTGCCCTGACACGGGAATCAAACCCGGGCCCTCAAGCTTCATAGTCAGGTTCTCTAACCACTAGGCCATCTGGTCGTCTATAAATACAGGGAGTAAGTATTTTTAGACGCCTTTATGTAACATGGCATGTTTATATATATTTACGTTGTCTTCAAATATTTAAGTCGAATTTTACCCACTTGTAGTGGTCGGATTAATTTTAAATTTGGTACAGATATGTAGTTTGGATGACTATGTAATTGTAATTACTGTCAACAAAAAGTACTTTTCATAAAAAAATGTTATGGTTGCAGATACTTCTTATTGTTTCTTAATATTTTATTAAGCTAACAGACGTGGTACAGTAAAATTACATAAAGTTTACCACTGACAGATGGTTTGCCTTCATTTCATATTCAACTTTATCGACCTACAAATAAAGCCAATTTTAGAATACTGTTATCCACGTTTGCAGATTTTGTAATAGCTACTTTATTTGTATGGTGTTAAAGTTGGAAATGAAATGAAGGCAAGCCATCTGTCAGTGGTAACCTAAAAGTAAACGTATTGTAGCCCAGTGATTTGACCTATGGCCTCTCAAGCAGATGATCGTGGGTTCAAAGCCGGACGACCTCTGAGTTTTTCAGATTAAGTATCTGTGCGAAACTACATTTTCATGAGTTCGGTGAAGGAATCGCGAGGAAACCTACACACATGTGCGAAGCAATTCAATGGTGCCTGTGAAGTTTCCAATCCGCACTGGGCCCGCGCGGGAACTACAGCCCAAGTCCTCTTATTCTGAGAGGAGGTCTGTGCCCATCTGTCGGACGGATACAGGCCAAGATAATGAAGCTACCATAAGATTGTATTCGGGTACATCTTTTTGATAGCATCTTGAATAAATATTAATACAAAAGCATATTTTCCACAATACAGTAAAAATAATGTTTCACTGTTGTCGTATGAAAGGACAACTTCATTTTAAATGCAAAGAGAAGAATAGAACACATACATATTTCGTGACTTCTAAAGGACTTGGATAGCAATATCAAGAACATTTTTAAATTGACAATTTTGATGAATAAATCATTATGATTCTTCTCTGATGGCATAACTATTACCTAATTCAGTAGGATGTATGATAATGACGTAAGGAAGCCAACCCTTAAACAGGGAATAGTAGAAAAATAATTTCTACACAAAAAAAGCTTACATAAGCATGAAATCAACATATTTCCCTATTCATACTAATGCTTTGTTGAATCGGGTTGGCGGATGGATGATAATAACATGGACATAAACAAGATCGATGACGGGGACCTACCTAATTGCATATGAAGAATTGCTATGCCTTCCCATTTTGGCCTATTGACATAAGCAAAGGCGAGATCAAAAGGTTCTTATAATGAAAAAACCGGTCAAGTGCGAGTCGGACTCGCGCACCGAGGGTTCTGTACATATTTTTGTCTATGTCAAAATTATATGATGTAACTAAAAATGTATGCTTTTCGTGATTTTTCCTTTATCTGTGCTACAAGACGTTGCTTAGTACCAAATTTCAAGATTCTGAGTTCAAGGGAAGTAGGTACCCTGTAGGTTTTGATTCCCTTGCGAGTGTCGAAAATTTGCGACATAAATGGCTGTATCTTTTGATTGCGTTAGTTTAGAAGTTTGAATTTTTTCACAGCTCCAACGTACAGTAGACCTGAGTATTTGATATGAATTTCAGTTTGATACCTTCACGCGTTCCTGAGCAAAAGGGTCTTGAAAGACAGATAGACAGACTGACAACAAAATGATCCTATAAGGGTTCCGTTTTTTCCTTTTGAGGTACGGAACCCTAAAAAAACGGATAACTCACTTCTATAATCGAGTTTAGTTCGACATGTTTTGGGCTAATCCGTAGCCTTTTTTCTTAGAGCAACGCGCGTTTGGCAGCCGTTCTTATAATTTTAATAAACTTCTATTGTGGCTCAAAATGTGTGTTTTTCACAAACGACAACAGAGAAGTGTTCAATGTTTTTCTAACATTGAACTGCTGCCCGTACTCTCTCCTAAGCCATAAAGACACGATCAGTATTACATTTTTAACGAAACCTACCGAAATTAAAAAAATATTCACCAAGACGCTTAAACGAGTGACTCGAACGGCGTCAAAGCAGCGAGATATCTCGGCGCGGATGAAAGGCGTTCTTTCAACAATATCGCTGGCAACCCTTTGTCTCGTGATTAATGTCCCCGCGAGATCCTGCAGCCGAACTTGCGACTTAACAGCGGCTGGCAACACTGCATCATTTAAAACATAAAGGCGGGTTTAGATCGCGATTTTGTGAACATTTCATGCACGGGCTGTAGGATGAAATGTAGGCTATATTTTTGTTCCTTGTCAATGGAAACTGTTTGTGGTTGGGTAAGTATGGTTGTATTTTACTAGCAGAATTTTATCCTACTAATAATATCCTTTTGAATGAGAAAGACAGACAATGCGATCGTCTGTGCGTATTTGAGTGCGTGGATGTGAAGTAGTGTGCCGTTCGATATAAAATAAGTAATTGTAAGTAATTGTAATTGGCTCCGTGATTGTCATATATTTGTGATTAAAATTTTTGAGCAAGGCAACAATTTTGCACGTAAAATTTTGCGCGACTGTCACAATTTTCCAGTTATTTCAACGCGAATGCTTCTGCAGCATTGAAGAAGTCTCCGACTTGATAGCTGGTTGTGAATAATTTAACCAGCATTCAGAGACGTCAATTAATACTAGTACTGTTATTTCCTCGATCGCTCAGCGTGATTCAGTGAAATATGTTTGTTTGTTTAACAATGCCATGATAAAAAGATTCAATGAACTTAACCTATAACACTTATTATTTTCCTTTTAAAACTTCAGTACTCTATGTTTCCTTCAGCGTTACCGCGCATTGGGTACCAGGTAAACATGTTTACTCTTTGCAAAGCCATTGTCAGCTCACAAAACAGTTCAAGTCTTACAGACATTTAAAACAACTTAGTATAGTAGTATTTTATCATACCTATTGTGAGTCATGTAGACTACCAGAATATCGGAACGTTGAAGTGTTTGTATGGTTTGTGTTACTATATCAGCCCAAATTCTGGATCACAACTCGAAATCTGTACCACTACAGAAGGGAGTCAGACTTAACTTAAGACCTGACTTAAAAATAGTGTGTTGGTTTCTTCTTGTCTTTCAAAATGTAGTGATGGGGTCAAAAGATCGTATGTAGTTGCCAAAAAAGAACACAATAAATGAGTAATTGGATATCGGATTGCAAATCTATACTATAATTAGCTGATCCCGCAAACGTTGTTTTGCCATATATCACCTAGGGGTATAAAAAATATCCTACGACCTATTCTCAGACCTAAGGATTATGGAGAAAAAAGTTTCATAAAAATCAGTCAAGCCGTTTCGGAGGAGTTCGGTAACAAACACCGTGACACGAGATTTTTATATATTAAGATAAAACAGTAAAAGTAGAGCTCTGACTGTCTGTATGTAATCGCTAAACTCCGAAACTACTGAACGGATTTTCTTGCGGTTTTCGCAGATAGATGAAGCTTAAATTGGAGCAACATATAGGCTATGTTTCATTAAAATTGGGTCACAATGAATAAAGTTATCGTCGTTAATCTATACTGTTCGGGCATTGTAATCTTTTATTAATATTAGGGTAGGGTAATCTATAATAAAGGAATTATTTATCAGATTTTTAATGAAAATTATTGTAGTTCTAATGTAACGTATTGTTTAACAATGATGATAATATATATATGCCTGCACTACTATTCCAGTAGGTTGGGTTAGTTTAACTTGACTCTTCAGTAACAGTTTTTCACCCGGTACCGACCGATGTTTAACGTGTTCGGTTTAAGGTGTATCGGGTCAAAACGTTAGTCGATAGAGCTTGTCTAAGCTAAAATGACGCGCGCCCCTCAACTGAATCAGTTGATTTTGATGTGTGCGCGCAAATATTAATTACGACTCTTCATATGTTTGGGAGCGTCAACTATTCCGTGAACTATGATCAGTGCAACATCGTCACGTCCATGTCCATGTCCGTAAATGCAGCGGTAGGGGGCGTCATTTTAAATTAAACAAGCTATCTAATCTATGTAAACACTTGTCGATTCAAATAAAATTCCTGTAAAACAGTTATAGGAGTGTTCAATCAAACTCGTGCAACCTTCTGAAATTATTCTGAATTAGGTTTACCCGCGTCTGAAAGTAGGTTACGGTAATATTTTTATAGAACATCATTCGCTCGGGCAGCGCCATCTATTACTTGGAGACGAAGTTAACACTTCATTTTGAAAGCCGAGGCACTTCAACGTTCTTGGACAGCGCCGTCTAGTTTAATTAATATCAAAACACCTTGTATCATGACATTACTAGTGCCACAGCCACAGCTAGCGTCATTGTAAAATGACTATCACCAAACTATCACACACGCTCTGTTTTGTGATTTTGAAGTGTGACTTTTGTTCATAAAATAAGAATCCAAACCTAGTAATAAAACCCAGGTTTCTTAGATCAATATGACGTTGTCGTGGCTTTAATGATATTGACTGGCTGACTGACATCGGCATTAATGGCCATTCCAATGCGTGTCGTTTATGTTTCTGGCTTTTACGCGCCACGATTTATTTAGATTTGGCGCGTAAACTTTGACACTTGATAACACATGCTGTTTAAAACAAGTAGAAGCAATAAACTAAATGGATTCTCAATTTCAGGATTGGTACTACTTGACAAAAAACGTGAATTTAAATAAAAGATTATAAAAAAAAAACAAATAAAATAACTATGCAGTACATTTTCCGAATTTTTAATTATCTACTAAGTTCCTGATGTCTTATGTAACAGATATATGTGGTACTGTGGTGTTAATTTTGTTTGAACAAACAGAGACTGCTTCACATAATATATCTGTCATATAAAATATTAGAAACTCCTCAGGATCAGAAAGATTCATTTCAAAGAGTGTGGAAATAGGTTCTAAACTTAAGAATACCGGTAATTTAGAAGAGACTGGTAACAGCCGCAGTAGTAAGGTGGTTTGACCTATGGCCTCTCAGGCAGAGGGTCGTCGGTTTGAGCCCAGGCTCACACCTTTGCGTGTTTCGGAATTTAAGCGCCAAATTACATTTAAAATTTACCATATACTTTACAGTGAAGGAAAACGATGAAAACACCTGCAAAGAAATTTAATGGTGTGTGTGTGAAGTTTCCTATTCGCAATAGGCCCGCGTGGGAACTACGACCCAAATTAAGCCCTCTCATTCTGAGAAGAGGCCTTTGCCCTGCCGAGGGACGCATAAGGGCTGGGCTGATATGGCAGTAAAAATAACTTTTGGTTTTTAATAAAATATTGGATGTGTGCAGTTAGTGTACGACCCCGTAATTTTCGGCCTAGAATGAACGGAAATAATGCACGACCTAATAATTCAAATCCTTATGGCAAATTCTGGTCACATTAACTGTATTAAACAAAAGAGTGCAAGGGATGGCATGATACGAACTTCGAATTTCATAGCTTAGCCGCCCAGGTGCGAAATTTTTGGACAACCTAATGCTGTTATACTCACTGCAAAATTGGCGTGTTAAAGTCCGCGCTATTCATCTGTTTTATCTCATCGCTGCATGTCCGGTGTAATCCGCTGCCATTGTCTTCGGCGCAACGCTGCGGTTTCCAAACTTTGTTGGTTCGTGACACGCTCATGCGTCATAAATTAATCCCGGCACTTTTTAAAAGCACTTTGCGTTGTCTGTTTAATCGAATTTCGCTTGTAAGTTTGATCTTTTATGGACGATAGCTTTACCCCGTAGCATTGCTGCCGCGGAAGAATAAAGAGTAATTGGCTCTATGATCAAGATCATCAAGAAATATACCTGTCGATTTTTAAGTCTGAGGCTCCAGTGGTTTACACTATGTATTGCCTGTCAATCAGTTAGTCACGTTACTCTTTTACAGTTATAGATACAAGATTATGCAAGGTCCATTCGAATCACTACCACCATTTTACTTGGAAGTCCTGCTTTTAAGCTGAGTTGTTTTGTGTAGAAAGTAAGAAGCTATCGCGTGGCGCTGTTGTAACTCGGAGTTCACACCGGGTCGCCTATTTTTTTACGTGACGTCGTTGTTGACATAAGTATGGCAAAACTTGTGTACCTACACTAACTACATCCAAAGACATAGCTTTAACTCACGATTCTCCCACTCTCCGGGTCGCCTTACGAAAATGTTCACTGCGTTCACTGGTAAGAAGTAGCTTAACTGTCGACTGACCTTAGCCCTCTGGGCTGACAACCCAACTGCTATCCTTAGATGTAGTGAGATGTTCACAGATGGTAATGCTGTCTTACCATTAGGTGTCTCACTTTATCATTTGCCATTCTAATCATAAAATAAGGGTCTATAATGACTCCCATAAAATTTTTGTTCCGAATTTTCAAACCCATAACGTTTTCTGTCATAATTTTATTTCGTCATATTATCCGAAGTCATAATATTAAACAACATAAATTAGAGTTACGATTTTCTTAAGTCATATTAGTTTTAGACGACCAGATGGCCTAGTGGTTAGTGACCCTGACTATGAAGCTTGAGGTCCCGGGTTCGATTCCCGTGTCGGGGCAGATATTTGTATGAAAAATAGTGTTTACTATGTATTTAAGTATGTATCTGTCTATATAAGTATGTTTATCCGTTGCCTAGTACCCATAACACAAGCTTTGCTAAGCTTACTTTGAGACTAGGTCAATTGGTGTGAATTGTCCCGTGATATTTATTATTTTTTATTTTTTTTTTATTTAATTATTGTAAGGGACAATAAGTAAAGTCATATCATTCAGTATCATGAATGCATCACTCTTCATAATGTTAAAGGTAATAAAGTCACTCATAATAATTATTGCATGGTCTTTTTTCGCAGGTCATAATTATTTTTAGGCATAATATTACTTTGTAATAACATTCAGTGTCATGGTTGTATGACATTTCATAATATTAAAGGTAATAATCCTTTTCTGTGTTGTCATAAAAAAAATACCTAACATCGAAGGCTAAGGCGGGAGCTACGCTTACGCTTCGCTCCAGCCTTAGCCTTCTGAACCTAACCTGTCCGAGTCGCTTCTGCCCTGAAAGGTCTTGCTCGCTCGCTTCGCTCGCTCGCTGCCAGCGATATGCCTTACAATGTTTCTGAATAATTATCGATATTCCTTTAGATGTTATAGATTTCGATGTATATGCTTAGTGCATTTTAGGTAATGCAAAATTATGACTAAAAACAATTATCACTTTAAGATATATGCCTTACAATGTTTCTGAATAATCAACGATATTCCGTTAAATTTTATATCAATATTATGACTTTTTAAAGTTATGATCAATAGGATTATGGATCATTGCAGTTAGAACTATTAAGCGATATGCTTTTAAAAAATTATGACCATCGATATTTATGAGCAAGAATATTATGGACATCGATTTCTGACTTTCAAAATTCGGATAAAAAAGATTATGGGAGAAAAGGGGCTCCCATAAAATAAATCTAAAGGAAGGCTAAATTACGCCCACATTAAATTTGAGCAAAATCAAAAAAAAATAAGAACTTTTTTAAAAACTTTGATAGCGCTGTGCAGAACACGAATGATACTGCCAAGCTACGGGTACGTCACAGCAGTTATAATCATACTTTTTTTCATGCACAGGAAAACGTACGTCATCATGTTTGCATTCCAACACTTTGGGAGCCTCTGGCGTTCATAAATTAGGGTTGGCGCGTGACGCAGCACTGGCTCACCATTGTGGCAACCCTGGCCGCATTACGGCGGTTATCGCTAGTCATAACGTGACGTATGTTCCGGCTACTCTTATAAACGCCGGGTTTGTTTGTGTCTAAAAGTGCAGAGGGCGTTGTTCTAAAACTAAGAAGCTGTAATCATTAAAACATTGGCGTGGATTCAAATTAAAAGATTCAAAATAAATGCCAGGTAGCTAATGTAAATTAAATTGTAATAATTTTTTGAATCTGGCGTTACTTTGCGGAGGTCCATATTAATGAACTTAAATAATTACTTTGCTCACCCACGACCTTAAGATACTTACGTTTCTGTAAGAAATGTGTGTTCATGCAGTTCCTCCACCTCCACACTGTACGAACACACACAAATCACACAAACCCAACTTTCACCACCACCAAACTACACTCTAGTGTTTCGCGGGTGATCAAAATAATTGTTTCAGTTCATTAAATTGTAAATATACGGATCCCTCACGTCACTTCATACATCACACGTCACGTCACATCACGTCACGTCATGTTTAAAGTTGAGAACCACTGAACTTGTTTTTTCTGTGTTCGCAACTGTCAGGACAAGGTTTTTGTGAAAAAAAAATTCAGCGGAGGCGAAGCCGCGGGTATCAGTTTATAATATTAATGGGGTAGGATGCATGAAACGTATTTTTTTGGCCAAAATACAACCACATGTGAAAACCGTCCGAACATATGAAATAGGATTTATATAAAGGAATTAAACATCGTACTTTTCGCCTCATAAATCTGCGTGCTTACGTTATTGTACTCCGCAATGATTTATAGTCGTTGTTCTGTTTACCCATAAGCCTTTGATGTATCTGATTTTGGCAAAATTAAGGCTTTAATTCTATGGCTTAAATTAAAACTCTTTAGCGTGTATCCAGTATCCAGTAAAGCTTCAGGCGTTGAGCCGCACCTTTTTGTAGCAAAAACATCGAATAATAAACAATGCATCGAACGCGACAACTTTTTTTGTTGTGTACAGAATTAACACATACTGCCTAAATTATAAGTGAAGCCTATGTTAACCCTTAACAAGGTAGAGACGATTTTCCAACCACATGTATTGCTTTTGAAATTCAACCTTATTGCTTTTATGATACGTTACAATATCACTTTAAACATGTGAGACTCACTTATAGTGATAATAAACGGATCCATTGTAATTATTGAAAATACGACTGGCTTTAAAAATATACTTCATCAAGTATGCATTCGATAGCTGCTTTTGATTCTGTGGTAGTATGCTCGAATAAATGGGGCCTTATTAAGGGTTAATGAAGAATAGAATATAATTTTTGGGAATTCCCATGGAAACTTTTGGTACGTTTGGGATTTTTAATTAAAATACCTAACCCTGGGTAAAAGCAAGTAGATATTCAATAAAGCTGCCGGTTTTTCCCCAAAAATTATTTCCGCAATTTTATGCTGTGTGAGATCGCTATTCACAAACATAATAATTGTTCATGTAGAACAAGTGTTAAGTTCGTGAACTATGCATCGGTTATTCTACCAGTTGTTGAATTCACAGTTAGTTTATGCAGCACCAAATTATATAAACTGCGTTGCGTCGTACTTGATATAACAATGGTTTAATTTAACTCGCTGCCAGTCTCGGCTCCGTACGGGTGTAAGTACTAATGAAGAAAATATCTTATCTTATTTTTGTCACCATCATCATAATTTCAATCGAAAGACTGGTCCTGGATCATCTGCATCCAACGCGTTCCAGCAACCGTAACTAGGTCGACGCTTCATCTTGTTGGAGGCCTACCTACACTGTGTCTTCTGGTTCATGGACGCCATTCGAGCACCTTTTGGGCTCATCAGAGACCAGCCGCATCATTCATCATCTCACCAGAGATAATTTCCGTCATATCCAGGCTCGTTTTTATGCGGAGATTTAATAACCTAATGCAGCGTTTCCTAAATTTTTTCAAGGGTGGATCCCTTAGTGCTTCCTGACCGTGATCCGTGGACCCCTAACTAAAAGAAGTTTCAACTTTTAATTTTTGTCTTATCTTTGGACCCCCTGAGATAGCGCCAATGACTCCTAGGGATCGGCGGACCAAAGGTTGAGAAGAAAGGTTTGGCTTTTCTGTAAAAATATTCAAACTATTTTACTATTCAAACCTTGTCCTGACAGTTACAAACAAGAAAACATACCTACATGTGATTACATACATCTGACAATTGACTTTTATTTCTATACTTAAATTCAATTTAGTTCAGAATATTATAGATACTGTCATCAGCAGAAGTGCATGAATAGTTGTGATAAGCGAGTGAATACTGCAACTGCTCATCCACTTCTGTTACTGATTGCACCAACAATAATCATAAAAGATTACAGTATCACAAAATTAAATACGAAATAAAAATCATACTATTACTGTACGTAACATGTGTTATCAATGCGACTCTTTCACGTTGGAATAAGACAATAATATCGACAAACTAAAGTCAGAACCATACAGAGCGCCAACAGCTCGAAACACATCATTTTTCTTGGAAATAAACCGCCCGCTCTCATAATTCTTCATCATTTCTCACTCAAAAACTGGAAACGACGCCGAAACTTTACTGCTACCGGCATTTTACGCCATGGTATTAACACGTGTCCTTGCACGTAAATGCACCAATGCAATTCGTGCATTATTGAGTGCTGCACCTGGGCGCTGCACCATCGTAAACAACTTCTATATGGAATGAACGTGTCTTGTGCGCGGCGGCACGTTTGGGCCTCCGTGGCACCGTGTGCAGAAGAACGGTTAAGCAACAATATTTTAGTTAATATTGAATTCGGAGCTGTTTTACTGTTTCGTTTATCACTGTGTTCTTGACGTGATGGATGATATGCATGCATATTATTATATTATTTGTATTTCAGCGTAGTGAGGTGAAAAATTATGTGTGTTTGGCAGTAAAGTTGTATAGCATCTTGTGCCTTGAAATCCTCGGCTATGCTCAGAAATTATCCTTTTGGTCCACTCGTTTCGTTCGTAGCTCAATTCTAGAATTTTTCATTTGTTGTGGTTTCAATTATAAGCAGTTGCGCTAAATAGTAACTTTTAAGCCTTGCTAACAAATAACAATTTTAATATTCTCGTTTGAAGTAATCTTACAAAATTATTAGTTATTTCAGGACCCTATGAACTAATTACTAAATGTGAAATTTCATCTAAGTACTACATAGATAACATGCGACTTACGCATACAACTTCAACTCAACCCGTAGTCCGGGAGCTGGTAGTAATTTTAAACTGGGTATTTGAGGCAGTATAGAATTATGAGTAATGTTTGTACAAGATATTATCTAAACTCAAAAACACAGACATGGCTGAAAAGAAGTGGGATTTAACCAATCCTTGAATTTATGTAAAATAAATGGATTTTTTTTGGTGCAGAAAAAGTACGTACATGAACCAATTTTTACAAAATAAATAATCCAGATAATTAAGCTGAGTCTATAACAAAAAATCTTAAAAATGTATTTGAGGTACGTAGAAACTATTATTGCTATCTGAAAATAAATGTACTACATTTAAGTAAAGGGATAAGCAATTTTTGTTATGCCTGTTATCCATATACATTTGAGTACAAATGATAATTACTAGTATACTCCACTTCGGCGGACTTTTACGGCCCAGAGTTAACTAGATAACTCCGAGTTAATGCTAAATCAGAGTTAAGTAATGTCAAAATGCATGGAACTGTCATCAAGAACCTAGGGTTAATGATTTAATTTTTTAACTCTAGACCGTGCAAGCGGTCCTAATAGACTAAAGGGTCATTAAACCCGTCTACCTTAAAGCAAGATTTGCGTTTTTGAGTTTAGACATCATAAAGGAAGCGTCGCACAAGTTTTTGCTCTATCTCAAATACCTACGGTAATGTCTACCTGCTCTTGGACTACTCACTTCAGACCGCTTTCCACAAATTCTGCCAGATTGGCATTATGCCATTTTTCCGGTGTGACTGGCAGTCGGAACTCACGCCTGATTGAGTGACGGTTGCCAACGAATTATGCCAGTTACAGGAACGCCGCTTGACAGCGCCTCGCAGAGGCTCGTTTAAAAAACTTCGCTGGATCACGTGCATTTGGAACGTTAGACAGTATAAAAAGAAAAAAAGTGGCCAGTACTTTGATTTGCCGTTGGATTTTGTAGCGTTGAAAAAAAAGACTGGCTTGTTTACCGTCCTGTTTAAAAAACTAACGAATTTGTCAGCGCAACGTGTATTGGGTCTTTACCTATGGAATTGCCGTACTGGATAAGAAGAGCTTTGGTTGTATCTGGCCAGAAATACAGATGATGGGAGCGACTTCCGTTCTGTAGCAATGCGCAATTGCGCATTACGAAAGATTACGAAGGATGAAATGAACCGATTCGCGTGAGTTTGCGTTAACACTTACCTACCTAAGAAAATGACGCAAGCTAGTAAAAAAATAAATTTCATAGCGCAAAAGCAGGGTAAAATATTGTAGCTAAAAAGCTTTTTTTTTAATTTGTTTAATGACGTTGTCAGAATTTAGGGACAGAGTTTAGAGAAACTAAAAATTTCATGTAAAATATTGTTCTTCTTCTTCTTAGGATGCCTCTCCGACTAGCGAAGGTTGGCAGTCAATATTGTTCGTTACGTAGAAATTGGTGCCCACAAACAATTTCTATTTTTTATCGCATTTACAAATTTCTAGCACTAGAAGCAATTTAAGAATGCGTCTAAAACATCCTTTATTCACCGTGCACACAATTAAACAAGGTTCACCGTACAGTGCGTCAACTAATTTTCCTGTCTTACAATAGACATTAGCGACCACATTTTTTGCAAAGTGCTGGCGCACCGTGAAAACCAGGGTTGCACTTTACTATTGATGATACGAGAGATTTAGACGGTCAAGCTATAGGACTTATAGCTGACGGTTGTAAGTACATATATTCGACCAAGTAAGTGTTTTACCATTTTTAATGACAGTTCGTACATAACAACAAAAACAATTTTGGTATGAATTATCTTTTTGTATTTTTATTTTTCAGCTCCATTTACTTTTACAGTAATCCCGTGAAATCCAGATATTTTATTAAATACAAACTAAAACATGGATGCACAGAAAAAAACCCCCAAAATAAATCAGCGCTGGTAATCGAACCCAGGTCCTCAGCATTCCGTGCTGCATACAAACCGCTACACCACCACTGGTCACTTGGATTCGATTCCCAGTGCTGGTCTTTTATTTGGGGTTTTTTCTGTGCATCCATGTTTCAGTTTGTATTTAATAAAACAATAAGGCTGATTGTCACATTGACTTGCGAGTGCTAGCCTTCGAGATTTTAAGTCATACAACATTGAAATTTAGGTTGGTAAAGGGATTTCTTGGTCGACTGTACTATTAATCTTCACGGCCCCACCCAGCAGTAACATGAAATGACATGAAAAGCACTGAATGTAAAATTCCGAACGTTCACATCCGAGAATCCCTCTAGCATATGAATACATCGTACTCAAACCAAGATTTTTATACAGTGTGTTAACAAATTAGGCACCAATATTTCTATGGCTTAATCTCATCATCATCATTTCAGCCGAAAGACAGATCGGCCCCGCGCCATCCGCATCCAATGCGTTCCCGCTACCTTCACCAGGTCGTCGCTCCATCTTGTTGGAGGCCTAACTACACTGCGTCTTCCGATCCGCGGACGCCACTCGAGAACCTTTCGGCCCCATCGGCCATCAGTTCTACGGGCGATGTGCCCTGCCCACTGCCACTTAAGTCTAGCGATTCTTCGAGCTATGTCCGTGACTTTAGTTCTTGCGCGGATTTCGTCATTTCTAATGCGATCCCGCAAAGAAACTCCAAGCATAGCCCTCTCCATCGCCCTCTGAGTGACCTTGACCTTCCTTATAAGACCCATCGTTAGCGGCCACGTCTCAGTGCCATAAGTCATCACTGGCAACACACACTGGCCAAAGACTTTTAACTTGAGACACTGCGGTATATCGGATGACAAGATATTGCGGAGCATCCCGAACGCTGCCCAGCCGAGTCTAATTCGTCGATTGACCTCTTTCTCGAAGTTGCATCTACCCAACTGGATTGTATGTCCCAGATAGATATAGTTGTCTTAATCTATTCATCAAAACAAGTCACTTTTATTCTAACTTTTTAAAATTCAAAAAAAATCTCTATTTTTCCATTACTCATCATGTAGGTATGAGTAGTTCGCGTTTTTTTTTAAATTTGAAAGTTTTCTGAGTGAAATTGACTTGTTTTGATGAGTAAGTTACGCCCTGAAAATATTGGTAGGTACCTAATTCATTAACACCTTATATGTATGCAAGAGAATTATTTAACGTCTGGCAACCCTTGCAAACACCTTAAAGTACATCCCGGCGCACTAATGACGCAAGTTTTTCTATTTAGAACTTAGTCGAGACACCAACGCCCTCTGATGGATAACGAACGACTTATTTATTTATATCACGTAGATTGTCATGTACTAGCGGGACACGCTTGTACCTGTTTAAAATTGTTGTAACTCCATCCATACTTGACTGATTTGTGTTAATTAATATTATAATCACCATCCCAGCCTATATACGTCCCACTGCAGGACACATGCCTCCTCTCAGAATGAGAGGGGTTGGGCCGCAGTTCTCACACTTCACACACACCATTGAATTTCTTCGCAGGTGTATACAGGTTTCCTCACGATGTTTTCCTTCACCGTAAAGCTCACGGTAAATTTTCAATGTAATTTCGCACATAAATTCCGAAAAATTCTCTCGAACTCGAACCCACGACCCTCTGCTTGAGAGACCATATGTCAAATCACTAGGTCACCACGGCTTTATGTTTCGATACCGGATGTAATTTTTTCTTTTAACATCTTTTTATTTTTTTAATTACTTTCTCTAGCTTGTACCTACTAATAGTTAAGTGAATTGTAATTATTATAATTTTTGTTTGAAAAGAATGTGTTTCTGCCAAGTTCTTTCTTGACTATGATGGTCTTCCCGAAAGCAGTTAGTATCAAAATATGGACATGCAAAAAAAGCCCTTTGTGGCCTACTAACAGAATAAACGTTTTGATGTTGAGGGAAGAATGATAAGAAATTAATTCTATCTTATCCGAAACAAATCTTATCCTACTCTGAATTACTGATCATGATCACGAAAATACTTTTCTAAGAAATGCCTTTTTCCACCTACATTTCACCAAAACACAATCACACTTGACCTAAATCCGCAATCTATTCCAACATTACAATTTCGCAATTGACATCAGCGCCCTCTCTGGATCGTGCGTAAAAGTAGATTGAATAATACGCAACACCACTGTCTACAGATTCGAAAGGCGCCATAAATATTTATAGACTCCTTTGAACCGAGTTCGCGTATCGTAACTGAATATGACCTATAAATAAGTTTTGTAAATCCGTATTGTATATGTGAGTATATCAGTATGTCATGTTTTGGAAGATATCTCTTTGCAGGATTTGTTTACGATGTCATGCTGTTTTTTAGGGTTTTATGTTTGATTGAAGTTGACTTTTTATGTCTTAAAACGTTGTGTTGAGAACACAAATGATGAAATCCGCGCAAGAACTAAAGTCACGGACATAGCTCGAAGAATCGCTAGACTTAAGGGCCGAAAGTTTCTCGAGTGGCGTCCACGGACCGGAAGACGCGGTGTAGGTAGGCCTCCAACAAGATGGAGCAACGACCTGGTGAAGGTGGCGGAAACGCATTGGATGCGGATGGCGCAGGGCCGATCTGTTTGGCGAGCCTTGGGGGAGGCCTTTGTTCAGCAGTGGACGTCTTTCGGCTGAAATGATGATGATGATGAACATTAATTATAGTACCTTAGGTTGTTCTTTAAAGTCCAAGATATCATAATAATTTTGAAGGAAGATTTCTGAAGATTTCGGGGATGTTCTTTCAGACTTACAAGTACTCCAAATCCATTTTATGATACCTTATAAACCTAACTAAATTATGGCCACTTGCATGGTCTATGTGTTAGGGATGACAGTTCCTTACATTTAAATACTACGTAACCGCGGTTTAGCACTCTACTAGGAGCTATGGTAATTAACTCTGGTTTAAGCAAATCAGCCTTGAAGTTCAAATCAAACAATATTAATACTTAAATTACAGTGAAACTATTTTTTTGTCCGACCCATTTTTGCCGCAACAAACCAACTACCTAATATTATTACTCATCAATTTTTGTAATGACACTTAACCTCGTAAAGGCCACGTTAAATTTACACAATCATAATTTAAAACTAATTATCTTTTTAAAAAAGTTGATAATATTGCTATGAAATTTTTATTAAATTTATAACGCTCGCTGGTCCTTACTAGGAACTTACTTACTTAACACAATTTGATATTGAGTATGTGAGCCACCAAAAAGTACACAACCGCATTGTAATCTTGATAATGACCGATTGTGCTACTGCAAACAAGTTAGATAATCTAAAAGTAATTTAAAATCCAAGTCGATACACTTAAGGAGTGATTGAAATACGCTTATTAATGGCGATAAGCGATATAGGTTAATCTCGCACGGAATGTGTTATCTAGCAACTGCGTTACGCAACGCAACTCTTAAACTTCTCCCATGAAACCTTAAATGTAAAAACCATTACATAAATAAACAGTATTTTTTAAATTTGATTCTTCAATTGTGGCTAGCACTTAAAAATTGTATCAATTTCATATCTAAATACATCAAACTTACCACCTGTCAATATATCACACTCGAAATTTTTCCTCAGCATCACATCATCTTTATCGAACGCTGAAAAACCTTATCATATTTGCACAATTCGGTCACCTGTCAGTTGTGTGATAGCAGCGCCGGGATCCGATGGCCTCTGATAACGCTGATAACGCCGCACATATCGCAGCCACTATGAGCAACGTAGCCGTGGTTGTCGCAGCCGACAGCAACCTCGGCTACCAAGTGTTAAAAAATCTCACAACAACATACCAAGGAAAAATCTACTTCACGACAGAAGACGAAACCACCGGATACAATATATTACGGAACCTAGAGAAAAATGGAGCGCTACTGCACTACTATCGCATGGATATAACTTACACGAAAAGCATAATAAACTTCAGGCATCATATACAAGATCAAGAGGAGAGGATAGACTTGTTAATAAACAATACGGACTATGTGCAAACTGAGAAGAAACTATCGCATGCGGAGAAAGTAAGAAGAACTTTAAGTGTTAACTTTTATGGATACATCAATTTTGGAAAGTTGATATACCCTTTATTGAACGAAAACGCAAAAGTAGTTAACGTGTCTGGTCCAGCTGGTTTGTTAGCGACGATTGAGAATGTAGCTATTAGAAGAAGAATTAGTGATCCAAATTTAAGTGAAGATGAGTTGGTAGCTGTTATGCAAGATTACGAGGAAGCGTGTAGACGGGGTATAGAGAAGACTGAAGGGTGGGGTTTAAGTGTGCAAGCGGTAAGCAAAGTAGCATTGAACGCAGTCACGTTTTTGCAACATAGAGAATGGAGTAGCAAAGGGATTGTGATCAACTGTGTCAACCCTGGCAGTTTGAATAGCAAGGACAACAGAAAAACGACGAAAGTGTTCCAAGAAGGTGCCAAAGCTATTTTATACTTGGCACTAGAAGCGCCGCTTTCAATCAAGGGCAATTTTGTGTGGTCTAATTATTCTGTCATAGAGTGGAACTGTGATCCTTACGTAGAAGTGACTACAGTGTAAATAACATTAGAGGTGAAAAGTGTAATAAATAACAAGTGTTGTTATCGGATTTTCCTTATGCTAGATACAATCGCCGCATTTGTATTTTGCGGAATAGCTCTGCACGTGACTTTTAGAGATGATCCTAATTTAAACATTTCTGTGTTTGTTTCGTATACACTAAAACTATTCCAGCCACATTTTCTTGTTCTCTAGTAACGATGTAAGTTTTGAATGATTAAACTCGAACAATAAACCTGAGCCTGTACATCAATTTACCTTCATTAAAAGTTACCCAATACTTAGACAATGGCTGTTCTAAATTATGTTTAGTGCGCAGAAATCCTTTCCATCGCCAATATTAGTTTCGTGCTCGTAATTTACCTCGAGTTTACATTTATTTGTCCTTTAAGTAGGACGTTATTAAGCATTTATGTCGGTCTATAAACTTTATAAAGTACAAATGGTCTGAATGCTACCTTGTCGTCATTGCAGAAGATTATGTGCAGTTAAATTTATGACTCGGGGAAGTATTCACCGTAATAGTTTCTACTAAGTCCCTTCATGTTCTATAAAAATGACAAAGTGTAAAGAACTTTTGACCTTTTCTTCATTCAGAAGAGCTTTGCTGGTAACATTATGCAGCTTTTTGAAAGGGTGGTGGATACTTACGTATTAAATTGTCAGCTCTCGCCGAGGGACCATACCATAATGGCTAGACTGATTTTATTCCCTAATTTTTTTTTTTTATGTTAGATAGGCCAGACAAACGAACTAGTGGGTCACCTGATGTTAAATGAACACCACTGTCCATAGACACCCGCAGCGCTTTACACGATGCCAGTGCGTTGTCGGCCCTAAAGGAGAGGAAATAGGGGAAGGGGGAGAGGGAAGGGGTGAGGTATTGGGCCCCCGGCACTCTCACTGACCGTACGAAACGCAAGCAGGATTACTGCTGCTTCACGCCGGTGTTCTGTGAGAGTGTGGTACTGCCCCGGATGAGCCGGCCCGGATTATTCCCTAATAACGGTATTTACCACACACGCGTGTACACTTATTTTAATTTTTCAGATTCAGGTAATTTAAAAATATTTACTAATGTTTATATGTAATTCAATCATGTCATTATCATACGCGAAGATGAATGATGCAAATACGTAACAAAGTTTTTTTCCAAGTTATTCAGATGCAGCAACCATTTTTTTTAAAGGTAAAGGAGTTTGTATTAGAAATTCGGGCAGCGGATCCTGTCCAATCGCCTCTGTTCGCCGATCGGACTTAAAAGGATTAAATTGTTGAATTGCAATTGGAGATGGTGACGGGACGCGACCCAATCTGGGGACGATTGCAATGCCAAATTATTTTTGTTGTTGCTATGCGCTGTACTGCGGCTCTAGGACCGTAGAAAAGAGAACGTCCAGTGAAAGCTTTGAAGAACGGTGGCGAAATTGTATGCAGTACACGTTTACGCTCAGGGGCATGTGTTCATAAGATTTTATCCGAGAAAGGATAATATACGATACGATAACTTTTAATCGGTGATCAGGAACCAGTTTTTTTAGATCAGTATTCGGTGGCGGCCACATTTAAGTCGCGGTTTCGTGAAACAAGACGTCTATTTTTTTATAATGTTTATTTAGAACAACACTTCGATTAAAATCATTGTCCCCTACACATGTTTTAGTCTATAAGCCCAAAACATTTTTGACGAGTCAGTTTCTTTACCAAACTTTGACGTGACACCTGTCAAATTCTCCACCAAAGGGATAACATTTGACGAAACTACTTAACTTTAATGTAGGATGACCATGCATTTAGTGGATGGAGGAAGTTTTAATAATAACGTTTTTCTTAAATTAAATACAGATTTAATTGCTTGAGACTCCATCTATGAAATTTCATTTTGACTAGGATTAATATTTTTCAACTCCTGACCATGGAAAATCACCGTGTACCTATATTAATTCTTAGCGTTTAGGTTTAATAAGGGAACAGATGGGGAATTTTGTTCGACACAAGGTTCAAAATTGCGTCGAAAATGGCTGCCTCGCGAGGCAGTTCGTTCAATAGAGACCCGGCTGGGGCAGCCGTTCGTGGCATCGGGTATTATGCCACAACTTGAATATAAGTTTTTATAACTTTAATATGACGAGGGACTAAATTAACGATTTTTCCAGGGCGCCTGGTTAGTTCAGGCCGGCCGTAAGAATTTGACAAGTTACTTACTTACTCCGTTGGCTCAGCGACCCGAAGTGAATCTTGGCCTCCTATACGAGTTGGCACCAACGCGCCCTACTCCCTACGATCTCTTCCCAGTTTTGTGCGTGACAAGACGAAACAATTACATGACAAGATTTGACAAGTTACATGTGGAATATCCATGTCTCACCATTTTCCCCTTGTAAAGTGACAATGGGACATGAATTTCAACTAATGTGATTGGTCGATTCTTTCCCAAAAGTCGTGATAGCCTACTGGTTTCATCTACGGCCTCTCAAGCAGATCCGTGGGTTTGAGCTCGGGCCAATAAGTTTTTCGTAACTAATGTGCGTAAGTACATTTGAAATTTACCATTAAGGAAAACATCCTGAGGAAATCTGTTTACACCTGTAAAGAAATTTAACGATAGTGTTAAGTTCCCAATGCTCACTATGTCCGCATGAAACTACAGCACAAACCCTCTGAGAGGAGGTATGTGCCCTGCAGTGGGTACCTAGGCTGAGATTATGACAATGATTCCGCTCCGTTTCTATAAAGTCGCACCCTTAAAGTTTGTTTGTTTGTTTATACTCTTTATTGTACAAAAAGGAAAACGAAAAAGGTTACAGAAAAAAAATGATAAGTACAAAGGCGGTCTTATCCCTGAAGGGATCTCTGCCTCTACTTCATAACCGACCTAAGTCCAACGCAAAAGGGTTCATCATCATGCGAATGACGTGGACGTGGCCTGCTACTTATTCCTCATCTAAAGAGCTCAACAATGACCGGTCCTGTGCCACCCGCGTCCTCCAAACTCTTGCATCCTTCACCAGGCCATCAACCCAACTTGTGTGCGTACTCACGTGGCCACCATTCAAGAACACATAGGCCCGAGCGGCCATCAGTTCTTCGAGCAACGAGCCCCGCTCACTGCCACTTAAATCTCGCAATTCTACGGGCGAAAAGCGTTTAATCTCAACGTCGATCAAAAACCAGCCAAGTGCGAGTCGGACTCGAACTCGAACATACATGAAGGGTTCCGTACCAAAAGTACAATGCTTTAAAAATTGCATTATATAAAGATCAAGTTAAAAACGCTTAAAAACACCTTTCTTTTATGACACCCTTAAATTTTCAACTTTTATTTTTAGTATTTTAGTAGGTATGTTTAGTATTTTGTTATTATAGCGGTAATATCGGTGAAGATTTCAAGTGTGTTAGAGCTTGAACCCTGTGACAGATGGACGGACGGACAAACAGCGGAGTCTCAGTATTAGCATCCCAATGGCACTATTTGGGTCAACATCATCATCATCATCCCAGCCTATATAGGTCCTACTACAGGGCACAGGCCTCCTCTCAGAATGAGAGGGGTTGGGCCGTAGTTCCCACGCGGGCCCAGTGCGGATTTGGAACTTCGCACGCACCATTGAACATCTTCGCAAGTGTATGCAGGTTTCCTCACGACGTTTTCCTTCACCGTAAAGCTCATGGTAAATTTCAAATGTAATTTCGCACATAAATTCCGAATAACTCAGAGGTGCGAGCCGGGATTTGAACCCACGACCCTCTGCTTGAGAGGCCATAAGTCAAACCGCTAGGCCACCACGGCTTTTTTTACACACGGTTATTTGGGTACGGGGCCCCAAAAACGACTGAATTGAATAACGCTGCCGCCCACACGGCACACAGACAGACTATCGCACCGTCAGCAGGTCTGAGCCAATCATCTTCCATTCCCTGTATTGGTGAATATGTAATTTTGAGCATCAATCTAGTTAATGCATCAAAGCTGACAGCCCGAAGTTGCAGTCTCACGTCGAGAGGCTGTTACTCGCTGTTTTATTGTAGGCGATTTGGCTCTACGTATTTCTTTTATTTACAGCATTCGCGTATGTTAAAGGCGCGCTTCCTTCAAGCCGGAACGGAGATGTGTAGTCATCTAATCAAATTACAATACCATACAATTTTCTTCTGCAAAAACGACACGATAATTAGAGTGAGCGCACAGATATAGGAAAAGGATGACGGCTATTCTCATTCCTCTGTATACTGCCTCTAATACTGGGTCACTATTAGTATATTATTAGGTGTACAGAAGAATGAGAATTGCCGCTTTACAGTAACATAAACAGTTCAGAGCTTAATAACTAGACGGTACCTATATAAAAATGGCACGTCATTATATGGCTATTTAAATACGGAAGATAACCAATATATTGTTATCTAGACCTATGTAACTATACAATGTACTTAAACAAAGTTTCTGAATCTAACTCACAAAATATACAAAGCACTTACTTAAGCAATTCGCGACGCATCTCTTTCAGATAACCTTCGGAAACTTTGAAAACATAAAGAAGAATGAAACAAATTAAAGCAAACATTAATAAAATACAAAAAATGAACTGACTGCTCCTAAAAAATAGGTAGTTTTGTCTTCAAATACAAAAAACTACAAGATGTTGCACAATTGCTTGGCGTTTAGCAGAATCGTTCTTTGTCCCTAATACAAAGTAATTGCGAGTCCCGATCTGAAAGGCTGGATTGCCTAGACTTCGTTTAATTAGCTCTTTGAGCTAAACCGTTGAACGCGGAAGGAATAAATCAAAGACTGGAATACTGGGTCGATTAGGTAAAGGTGCATTAATAAGAGGTAAATTTATTGAAAGAATACCAACGATTGAACAGAAACTTGATCGTTCTTGACTGGCTGTCTGGCCTGCACCCCTTGATTTTTATTTGAAAATAAAATGTTTAACTTAAATTAATTATAATGTGCATGTATGTACACATACCTTCCTAGCTTGGTATGCTTTAAAAGAGTAAAAATACATATAGACAAAAAAGTCTCGTGTATAATTTTAATAAAATATGCGAACTATTTCCTTGTGGCGCCAATATCTACCCGCCATCGAGTGGCCGGCGGCTGGTCGAGCCGATCGTTGTACTTACCATGCTGCTGTGGTAATCTACCCCCTTTACAATACAATGCAATACAATGACTCTTTGCACATTTTACGAAAATAATTATGATTGTTATTGTCAATTTCCTGTTTTTAGAAGTGCTCGCCAAAAGTTAAAATAAACACAACACCATACAAAACAGCACTACTTGCCAAAAGCGTATTCGGCATGGCATCCAAGATCTTCAACAAGCTTCCAAAGAATATACTGATGACCGAGGATGTTCAAGATTTTAAAAAACAACTTTTTAACTTTTTGGCGGATAAAGCTTTCTATTCATTGGATGAGTATATGCGTGATAGTTTATCAGATTTTTAGACTATAAGTATATTAATTTGTGCATGATTGAATGTGAATATTCATATTTGTATGCCCTTGGCCGCAGCATAGTGATACAAGTCTTTGATCATTGGACCATCTATATTACCTATGTTTGAAAAATAAATTATTTGTATTTGTATTTGTATTTCCATAGCGTAGGAACTACGGCCCAAGCCCTTTTAATCTGAGAGAAGGCCTGTGCCCTACAGTGGAACGTATATGGACTGGGATCAAAAAATAAATTGTCATAGTACCGCAAGTGGTTTTTATAAATTACTATCATATACATACTGCACGATCTGAATCTATCTATCTAATACCTTTAAACGAGCAATTCTTGTATATATGTATATATATATATATATATATATATATATAATCAGGATCTCGGAAACGGCTCCAACGATTTCGATGATATTTGGTATGTGGGGGTTTTCGGGGATGAAAAACTGATCTAGCTATGTTTCATTTTCAGAAAATCGCTTTTACTCGTGTTTTCCGGCTATTTTTGTTTGCATTAGAATATAAAGCTAAATTTCGCCGACTTCGAGCAGATCATAATGGCACATTAGAAATCGGGTGGTCGCGGATCCAGCCGACCTCGGTTCGATTCCACGTTTTTTATCAAGATTTTTAGTTTTTTTTTTAAGTTTATTTTTCATGAGAAAACGTCAAGTTTCTTCTTTTGTGAGAAAAAGTTACTTTTTTGTGAGAAAAAGTTACTTTTTTGTGAGAAAAAGTTACTTTTTTGTGAGAAAAAGTTACTTTTTTGTCAGAAAAAGTATTATAGGGAACGTGCAGTAACTATAGGCGGCAGCACTAATGCGACAGAAGAGACACTATGCGGACAGTAAAACAAACTTATCAAGGTAAAACATTCAAATTGATGGCACCCTTATGGCACCAGTTGGCAGCACCGTCTATGTGCACGTTCCCTATTGGGAGCACAGAACAGGAAAAGCCGGTTGTCTGTGAAGTCGGTTTACGAACGATAGTTTAACGTGACTCACCCAAGCTCCGGTGTTTTTGCCAAATATCTTGAAAACGGTGCATCCTACGGCAAAATCAATGAAATTTTCATCCCCCCTTTAATACCCCCGCGCTCACGCCCCCGCATCCCCTCCCCCCCCTCTCACCCCCCCCCCCCCACCCCACCCCACCGGTGTATATAATCAGGATCTCGGAAACGGTTCCAACGATTTCGATGAAATTTGGTATTTGGGGGTTTTCGGGGATGAAAAATTGATCTAGCTTGGTCTTATCTCTGGGAAAACGCTTGGTACCGAGTTTCTGCCCGAGCAGAGCTCGGTCGCCCAGGTACTTAATTTTAATGTTCTGATTTAAGTGACTACGGACTACGCCCACTCATTCTGAAAGGAGGTCTGTGCCCTAAAGTGGGACGTATACTGTACGTATATGTATAGGCTAGAATGATGATGATGATCTACCTGATCAAGGCCGCGGGTAAAAGCTAGTGTGATCTACTTTTCAATGATGGCCTTTCTAGCAAGCCACTCATGAGGGCCAACTTCACTTCAAGGTAAACAAATGCAGACTGGTGCGTATAAAACTTGTTAACAAGTTTCTTTGACAACTTGCCTTATTCCCCGATAGAGATAGCTTCTTGGTGCATTTTATTTGTTCAGTAAATATGCAGGAGGAGCGTTTTCCCGCGACTTCATTCGACCTTAATTTAAATTTGCTGTAAAGCTTCTCTTTCATTGAATAAAACAAAAATACGGCAAAGCAACATCCAAAAACCCTTCATCATCGTATCAATTAGTGAATATTTAAATCCCTTTTTCCTTATCTAGAGTGAATTTCTCAAAATTCTAGAATAAGTTATTCATTGTTATAAATACCTACTCGAAGGCCAAATTCGAAGAGTAATAATTTCAGATCTGGAGTATTCTGGAGGTAGGGTACATACAAATCCCATTTATTTCCTTTACTGCCTACAACATGAAGGGAACCTCTATCCAAAATTTTAGCCTTCTAGGGCCAAAGGTTTGAGCTAGGCGTTAATGAGTCAGTAAGTGAGTCATCGACACCTAGCCCAAGTCAGTCGAGTCAGTCAGTAAGTGAGGCAGTCAATCGTTCTGGACTTTTCTTTTATTATGGTTGTAGGGTCGTTGTACTTTAACGCAATGGAGGTTAATATTGGCCTACCTATATGAAAACCACAGAAGGGTTTAATAAAAAACAGAAAAACGTGGGCGGCAGCTACAACCATGCCATAATTTGAATGCATTATTAGAATCTGAATCAGGAATAAAGAGATTTGTGAAAGAACAAGGTTGACCGACGTAGCCAAACGGACTAGCTCATTGAAATGGCAATGTACAGGCCATATAGCATGTAGAACAGATGGCCGATGGGGCTGAAAAATTGTCGAATAGAGACCACGGACTGGCAAGCGCAGCGTGGGACGTTACCATCGAGATGGTGAATGATCTGATAAAGGCTGCAAGTTCACAGTGGATGCAAGCCGCTTCCAACCGTACGAATTGGATATCAAATGATGAGGCCTATGTCCAGAGGTGGAATTCGTACGCCTCTGATGATGATGATGAATAGAACGTGGACCGAGATAGTGCCAATGGCTAAAAATATTTCTCAGAGCCAAAATAACCCGACCATACGGTAATTGATGCAATGCTAATAACATCTCCGAATTTTCAATATATTCCGGGTATGTAAACATATACCCAATAACAAAAGATCTCATCCAACTTCACGGTAGTTATAGAATTGGGAGTTCCTTTAAACAACCAGCCCAAGGCTTGTTAGAGGCTTAATTACAACTACACAGAGCCAAAAAGCTCCAAACTCCGCAATTGTAGAGGCTTTCAAAGATATTGTCAACGGAAGTTTCGCAGCAGCGAGCTTTTGGACGGGCGAAAACTTTTTAGCGGCAAGTAATGAAACGCGGCTGCCGTATGGTGGAGTAATTGACCTAGGCTACGTATCATGTAAGCTTCAATGAAATAAACCACATTAACACTCCATTGCCTTGAAACAAAATAAATAAGGATCTTATAAGTAATATACTCGTAGCCTTTTTGTTGACTGTACTTACATTATGTGGTTTTAAACTTTGACGTGCCATTGACAGATCGTTTTCTTCCGGTCCGCAATGTCACTTAAGGTGGAAGCGCACGCTCTAGGCGCGAAATTCAAACTTTTTACAGTTTTTAATTTATTGTGGGTAAACGGTGTCACTGTTTAACTTCATATGGTGTTTGCGCTTGTAAAACAGTGTTCTTTATTTTATTGTGTAAAGTTTTTTAAGAATAAAACTATTAGCTTGAAATAAAAGTTGTCAAAACGTTGGAAGTCCGAATTTCTATGTTTGACAACTTTTATATCAAGCTAACAGTTTTATTCTTAAAAAGCTTTACACAATAATATAAAGAACACTGTTTTACAACCGCAAGTACCATATGAAGTTAAACAGTTACAACGTTTACCCACAATAAATTAAAACCTGTAAAAATTTTAAATTTCGCACCTAGAGCGTGCCGTTCCACCTTAAAAATTTAACGCTCCTATTGACGCATTCGATGATTTTGGTTATGTAGACTACTATTTTTATTATACCTCTACAAAAAAGTGCAGAGCATAACGTTATTTTCTCAAAAACCTTTTTATTATTTGTAATACCTACACAGTGGTAGGTACTGAAAATATGTTATGACTAATAGGCTAAAACATAATTAAATTGCGTGGAATGAAAAAAAATAAAATGTCATCTATATATCATCTAGTTTGGAGTACACTGTGGTTATTTCATTTTGACTGTAGTATTAATTTCTTACGTGAAAACATAAGTAATTATTTCATTTGACTTTCAAAACTGTTTTAGTTTTTTAATTGTATTTTATAAGATTTTTAAAATTATAGTTAGTGTGACGTAAAGTTAAATCTCATGTCCTAATTAAAATTTGTGGAGAGGACGTAAACGTCCTCAGTTAAAACTCATGATCATGACTGGTAAGTAAATCTAATACCTTTAAACGAGCAATTCTTGTATATATGTATATATATATATATATATATATATATATATAATCAGGATCTCGGAAACGGCTCCAACGATTTCCATGAAATTTGGTATGTGGGGGTTTTAGGGGATGAAAAACTGATCTAGCTATGTTTCATTTTCAGAAAATCGCTTTTACTCGTGTTTTCCGGCTATTTTTGTTTGCATTAGAATATAAAGCTAAATTTCGCCGACTTCGAGCAGATCACAATGGCACATTAGAAATCGGGTGGTCGCGCATCCAGCCGACCCCGGTTCGATTCCACGTTTTTTTTCAAGATTTTTAGTTTTTTTTTTAAGTTTATTTTTTATGAGAAAACGTCAAGTTTCTTCTTTTGTGAGAAAAAGTTACTTTTTTGTGAGAAAAAGTTACTTTTTTGTTAGAAAAAGTATTATAGGGAACGTGCAGTAACTATAGGCGGCAGCACTAATGCGACAGAAGAGACACTATGCGGACAGTAAAACAAACTTATCAAGGTAAAACATTCAAATTGATGGCACCCTTATGGCACCAGTTGGCAGCACCGTCTATGTGCACGTTCCCTATTGGGAGCACAGAACAGGAAAAGCCGGTTGTCTGTAAAGTCGGTTTACGGACGATAGTTTAACGTGACTCACCCCCCCCCCCCACCCCCTCCGGTGTTTTTGTCAAATATCTTGAAAACGGTGCATCCTACGGCAAAATCAATGAAATTTTCATCCCCCCTTTAACACCCCCACGCTCCCTCCCCCGCATCCCCTCCCCCCCCTCTCACCCCCCACCCCCACCCCTCCGGTGTATATAATCAGGATCTCGGAAACGGTTCCAACGATTTCGATGAAATTTGGTATTTGGGGGTTTTCGGGGATGAAAAATTGATCTAGCTTGGTCTTATCTCTGGGAAAACGCTTGGTACCGAGTTTCTGCCCGAGCAGAGCTCGGTCGCCCAGGTACTGTTCTTAATTATATCGCACGGTTAGATCGAAAGCGTAAAATCAAAACTATAACAAAATTAATCCGCCTGTGAACTGTTTCGCAGTGAGGTGTTGGTGTTTACAACTATTCTTGTGATTTTCCGTCACCGAGAAGCTCATGATCAATTTAAAATGTAATTTAATATGTAGAAATTAGGTTAGTTGACATCACAGGAGACCGAAGGGTTGAGAGCTACTTCGTACAAAGAATTAGCTTAGCTATTCAAAGAGGGTACGCTGCCAGTATCTTCGGAACCACAGTTGAGGGGATTCCTTTACATTGTATGTTTTAGTTACTATTATTATTTTGTTTTTTGTTTGCTCTTTCTTGCTGTAAATTAAAATTAAGTCAATTTTGTAGAAGGTCTAAATTAAAATGGTGTGTTATTTTGAGTGGATACGCTTTCGAACTAGGTGTGCATATGATAATGCTATTAAAAATTGTTTAGAATTAGAAATCATGATGTGTACATGTAATTTGTATAGCTAAATAAATGGTGTGTTAATTATTAGTACTACGATACGAGAGAAACAACTATCTACATAATATTATGTTGATGTGAACTGTTTATAGTGAACTCTGCTAACTTATCGCAAGTACGTTGATAGCAGACTTCCGGAATGGTCCGAAAGATGGCGGTTGGATCTATTGTGGATTTAGGACGTCATTTATTATTAAGTACAAATACAAACAGACACAATATTTACATTCGGAAAATCAAAAATATCTAATTCATAACGTAAAATTTAAGCAAGTAAATAGTTATGTATATATCACTAGAGTTTACCCGTGAATTTGCTCTTGCTAACCATTACATTTTGCAGTTGACGACCAATGGCCTAGTGGTTAGTGAACCTGACTACGAAGCTTGAGGTCCTTAGTTCGATTCCCGCGTCGGGGCAGATATTTGTATACGAATGTTTCTTCTCGAGTCATGGGTGTTTAATATGTATTTAAATATGTATTTATCTATATAAGTAAGTTTATCCGTTGTCTATAGTACCCATAACACAAGATTTGCTTACTTTGGGATGAGGTCAGTTGGTGTGAATTGTCCAGTGATATTAAGTTATTTTATATCAGTGGAATTGAAATCCCGAGATTTTGCCAAAAATCAAAAATAAAAAATTCTGTAAGTAGATCATAAAGGGCTCTAAGGGTGAGGCCACACGAGCGTAATTTTGTGAGTTGTGAGCGGTAGAATTTCGGTTGCGCCATACATTGTGTCACGTGAGTGTCACGTGATGGCGCGGACCGAAATTCTGCCGCTCACGACTCACAAAATTACGCTCGTGTGGCCTCACCCTATGTAATTTTTTTAAAAGAAAAACACCTTTTTTGAAATTGATATTTTAATCTCAATATGTAGAACTCGCAAAGTACCATGACTTGCTATTGAATTAAATATGGATATCTGAAAACAATACACATTTTTATCACTTTTAAAGAAATGGTTACCATTGTTATTGTTCGTGATGAGATGACTATCTTTCAAACCGCTATAACTAAAACAGTTACTTAAGCAGTCGCCATATTCTAGTCAGACATATTCTTTCCGTGGACCCTTCATATGACATTTGCTCAGGGCACTGATATCTATAACATATCGAAATTCCCGGGCATTTAACTGCAATTTCATTTTCCATACTTTAGGTCCAGGATTCTTTAAAACCAGCAGAAAAAACCCGAGCTCTTTATAACCAATTCACCGTTCCGTATACATTTTAAAAATCTGAACTTAGTTAAAACCAAAGTTAGTGCCTTGAGTAATGAAATGTTTATGAGACTGCTAGCTCCCAGGCGCCTCGTACAAACTTTACCGCACTAATGAACGTTAATGTGCTATTTTTAAAATACGACAAACGAAGGTTATAACGGGTTAGAGCTGCATGAATTATGATCATGTTTTTGATTTTTAATTCGGTTCGTGAATTTTGTTTTTACTTGAAGACATAAAAGGTATTTGGAATTTACGTGCGAAGTATGAAATTTATCAGAAGTTTTGCAGTGAAGGGAAATATCGTGATGAAATCTCTACACACCTACGAAGTAGTCTAATAGTGTATGAAGTTCTAAATCCACGCTGGGTTCGCGTGGGAGTTGCCTATGCTTGTATTATCTGCGTGTATAAATTGACGATATTTACCCCCTGTTTCACCATCCATTGATCAAATTTATTTGACGGATAAATGTGATGCCGTCTCTGTTTGTTTTTCGAATAGATGGAGACGGCATCACATTTATCCGTCAGTTAAAATTAATCAATGGGTGGTGAAACAGCCCCTTAACCTCGTAAAACCCACGTAATATTTAGACAAACATAATTTGAAACATATTGTCAATCAAGAGAAGTCGACATTTGCTTTGACGGATGTACCAAATTGAGTGTGCTGGGCCTTATGAGGATAAAACGAAACATACATTGAATTTGAAAATAAAATGTGGCACTCGTCCAAATATAAATTACGCGCGCACTAAAATTTCACTTCAAAACTTTGCATAGTAATAAAATACACAGTAGTGCATCTGCCTTCAAAAGCCGAACGCAAGTCAGCAGTGTGCCAGCGCCGGTCCCTGTGGTAGTGGATTGGACTCTGTAATGAATAGTTTATGTCCTGCAGTACGCCCAGGTTAGGTGTAGGAATTTTTCGGAAAGCTTTAGAGATCCTGAAGCTTTTGGACGGTTAGGTTAACGTCAGGGTTACATCTAAAGCTCCAAGTTTAATGTGAAGTTTAAAAATTTCTGTTTGAGCTGTCTACGTAAGCTGTATGCAGTTAGTTTAATCTCCAGCTTTGCTCACGTGAACTGGCAGGAGAAATTCGGGGATTTTACTAAAGTTCATGTTTCTACTTGTATACGTAGTGGTTGAGATTTCGGGATTTAACATTCGTATATCCCGATCTTGTAATAATACCGGGTTAAAAATTTCACACATACCAAACTGCTCACCAAAACATGCTGTTGCCCGTGTCTCCGTCTGCAATTAATTCGTTTATCACTATCCTGTGGGAACTATGCAATTTTCCGGGATAAAAACTATTCTATGTCCTCCGCAAGGTCTTAAACTATCTTCATACCTTATTTTTTTACAAATCTGACCCGTTATTGACCTCTATTTCAACTGACGGAAAGTGCAGATTAGGCCAAAGGTGTGTCTTACTGGTCATCTAAATCGTTAAGCGTAAGGAAGTAACATAATTATAGACATTAGACATACAGACAGATTTACTTGCACGTTTAAAATATTAGGCATGTTTGCCGACGCGCATGTAGACGATTTTTATGCGCTTATGCGTAACAAAGTCGCTTCACTGATACGCAGAGTGAGAGGAAGCTCCAACAGTCTTCTGAAGGTTGTGGCGGAGAGGCAAGACAGTGCTGTGCTAGGCAGGTTCAACACGCTGCACGCCGTACTTGCATCTCGGTGACAACCTTGTTATTTATTTTATCTAACACTCACCTATACTAACATAGTTCTTAGATTGCTCTTGTTAACTAACACTCTAACACAAGGTACTAATATAGTTCTTAAGTCATTTTTGTTACTAACACTCCATGGACCTAAAAGTTGTCTGAGAATAAATATATTATTAGGGATAATGAAAATAAACGAAAAATTACAACTACTAATTTTATTTAATCACAATTGGTAAAGTTACAAATAATTGCAAAATGAACGAAAATATGGAGAAAACACTTTCTAATCTTAAAATTAGGCGCGAAAGGATAAGCTCAGAGCAATACGACCGTCCTATACCAAGTGCCCGGTAAGAATGGCTCACGAGACTGAGCTCCGGCGCTCACCATGACATAACGATGGCGGAAGTCAATTGACGATCTCTAAAATCAACGCAGTGGTGTTGCAAGTCTTATTTATTCCTAACACGGCCAATTCTGACATCCTGCTGTCCTCGGCAGGTCCTTCCTTAGTCGCGGCTAGCCTTCGTGTCGTCAGCTGGTTCAGTCGACGTAGCATCGTGACCAGGTCCAGCTGATGCTTCAATGGTTGCAGACTCTTGTACTAGGCGCGTCACATTCATCAATGCTTAAACATACGAACAAAGTGTTAATTAACATGCAAACATACCTAAGTAACATAAATAACGTATCGGAGATGTAGGCAGAAAATAAAGGTTTCACTATAAAGGTCACCAATTTAAAAAAAAATGCAATAGCAAAATTAAAGCGGATACTGCTAATGAGCTATCGACAGATAAGCAGATTGTTAAACAATTAAGTCACCACATTACTGTAATGGAGCATAAGTATTACTTTAATTTCGAAATTTTTATCGGGAATGAAAAATAAGTGCAACATGTATTTAAAGAAAAGTTACAAAATAAATGTCAGAAGTTTTAGTCCCTATTAACAAGCTGGCATAGGCACCTTGTTAGCTTACCACGCTTGTAGCAGGTATGTAAAAATTATAACTGAACTTTTGACATAGGCACAATGTTACCATATCACACAGTCGACAAAAGATGTCATTACTCGTACTGCTGGCATAGGCACAAAGTTAGCATACCACGCAGAAAAACAAAGTTTCATCAAAATAATTCTGTTGGCATAGGCACACAGTTAGCATACCACACAGTGGCTAACACTGTAGGCATAGGCACAAAGTTAGCATACCTCCCAGTGGCTGCCGGCATAGGCTCCAAGTTAGCATACCGCTCAGAACTTTCACGACTTTAAAACGCAACAATGAACTCCTAGCGTAATCCGCATAAGCCGTGTATTCATCAGAATCAGTGGACATAACATCATAAAGAATACCCGCAATATCAATTTCCTTAACGCATAAAAATTTAAAATCGCGTTAAAATTGAACCACGTCCGGTCGGTAGTGACCCAATCGCTTAACGAGGTGCTCGCGTCACCTTTAAGAAAAGTCCCAACACGTGACAAACACTCGCTATCGTCCCATTTATTGCACGCTTGAGCTATGTCTACCTCTTGAAACCACGCGTCAACGTCATGCACATTTGGATCGAAATTAGACACATAATACCGCTGCGTATGCACTGATTTTAAAGAATTCATGGCCTCGACTATTTTCTCCGTAGAATTCTCAACAGCACGGCAGGGACGGGTGGAGTTTCAGAACGCAACGCAGATGATTCTCGATTTTCTAACGCATTTAAACGCGACACTATTATTTGTAAGGACTCGCGGACACTATTTGATTTCGACGAACCGCTACGACACCGCGCCTTATGCTCGTGACTACGCCGCTTACGGCTTCGACTACGACTACGACGATAAGTGTTCTCCATATTTTATTACGTTAAAGCACTTCAAACTAAATAACACCGGATGGAAAAGCAAAGCACGTAGTTTGATCCCACTTCTGATATTAGGGATGATGAAAATAAACGAAAAATTACAACTACTAATTTTATTTAATCACAATTGGTAAAGTTACAAATAATTGCAAAATGAACGAAAATATGGAGAAAACACTTTCTAATCTTAAAATTAGGCGCGAAAGGATAAGCTCAGAGCAATACGACCGTCCTATACCAAGTGCCCGGTAAGAATGGCTCACGAGACTGAGCTCCGGCGCTCACCATGACATAACGATGGCGGAAGTCAATTGACGATCTCTAAAATCAACGCAGTGGTGTTGCAAGTCTTATTTATTCCTAACAATATTTTATTTTTTTATTTTATTTTATTTTTATTTTATTTTATTAGTAAGGATTTAATCTAATTCCAATCATCCGTTTTAGTGTAAAAAAATAACAAACACTCACACTCAAAAACTTTCGCATTTATAATATTAATGAATTGATAGATTTGCTGTTTTAATGCATTATTTAAGCATTTGTATTATTTACTTTAAAAACTGCAAAAACAACTACTTTACGGTAACTAGGGCGTAAATACAAAAGCTTAAAACCAATAGAGCAACGTACAGCGGCACCGGATGCCGCGGCTGCCGCTTCCGGCTGCGATCAGTTTACTGCGCTACTGTTATTTATATTAACTGTGTACCTAAGTATATTATATTATATGCAAAAATATCACATACAGCCTTTACTAGAAAGGTTCTCATCTCAAATAGCGTCTATGAAGTGGGAGACTCAGTGTAGGTAAGCTTCCAATAAGATAGAGCTTAGGTCTTAGCTTTTGTTTAGGTACCGGGAAATCGTTGGATGTTGATGGCGTAGGGTCGATCTGTTTGGTGAACCTTGGGAGAGACCACGGACCGTGGTTGGTTAGTCCGTGGGAGAGGCCTACGTTCAACGTAGAGCTGCAGAGTCTTTCCGCTGACCACGATGATGGTGGAGTAGATTCTCCAAGAGATGGCGCTACTACTAGAGCCTACGTTCAGCATACATAGTTTAAATATCTTTTTCTTAGCAATTATAAGCTAGAACTCCGCCGCGGGAGTGCTTTATGCCCCCGTAATGCCGCAGTAAACAGTTCGAAGGAGTTCCCCAGAATGTCCTCGTTAATTTTACAACCCTCGTAAAGGTCATTTCTGAGGGTGCCCATGCTTTCTGTGGGTCGTGATTTTATGCGGAAATTTTGAAAGCTGCAGTACTACAGATATACTCACCAATCAGACTTTGTATAGGGTTTCTTTTTCAAGCGAGTGTCGAAATAGTTGTGGGTGTGAATTAGCATGGTAAAAGGTTGAAGTTTATTGATATTTTGGACTTCCAAAACGAAATTAATGATATTTTGGATTTTTGGACGCCTGAATCCTATATTGGCTTTATAAAATAAAGGTGGTTTATAAAGGAAGTTACCTACCAGGCGGCGGTAAGAAGCGTTTGAGATGTGGTGCTATCGTCTCATGATCCGTATAAGTTGGACCCAAAAACTCAACAACGAGAAAGTGCATCAGCGCGTCAGAATAAGCCGAAAATTATTGCACACAGTAAAAAAAACCGGCCAAGTGCTAGTCGGACTCGCGCACCGAGGGTTCCGTACAAATTTATATGTATCTATGACATCCAGTCTTAGCTGACCCTTGCTCCTAAGCAAAATGTGCGCAGTGTGGGATCATTGTAGATTGGTTACTGATATAGACAGACAGACAAAAAATGTATGCTTTTCGCATTTTTTCCTTTATCTGTGCTATAAGAACTTGCTTCGTACCAAATTTCAAGATTCTGAGTTGACGGAAAGTACCCTGTAGGTTTTGATTCCCTTGCGAGTGTCGAAAATTTGCGGCAAATGGCTGTATTTTTTGATTGCGTTGGCTTAGAAGTTTGATCTTTTCACAGCTCCAAGGGACAGTAGACCTGAGTATTGGATATGAATTGAGCTTGATACCTCCACGCGTTCCTGAGAAAAAGGGTCTTGACAGACGGACAGACGGACAACAAAGTGATCCTATAAGGGTTCCGTTTTTTCCTTTTGAAGTACGGAACCCTAAAAAGCGCACAAACGAATACCTGGGGCACGTGCGGCGCCATGACAGATATCAACTGCTGTAACTCAAAATGATGGCCAAAAATAGCTAGTGCCATTCACGAAGAGGCGTGAATTTGTCAAAATTAGACATTATGGCATCGCAATAAGAACCACGGCACGCGTCATCGTGAGTGATTTGATCTATACAGGAAAAACGGCGCTCTGGAAGGCGGAAGAAATCATGGCTGCGGAATATTAGGGAGTGGGCCAGGATCAGCAGTGCAGGGCAACTGTTCTGGATGGCTCAAGACAGGGGAAAATTTTCAGAGCTAACAGCCAACATCCAGTAACGGTGTGGCACTTTAAGAAGAATATACCCAAAAAGTGCCAACGGGGCCTTGTTGTTATTACTTCTCCTGTCTGTGCGTTCTTCCGTCCGTTAGATAGTCCATCCATCGATTATAGGGCTGCATCATTCAACCCACAAAAGGAAGACAATGGCATTGTTTACTGAGTGCTTATGAGGTTGGCCGCAATGAAAACAAAAAATCCATACAACCGATGTGCCCCAACCCCAAATCGGTTTCATTTAAAAAGCAAAATTAATAAGACAGTGATAGACCACTATAACAATACATTAGGCATATTCGATCCATTAATGAAACAACTGCGTGGTCGAAGTAGCGGTCAAAAGCGAGTTTTGAATTAAAATATCTAAATATTAGCGACGCGTCGAAATTGTAGCTCAAAAGTTAAAATAAGATTGCAAAATGCTTTACATGGACTGTTCTTGGTACAAATTAATAGTGTCCAATCCTTGGACACAAGCACAACTGACCACAATCTCACTGCATATTCAACGAATTCTCGAATTTGAAACGAAACGAAGATATCCCCAGCGCAACAAAGGCCACAGCGCAATTCGAAATACCAACAAAATACGTACTATACGAGTACATATACACGTGCAGGCGACGTGTCATATGTATTCTGGGAGTTTAGAGGCATTCATGTAGAATAAGCAGCTTGAACTAAAGAGGATGCGATGCTGTTTCTTACTCTACATTTTTAGGTTTGAAAATTATGCAACTAATTTGGCGAGCTTGATATTTTTAAGGCTGATTAAGACAAAAATCCATTTGTTTGCGGCTTAACCCAGAAAGTCTAAAATTAAAAAAAAAGTTTGAAAAAACATGATCCCTACAGGACTTTGGTCAAGTGGGGGAAAATTGTTTTGCTTGGCTGCCTTATGTTGTAGGGTATTGTTGGATAAGTCCTTCAAAATATTGTAAGTTTCGAGTAAGGGGTTTTGTAGTGGTAGAGCCATGTTGTAGCTAGCCGCTGCATCACGGATGGGCCGGCTCGTCCGGGGCAGTACCACCCTCTCACAGAACACCGGCGTGAAGCAGCAGTACTCCTGCTTGCGTTTCGTACGGTCAGTGTGAGTGCCGGGGGCCCAATACCTCACCCCTTCCCTCTCCCCCTCCCTCTCCCCCTTCCCCTATTCCCTCTCCTTTAGGGCCGACAATGCACTGGCATCGTGTAAAGCGCTGCGGGTGTCTATGGACAGTGGTGTTCATTTAACATCAGGTGACCCACTAGTTCGTTTGTCTGGCCTATGTAACATAAGAAAAAAAAGGGCATTGATCTATTTTCATAGTTTGAAAGAGTAGCAAAGTAAAATGTAGTTAGTTCATTTATATGGTTGGCAAACTAATGTCAAATCTATCCTATCCTAATCTTCACTAATATATAAAAATCTCGTGTGACGGTGTTTATTATCAAACTCCTCATCGTAGGCCTCATGCGCATGGCATGCATGGGCGCGATTGTAGTCAAACGCAAGCCTATATTCTATAAAAAAAAACATGTTTACAGTTATACAAAGATATGGATTAAGAAGTAGGATGCTTCATATCCCGATAATGCGTTCCCGTGGGATATTATTTTAACTTCGAATAGATTGGAGGGCGTTCTCCAATAACGTTGAAGTACCTAATAGTAGTTGAATCTTTCAAAATGACGTGTTGTGCTTTAAAAATGTATAGGTGAAAAAAACATACAGACGAATTGAAAACCTCCTCTTTTTTTTTTGAAGTTGGTTAAAAATCTTAAGTATAGAACCTGTTGTATGTCTAGTAGTCAATAAAATTGATATAGAGATTAATTCATTTTTCTAATTTGGAACCTTAATTTGTTTATACGGACACGTTACTACTACATACAATAGGTCATTTATAAGTTTTTCACCTATAATCTCCTTTAGGCTGAACTCTTAAGATTGTAAATGTTTCTTATAAAGATATTCCCGCAGGCAAAGTTGCGGGGAAAAGCTAGTTATTTAATATTTTAACGGCTTTATTGCGACCAAGAACTTACCATTATTATACTAAATGGGATGACCACGGCTACTACAATGTGGCCGAAACGTCGAGGTAAATATTGTTTGTGTGATAAAAGTCCCGCTTAGTATAAGTAATAATAATATAAGTGAAAATCACGAAAGTGTAAAACAAGAACTAACACTAAAGGCTATAATAGAAAGAGATGCAAATAATGTCACAGGGACGTGGTGCTCACGCTTAGCATTCTCACGTTTATGTCATGTAGATTTATTTCCTATCGGTTAGGTAAAGATGTGAACAGCAGTATCCTGTCGAGCTGTGCTGCGTTGGAGTGGATTGCATCATATTTTTATCTCTGTTGATAGTGCGGGTTGTCTCAGATATCTTAGATTTTTCCAGAATTTTTTTAATCTTCCCAGGTTAAAAAATTAAATCATTAACGCTAGGTTACTGGTAACAGTTCTGTACATTTTGACACTATTTAACTCTGATCCGCGCCAGTTCTCCTTAATGTATTCGTCTCCAGTTCATACACATCTCACTACTGGGTACACGTCTTCCCTCAGAATGAGGTGGTTTTGAGTCTA